>CM064564.1:9961225-10151225 GCA_032716605.1 Paralithodes platypus | reverse complement strand
GAGATGGGTCGTTTTTCTAGTCCCCCTTCCTCATGTTTAGCCTCATTAGTTTTCAGATTTTATGACTTTCGGCTTCTTAGTTTGGCGATTTTAAGACCTTTCGCCCCATTCCTTGTCAATATTAAGACTTTTCGTGTCACTTAGGTGTCGATTTTTTCCTGGCGAGCGATAGCGAGCCTATTATGTAAGAGGAATCGGCCTTCGGCCGGGAAATTTTTATGTCGAAAAATTTACAAATTGATCTTGAATGGGTGTTTTTTTAAAGCTTGATGGAGGTCTAGGGAGGAAACTAAAAAAAAAAAAATTAACAAAATATATATAAAAGGTCAATAAATGAGCAAATAAATACGCCCATCCTCCCTTAATAACATAAACAATCGACAATATTGGTACGGGATAATCGACAATACTGGTACGGGATAATTATATAGTTCGTCTTTGGTTATAAATTTCGCTTTACCAAAAAGAAAAAAAAAAAAAAAAAATCCTCGCCGTTGTGTGATATTTACGCTGCCCAAATCTCGTCCATATAAAATGTGAGCGGTCTCTCCTCTCTCAGGTGGACGTCTGGGGACACCTGCACCCTTGCCTGCACCCACCCACTGGTCCTCTGATCGTTGGTGTGTAGGTGTAGTCAATGGTCAGACCCGTGCTATGTACAGCCATAACTGTTAACACTCAGGCATACTCACTTTCTCATATTGATGATCATAAAGCCGGTATCACACGAGAGCTTTTATATTCAACATTCGATGATCAAAAAATTTCTGGCAACATTTCTGGAATATTTTACACTGGTATCGGAAAATAGACTGATGGTAGATGAATTTAAGTGACCGAAATAGTATAAATGTTGACCTCATAAGCTGCCAGACCAGTGTTGAGGACAAATGTTGAGTGAAAAAGTGCTCGTGTGATACCGGCTTTAGCTACAGTATATACTTCAGGGTACGTGGTACCCGTCTTGCAACTCTCCAACCCAAGAGTGAACAGTTACTCTCAGTCTTTCTTCTATTAAACAGCTGATCTCTGGAACTTTCTCCCAGATTCAGTTTTCCCTTCTCCTATGACTTAAATTGCTTCAAACTCCCCCATTACTCTGTCTCGTCTAGTAGGTGAATTTTACAAGGGGAGGAGGATTCCTAGCCCCCTGCCCCAAAAGAAACAAGTAGGACAATTACAGAGAAAGACAGAAACGGCTAAGGTTCGGTAGAGGAGGCCAAACTTCACTCTGGATAGGACCAGCCCTCACCCAACATATAAAGTATACTGCATGTATATACTGTAAATAATACAGTAGATAATATACAGTAAATACATAATGTTGTGTACATAAGTATTATGTAGACTCGTTGCAGATTCAGAAAGTAGACCTTATGGTTATTGGCTTAACAAATTATGTGAATTGAAACATTATTATTGTTTTCATATTTAAAGCTTTGCAAGAATAAACAAAACAATATTTAAAGCTTTGCAAGGATAAACAAAACAATATTTAAAGCTTTGCAAGGATAAACAAAACAATATTTAAAGCTTTGCAAGGGTAAACAAAACAATATTTAAAGCTTTGCAAGGATAAACAAAACAATATTTAAAGCTTTGCAAGGATAAACAAAACAATATTTAAAGCTTTGCAAGGATGAACAAAACAATATTTAAAGATTTGCAAGGATAAACAAAACAATATTTAAAGCTTTGCAAGGATAAACAAAACAATATTTAAAGCTTTGCAAGGATAAACAAAACAATATTTAAAGCTTTGCAAGGATAAACAAAACAATATTTAAAGCTTTGCAAGGATAAACAAAACAATATTTAAAGCTTTGCAAGGATAAACAAAACAATATTTAAAGCTTTGCAAGGATAAACAAAACAATATTTAAAGCTTTGCAAGGATAAACAAAACAATATTTTATATGTTGTCAACTTAGTAGATAAAATGGCAGTAGAAAGGATAGCAATATTTACTGATATTAAAGGCATGGCATAAAAGAAAAATAATATATTGTAGTAAATATTAATATATGAGAGTGTGTATGTGTGTGTGTGTGTGTGTGTGTGTGTGTGTGTGTGTGTGTGTGTGTGTTAGAGTTAGTGAGGTCTTAGTTTGTCTGGAAATGGTATGACAATCCGTGGAAAGCCTGTTGAGTGACTAATTACGTCAATCTGTTAGTGTATTAGTGTATCGCGACAGTGCCCACCCCTCCCTGGCGCCACCACCACCACCACCGCCTTGCCAGGATAACAACAACTCCACCCTCCTCCACCATATCATAACTGGTTCTAGCGGTGAGTCATCACTACTCACACACACACACACACACACACACACAAACACTTTTCTCACGGCGGGTACCCTATTACGGCACCCACCTCTACCCCTTATATACTGTATAGTAGCCCTATCTATATAAACACACTATATACATTATTCCTTTCTATGTACACCCTATATATTTTTTCTATGTGAGTGAGGGAGACAAAAGGCATAACTGGTTGTGACGAGTGCTTCCCCCAGAGTTGAAAGAGTGACAGGGCCAAAATCATGGGACGTTCGAGCTAAAATGCCTGGACACGGAGTTTGACGCAATTTAAGTCATAGGAGGAGGGAAAGACTGATTCTGAAGAGAGTTCCAGAGCTCAGCTGTTGAATAGAAGAAAGACTGAGAGTAATGTTTCAGTCTTGGGTTGGAGAATTTCACAGAGTAGGGGTGGGATTGTGTTGCAAGACGGGCACCACATATTCTACGTAGAGAGGTGGTATACACTGGGAGAGCTCTGAGGAGCACTGATTATTGTAGTAGCAATAGAATAGCGAGAGAGATGCAACATTGTGGCAAAGAGAGAGAGTTGGTGAGTGGACGGGAACTAATTATACGTAAGGCCTTCCTTTCTACTTTGTCTAGGAGTGCGGTGTGAGAGGATCCTCCCCACACATGTGAACAATACTCAATACAAGGACACACTGTGCCCCTGTACAGAGCAAGAAGCTGCATGTGCAGGGGTAAAGAACCCCTTGAGGCGGTTGAGCACACCCAGCTATAACACAATGATCACGTATCACCTTACTTCACTTCAGTTTAATGGGGGACACACACAGGGATGCTCATGGGCATCATAGACTGCGACACTCGAGTTCTTGTGAAATGATTAGGACAGGACCACACAAGAAAATTGCAGATAACATACCACAATCGCAGCTCATTAATATGTTTTTAGTGGTATGATAAAACTTTCAAAGGCCAGTCCGTAAATACTCCTTGGTGAACGATATAAAACAATCCAATGTGTGTACGTAGTACCCGTCTTGCAACACAATCCCACCCCTACTCTGTGCAACTCTCCAACCCAAGAGTAAAACGTTATTCTGTCTTTCTGCTATTCAATTTCTGAGCTCTGGAACTCTCTCCCAGAATCAGTCTTTCGCTCTTCCTATGACTTAAACTGCTTCAAACTCCGTGAGACCAGGCATTTTGGCTCGAACGTCCTTTGATTTTGGCCCTGTCACTCTCCAACTCTGGGGGAGGCACTCGCTACAGGCAGTTCTGCCTGTTGTCTCCCCCACTCACATAGAACAATGCAAAAATATATATATAGGCCTATATATATTTTGTTTACTTTATCAACACTCGGTTCTGTAATATTTGCTTGATATGGGAAATGTAATTCCCATCACATATGCTTAAGACTAATGTTGGTGGATGTAGTGTGGTGATGGGTGGTGGTGATGATGATGCCTGCCTACCACTCTAGCTGCCAAGGTCATCCTCTCCATGACTCACCCTACCTCCTCCTCACTCTCATATAGCCATCACTACCAATATTGACAACAGATCAGCATTACCCTCTTCAAATGTAGACCTCGTAAAGGGTCCCATACATGCTCAGGCCGACCCGTCCGATTGCCTGCACTTTTCGGCACTTTCAGACATAACTGAGCATGCGAGACTGGTTCAATTGAATAGTTTGCCTTTGCCTGACCATGCCAAATATTGGACAGACCACCGGTCCTTCACTTACGCTCAGTTGTGTCTGAATGAGCCAGCTGGTGCAGACTATTGGATAAGCAGGCCTCAGCGTGTGTGCAACCCTTAAAAGACTGGCAGACATGCTCAGTTCGGTCTGTCAAGTCTTAGTATCACATGGGCCAGTTTGAGCTTGTGAGGGTGATTATACGATTTGTGCCGGTCTCACAGGCTTGCACAAACCGTCAAACACTCACTAGCTCAGTTTCGCTTCATGTCAAACTGAGCTTGCATAGCTTGGTTGTTGATATTAATATGTCATCAGCTGGTCTACAACATTTATTTGTACTCGCACAAATATAGGAGAATCATATCCGTGTTTAGAAATAAAAATACCAAGTATACATAGCGTACATCTCATGTCCATCTATAAGAAATATAGACAGATCTAATTAGCAAGAGCCAAAATATATATTTTGTTTTCTATGTGAATGAGGGACACAAAAGGTATAATTGCCTGCAGCGAGTGCCTCCCCCAGATTTCAAAGAGTGACAGGGCCGAAATCAAGGGACGTTCGAGCTAAAATGCCTGGACACACGGAGTTTGAAGCAATTTAAGTCATAGGAAGAGGGAAAGACTGATTCTGGGAGAGATTTCCAGAGCTCAGCAGTTGAATAGAAGAAAGTCAGAATAGCGTTTCACCCTTGGGTTGGAAAGTTGCACAGAGTAGGGGTGGGATTGTGTTGCAAGGCGGGTACTACGTACCTTACGTAGAGGTGGTATACACTGGGAAAGCTCTGAGGAACACTGATTATTGTAGTAGCGATAGAATAGCGAGAGAGATGCAACATTGCGGCGAAGAGAGAGAGATTACAGAGAGTTGGTGAGTGGACGGGAGTTAATGATACGAAAGGCTTTCCTTTCTACTTTATCTAGGAGTGCGGTGTGAGAGGATCCTCCCCACACATGTGAACAATACTCAATACAAGGACGCACTGTGCCGCTGTACAGAGCAAGAAGCTGCGCAGGGGTAAAGAACCCCTTGAGGCGGTTGAGCACACCCAGCTTCTGGGAGGCTGCCTTAGCGAGACTGGTAATATGGTCTTTCCAAGTGAGAGCAGAAGAAAAAGAGACACCGAGAACATTGAGAGAAGATGAAGGGTTGATTTTTGTATTGTTGAAGAATAAGGGATAGTCCTTTGGAGGTTCCTGATGGGTAGTAAGATGGATAAATTGAGTTATGGAAGCATTAAATGCAACAAGGTTTTCTCTACCCCAATTGGAAATAGTAGCTAGATCAGAAGATAAGCATTTTATGGCTTCATTAGTTTACTTTTGAGGGACTGCTGGCTGGGGCGTTCTGGAAAACTAATTGAGTGGTGTAAGGTAGAGTCGTCTGCATATGAATGGATGGGACTGGATGTACAGTTGAGAAGATCATTTATGAAAATTAGAAAGAGAATAGGAGATAGGACAGAATCCTGAGGAACACCGGAGTTGATAGGATGAGGAAATGAGCGATGGCCATCCATAACCGCAGCTATGGAACGGCCGGAAAGGAAATTAGAGACAAAGGCACAGATGGAGGGACAGAAACCGAAGGAGGGCAGTTTGGAAATTAAAGATTTGTGCCAGACTCTATCGAAGGCCTTCGATATGTCTAGTGCAACAGAAAAAGTCTCACCGAAGTCCCGAAAGTTGGATGACCAAGAGTTAGTAAGATATGAAAGATCACCAGTAGAGCGACCCTTAAGGAAGCCATACTGGCAATCTGAGAGCAGATTATGAGAAGAGCAATGCTTAAGAAATTTGGAAGCAAGAATAGTTTCAAAAACTTTAGAGATACAAGAGATGAGAGCAATTGGACGATAGTTGGAGGGTTGAGAGCGGTCACCCTTCTTTGGGACAGGTTGAATGAGAGCAAACTTCCAGCAAGAAGGAAATACGTTAGAGGAGAGACAGAGACGAAAGAGTTTGCCTAGGCAGGGAGTCAGCACGGAAGCACCGTTTTTAAGAACAACAGGAGGAACACCGTCCGGACCGTACGCCTTCTTAGTATTAAGCCCAGAGAGGGTAGAAAGTACATCTTTAGAAGAGATTAGTATATTAAGCATAAGTAGGAGAGAGGGGGTGGAAAGGGAGGAATAGCACCGGAATCATCCAAGGTAGAGTTTCTGGCAAAAGTTTGAGCAAAGAGTTCAGCTTTGTCAGAGGAAGAAGTGATGGTTGTGCCATCAGAGTGGAAAAGGGGAGGGAAAGACGAAGAAGAAAAGTTGTTGGAGAGGTTTTTGGCTAGATGCCAGAAAGCTTGGGAAGAGCTAGAGTTGGATAGCTCAGTAAATTTATATTTATTGATGAAAGAGTGCTTGGCAAGTCAAAGAACAGATTTGGCTTGATTCCAGGCAGAAACATAGGAAGAATGAGATTCTTGAGTTTTAAGGCGACGGTACCGTTTGAATGCTTTCTCCTTGTTGTGGACAGCAGTAGAACAAGCGTGAGTAATCCAAGATTTGTTTTCATTAGTCTGAGAGAAAGAAAATGGAATGTACGCTTCCATGCCCGAGAGGATTACCTCGGTAATGCGTTCAGCACTCTCCGAGGGTCCTCGGCCACGGAAGCAGAAGTCATTCCATGGGAAATCAAAGAAGTACTGCCGGAGAGCCTCCCAGTTAGCAGCGCCAAAGTGCCACAAGCGCCGCCAGCTGGGAGGATCGGATGGCCGTACTGAAGAGATAGGACAGGTGACGGAGATACGTTTACGGTCGGAGGAGCCCAAAGGAGAGAAAAGATTGACAGTATAAGAGGAAGGGTTAGAAGTCAGAAATAAGTCAAGAATGTTGGGCCGATCTCCGAAGCGATCCGGGATACAGGTGGGTTGCTGGACCAGCTGCTCTAGGTCATTTATGATAGAAAAGACGTAGGCTTGTTCACCAGGTTGGTCAGTAGAGTGAGAGGAGAGCCATTGGCGGTGGTGAACGTTGAAATCTCCTAAGATGGAGATTTCAGAGAAGGGAGAGATAGATAGAATGTGTTCCACTTTAGAGCTTAGATAGTCGAAGAATTTGGGAAAGTCGGTAGAGTTAGGGGAAAGATAGACAGCACAGAAATATTTAGTATGAGAGTGACAGGATAGTTTGAGCCATAAAGTTGAGAATTCAGAGGAGTTGAAATCGGGAACACGAGAGCAAGTGAGTTTGTTGTGCACGTATGCACAACATCCGCCATTGGCTTTGAAACTAGGATAGAGAAAGTAGGAGGATACAGAGAAGGGGATGCTGGAAGTTGTTTCAGATTACTGGGTTTCGGTGAGGAAAAGAAGATCAGGTTTGGAGGAGGAGAGATGGTGTTCGACAGAGTGAAAATTAGAGGAAAGGCCGCGAATATTGCAAAAGTTGATAGTAAGAGTGACAGGCCGTGGTCCAGAGCATTTTAATGTGTCGTCAGGGGAAGGTCGGGCATGTGTGGGAAAATTTATGGTCCCCCCCCCCCCCCCCTGGGGACTCCGAGGCTGGGCCTGTGTTTATAATGTTTTTAAATTAATTTTGAAGGAGGAAGTGTGGTGTGCATGTTAAGTGTAGTGAAGTAGATAGGAGGAGGAGGTGTTTGTGAGAGCATGCTGGACTACTCTCAGTGTAAGTGAGGCACAAAGGGAATCAGTAAGAGAGACCAAGCAAATGAAACAGGAGTTCCAGCGATTCCTTATCAAATGATTACAGCCTCTCCTGGGTATAGCCCTGTTCGATTGGTGCCTACAATCTACCCCCATTCCCCCTATTAGTCGCCTTGTACGACACGCAGTAGGACGCGTGGGGCATATTCTTGTTTTCCTCCACCATAAGATGGAGGCCCCCTTACCCCCAGGGGGATGGGCCGGTTTTCTGGACCACTTTCTCCCTCATGTTTAGCCCCATTAGTTTTCAGGTGTTAAGATGTTTGCCCCATTAGTTAGTCGATTTTAAGACCTTTCGCCCCATTTCGTCGTCAATATTTAGACCTTTCGTGCTATTTAGGTGTCGATTTTTTCCCTGGCGAACGATAGTGAGCCTGTAATGTTGGAAGAACCGGCCTTCGGCCTGGACATTTTTCTACCGAAAAATTTACAAATTAATCTAGAAGGGGGATCTAATGGATGTTTTTTTTAAATTTGATGGAAGTCTAGGGAGGGAACTAGAACAATAATGAATACATGCAAAAATCGGCCAAAAAGGGAACCATCTCCCCTTAAGGGATTCTCAACCCACATTCTGATAGGTCAGGTGAAGGAAATATGGGATAGGCCTTTACAATGGCACCAGTCCGCCACTACTATATTTGAAACCCTACAAATATATATCAAACCATCTTATTGAGGGTGGGGGCATCATCTATCATATATTATACTTATAACATAATTTTATCGTTGATATCTAAATAAGTTATATATAGTGTAGGCCTATATATATATATTATTATTTTTTTTTCTGTGTGGATGAGGGGGACAAAAGGCAGAGCTGCCTGTGACAAGTGCCTCCCCCAGAGTTGAAAGCAGGTAGGGACGAACAAATTCAAGCCAGACCGAATAAACCCAACTGGGGACGAACAAACTACCGAGCCAGACCAAGGCCACCTAGAGTACTCTCGGTGGAGGGACGAGTAATTTTGTGTGTTTTTTTTTTTTTTTTTTTTGTGACAGAAAGAAGTGTGGTGTGCTTGTTTAGTGTAGTGAAGTAGATAGCAGGAGGAGGTGTTTGTGAGAGCCAGCTGGATCACTCTGTGTAGGTGAGGCACAAACTGAAACAGTAAGGGAAGCCAGACAAATTAAACATAAGTTCCAGCAACTCCTTATCATATGCCTATAGGCCTCCCCTGGGTATTGCCTTGTTCTATTGGCGCCTGCAATGTCCCCATCTGTTAGCTGATATATGTATATAATTATATACAGTATAATTATATATATATATAATCCTATATATATATATATATAGATATATATATATATATATATATATATATATATATATATATATATTATATATATATAATATATATATATATATATATTTATATATATATATATATTTATATATATATATATATATATATATATATATATATATATATATATATATATATATATATATATATATATATATATAGGCCCTATATATATATGGAGAGAGAGAGGGAGAAAGAATTTATGTATTTATTCATTTATTGGGGGGATATGACTCATTAAATGATACTGGAAGACAAACTTTTGACAAATAAACTGAAATATTTTTACAGCAGGATACCTGAGGTGACTGGCCGGGAGTTTGATAATACATACTGTATAATGCGGTCATTGCCCTCACATAGGCTACATACACAAGGTTCAAAATGGTTAATTTGTATAGTCTATAAGGCTTAGAATTATAGGGGTTATTAATATTTGCGTATAATATTATGTGCTTGTGTGCGTCTGTAATTGGGTGTGCAAAAGGGTTACGAATGTATGTGATGCATTATATGCATGTATCTATAAAGAACATGTGTGTGTAGATAGTGCTATGGTTAATGTGTACGATTGTGGGCGTGGTTATGTGTGTGCGTGTGTACATATACCGTTATGCGTGTGCTTAATAAATGGCTAATTATTCTTTTTCCTATATCAAATGAGAGGGAAGCAGGGGTGGATGTAATTACAAAATAATAATAATAACAGACAACAAAGACTTGAAGTAATAGCCTTAAGCATGGGAAAGGGGTTCGCGACCCCCTTTTCCAACATACCGTATTAATTGTTATACCAGGTTTTTACTGGGGTTGATTGAATAAAGGTAGGTTCTTACTCGACCGGAGAAACTAGTCAGACTACACATGCACAAAAGTCGTAAAGGATAAATATAATACAGAGTGCACACAACAATACACTCAAAATATATAATACGCTGGTTACATGGAAAAATGACACAATAATATAACGCCAAGCACGGATGAGGATCCATGACGAACTTAAAATCCACTAGCATTTCTATTCTAACACTGGGTAGAGTCTTGAAGTAACACTAATTATGTTGTTGTTGTTGTTGCTGTTCCCCAGGCTGCCTGGCCGAACAGCCCCAAGGCCCCAAGCAAGGCCAAGGCCATAACCGAGTGCCCCCACAGATCCCTCCCTGCCTACCACAATAAAGCCTGGGTGACCGAAGCCACTCCATGGCGGGGAGCTAAGGAGGGTGCGGAAACGCCCGGGAAACCAAAGCCCCACCCAGGGCCCTGTTCCCCTCAGCAATTATGAAGAGAATGTTGAGGGTCAAAGGAAAAATGTGACGCTTTGGCTTCCAATCTGCCAACCTCTAGGTTGGGAGATTGGGAGGTCAATCCACGCTAATTCTGTTGATCTAGTTGTTTGTGGATAAGTCCTTTCTTCTGTTTTCGTCGGGCCGCTTAGGTGGTCCTGCCGTGTGGTCAATCGAGTGGGATTTACAGATGGACTATTTGGTTTGGGTCCCTTTCGTTGCGGGTGACGTTCTGGTACGTCCTGGCAAGTTACAGCAATTTCCAGGCTTTAAAAGCCTGTAAAAACCGTAAAAATCAAGTGTCAGTGGACGGGAGCGTAAGGGGCCCACCTCCGACCCTCAGAGCAGCGAGCGGCTGACTGAGGTTGACTGTGTCTCGCGCGGGTCTCTCTCTGTGTCTCACAACAGTGTAGCCAAGCGAGCAAGTGCTACCAAATAGCGGGTTTCCCGCGTTTCACTGGCACCACTGCGGGTGAACCAGACCACGTACGGGGCCCGTTCTGGTCTCATTTTAAAGCTATTTTCGCCTAGTTTTCGGCAGAATACACTTCATTTAATGCAGATGCTTGATTTATCTTTCAGGAGTGCCTGAATATGTCCTAAATAGCCGGAGCCAATGGGTTATTAGTGGTTCCTTATATCATGACACAGAGGGAGCACTATCGGATTAACGCGAGCATGAGTGAGGACATGTCCCGCACTATGATTGTTCGACTATCCTGACCGTTATAATAGTCGGTGACGAAATTCTGTTTCGGTACTCTTGGATGTGGGGTCTTTAATGAACAGTCGCTCAAGTCATGACAGAGTAACTATTCATCAGGCGAACGTGGGAAGAAGTGTGACCATGGCCGTACTATCTTTCCCAACTACCTATGACCTTTATAAGAGTGTTCAAAGAACCCTGATGATTAGATTTTTAGGCCTTTTTACAAGCATATGTCCTCAACCATAGCTTTGGTACATATGATGTAAGGACTTTATATGCAGAGTGCCGTTTAATTAAGTGACGGTGTCTTGCAAAGCCCTGACTATTGCGGCGGTCTTGCAATGGCAAAGATTTCTCCAAGAGTGTTGAATTGATACTAAGATTTTAGGGACATGTCCTTATTTCCACTTTTAATGTCAAAACTACAATCCTAAAAATTATCCTAATGTATCTCGAGCACTATGGTGTGAGAGACAATAGTTCTTAAATAGGGAAAAGAACTCTCAGACAATTTGATCTACAGCCATGGCATGTACACTCAATGGAAAGAGAGGGTAATTCTTGGACTCCAGCCTTGCATGCAAGTTTACTCGAGCCCTTAGAATTGCTGGCTCTACCCTGGGCAAGTCGGGATGGTTATGACTTGTGGTGCGATGTCCCAGGTACGGTGGTTAACCTGACAAGCGCGATATAGACGTAGGTGCTAGGGTAGTTATTTGTGCATTTCTAGCCCTGGATTCTGACAGAATTCGTTATATTTACAATATAAACCATTATTTGTTTTCGGTATGCTTTTATTTTACATATATGATGTATATATGAACCTTCAAGAGTGCTAAAATAAGTGGGAAAAGCATTTGGGTGGTGAAAAACGAAGATATTGGCCACCCGGTCATAATCTCAGGCGAGAGAGAGAGACAGGCAGCCCTCCCCTCTCGCTGTCTGGGAGTCAACTGAGAAGAGCGGGGCGGTGTGTGCCGGTGTCTGGGTGTTGCATAACGATCTTTTATGCAACCCACTTGTGCTACATTATCGCGGGAGAGAAAAATAACCGATAAATGATGATAATAAGAGGAAAAATAGGTGATAATTGAGGTGGGGAGGGAGGGGGGAATAAGGTGGGGAAGGAGGGGAGGGGGGTGGGTGAGATTTACATGGATGAGTACTGGAGGGGAATTATCTCACCTAGAGACAAATTCCTTTGTTTTGATAGGCCCTTTTTTTTTATGGAAGGCTTTTTTTATGGTCCTGCTTCCGTGAGGCCTATCGCGTTCCCTATAGGAAGCCTTCCGTGAGGCCTATCGCGCTTGCCGGGTTAAGGGTCAGAAGGTCACAGGTACGGGTGGCGGATTAGGAGGGTTTCAGGTAGACCCCTCAGAAGTTTCCGCCATGATGTGGGAGGAGCTGCGCGGAAGAGCGGCGCATCTGGAAAGGAGATATCTGGGGCCTTTTATGTTTTGCGAAGTCTTCCTGCTCTGCCTTCCTTTTTCGGGACCCGGAATTGGTGATGGTGATGCGTATGTTTTTCCCGGGCGTGGGCGGCAGATTGGGCGTGATGGCGGCGACTCGAGCATATCGGTTGATGTGTTGGTTTTTAGTGGGGGTGATGGGGAGGTGGCCATGTTGTTGGTACTCCTCCTTTTTTCTTTTGTTCTTTGGTTTGGTCCTGTCTGCTTTCTTTCCCCGGGACTTGTTCTTGTTCTCCTCCTTCTTTCTTTCATTCCTTGTTTTGGTCCTATCTTCGTTCTTTCTCCATAACTTGTTCCGGTTCTGCTTTTCTTCTTTCTTCTTATTTGTTGTGGGTTTATCCTCAGTTGTGGTTTCCCTTTTCTTTCCCGTTTTCTTCTTCTGTCCCTTACTTCCCCGACTCGGTAACTTGTTTATTTGTAACTCTGTTACTTTATTAATTATTATGATTATGGGTCTTAGTTTGACCAGTGACAGAAAACACCCGAATATATATACGTAACAAAGAGGAGATATTAGAAAAGTAACAGGAAATAGTTAGTTCTTTTGTACCTATCCATCTGCATATTTAGGATCACGAATATGAAGATAAGTAGTACAGGATATTTGCATACGTGATGGTAGAAGTGAAGGTATAGCTTTGTTAAACAAGTATATAGTATAACCGCATACACACATAATTATGAAGATGCCTCTGATCGCTCTTCCTACGCCCCAACTATCGATTATAACATATTAAACACATTCACATACACACTTATATGCATATACCCCATAATGGTCTAACCACATGCATATACTATTATACACTTGTCACACACCCATGCACACACACTTCATAACTATACACACACATATCCATATAATACACACACACACACACACAGACAAATCCGTAAAACAAACACACACACACACAACCTATGCATTTATAAATCCATAACACACACATAAACAGTCATAAAACACGCGCACACACACACACATAATTTATGCATTCATAAACCCATACATTTATAACACACATATATACAGTCAGAAAACACACACACACACACACACACATCCATAAAACACACACATGCACATCCATAAAACACACACATCCATAAAACACACACACACACACACAAAATCAATAAAACACACACACATCCATACAACATATACACAGCACATCCATAAGCCACACAAACACAAACTATCCACACTTATTACCTGGTGGACTCTTCCCAAATGAGAGGAATTTCAGACCGATTGCTTTCATTAATTTTGAGTTATAAGAAGTTAAGGGGTCAAGATTATTATCAAGTTCGCTGGCGCTACCTATAGGAATTGGGTAAATGGTGCCAATTTTTCTTATATCCTACCTACCTACCTACCTACACGCGAATTTAGTAAATTTAAAGAATATTTCACTGATGCCTAGTGTGATCATGTAGGCATGATTGTGACCATATGTAGACCTGCAAGGGATAATGTAGACATGAGTGTGACCTTGTAGACATGAGTGTGACCTTGTAGACATGAGTGTGACCTTGTGACATGAGTGTGACCTTTAGACTTGAGTGTGACCTTGTAGACTTGAATTTGACCTTGAAGACACAAGTGTGACCTTAAAGACACGAGTGTGACCTTGTAGACACGAGTGTGACCTTGTAGATACGAGTGTGACCTTGAAGACACGAGTGTGACCTTGTAGACACGAGTGTGACCTTGAAGACATGAGTGTGACCTTGAAGACACAAGTGTGACCTTGCAGACACGAGTGTGACCTTGTAGACACGAGTGTGACCTTGAAGACACGAGTGTGACCTTGTAGATACGAGTGCGACCTTGAAGACACGAGTGTGACCTTGCAGACACGAGTGTTACCTTGAAGACACAAGTGTGACCTTGAAGACATGAGTGTGATCTTATAGGCAGGAGTGTAACCTTATAGACATGTGATCTTACAGACATAGTCATGAGTGTGACATTGCAGACATGAGTGTTACCTTGTAGGCAGGAGTGTGATCTTACAGAAATGAGTGTGACCCTGTAGATGTGATCGAGTGTCACCTTGTAGACATGAGTGAAACCTTGTAGATGTGATCGTGACCTAGTAGACATGAGTGTGACATTTCAGACATGATTATGACCTTGCTGACATGAATGTGACCTTGTAGATATGATTGTGACCTAGCAGACATGAGCATGACCTTGCTGACATGAGTGTGACCTTTGCTAACATAAGTGTGACCTTGTTGACATGAGTGTGACCTAGTTAATATGAGTGTGACCTTGATGAAACAAGTAGAACCTTCTGGTTTTGATCATGTATTTCGCTGATAAGACTGCCAGCAGAAAAATATACTGTACACAGTCATATTTCTAAATAATTTACCGGTACAATATTATTATTTCGGAGATGTGACCGGTTGAAATGAAAGATATTAATAGAATGGAGTGGAATGAAAAGAAAATGGTGAGATGGATATGTGGGGTTAAACTTAGGGGTGGGGTATCGAGTGAGGAACTAAGAAGGTATCTGAGTATTAGGAGTATCAGTGAAGTGATGCGCACGAACAGACTTGGTTGGTTTGGACATGTGGAAAAAATGGAGGATCAAAATTGGGTGAAGAAATGCCGAACTGTGAACATGTGGTGAGCTGCGCGTATGGGTTCACTTAAGCCCCCCCCCCCCCCCCCCCCACACACACACACATACTGTACACTATATTTGATCCCGACTGCCCCTGATTTTGCCGAAAATATATTGGAAGATTACAAAACTGAGGGCAGTCGAGACCAAAATTGTGTATTTTCCCGACTGCTTCCAATTTTGAAATCTTCGAATTTACTTTTTGGCAAAATCGGGGGCAGTCAGGATAAAAAAAATTGTATGTGTGACGGGGGCTTTAGAAAAACGTGGGATCAGGTACTTTAGTCCGATCTCAAATTAAAGAACTTGGCAAGATATTATTGGGATGGAATTTGTGCTGTACCTGGTATCAGTGCATTACCACAAGCCCACCGAAACATCAATAAAATACCCTCATTGTTCCCTGATTAAATAGCACTGTATGAATATTCCCATATTCAAAATATGCTATAGGGGTGCAACGCCTGGTGAGTTATCTGCTCAACAGGTGGCGTTGTGTGTGTGTAAGTGTGAGAGTCCGAGTGTAGGGGATGAGACAGTGAAGCACGGGAACGAGGTGGCTTCAGAGATGGGGTCGTTTCGGGCCATGAGTGAGCACCGTGCCTCATGTGAAGGCAAGATGGCAGGTGCTCGTTGTGCTCTACGTTCTTCACATGTCTCACTCCCTAGACTGGAACAAGACCTCACGGGCTTCACTGTTCATTATAAAGCGGTGAATGTTAAGGCTCTCAGCCTACGCCCGAGAGGAAGTATGTTGGAATATTAAAAAAAAAAAACAGAGGCAGCCCTAAACAGGGTCGCTTAGCATGATGACATTTAAGACGTAAGGAGTTGCTGCTGGTCCGCGGTCGCATGCCGACGTCCCGGTGCCCGGCGCAATCTATGGCTTTATTTGAGGGAACTTTAGTCAGTCTCGGTGTTCATCTGCTGCGTCGGTGATTCTGCGGCCACTCCCCCCGGCTGCATCCCCTTCCTCCATGTTGCCCTGCTCTGCCTCAGTCACCCCCTGATCATCCGTCTGTGTCGGCTTCTTCACTTTGCTCCATATTTGTTCCTTTCCGGTTAGTGGAAGCTGACGCCTCCCTGGACCTGTGACACATGGCTTGACCGCTGGCGGGACTCGGCACCCATGGTGGTCGGCTCTGGACCCGGCACAATCTTTGGCTTTCTTTGGGGTTCCTTCGTGGGCCCCACCTTTCCCATCAGTGCCAGGGCCGCCTTCAGCCTAAGGGGTTTGTGTTGGTTCCCCCATCCACGTCCCTTCACTTCTCCACGAGTCTTCTTCCTGCTGGGTGCCATTGTTCATCGTTTCCCCTTCCCCTTCCATCTAATGCATGATGATATTACTCAGCTTTGGAAAAAAACAACTCTAAGAATGAAAAGGTTAAAGACCATCTCAATTAACCTTCCAACTCAGGCATACTTTCTTAAAATTAATACAATCGTTTAAAGGTAGCTACAATAAAATGGAAATTATCGTCATCCACCTTACAGGGTAAAAATAACATAGCCTAGTGAAGCCTTACATTGAAGCACCAGCCAGAATAGTACCTCACTCATTTATATTATAGTATTTACGAAGCATTTAATATTATTTAATTTGCTTACATAGACCTACATACTGTACATATACTTTTCGTTAATAGAGTAATCCATTAAGCCCCATCCACACTATCAGGCAGTGTCTGGTGGGCTGTGCCCTTAACGGAAAAGTCTGTCGGGCATGCCTGTGATGTAGTAGTAATTCCCCAGACTGACTGACAGGTCGTAGATGATTGGATGCAAATTCTAGAAGATGGTGATGTAATAGACGTGGTATATTGCGATTTTATGAAGGCCTTCGATAAGGTCCCACATAAAAGGTTAATAGAGAAAGTTAGAAGCTATAATATAGGGGAGAAATGTGTGAAATGGATAGAAGCCTTCCTGAAAGATCGGAGACAGAGGGTATTGGTGAATGGAATAGGCTCGGGGTGGAGGGAAATTACAAGTGGGGTACCTCAGGGATCTGTGTTGGGACCACTGCTGTTCGTTATATTTATCAACGACTTGCCTGAAGTTATAACTAATGGAAGTGAGGTATACCTGTATGCGGATGACACTAAACTGTATAGAAGAGTGAGGAGTAAGGAAGATATGGGTTTGCTTCAAGGAGATGTGGAAGGCATGAAGGGATGGTCTGAGCATTGGTTAATGCCTTTTCATCCAAAAAAATGCAAGTACATGCGGATTGGGACCAGCAAGATAGACAAGGTAGGATACAGTATGTATGAAACGATGGAGGAAGTGAGTGCAGAACAGGATATAGGAGTAGTGATAGATAATAAGTTAAATTTCTCAGAACATT
Source organism: Paralithodes platypus (assembly GCA_032716605.1). NCBI lineage: Eukaryota > Metazoa > Arthropoda > Malacostraca > Decapoda > Lithodidae > Paralithodes > Paralithodes platypus. The sequence goes on along the minus strand of CM064564.1, from coordinate 10,133,835 downwards.
TAGCGGAAAAGATAAACAAAGCCAATAGAATTGTAGGGCTGATAAGGAGGACATTTGTGTCACTTGACGAAGAAATCTTCAGGAATCTATATACAGCGCTGGTTAGGCCACACCTGGAATATGCAAACCAGGTGTGGGCTCCATATATGGTAAAGGATATAGAAGCAGTGGAGAAAGTGCAGAGAAGAGCTAGCAAGCTGGTACCAACGTTGAAGAACGCGGGCTATGAGCAGAGGTTGAGGACACTGGGACTTCCGACACTGGCATATAGGAGAAAGAGAGGGGATATGATAGAGACTTTTAAGATAGTGTCAGGAAAGTACGATGAGGATGTGTGTGAAGGTATCTTCTTGATGCGGGAGGGAACAAGAACGAGAGGACACTCTAAGAAAATTTACAAAGAAAGAAATAGGCTTGAGAAGGCGAAGAACTCATTTTGTGATAGAGTGGTAAATGAGTGGAACGCACTGCCCCAGTATGTAGTCGATTCCGAATCAATAAGGGAGTTTGAAAGTAATCTTGATAAAGCATGGGGAAGACAAGATTTGAAGTTTGATTATAAAACAAAAATACAGAATAGTAAAAATGTTGCGTCTGCTACCGCCGCCGCCAACACCGTGAACGACCGCAGCAGTGCAAGTACTGGTACTGAGCTGGATACACAGGCATAGTTTGCCTTTTTCCAGAGGATCTACTGTAAGAAACTGTACTGTAAGAATATACTTTTCGTTAATAGAGTAATCCATTAAGCCCCATCCACACTATCAGGCAGTGTCTGGTGGGCTGTGCCCTTAACGGAAAAGTCTGTCGGGCATGCCTGTGATGTAGTAGTAATTCCCCAGACTGACTGACCGAACAGTCCCGAGTCCGGTTGACCGAAGCCGCATCAGATGCTCAGGCCCCCGAAGGGGCCAGGGTGAAATGAGATCAGTCTCTGAGAAAGCAGTGGGGGAGGGGATCATTAGCCCACGGGCTTGCACCCTCGGGCTAATGCCCCCACCGCCACCGTCCGCAGCCCCCCTTGTAGTGCCACCCAATCGGGCGATCTCGCCAGGACCTAGAAGGAAAAGAAGTACAGGATAAGAGACAGACAGAAACGGCTAAGGTTGGGTAGAGGTTGCAAAACCACACTCTGGATAGGATCAGCCCTCACCCATCTACTGCTGAGCAGGTGGATGGGCAGCTAAATCGGACTGTTAGGCAGTAGCCAGTAGGTGGTCGGCAGGCCAGAGTGCGGTATTACCATGAGCAACACAGTTGAAAGGAAGAGAATAGTGCTGTGTAGCATATTAATGGTTGTGTGCATAAAAATAAAAATGAAAACTGAGTGCAGACAACTATATGATGCAGAGTGGCTAAGTAAAATAGAAGTACAGTATTGGGAAGTCATGTGATGTACGATACTACGTGAACTATAAGATGAACGTGAGCGTGAATTCATTAACATGAGAATGGATATACAAACATTCTATACACTCCAAGCTAAAGTGGACTCTTACATAATAAAGGATGTGAGGGCATACCCATCTGAGGCAGAGCATACAAGCAAAAACCCGTTTCGATGCAATACTCTGATTTCTAGCATCTGGGTGCATACACGTTGCTGCAGTATGATACAGTTTTTGATCACCTGCACTCCTTGCACAATAGCTGTAGCTGGGCTAGGGTGGGTACCCTGATGTATCAGGGACTTCAGTGAACAGTTGCCACAGATTGCTAGACCACCATACCACACCACACTGGCTGGCCTGAGACTCGAACCCTCGACCTCACGGTTTGCAGGCGAGTGCTTTACCAACCATGCTACGGCCTGTGGCCATATACCACGAGGATATTGGAGCAGAGTTTTGTCACTCATAATACCAGAAAGTTGGCAAGCTGTATATTATGCAGTACTCAAGGAAGAGTACTTGAAGGGGAGACTATTTATATACAGTACAAGGTATTAATGATTGACATCACTGTTGTGTGAAGACACCGGCGTCAAACCACCGGTCAGTGCTTGGTGATTTCGCTCAACTCGGGCAAGGACAGCCCACTGGTGTGCCCATTAAATGTTGCAATACAGTGTCCAATGACGGACTTACTAACAATGCCCGCTGGGCACTGCCCGATCGTGTGGACGGGGCTTAAGAGGTACAATTTCAATCTCATATCCTAATGGTGGTGTCCCAGGTACCCTTGTTCTGGGCTGCCTTACTTGTCAAGTTTTTAAATTTGTGAGCAGATAGTGGAACCTGATCCCATGTCATTCTAGATCTACTACGTGCAGTCATCTCCACGTTCACATACTTACTTCTCTTCACCAAATGTTTGCAATAATTTGTTCAGAAATCATATAAGTAGCCTACTTAATAAGTAGATATAATAATACAACTATTTGTCAACAGCCTACTGGGCAAACGCCCTCATAAAGCTGGGGAGTTTAAAAGTGGTAATGGGTAAACAAATATAAAAAATAGGGGTAAATCAATAAAACTTGTTAATCATAAAAGAAAGAAAAGAAACATTAAAAACGACAATAAAATATGATTAGAAGAAAGTATATGATATTAGATCAGGTGAAAGATTTTAATTTCTTTAAGAAAAGCAAATAAGTTGACAATATCAAAGGAAGGACTGTCAGACAGGATAAATTGAAGAGAAGGCTGAGAAAAATAACGCTGCCGTTGCCGAACATATAGTGAGCATTCGACGAGAAAGTGCCGCACAGTAATGCTTGTATCACAAGTAGCGCACCATGGAGGAGGAGCATGTGGAGTGGTCATTAAGTGTCCATGTGTGTACCGGGTATGACTAATACGTAGACGAGTGAGTACGACTTGATACCAGCGCTGAGGCTGCGCCTGTCCTGAAAAGAGGAAGGCCAAACGGAAACCACATCAATTGATAGCACGGAGATGGATGGTAAGGGGTTGTGAAGACCACTCACGTTGCCATGCATGAGAGATGATTTCTCGAACTACGGCTTTCATGTCAGACAGGCGCAAGTGAGGACCTACTCCTGGACCGATACAGGCTGTTTTAGCAAGCTGATCCGCTCTCTCATTGACGATAGTGCGTTGTTATGTGTGCGATTAGTTTGCTTGGGAAACAGATTAACTTGCTCATGTAGTAGTGTACACCCTATGTGGTGGATTGTGTTCTTTTATTTCATAGATTTCATTTTAGTAAGCGTTGTTTCCACATAGCGATTTTGATAATTTAATTTGACTTTATATTGTCCTTGTCCCAATTTTGGTTTGTTTAGTTTGCAAGTTTTACATTTTAATTACCTGCAATGCCCACATGGGCAGGAACCCAGTAAAACTGGATTTTCCAATTGGCCAAGGAAAGGTCATGTATTCAGTGAAGGATAGTGGAAATAAGTGGATCTCTCGTAGAAAGATCTTGTAATGCCATAAGGGCACTCAGGCAGTCACTATAAATAACCACCCGAGGGGTGTTGACTGGAGAGGAAGGGACCATATCAACCGCCCCCAACAATGCACGCAATTCAGCAGTAAAAACAGATGAATATGGGGATAAAGCCAAGCTAAAAACAGAAGCCTCTGAAACCGCAGCACAACCAACTTTCCCATCCCTTTTAGACCCATCAGTATATATGAAACGGGCAGGGGCATGACTTAGCATATGCTGAAGGGCGACACACCTCTGAACAGAAGGGAGCGAGGACTTAGAACCTTGAGCAAGAAATGTACAAACCATAGGTGATGATAAAAGCCAATACGGGATGGAGGGGTCAGCCACCTACAGAAGGGGCATGGGTAAATCATGGTGCGTAAAGAGTCTATGGGCCAAAACCGGAAAAGACGGTAACAATGCCAGAGGGAACTCATCCTCACCCACCTTTTCAAACAAGTTGCTTGCAGGTGAATCAGTAGACATCAATTGCAGGGCAGAATTCATGATTACACACTCTCGATGGAGGGGGAGAGGAAGCTGGCCACTTTCCACGAGAAGACTTCAAAGCTCCAGTGCAAAGCCTGATACCAAGATGATGGACAGGATCCAAGGCTTTGAGCGTGGTCTGGGAAGCTGTGCCATAAATAGCAAACCCATAATCTAAGACGGACAAAACCGTGGCCGTATATAACATAGGGAGGGTCCTACGATCAGCACCCCAGGTAACATGGTGACATTTCTTCAAGACGTTAAGACGTCTCAGGCACCGCGCCTTAAGTTCTTTTACATGAGCAGACCAGGATAGTGTCAAGGATTATTCCCAAGAACTTAACCTGATCAGAAAATAGTAGCCGATGTCCATTCATTGAGAGGGAAATAGTCTGACCATGTAGGTGACGTTTGTCACGATAAAAGAGAATCGCCTTGGTTTTCTCGCTGGAAAAGGTAAACCCCGTAGAAGATGCCCAACGGGTAACGTCCCTCAAGACAGTATTAACACCTTCCGAGCGGCCTAGGCGGTAACTTCTACTACCTGCCGTGGTGGCGGGTGCCCAACCCCGAAAAGGGTTGAAATAGGGGAGCTATCCCCCCGCCAAAGGCAGCTTTCTAGGGCTTTTCCTAGCTGATGCTGAGAGGATTGGGTTCTAGTCATGTGGTGATGGACTGGTCTATCAGAGTGAGAACTGAGCGATCTCTGCCATACCCATAGCTTACTCTGACTGTTCCTTTTACTTATATATTTTCTAGATCTCAAGTGACAGCGTCTCTTGCGTGGATTGACCTCCTAATCTACCAAGATTGGAAGCCAAAGCGTCACATCTTTCCTTTGCCCTTCAACTTTCTCTTCATAATTGCTGAGGGGCACAGGGCCCTGGGTGGGGCTTTGGTTTCCCGGGCGTTTCCGCACCCTCCTCAGATCCCCGCCATGGAGTGGCTTCGGTCACCCAGGCTTTATTGTGGTCGGCAGGGAGGGTTCTGTGGGGGCGCTCGGTTATGGCCTTGGCCTTGCTCGGGGCCTTGGGGCTGTTCGGCCAGGCAGCTTGGGGAAAAACAACAACAAGAACAACAACAACTACCTGCCAAGCGGGGGGTTTTACCCTAAACGAGCTTATTTCCGTGCTCTTTTTCATGCATAAACAAGAGCCAGAGCGTAATACAATTATGTATCCCTGAAAAGGCGATAATTTAGCTTTCCAATGACACCAGAACCATCCTTCTACAACCACGCGTTCTCTTGCAACGATCGTGCAAGACGAAGGCAAAATCCCTAAAATATGGTAATTTCCTTACATCATTCCCTGTGTAGTGAGGTAGTGAGTAAGGATGAGTGTGGAGGGGGCCTTAGTTGTCGCGCGGGAGCCGTGCCGACCGGTCAGAGGAACCTATGCTCTTCCCACCGCTCGGCTCTCTCTCAGAGCACATTACGTACTCAAAATTGCATGCGACTATAGCCGAGCCCCGCTCTTTAGGTTGTGGTTCTCTTGTCAGACTATAGCCGGGTGCCGCCAAAGAGGGGTTAAGGCATCGCTGTATAAGATAAACTGGGTGAGGTATAGTAAACAGCGAAATCGTCCACATAAAGGCTGTGGGAGACTTGAGAAGGGAGGCAGGACACCACCCCATTGATGGCAATGGCAAACAGCGTGCTACTAAGAACGCTCCCCTGAGGGATGCCCATCTGAAGAGAGTGAGGGCGAGACAGGGTCCCATTGACAAGCACTTGGAAAGTGATTCCTCTTAATAAGTAGAGCTAGCAGTAAATGCACTTTCACAACAACTATTTAAATAGTTTTAAGGCAAGAGAAAACATTGGTCGAGTTTAATTTTATTGTAAAATATTACCTAAATACTCTGGTATAAATAGATCTGACTATGCTCTTACAATATGAATGTATGAAAGCTAGACTAGTTATAAATATTATTGTAAATAACTGGTACTGTAGTATGGCAAACATGAGGGTGGTGGTGGTGGTGGTGGTGGGGGGAGGATGAAGGAGAGATGAGGGATGAATATAACCCAAGTTTGGATGGATTCATATTCTCGCGCTACTTCTTGTTTACAGGACAATCAAAGTAGCTTTACCTTGTCAAATCAGACTCAAGCTTATTATTAAGCTAGATAGATTAAGTGAGATTGGGATACTGTTGAGGTCCTGGTGAAAGTAATGTAGCGCGAATCCATGAACTCGTCCACACTTTGGAAATATGCATAAATGATCCACCGCCCCACCACACCCTCACAACATCCTACACTGTCTTATGGGGACGTCACAAGATCATTTTCCACAGAGGCTTTTTCCCAATAACTTTGGTCAGGCAGATTCCAAATTGAGCTTTTCAAAGTCAGTTAAAATCAAAAGTTTACCAATAACCTTGATAATTAATGTGATATCTAAAGTAGACAGAGGCATGAACTTAATACTTCCATGACATGAACAAATTATACTAAGCATAGGCCATTAAAAGTGCATGAGGACTCAAGAAAAAGTGATAGTACAATTAAATTACAAAGTTTACATACACACATACACAAATTTAAAGGCCGAGTGCTCCACACTAAGTGCGGTTTCGGTCTCATGTCCTAATGGCGGAATTTATCGGTGAACAATTGATTTTGACTGTACAGCCTCATAAAATAACCTTCCACCAGCATAGGTGCTGATAAACAATGTAATCAGAGATTAAACATGTAGCCAAAAAAAGTGGATGATCGAATGTATGTGGAAAATGTTCTTGTGACTCCGCCTCTATGGGTTATCACATCTTCATCTATTATCAGCGACTCTAGTACACACAAGATTTTTGCATTATATACATTGGATACAGATTATTATCACAACTCTAACTTAAACAAGGTTTTAGTATAGCTTGGGTACATGTAGTACTATCACAACTTCTCTTATATAGTACTTTGTGAAATTGGTGTGATTACAAGAACAAAATTCAACCCCTTTTAATCTCTTCCATCTGATGAATATTCTATACTTCGATGAAGCTACTGCAAACAATAAAATTAATTTAGAAAGGGCCTCTCAATGTGTTATGTTACAATAACATTCCCTTTAACGCTTTCATCAAATTACAATTTCAGTATTTAATTCAGCTTTTGAAGCCAAGGGTTGCTATATAGATGTCTGCAAGATTTGTATTACAGTAGTAGCTATAGATTAGTTTTATGTGTTTTGTCATGGTTGTCTCAATATATTTCTCCTTTCTTGTCTTTTTATTGAAAATCATTGATCCCCTTCTCCCATTATACAAGTCAGGCTAATAACTAACAGGCAATTTTACCTCTTTTGAGGATCAAAGATATAATCAGTTGATTTCAGTAGAAATCCTAAAGCAAAAGAAATAGGTCTGTTTTCTGATCTGGTGGCTAAACTGTTTCCAAAATAATAAAATTGTGATATTCAGATGTTTATCCAAAATATATATCCGAGGTCCCAACTCATATTTTCTCTACTAATTTTGTCATGCTATGGCCATGGAAATTTAAAAGTAGTGTGGGTAGGAACATGAATGGCACCAATATTATGGTAAGTTGGAAGATCTCTAGCTTACACCTGACTTTCATAAACAAGGCATTAGTGAAATTGAAGGGAATATAAAAAGATTATCTTCCTTAATCCTCTGGGTGCTGTATCTACTCTAGTCGCTGGACATAGCGCTTTGTGCAATAACCCCTTCTGCAACTCGAGCCCTGTATACTTAGTAAAAATTCAAGTCATTATCTCAAACAGTCTGGGCCAAATATTAGATGCATACTAATAATGCTGTGTCTTTGGTGAAGCTCTCCTAACAGAGGTAAGATGGGGGCGAGTGACTATATCATCTTCAAGGCAAAGTGTGCATAAGTGTCGATAGTTTGGGTCCTTATACTATTTAACATCAACAAGTATAGCTTAAGAACTGTATGGAACTGCCTTTAACATCACACTGCATAGATAGAGATTAAATTGTTATTATTGTTGTATTATGATAGCCCGGATCATAAAATACCTCTTCCTCATCTGCATACAGTACACAAACACAACAGATCTCATATAAGTCTCACTTTACTAAACTGTAGTACTGTAAAACAATAAGAATCAATGCAATGTTTCTTTATGAAGTTAAATTGCAAGAATAAATCAGACTTGCTGTTTCAGACACTCCTGCTATATAGAGCTATATATCATGCAGCTATTAAATTGAGTCTGTGCAGATAGGTGGAAGGTTGGTGTGGGCTTGCTGTCAGGTTGTTTCAGAGGGACACCAGCTTGGGAGGGACGGAATCTGGCGAGGAGAGATCAGAGGAAGATGAGCGCTGCTGAGTCCCACAGTTGGATGAAGCTGAGGCTGTGGGTGCAGTGACAACAGGCGTGGTGAGGGGAGTTAGACCAGTGTGTAGCGGAGTCAGACCGGTCCCACTACTCACAGGAGTCAGGCCTGTACCACCGTCCATCATTGATTCAAAGTTCAGGCCGCGCAAACCCGCCGAGGGAGTCTCAATGGGTACGCCAAGGTCAGCCACAGAAGGTGTGTGGAATACCACCGGGGCAACGTTGAGACTGGTGGGTCGCCTCGGACGCACCCCACCTCTGATCTGGCGTTCATCTTCACATTCATCTTCTTCAATAGGCTCCTCCTTCACCATCACAGGCACTGACTTGACTCGTACGTGTGTGACAGATGGGGGAGCAATGAGAGCCGGGGGAGCTGCTAGAGCCTGTGGAGCGGGCACAACATTAGCCGCAGCTGTGGTGACTGGTGTGGCATTATGAAGTCGACGGCGACACACGGCTTTGTGGGTGGCCAACAGAAACTCTAGCTCATCTCGCTGCTGTTGCAACAACTGGATCTCATTCTGTAACTCTGACTTGCGGTCTTCCAGGTCATCAGTTTCATCCTGTAGCAAATTGGTCTGGTCCATTCGTCGCTTGCGGCACCGTGCTGCAGCCATCTTGTTGCGCTCTCGTCGCATGCATTTACGGTCTTCCTCTTCAGCTGACAACTGTAAAAGAAAAGAATAAACATTAACTCTCTTTAGGCTTAGAATCTTTACTAAGCTCTAAAAATGTCCATTGCTGGCTAGAAAGAAATATAAAAATGAGTGAACATATCTTGACTCAGGCTTTCCATAGGTAATTCAAACTAAAAGTCCCCAAAATGCCAAGAGAGCAACAACTTCAAATGGCATGGTTTGGTTGTTAAGAGGTGTCAGTAGGTTACAAAGGTGGTAATCTTGAGAAATGGTTGGTGATGAGTAGTGGTAGTGGTGATGGTAATGATCTGTAGTAGAGGTGATGACTTGTGGTGGTGGTGGTGGTGGTGGAGGTGATCAATTATAGTAAAGGTGATGATATGTTGTGATTATGTTGAGTCATGGTGGTGAGCATTGGGATAGGTGTTGATGAGTTGTGATGATATGGCTGCGGTGGTAGTAGTGATCAGAGTTGTGGTTGTGGTGATGATGAAATGTGGTTGTAGTAATGGTAAGATATGGTTGTGGTGATAGTTATGAGTTGTGGTCGTGGTGTAAATGAGTCGAGATGGTAGTAGTGATGAGTTGTGGTTGTGATGATAAATTGTGGTGGTGGTAGTGATGATTGTGGTGGTAGTGATGATTGTGGAGGTGATGAGTGACGGTGACAATGGTGAAGAGTAGCTGTCAAGATGGCTTTGGTAGGGAGTCAAAGTAGTCATTGGTAATTAAAAGAATAGGCTTACAGTGTGAAACAGCAGTGAGAAGTACAATCTGTGTGTGTGTGTGTGCATGTACTATTGTGTGTGTGTGTGTGTGTTCCTAACTTCATCCCCTACCTCCATCATAATATACAGTACCATAACACCTTACTCCCCATATCTCTCTCTCTCATCAGTTCTTTGTCTATCTATCTATCTATATGCTCAGGCCCAATCCCCACTTTTCCTATTTTTAATTTTAATTTTCCTCTATTATTATTATTATTATTATTATTATTATTATTATTATTATTAATTTTTTTATTTTTTATTTTTTATTTATTTTTTTCTGTGAGTCAGCCACCCCCAAGAAAATCAGTTCTTTGTACCAAGGTTAAATATTTCTGGTGGCTCATATCAAACCAGTTAAAACTAAATATGTATCTTAAATGTTTATTATGAAACTTTCCAAAGGTCAATCCACCTCACCAAAGTTATCATGTGGCGAGTAACCCTATGCGGGTGTGATGGGGGTGTCTTCCGGACTGATATCAAGAGTATGGCTGGGTCTACTAGCAAACATCCGGACTGAGCTTAACCTTCTCTGATAACACTGGCTACCCTCCCCTCCCCTTACCACTCCCCCCATATCTCTCATTTTTATTATCTATCCTCCCCTCCCGCATATCTCTCATTTTTATTATCTCTCCCACTCATTAACCCATCCACCCTTCTCTCTCTCTTTCTATTTACTAACCAATCAACCAACCAACCAACCCCCCTCTCTCTCTCTCTACCATTGGCCCTTCACCGCTATTGTCTAGTATTCCAATATATTATATATTATTAAGGTTAGAGTCAAAGGAAAAAGGGTTATACACAGAGAATATAGTAGGTGGAATATAAAGCAGGAAAAGAGAAAACCCGAGTATGGGATTCTGTCTTGTTGACAAAATATAAATAAACAAATATAAAAATAGATGGATAATTAGGTGCAGAGGATTGGACAAATAATGGAGTACATGGTGAAGTGGATAGTGAACAAATATATGGTTTAGAGGACTTGGTGTGAGATTTAGCTAATGAGCTTGTCTTTAGATTAGGTTTCATGACCAACCACCCCCACCCCCACCCACCCATAACTACTTGTCCCTTCCCTTCCTCAAATTCCCTTACTATTAATCACCCTTTTTCAATATAATTTTACTTTTTAATATACCTCAATCATTTGTTAATGACATTCCCTCCTCTCTCATTCTATTTTTCAATAATTAATCTAATTTTCTTAGTTAACTAGAGAGGCAGTCAGGAGAGTGCATATCTTCACCTACACTGGCGGAGGTATGTGCTCTACTGATCGCCTCCTAAATTTATCACTTCTGCCTTGGCGCATATCCTATCTGCTCACCAAATTTTGTGAAGATCGTTTCATAACTTTGTGAGATATCTTGTCTACAGACAGAACAATATATGGAGGCAAAAACATAACCTCTGTCAACTTCGTTGGCGGAGGTAAAAATAGACACTAAGGATCTACATACATATGTGGTATTTACATCCACTTTGGCCTCCTACTTCAACTTACTTAAGTTATTGTATGTTCTTCACTTTTCTTAAATAATTAAAAGAAACTTGAAGAAACATTTTAGAGGTTTGACTGGGACAAGAGATGAAACAAAAGACAACAGTACATTGACATGCTTCAAGTTGTTTGTTTGTTGTGGGAAAAAGTCAGCAATCATCAGGATTTGATTCCACACTAAGTCATCAACTAGATGAGAGGCCAAAGATCTACCAATGAAGCTAGTGAGTCACCCTCCATAGTTACATCCCTCTCCCCAACCACCCCTTATTATACGTCCCCTCTTCTCACTATTCTTAATTGTTACCATCCCTTGCCCGCCACCCTTGGCATACGAGTTGTGCTCCCTTACCCTTCTCTACCTCCAATGGTATTTTGTGTTCCTATTCCAGATTCCCCCAAACAATTATAATCAGTATACAGGTATACGGCAAAACCTTATGGAGCTAAGTGGTATACAAAGTTACAAACTCTCTCCAATAGAAACATCTATCATATAACGACTATTATTCTGGTTAGCAAGACTTCATATTCTATAGCTTTGAATGGACATCATACAATTATAGACAGTAATTAACTTTACTTGATATTTCTTTCATTCTAAATCATTTTCAATCAAGTACCCTATCTCTTCAAATACAACTTTCCCACTGTTTAGTTTCTCTGAATGTTAAGCAATGTTTGTTTGCCATAAACACAATAAATGTACTGTAAATACACTTATGGTGCAATACAGTTGGGTCAAAAAGTGATGTCACACTTGTATTTAAGCTTCCCTTGATCTGCTTTGTATAGTGCATACTTAAAGTATATCACAAAGTTGATGATTTTAATTTTAACGTAAGAAACTTTCCTTTCCCTAGTAGTAATATCGATAGTAAGATAACTTATACAGTAATTGTTTTTATTCCCAGTTAATAAGATTTTGTAAAATTTGCACTAAAGTAGATGACTTTTGGGTTAGAGCTAGGTTACTATACAGACTCTTAATAGACAGGTTTTGAGGCAAGTAAATTGTTACATAAATTTAATCTTTTTAGGGTCAATTACTGTGACTATTCTAAAATTTGACATAAATAATTTTAATCAAGCATTTTTAACGTGAAGTTTCTTGTATAACCTCTGCTTACTTTGTGTCCGTTTGTATTTATTGTTTATTTTTTTCTATTATTAATATTGATGAGTTTTTTAAATTAATTGTTCTTGTTAAAAGAGTACTCTTTGTTTAAATCTGTTGTTACTTTTTCATATTTAGTAATTATTTGTCTTTATATTATATCTATTCATTGTCGATAGTATAAATTGCTTGCTTTTGAGATTTCCTTAGTTTATTTGTACGATAAATGTAGGTTATTTGTAGGGTAGTTATTGATAGTGGTCACTTGAGGCATGCTATGCTTACAGGTACCTACCCGATAGCACTATCGTTAGTGAGTGCTATATACTGTATATATATTTTTGTAATATTATATATCTTATCAATATTTTTATTTTTGTACTATTGTTAATGTCTTGTCAAGTTGCAAATTTGATTTTAAATGAACATTTTAACACTAATTGTAGTTTCTTTTATTCATGCAGAGTTTAGTAATATTTGCCAGAACGTCCCAAATTGACTAATTCCCTGAACGTGACGATAGTGTGTTGTTATGTGTGCAATTAGTTTGCTTGGGAACCAGATTATCTTGCTCATGTAGTAATGTACACCCTATGTGGTGGATTGTGTTCTTTCATTTCATAAATTTTATTTTAGTAAGCGTTGTTTCCACATAGCGATTTTGATATTTTGTTTTGACTTTATACTGTCTTTGTCCCAGTTTTGGTTTGACTTTGTTTGCAAGTTTTACATTTTAAATTGTATATGTTTATTAGATGATTATCAAGTTTCATAATTGTAGCGGAATAATTGATAACAGCAGACATCATTTATGTATTTTAATTAAATTGCTTTTGCATTAACTAGAAAAAACTATTGTAAAGCATAGCTGGTATTTACTTAAAAAAAAAATCAGAGCAAAATAAGCTTGATAGTGCAACATCACTCTTTGAACCACTAGTAAAATCAAGGAAAAAAAGTTTTGCCACTTGTCCTGCCATTTATGCCCCTGGAGACTCAAGAACTCCCCCCCCCCCCTCTCTCTCTCTCTCTCACTATATATATATATATATATATATATATATATATATATATATATATATATATATATATATACTGTATAATTATATATATATATATACTGTATCTTGGGGGAGATCAAGAAGAAAAAGATCATTAATATGTACGGTTATTTGTATACTGATGCCTTTAGTTTCCTTGGACATTGGAATTATACTTTATCACAACAATTATTTAACATGCATCTGTGCTCAGTAGGGCTCCAAAGCTGTACATATTTGCTTTATAGTGACAAGTTTTTAAATTAATTAGTATGCAGAGAATATGATAAGCGTACAAACAGATCACATTTACTATATCTCTATGTATATGGGGCATAAATGAGGCTTGGACTGCTAGAACCATTTCCTTGACTGTACAAGCGGCGTGAGAGTACTGACCCTCTCGTCCTTAATGGGTCTGCGCCCCCCGGTCCTACGTGGAGGCTGCTGCACCTGTGAGGGCATGGTGAGGGATGAGAGGGATGAGAGTGATGAGAGGGTTGAGAAGGTTGACGTGGCGCCGTGAGATGCCAGGGAGGAGGGGGCTGAACGCGGCACCAACACCCCAGATGATGAGGATGATGACGACGATGATGTGTTGGCCACTTGGGTCAGGGTACCGCCGCCCCAACACTTGTTGTCCACCGACACAAAGGTGCTGCCTGTAGGAGGAAACGCATAACGTTAGCATCTATACAATAACATTTCAAACATTCACAATAAAATGAAGCAACAAAAGTTGCTGAATGTGACTGATTTGTATAGCTGAATTACCCTATTAGGCCTATGTTCACCCAAATCTTATCAGATTGTATAAGATTATAACCTCAAGAGCTTGCCATTAATTTTACAATCTTGTGAATCAGTCATGAGTGACTAAAAAAGGTGATGTGACGACAAAAGTTCCGTAGGTAAACTTTTGAATTTCTGTACAAATAGGACTCAAAATGTATTTAAGTAAAGCAAATCTTAAGCATGATAAATGATAATGACTTACCTGAGGAAGGGTGGATCAGCGGGGGCACGAAGCCAGCCTGGTTGGTGTGAGTCTCTTGGGGCTGGGGCACGGTGGACAGCTCCAGGAAGGTCTGCTCTATGTTACGCAGGGTGGTGGGGGTCAGGGTTGGGGTGGTGCGGGTCGGGACGCCGCTGTGTACGCCCTCCAGGGAGTTCAACTGAGGAAGACAAAATAAGGTGGTTTAGTGGATAGGCCTACTAATATTGCAGGATACAAATTATATATACTATCTATCTATCTATTGCCAGACGGCATGATCCCTGAAGGGGTGGCCACGAATGAATCGCCCCCATACACCTCTGCCCCTGTCAGCCGACACCCCTCCTCCCATCCAACATCGCTTTCCCTCATATGCCTCTCAACTCCATCCTTCCAACTCACTCTCGGTCTGCCTCTACCTCTGTCCTTCCACCTCACTCTCATACACTCTCCTTATCATTCTCTCGCTTCCCATGCGCTCCACATGGCCGAACCATCTCAAGGTGTTCCTTTTCACATTTTCCAGCACATCCACATTCACACCACATCGCTCTCATACTTCCTCATTAAATGAGGAAATCTATTGTTATCACATAAACCGGTATGGAACCTTAAATGTCTAACATCAAATTGGAAAAAACAATGCTAAAACCTAATTTTTATTATTACCGTATACCCAACCGTTACGATTAATGCTGCAACTAAAACACATTAATATCCCCCCCTATCGTGAAATATTGTGTATATGGCGGGTGGGTGTATCAGTAGGACCCGTCACTATCACCTCCCTTATCTCTCGCTATCTACACCCACGGTCACCCATATCATTATACACTTTAAACTTTGGACCACATGACTATAGTTGTACTTTTTAATTCTTGCCCCGAAACATGATACTTACTTTGTGGATCAGATGGAAATATTAACTTTATATTATAGCTACCGTTCCGATACCACCAGACTTTGGACAAAATTACGGTTGTCTTTATTCTAGACACTGCCAATCGATTTTATTCGACTAAGGAAAGGCTCCAGATCTATGTAGGATTTATATAACAAGATCGAGATAAGTTTGTTTTACTTTTTTAACTAAACAAGTAGACTGCCACCCAAACATGAAGAACATTGACTTGTGATGGTTAACGTAAATAAGTTAGAAGTACTTTGTTTTATACAAAACTGTTACTAACTTCATCCACTCGTAATGCCTTCATATAAGTTTCGTCCATAATTTCTTACTTCATTATAAACCCATGCTGACGCTGGTCATATTATGGGTAGGGCGTTCTGCCGAATCTGTGCGTGCCTATACGTTAATAGGTATATAATATAACTTTTGATGTGAAGATAATTATATTAATCAATTTGTTTCCAGAGATAGGCCTATAATTACATAATTAGAAATAGGTGAGGTCACCGAATTGTTATGAGTGACTGTAGGCTACAAGAAAACTGAGGGCCATCCGCGCGCGCACATACTCTCACGCACGCACGCACGCACACACACACACACACACACACACACACACACACACACACACACACACTCTCACTCTCTCAACAGGTGCAGAGAGCCAATGCAAGTTCCGCAATAACTAGCCTACTACCTACCCAATCATACCTAAACCACCTGCCTTTCACACCATTATACTAAACAGGACACATCAAATCACAGAGCTTAACCCTTATATTACAATAGCGCTATACAACTTTGAACCCTTTAACTTAAATTCGGAATTATTCTAGCTAGACTACTTTTAAAGATTTTGCTCAATTCGTTAAATATCTTAAGGAGTCAAAGTAGCCTATGTATGTATGTATAATTACATATATATATATATGTTTCTAATCTCTCAGTGGGGTTCGAACCGCCGACCGTCAGGACGATAGCCGACGCTTTAATCAACTACACCACGGCAGTGGTCGGCTATCTTCCTGACGGTCGGCGGTTCGAACCCCACTGAGAGATTAAAAACATTTAGTGGCTCACGTGTATTTGTGATATATACTCAATATATATATATATATATATATATATATATATATATATATATATATATATATATATATATATATATATATATATTATATATATATACTGTATATATATACCGGGTATATACTGTATATATATCACATGAATATAACCGTAAATATTTCTTATTTTTACATAAACAATTATTGTATTCTAGGCTTCATACAACCTCATATTTATTCAACCAACCAAAGTGAAGGAGTAGCCGATCGTACGCTATTTCAGACTTAATTTACTGGTACATTCAATTTTGTAAAGTACCGTACACAAGCGGGTAAAAACACAACCTCCTACCACTTAGATGACGAGGAGCTGATAAAAATACTAACTAGGACACACACAAAACTCATGTGAAGGTGATATTTTGACGTAGGGTGAGGTATGGCACTTGGCGATGTAACCGACCTTCAATATGGGTATTCTTAGTCTAGGGCGGTGCATCATTACTATATTTACGTTGAAAGAGAGAGAGAGAGAGAGAGAGAGAGAGAGAGAGAGAGAGAGAGAGAGAGAGAGAGAGAGAGAGAGAAGAGAGAGAGAGAGAGAGAGAGAGAGAGAGAGAGAGAGAGAGAGAGAGAGAGAGAGAGAGAGAGAGAGAGAGAGAGAGAGAGAGAGAGAGAGAGAGAGAGAGAGAGAGAGGGGGGGGGATGAATAGAGATGAAACAGAAAATATATAAGATAGAACGAAGAGAATATCCGAGAAAAGAGGATGGGACTAGAAAATCAAGATAAGAGATAATACTAAAGATAAAAAGTGGTGGAAATAGAAGACAAGATAAAAAAAGAGGAGCAACCCCCCCCCCCCCCCCACACACAGTACACAACCTTGAGATCAAAATAAAATCTAAGATCTTGGTGTAACACTCACATTGGCACGTTACACTTCACTTTTTATACCTCAAGGATATGTCAAATGCTTTAATTAGTGCAATATATCTCAGTGTCAACTCTTTATACATTGGAATCCAGAATGATATGGCTAATATTTACATGTAAATATGTTTATTTCCCTATAATGAAATACAACACGACCTACAGTATATTATTGATAAACTTAGATTTATATGTTTGACCGTTGAGGAGTGAGAAGAAAAAAAAACATATAGAGCTACAGTACTGTAAATAGGTAGTAACTACATAATGTATAATAGACAAGAAACTACAGGGGACAGTAGAGATTAATTGCTTCTAATTAAATGTTTTTCGTTAATGTCACATTCAACGGGCATAGATCTCCAGCCTGTCCCATACGATACCGTTATCATTAAAGATCTCCAATTCCGAACTATCTATCCATCTATCTGTTAAGTTTTCTTATAGGCCCATTTACTTATCTACTTCATAAACATAACTATATTGATATACAGTACCGGTATGTATATATTAAATCCAAGAAGCATATACAGTATAGCCTGTTTGTTCAATACTCAGACATAATGAACCGTAATATATGATTTATAGGGTAGTGGAGCGACCGTCACATTAGCCTTATAGTTAGTATATAGTAACCTTCGACCAGTCAGCACCCTTTACCCTTGACCTTGATACCATGAACACCACCACTACCATCATCATCATCATCATCATCATCATCATCACAACGCTCTATGGCCTTATCACCACACATCCTCCTCTCTATCACACAATACATCCTACTCTTGGTCTTTTTTAGTTCACACCTCACGTATCTTCAGCCTTACATAACACACATCCTTAGCTTGAACGTCTCAAACAATTTCATAATTCTTTCATTTTACACCTAACACAACACACATCCTTAGCTTGAACATCTCACACAATTTCATAATTCTTTCATTTTACACCTTACACAACACACATCCTTAGCTTGGACATCTCACACAATTTCATCATTCTTTAATGTTACACCTTACACATCTTCAGCCTTACACAACACACATCCTTATCTCGCACATCTCACACAATGTCATAATTATTTCATGTTACACCTAACACAACACACATCCTTAGCTTGAACATCTCACACAATTTCATAATTCTTTCATTGTACACCTCACACATCTTCAGCCTTACACAACACACATCCTTATCTTGCACATCCCACACAATTTCACCATTCTTTCATTGTACACCTCACACAACACACATCCTTATCTTGTACATCTCACACAATTCCACCATTCTTTCATTGTACACCTCACACATCTTCACCACCACCACACATCTATATCTTACACATTCTCCATCCTAAAACCTCCTTATCACTATACATCGTGTTTGTGTTTATCTCCCACATCTTCGTCTGCATCACCCAACACTGCTCGCCATCCTCGCGGTTTTCGTATTGTTATCATAAGCCACTCTCACACATCGTATCAGATTAGCATTGGTGTGATTGATCATTTGTAGATTATTTAATATTTGTAGATTAATTAACTCGATATGCCATTATCACCATAATTATGTTATCATCATCACCATAAGCTACACCACCGTTCTCTCCAGCATCACATTATACCAACACCACACCGGACATACTTACAGCGTTTCTATTATTATTATGCGTTGTCACACCTCCTCCACCAACTTATCCATACGTCCCAAAGCTCTCTACCTTCTCTTTCTCCTTCTCCTTTTACTTTGGGTGGCTAGTTGTGGGTTCGGATCCAAGGACCTCCTCCCCGCTAATGTGTATAGTGTGTAGGGGTGCTTGTGGAATATTACTGTGCTGTTGGAATGGCTCTGGATGTGAATGCAGTTTGTAACCAGTGTATCAGCTAGCCCATGCTGATCAGATGCTAGCATATACAGTACATGTGTACATGCGACACTGGTCTACCGCACCACTAATGTCCGCCAATGCAGCTAAGGGTATAATAGCAGGCATGGTAATCGAACATTCCGTCTTTAATAACAATATTTAATGTTGTGTGTAGTGCATGGGGTTGAGTGTGTGGCATAACTTGTTTTCTTTGGTCTATCGTATGTTTTCCTTCTTTGTTTTCCTAACGTGTGTGTGTGTGTGTGTGTGTGTGTGTGTCCACATCAACCTATCAACTTATTTACTAAGGTAACTCTTGATTTGACCACGGCCTGCTGAATCGACACACCAATGTTGAGTGGGCACCCAGGAGAGAAGCTGATTTTTTCTCCGTTGCAAGACTAGTTATAAGTATATAACCCATTATTTAGAGAAGAAAATGCAGAATGCAGTGAATATTTGAATGAAGAAATTGTACCCACATAAGGGAAAATGGTTTAATGTACCGAGACGACAGCTTCGACTCTCTCTGGAGCCCTCTAGAGTCGAAACTTTTGTATTGTTACAACAACATCCTTTTCCAGCATGTGGGTATAATTTCTCCATTATTTATATTGGAGTATATCCTAGGCCGCTGTGCCCCCCTCCCCTCATAACCTACAGCGAGCCAGGGGCGTGAGTGTGCCACTATTCCTGGCCCTATCGCCTCATTCTTAACCCCCCTCCCCCCCTTCCTCCCCCGCCCACCCGTGACTTCACCCACGAAAATCCATCAGTGACGTCACCCCCCACACAAAAACAATACCAAATGTCGTCACTACAGGCGGGAATCAAGGCTGCTGTCGTTTAGGGTCTTGGAAGAAGCGATACAAAATGAATAAGCATGGGTGGTTCGGGGCTAGGGGGCCATGTGGGCTAGTCTTACTCATGGGCAGAAGTTCAATCTTTCATACCCCACATTAACCCCTTCAGAACGATTAATCCTCTTTCTTTTTTATTCTGGCTATAATTAGACGATTTTATGCAAATTACGAAGGACCTATGATATTCAAAGGGTTTATTGAGATCGTAGTTACCCCTCTGAGTCCTAGAGGTAGATTATATACTAAAGTAAATGGTCTTGGTCTTGAGTTGAAGGGCGTTGTTCGTCTAATGGTGACCAGAATATGAATTAATTACCGGTACGTCATCGTGGTGAAGGGGTTAAATCGAGCCACCTTCTCTGTCATTATGTTGTAAGAGTCGACCTAAGGATGAACGCTATGATGGTCACAATGAAAATCCAAAAACGAATTATTCACCCCTTCACAAATCCAATGCCAAATGATGTCACTACCGGTGATGATCAAGTACACTCGACCCAAAAAACAATCTTTACACTAACGCTCTAAACATTCTGGAAGTGGGTCGAAATCTTATGATAATACCTCACAGACGTATGTTTCACCCGATTAATTCCGTTCACACTAGATTATTTACAGCTCACCAGTGTAAAGATTGTTTTTTGGTCGAGTGTACAGCACCCTAGATTTTTTTTAAGGATAATCGATAATTATTATAAAATGCTCGTACGAGATACAGGTATCCTACATTCTGGTGCTTTTCTTCAGTAGCCTATAGTTATTTAATTACTGGTAGTATGTATTATTTTTGTGTGTACTAAACCAAGGTTGAGAACAAGGATTTTAATATTTGTTTAACCCCTTGAGTCCCAGCGTGTGTTAAATTGTATGCTAGCTATATTCAGACGATAGTATGCAGCTTTGGAAGGATCTACAGTAGTTAAAAGGGTTGGTTAAGCTATTTTGAAGCCTTATTATTGCTAAAGGTCCATCCTAACCTGAACAAAATCGTCTAAGAGTTGCCAAAATATAATGAAAAGGACGTCACGGGTATTGTATGGGTTAATAAGCTAGACTTGGTGGATATATTATTAGGCAGGATGTAGCCTGGCAGGTCATGCCCCAGATGACCACTCAGGTCAGGTTGCTTCATGCTGTTGCAGCAATGACGTCAGCTGTTGTTAATGATGACGTATACTGTATACCTAGACACTGCACCTATAAGTATATACTGTATACCTAGACACTGCACCTATAAGTCTATACTGTATACCTAGACACTGCACCTATAAGTCTATACTGTATACCTAGACACTGCACCTATAAGTCTATACTGTATACCTAGACACTGCACCTATAAGTATATACTGTATACCTAGACACTGCACCTATAAGTCTATACTGTATACCTAGACACTGCACCTATAAGTCTATACTGTATACCTAGACACTGCACCTATAAGTCTATACTGTATACCTAGACACTGCACCTATAAGTATATTCGCTGTAAGTAGGCGAGAAATCATGACCTCAAACCTCTGTAACTCAAATACGACTAGAGCGATCGAGCTAATATTTCTACCATTTGGGAAGAGTCAGTCAAGGAATAGATGTGGATATTTACAGCCAATTTGCTCTATCCCTTTTGAGTTACAGAGGATAGAGGTCATGTTTTCTGGCCTACTTACAGCGAATAGACTATAGTTTGTCTCACTCATCACCTCATTCTGTCAATCACCATCACCATACTGTCCCTCGTGATGCACAATTCACTTAGGGGGAGATGGGTCGTTTTTGTAGATCCCTTCTCCCTCATGTTTAGCACCATTAGTTTGTCGATTTTAGGACCTTTCGCCTCATATCTTTGTCAATATTAAGAACTTTCGTGCTATGTAGGTGTCCATTTTCTTCAGGGCGAACGATAGTACCTACCTAAGGTACCTAAGGTTGTGTTCGCCACTCTCCTAGCAGCACCGAGGAGCGCTTCGCCCCTCGTTGTGGGCTGTGTTTGAGCCAGTATTTTTTCTACCGAAAAATTTAACAAATCAATCTAGAAGGGGGATCTAATGGATGTGTTTCTACGTTTGATGGGAGGTCTGGGGAGGAAACTAGAAAAACATACACAAATGGATGTGTTTCTACGTTTGATGGGAGGTCTGGGGAGGAAACTAGAAAAACATACACAAATGAGCAAATAAATAAGCTCAACCCCCCCCCCCCCCTTTAAGGAGAGGTTTTTAGTTTGTTTCCTACTCCTCCAGCAATCTTAAAATTTCACCCCCTTGACTCCCTTTTAAGATAAATGTGTACATTTTTCGGTAGAAAAATGTCCCGGCCGAAGGCCGGTTACTCTTAAATTACAGGCTCGCTATCGCTCGCCAGGATAAAATCGACACCTAAATGGCACGAAAGGTCTTAAAATTGACAGAATGGGGCGGAAATTCTTAAAATCACCAAACTAATGGGTCAAACGTCTTAAAATATCAAAAGCAATGGGGCTAGACACGAGGGAGAAAAGGGTTAAGAAGAAAGTCCCTCAAGTGTAAATCTCCCCTTAAGCACACATCGTGATATGGTAGCCATTAACCTAACCCCTCCTATATTGCCAACTGTTTTTGTCTTGTCAAATTCTGTAGTTTAGTCTGTTGTTGTCCAGTCATTGGCAATATTTTATATATAGTAATACAATCAAGCCAATCATTTATCTTTCATGATGTACAGTACCGGTACCGCTAAATTGTATTGTTGAATTACTGTATTAACCCTAGCTAATTACTGTATTAACCCTAGCTAATTACTGTATTAACCCTAGCTAATTACTGTATTAACCCTATCTAATTACTGTATTAACCCTAGCTAATTACTGTATAAACCCTAATTACTGTATTAACCCTAGCTAATTACTGTATAAACCCTAATTACTGTATTAACCCTAGCTAATTACTGTATAAACCCTAATTACTGTATTAACCCTAGCTAATTACTGTATAAACCCTAATTACTGTATTAACCCTAGCTAATTACTGTATAAACCCTAATTACTGTATTAACCCTAGCTAATTACTGTATAAACCCTAATTACTGTATTAACCCTAGCTAATTACTGTATAAACCCTAATTACTGTATTAACCCTAGCTAATTACTGTATAAACCCTAATTACTGTATTAACCCTAGCTAATTACTGTATAAACCCTAATTACTGCATTAACCCTAGCTAATTACTGTATAAACCCTAATTACTGTATTAACCCTAGCTAATTACTGTATAAACCCTAATTACTGTATTAACCCTAGCTAATTACTGTATAAACCCTAATTACTGTATTAACCCTAGCTAATTACTGTATAAACCCTAATTACTGTATTAACCCTAGCTAATTACTGTATAAACCCTAATTACTGTATTAACCCTAGCTAATTACTGTATAAACCCTAATTACTGTATTAACCCTAGCTAATTACTGTATAAACCCTAATTACTGTATTAACCCTAGCTAATTACTGTATAAACCCTAATTACTGTATTAACCCTAGCTAATTACTGTATAAACCCTAATTACTGTATTAACCCTAGCTAATTACTGTATAAACCCTAATTACTGTATTAACCCTAGCTAATTACTGTATTAACCCTAGCTAATTACTGTATAAACCCTAATTACTGTATTAACCCTAGCTAATTACTGTATAAACCCTAATTACTGTATTAACCCTAGCTAATTACTGTATAAACCCTAATTACTGTATTAACCCTAGCTAATTACTGTATTAACCCTAGCTAATTACTGTATAAACCCTAATTACTGTATTAACCCTAGCTAATTACTGTATAAACCCTAATTACTGTATTAACCCTAGCTAATTACTGTATAAACCCTAATTACTGTATTAACCCTAGCTAATTACTGTATAAACCCTAATTACTGTATTAACCCTAGCTAATTACTGTATAAACCCTAATTACTGTATTAACCCTAGCTAATTACTGTATAAACCCTAATTACTGTATTAACCCTAGCTAATTACTGTATAAACCCTAATTACTGTATTAACCCTAGCTAATTACTGTATAAACCCTAATTACTGTATTAACCCTAGCTAATTACTGTATAAACCCTAATTACTGTATTAACCCTAGCTAATTACTGTATTAACCCTAGCTAATTACTGTATAAACCCTAATTACTGTATTAACCCTAGCTAATTACTGTATAAACCCTAATTACTGTATTAACCCTAGCTAATTACTGTATAAACCCTAATTACTGTATTAACCCTAGCTAATTACTGTATTAACCCCAGCTAATCATTGATAGAGCAAAACAATTAATAATGTAGAATCAAACTTAAAAACTGTTTTTGGTAAATTTCAAACACTTTGTTATATATATATAGCCTAACTAGAGTAATTACTATCATTCATTTTATCGTAACTTTTGCCGTGCCAACAAGTAGTGAGTGAGTGACAGGACCGGGATCTCTGGAGTAACAGGTTAGGTGAGTGATGCACCACACCCCACACACTTCCTACACCATCACAAAACACACTATACTCAACATGCTGCAATTCTTCAATGACATGGCTTGATATGAATATAGGAAAGGTGAGATAAGCAATCAAATACTGCATTGTCACAGATTACCGCTATGTGATGTAGCTACTGAGTATTACGACAGTTAAATATCAATTTGTTTTTCTAAAAATAAATAAATAATAATTATATATATAATGTTATTTAGTTTCATTGACAAGCCATACAACCTATAGCTTGTAAGGTATAATCCAAGTAAGTCTAGATTCTAACCCTTAGAGAGTAGCCTACATGCACGATATCCAAGTAAGTTTAGATTCTAACCCTTAGAGAGTAGCCTACATGCACGATATCCAAGTAAGTCTAGATTCTAACCCTTAGAGAGTAGCCTACATGCACGATATCCAAGTAAGTCTAGATTCTAACCCTTAGAGAGTAGCCTACATGCACGATATCCAAGTAAGTCTAGATTCTAACCTTTAGATAGTAGCCTACATGCACGATATCCAAGTAAGTCTAGATTCTAACCCTTAGAGAGTAGCCTACATGCACGATATCCAAGTAAGTCTAGATTCTAACCCTTGGAGTAGCCTACATGCACGATATCCAAGTGAGTATAGATTCTAATCCTTAGAGAGTAGCCTACATGCACGATATCCAAGAAAGTCTAGATTCTAACCCTTAGAGAGTAGCCTACATGCACGATATCCAAGTAAGTCTAGATTCTAACCCTTAGAGAGTAGCCTACATGCACGATATCCAAGTAAGTCTAGATTCTAACCCTTAGAGAGTAGCCTACATGCACGATATCCAAGTAAGTCTAGATTCTAACCCTTAGAGAGTAGCCTACATGCACGATATCCAAGTAAGTCTAGATTCTAACCCTTAGAGAGTAGCCTACATGCACGATATCCAAGTAAGTTTAGATTCTAACCTTTAGAGAGTAGCCTACATGCACGATATCCAAGTAAGTCTAGATTCTAACCCTTAGAGAGTAGCCTACATGCACGATATCCAAGTAAGTTTAGATTCTAACCTTTAGAGAGTAGCCTACATGCACGATATCCAAGTAAGTTTAGATTCTAACCTTTAGATAGTAGCCTACATGCACGATATCCAAGTAAGTTTAGATTCTAACCTTTAGAGAGTAGCCTACATGCACGATATCCAAGTAAGTCTAGATTCTAACCCTTAGAGAGTAGCCTACATGCACGATATCCAAGTAAGTATAGATTCTAACCCTTAGAGTAGCCTACATGCACGATATCCAAGTAAGTTTAGATTCTAACCTTTAGAGAGTAGCCTACATGCACGATATCCAAGTAAGTCTAGATTCTAACCCTTAGAGAGTAGCCTACATGCACGATATCCAAGTAAGTCAAGATTCTAACCCTTAGAGAGTAGCCTACATGCACGATATCCAAGTAAGTCTAGATTCTAACCCTTAGAGAGTAGCCTACATGCACGATATCCAAGTAAGTCTAGATTCTAACCCTTAGAGAGTAGCCTACATGCACGATATCCAAGTAAGTCTAGATTCTAACCCTTAGAGAGTAGCCTACATGCACGATAGACCTATTTCGCTACAAAATCTTCGTAATACCGGTAGCCGAGTAATTAAGGTGAGGACATGGCAATTTACCGACAGCAACAACAAATAATACTAAAGATGTGATCACTCTTTAACTTCCTTTAGAATCGATAAATAGCTATCCTGTTTTGCGTGAACTTAAGGGGGGTCACCGGCTTTTTGTATCTTTCTCTCTTTCCCTGGCTTGTATCTATTCGGCCCCATTCAGCTAACTGTTTTAAGACGTTTATCCCCATCCAGGTGTCGATATCTTCCTGGCGAGCGATAGCAAGCCAGCATTGTCTGGAGAAATCCGATTTCGTCGGAGAAATTTTTCCATCGAAAAATGTACAAATTTAGCTTGCTGTAAAAACAAAATATATTATGATGGCTCGCTGTCGCTCGCCAGGAAAATATTGACACCTGGATGGGGGTAAACGTCTTAAAACATAAGAACATAAGAACATAAGAAAATGGGAGTCTGCAGAAAGCCGATTGGCCTAAGCAAGGCAGATCCCTGTCCCACACAACCCCAATTACAAAGCCCAATTATAGGCTCAACACTCTAATACCTTGAGGATCATCTTACCAAAACGGTTAGAGATTAACGCAGGATTACGGGGGTCTGCAGAGTGCTGATTGGCCCAACCCTGCTGATTCCCCTTCACACCCAACCCTTCTCGTCCATATGCTTATCCAATTTTATCTTAAAGCTCCCTATCGTTTTTAATCCCACTATAGCACTTGGTAGTCTATTCCACCCATCTACAACTCTGTTACCAAACCAATATTTGCCTATATCTTTTCTGAAACGAAATTTATCTAATTTGAAACCATTGGTACGAGTTCTTTCGCTATCACTGAGCTTTAGTACATTTGTCATGTCCCCTTTGTTAATCCCACTAACCCACTTGAACACCTCTATCATATCCCCTCTAACTCTGCGTCTCTCTAACGAATGTAAACCTAATTTCTTCAACCTTTCTTCATACGGAAGATTTCTAATATTATGGATCATTTTTGTCATTCTACGCTGTACTCTCTCCAATGAATCTATGTCCATTCTGTAATAAGGACACCAAAATTGGACAGCATAATCCATATGGGGTCTCACTAATGACAAGTAAAGTTTTAAGATAACATCAGCAGTTCTGTTACTCACACTCCTAGAGATGAACCCGAGAATCCTGTTTGCCTTATTACGAACGCCTATACACTGTTTTCTAGGCTTCAAATCATTGCTAACAAACACACCTAGATCTTTCTCGCAGTCTGAATTTTCTAATTCTAAATTAGCTAGTTTATATTTAACATTTGTATGCATCTTCCCTATCTTTAATACTTTGCATTTGTCAATGTTAAACTTCATCTGCCAATTTACTGACCATTCATGTAAGGTATCTAGATCCCTTTGGAGGCACTCTATATCGCTATCTGAATCAATTGATCTCCCCATTTAGTATCGTCTGCGAATTTACTTATCCTACTAGTTATACCTAAATCTAGGTCATTTATGTATATAAGAAACAACAGGGGACCTAATACCGATCCCTGGGGGACACCACTTTTGACTGCTCCCCACTCTGACTTGGTACCATTTATGCTGACTCTCTGTTTCCTACCAATTAGCCATGACCTAATCCATCCCAACAACGCCCCACCTATTCCATGTGCCTCAACCTTTCTCATCAATCTCTCATGAGGGACTCTGTCGAAAGCTTTACTGAAATCTAAATATATAATATCGTATGCCTTGTCATTATCTACTGCTTCATATACCTCTGAGAAAAAACTAAGCAAATTAGTAAGGCAAGAACGTCCCTGAGTGAATCCATGCTGAGAAGAATTGATTAAGTTAAATGTTTCTAAGTAAAACAGTAGGCTGAATGGGGCCGAATGAATACGAACCAAAGATAGAGGGAGAGAAAGAGACCACAAAAAAAGCGAGGTGGGCTCCCTTATTACTAACCCGTAATTCCATCTTGTATGAGTCACAGCTATTTCACTCTACCTTACATAATCTCATCGCTAGCCCGGTCCTTCGTGTTATGAGTCAGAACTTTGATACCTTACCGTCTAATCTTATTGCTAACTCAATCCGTCGTTTTATGAATCAGAACTATTATACCATACCTAATCTGATTCCTAACCTAGAAACCTACTTTAAAAAAAAAAAAAAAAAATTATATATATATACCGGGTATATATATATATATATACCGGATATATATATATATATATATATATATATATATATATATATATATATATATATATATATATATATATATATATATATATATATACAGAGTGTTCAGAAAACATGTGTACAAAATGAAATGGGTGATAGGGAACACAGAATTAAACAGTTTGTACTCCATGGAGGTATGTCCTTAAATGCTTCCTTGCGGTGCTACAGGGTAGACAGTTTCAACGTAATTTCCCTAAATTTGTACCCTAACTTCTCTGTGAGTAATCCGTTTATATACAAACATGGTAATTTAATGTACACAACAGTATGAACATTACTGTATTAATGTCAGTACACTGCAAAAACAAAAGAACATTAAATTGAAGAGAAGATTAACAATCATTAATCATCAGTCAGAACTGTTTACTGAACGAAGATGTCTATGTTCATACTGTTGTGTACATTAAATTACCATGTTTGTATGTAAACGGATTACTCACATAGAAGTTAGGGTACAAATTTAGGGAAATTACGTTGAAACTGTCTACCCTGTAGCACCGCAAGGAAGCATTTATGGACATACCTCCATGGAGTACAAAATGTTTAATTCTGTGTTCCCTATCACCCATTTCATTTTGTACACATGTTTTCTGAACACCATGTATATACACACTTATACAGTATATATACAGTATATATATATTTGTTTTGTTCTATGTGTTTGAGGGAGGCAAAAGGCAGAACTGCCTATAGCGAGTGCCTCCCCGATAGTTGAAAGTGACAGAGCCAAAATCAAGGGACGTTCGAGCAAAAATGCCTGGACACACGGAGTTTGAAGCAATTTAAGTCATAGGAAGAGGGAAAGACTGATTCTGGGAGAGAGTTCCAGAGCTCAGCTGTTGAGTAGAAGAAAGACTGAGAGTAACGTTTCACTCTTGGGTTGGAGAGTTGCACAGAGTAGGGGTGGGATTGAGTTGCAAGTCGGATATATACAGTATATATATATATATATATATATATATATATATATATATATATATATCGGTATATATTATTATATATTTATATATCACAGCTATTATACCATGCTTGATCCTATATCGACACAAAAACCCAGTGTATCAATTCACAAAATATGTCACTCTCCCAAACCGAATTGACCACTTGCAACTTTCAGGCTATAAGGAAGTTGGAGCCGTACATATTGATATAGCATAGATATACAATAATAATGGAAGTTTCTGATGGATAGAAATCATGTTGAATTAGGTTTCATGTATTTATAGTAACATATGTACTACAACCTTATTCTAGCTGGTAATTCTCCTAAATATCGATGTTTACAGCTCCAACTTCCTTATAGAACGAAACTCGCAAGTGTTCAATTGATGACTATAACCCATCAATAAGGCATCCCTACAGTTTCCCCATGTAAAGTTAGCACGGGTTAAGGGGAGGTATTTAGTTTGTTCCCTAGACCTCCATCAAGCTTAAAATTACACCCCCTTGAGTCCCTTTCAATATAAATTTGTACATTTTTCGGTAGAAAAATTTCCCGGCCGAAGGCCGGTTCCTCTTAAATTACAGGCTCGCTATCGCTCGCCAGGATAAAATCGACACCTGAATTGCACGAAAGGTCTTAATATGGGGTGAAAGTTCTTAAAATCGCTAAACTAATGGGGCAAACATTTTATAACATCAAAAGCAATGGGGCTAAACATGAGGGAGAAAGTGGTCAAGAAAAAATCCCTCAAGTGGAGATCTCCCCTTAAGGGAGCCCACCTCGCTTTGTTTCTCTTTCTCTACTCTCTCTTTGGCTTGTTTCCATTCGGCCCCATTCAGCCTACTGTTTTAAGACGTTTACCCCCAGCCAGGTGTCAATATTTTCCTGGCGAGCAGTAGCGAGCCAGCATATATATATTTTTGCATATATACAGTATATATTTTTGTTTTGACAGCAAGCTAAATTTGTACATTTGTCGATAGAAAAATGTCTCCAGCGAAGCCGGATTTCTCCATACAGTGCTGGCTCGCTATCGCTCGCCAGGAATAAATCGACACCTGGATGGGGATAAAAGTCTTAAAACAGTTGGCTGAATGGGGCCGAATGGATACAAGCCAGGGAAAGATACAAACAACAATCGGGTGACCCCCCCCTTAAACTGTGTATTACATGCTGAGTCACCACCCAGAGAGAGAGAGACCTTAGTCACGAGACACAACAACCACGTGTCTCATACTACTACTACTACACCAATATAAGGAACTTGAATGAACCAGAGGAAAACAAGAAACTAACAAAAACCATATATAGTCTATTCGTTGTTAAGTAGGCGAGGAATCATGACCTCTATCCTCTGTAACTCAAAAAGGGATGGAGCAAATTGGCTGTACATTTCCACATCTATTCCCTGGCTGACTCTTTCTAACCTCTGTGACTCAAAAAGGGCTAAAGCAAATTGGCTGTAAATATCGACATCTATTCCCTGGCTGACTCTTTCTAACCTCTAACCTTTCTAACAGGGATCTGCCTTGCTTAGGCCAATCGGCTTTCTGCAGACTCCCATTTTCTTATGTTCTTATGTTCTCTGTAACTCAAAAGGGCTAGAGCAAATTGGCTGTAAGGTTCCACATCTATTCCCTGGCTGACTCTTTCTAACCTCTGTAACTCAAAAGGGCTAGAGCACATAGTCTGTAAGGTTCCACATCTATTCCCTGGCTGACTCTTCCCAAATGGTAGAAATATTAGCTCGATTACTCTGGTCGTTTTTGAGTTACAGAGGTTAGAGGTCATGATTTCTCGCCTACTTACAGCGAATAGACTATAGTTATATAGACTTCGCAGGGAAAATAGTAAGATAATAAATATTGCTATTTATATAGTTGTCCTCTATGGGGTTCTAAGCTGGAGAATATGAATGTACTGTGTTAGTGCATTTAACACAAAGATTAGCCTACCTTAATGTCTGTCCCCCCCCCCCCCCCACTCCACCCTTCCCAATATTATAATTATAACAAACCTAACCAGTGAAACCAGACTTTAAACAAACGGAAACACGCATAGTAGAGGCTAGTCAACTTACAAACTTCTACTACTACTACTACCGGTGCTACTACTCCACAAAAATAATAACACAAATAATATTAATTATTATTACTATCAGATCCAAGATATATTTAAAATTATTTCAAACAAAGAAAACTATGCACCAAGGAGAGTTAACAAACAGTAATGCTCAACAAAGACCTAGATTAGGCTATTCCGGGTTAAAAATGAAAGGAAACCGCGATATTTGTGATACCGCGGTTACTAAATCAATGTGCCACACTAGCGATAAGCCGATAAGACCCGCGGTATCAGTGGTATCGGTACGTAGTCCAACCACCAGATATACCACAGTGACCACTATACTATAACCACGACCCTGATGGTACACATCTCTTGGGCACTCGGTACTAAGCCGTGGGGGCAATACCGTACTGCTATGACGTAATGATACTGCTATGACGTAATGATAAACAACAAATATAAATTAGTACTGGTAGGTCTATACCGGAATGGCGAAATGATAAAACAAAGATATGTATTTCGGTACACACACACACACACATATACAGTATATATATATATTAAATTATTCGGTCAATTTAAGTAATAGCCAACAGTTAATTGCCCAAATGAGGGAATGATGTGTGCATTAAATCACTATCAATCAGGGAATGATGTGTGCATTAAATCACTATCAATCAGTCTCATCAAATAGATAACTTTATGAGTTCTGACCGTCTGGATTTTGCTGCCGACTAATGATAAATTATTTGTATGATACCCATCCCAACCTCCTCTACCTAAAAGTTGACGATTGACAAAAGAGCCAGGCTACCATGTATACAGACTAAACACACATAACAAAGCCACTCCAACAGCTTCCTCTCCCTCCAACACCCCTTTTTTTTCTTGACCCCTTTCTCCCTCATGTTTAGCCCCCATTACTTTTGATATTATAAAACGTTTTCCCCATTAGTTTAGCGATTTTAAGAACATTCCCCCATATTAAGACCTTTCGTGCAATTCAGGTGTCTATTTTATCCTGGCGAGCGATAGCGAGCCTGTTATTTAAGAGGAACCGGCCTTCGGCCGGGAAATTTTTCTACCGAAAAATGTACAAATTTATCTTGAAAGGGACTCGCGGGGGTGGAATTTTAAGGTTGATGGAGGTCTAGGGAACAAATTAAATACCTCCCCTTAAGCAAGGATATAACTAAGGAAATTGAAAAGTGGAAGCATTCTTTAGTTAGAGTTGACTGAAGACAATATGTAAATACAAACTAAACTAAATGTAATGATTGATGAATTATTGTATGGCATATAATTATTTAAGATAAAATTGGATAAGCATATGGACGAGAAGGGTTGGGTGTGAAGGGGGATCAGCCGGGTTGGGCCAATCAGCGCTCTGCAGACCCCCATAATCCTGCGTTAATCTCTAACCGTTTTGGTAAGATGATCCTCAGGGTATTAGAGTGTTGAGCCTATAATTGGGCTTTGTAATTGATTTGGGGTTGTGTGGGACAGGGATCTGCCTTGCTTAGGCCAATCGGCTTTCTGCAGACTCCCATTTTCTTATGTTCTTATGTTCTTATGAATTATTGTATGGCATATAATTATCTAATACAAATCTGATTACAACAAAACACTAATGACAATCGATTCTATAGTTATTCCAGTTGATGATAATGGTATCATATAAGCCAGATTCTATAGTTATTCCAGTTGATGATAATGGTATCATATAAGCCAGATTCTATAGTTATTCCAGTTGATGATAATGGTATCATATAAGCCAGATTCTATAGTTATTCCAGTTGATGATAATGGTATCATATAAGCCAGATTCTATAGTTATTCCAGTTGATGATAATGGTATCATATAAGCCAGATTCTATAGTTATTCCAGTTGATGATAATGGTATCATATAAGCCAGATTCTATAGTTATTCCAGTTGATGATAATGGTATCATATAAGCCAGATTCTATAGTTATTCCAGTTGATGATAATGGTATCATATAAGCCAGATTCTATAGTTATTCCAGTTGATGATAATGGTATCATATAAGCCAGATTCTATAGTTATTCCAGTTGATGATAATGGTATCATATAAGCCAGATTCTATAGTTATTCCAGTTGATGATAATGGTATCATATAAGCCAGATTCTATAGTTATTCCAGTTGATGATAATGGTATCATATAAGCCAGATTCTATAGTTATTCCAGTTGATGATAATGGTATCATATAAGCCAGATTCTATAGTTATTCCAGTTGATGATAATGGTATCATATAAGCCAGATTCTATAGTTATTCCAGTTGATGATAATGGTATCATATAAGCCAGATTCTATAGTTATTCCAGTTGATGATAATGGTATCATATAAGCCAGATTTTGTATTTGCCAATTCAACAAAATGCAATTCAACTGCATGTATGATCGTACTTCAACATATTAAGTTTAACAAAAATCACCATTGAATGTCTGTGGTTAACTCGAGTTTTAACTTTTAACCCTTTGAAGCTCTGACGCGTTTTAGCAGTTTATTGTGACTATCATTAGACGATTTTATGCAGCTTAGGAAGTATCTGTGGGTATTAAAAGGGTAAATACTATCTCCATCAACCTTTTGACTTTCATATACCGTTACTAATCAGAATAAAATCGTCTAATATTAGCCAGAAACAGAACAGAAACGCGTATTGGAGCTTGAAAGGGTTAATAATTTCAGTACGACAACGACACCTTTCCACATTCCTCTCTGGCTACCATTAGACGATATCATTCAGATAAGAAAGGATCTGGGAACTGAAGGGTTGGAACAGGAGATAGTGTGTACCATACCTCATTGATAACAATAGGTCCTAAGCTCAATGAAATCGTCTAACGAAAGCCAGAATACCATTTTAATAACGCCTTCGTATTGAATTATTTAAAGATCATTAGTTCACCGTTCACGCGTAAATATTAAAATTCAGTAATACTAATATTCCATTTAGAACCGGAAGTTGGGCCTATCTGCGAAGGAGACCGACCATATCCGCTTTATACTACGATTCTGGGGATATTTTTCAAGCAGACCATGGATAATAATCTGAGCATAATGCATCCGTATCAAATGACAGAGCTTCAAATTGAGTATGTATTCATTTTAGTTTTAAGATATCCAACAGCTTACAGGTGACCCATTCTTTCCTAAATATACTCGTAACCTCCCAGTACATTTAGGTCAAGCTAAGTTAGATCTTTGCCTCTTGCATTCCTAAAGTTAATAATATATATACCGGTAGTGTATATATACAGTATTCACGAGGCTGAAAATAAACTGCGGGTAGTATCCTTCGCTAGTGCCTAAACAAAAATATGATAAATTAGGTTGCTCAAATGCTCAACAAAAATAAATAAAATAACATCAACTACAGCCTTTACCATCAAAGTCAAGAACCCAATTGTCTGTAGTTTCTCCTGCAGTAACCAAACCACACATTCTTCATCAAGGCTAGTGGTGGTCGCAAGCTTTATCACATACCGGTAATAATGCAATCCACTGCTCATATTTTATGGACATTTCTTTATGACGTTTTTAAGGGGAGGTTTCTAGTTTGTTTCCTACTCCTCCAGCAATCTTAAAATTTCACCCCCTTGACCCCCTTTCAAGATAAATTTGTACATTTTTCGGTAGAAAAATTTCCCCGCCGAAGGCCGGTTACCCTTAAAGGTCAATATACAGGAGGCGCTACAATATAGGTAGCAAAATTATAATGGTAGTTTTGGGTTCCTATCATCATATGCTTCATTTCTATATACTTTTTATCCCCGGGAAAAAAACAAAAAATCTTGGGTTTTTTATTTTTTTCTTGGATTTTGTTTTTATTTGTTGTATTAACCTAACCAAAAAACCTAACCTAACCTAACCTAAATGTATTTGGGGGCTATTAGGTTAGGTTAGGTTAGGTTTTTTGGTTAGGTTAATGACCAAAACAAAAAATTCCAAGAAAATAAATGAAAAATCCCAAGATTTTTGTTTTTTTTTCCCGGGGATAAAAAGTATATAGAAATGAAGCATATGATGATAGGAACCCAAAACTACCATTATAATTTTGCTACCTATATTGTAGCGCCTCCTGTATATTGACCCTCTTAAATTACAGGCTCGCTATCGCTCGCCAGGATAAAATCGACAGCTAAATGGCACGAAAGGTCTTAAAATTGACAGAATGGGGCGGAAATTCATAAAATCACCAAACTAATGGGGCAAACGTATTAAAATCTCAAAAACAATAGGGCTAGACATGAGGGAGAATGGGGTCAAGAAAAAAGTCCCTCAAGTGGAAATCTCCCCTTAAAGAACATGTTGATCTGTCCAACACCCCTTCTCCCCTCTCTACACTCTTTAGAACAATAGGAAAAGTAGAATATAGATACGAGGTGCCGTTGGAAAGGCTTATCCCTCAATACCTTCACCTGACCTTGTTCATCATCGTTTCAATGCTAGGCTAGGTTTAAATAATTAAATCTGGCTATATGTAATGTCAAAAATATATTCAGCTTAGGATGGGTCACTAAGTCAATTGGTTTGGGGGAAAATATATTTTAATATTGGAGGAGTATTGAAAACTCGAAACTAGGTACCCAACATTAACGATAAAATTATCTAAGTGTTAACACAAACTTAAACTACAACGCCACAGTGCAAAGACCATGGTGTAAACTGGAAATTCTCGCTTCAAATGTTAACTTCGACAATAAGTACTAATATCCAAATAAATCCAATGGTTTGTAAAAAAATAAATCTGAATAAAAATGTTAAACTTCGGAACAAATAAAATAACATTCTCGCGAGACGGTGGATATGTCCCGCACGCGACAAACGAAGGGAAGTCCTGCGTGAGACTGTATATCTATTCAGTCTATTTCTCCATCTACCTGTTGTTGCTGTAGCTGGTTATAGTGGTGTTGGTGCTGCTGTTGGTAGTGGTAGGGGTGTTGCTGTTGGTGATGAGGTTGCTGTTGCTGCTCCTGATATTGCTGATGGTGCTGATATTGTCGCAAGTCCTCGCACGAACTAGCAGTGTAAGGCGTATGCCAGGAATTATTCATCTTCGGACATTATTGAGGAGTAACTAAGGCACGGCTGGTGATAAGAACAATGCAGGGTGTTGCTACTGCAGGTCACTATATATATATTCACCAAAGAATCAAAGAGAGCTAGAGAGAGTGAGCACCACACAACCTTATCACACCATCACCTCCTGACACACTGAAGTTCTGAACACTACTCACTCGCACACACCACACACACCAACCTTCCCGCCACCACCAATGCGCATGCGCACGCTTCCCGTTTTCTATAGTGCCATATTAATTCCGAGTATTTCATAACAGTTCAGGATAACACAGCTGTTTATTCTGCGAAACGCGGAGGATGATACATAGCGCAGTGAGTCACGGCACTGTTCCTTCCTGAAAAATGTTAGTGTACATGGGACACGTCACGCCGGAACTGTCCCAGATTTTGGTCCAAATAGGGAGGATAGAAGTCAAAATAAGGGTGTTCCTACCTTACCACGTCATGGGTGTGTGGGCACGGAGTAGGGGGGGTATCATATTATCGATCATCCCGCAACTAATTTGGATCTGCAAGTTACTGATATAACCTTGCACAAGAATATTCAACCACCTTAATTAATCTACCTACACGCTAGCTGGCGATATCAATGCACAGGAACCCCCAAATGTTGCCCAAATCCAGTTGCCGATCCAAAGTTGATCATGTGACTGTTTTTGGAACCCCTCTCTGCCTGCCTAGCCCGGCACACCATAATGGGAGAAGTTAAAGGGGGGATGGGCTGGTTTTTGTGGCCCCCTTCTCCCTCATGTCTAGCCCCATTGGTTTTGAGATTATAAGACGTTCGGCCCATTAGTTTGACAATTTTACCTTCTTTTCACCCCATTTCGTTGTCAAATTTAAGACCTATCGTGCCATTAAGGTTTCGATTTTTTTCCTGGCGAGCGATAACGAGCCTGTAATTATTGTAAGAGGAACCGGCCTAACGGCCGGAAAATTTGTCTACCAAAAAATTTGCAAATTTATCTTGAGAGGGGGTCTAGGGTATGTTTTTCTAAGTTTGATGGATGTCTAG
This sequence comes from Paralithodes platypus, assembly GCA_032716605.1. Lineage (NCBI taxonomy): Eukaryota > Metazoa > Arthropoda > Malacostraca > Decapoda > Lithodidae > Paralithodes > Paralithodes platypus. The sequence goes on along the minus strand of CM064564.1, from coordinate 10,096,418 downwards.
CGAGGAAACTAAAACATAGATGAATAAGTGAATTAATTGGCCAAAATAAGACCAGTGTCCCCTTAAAGCCCTGCTGCCTTACAAGTTCCTGTGTGTGTCCATTGACCGAGCGGGGCCTGATAGGTAAGGTAAGGTAAAGGCTGGTGGTGGTGGTGCAGGTGTACACCCGATGGTTATACTCATTATTATACTGACTCAACACTACACGCCCTACCTGCACCCTCATGCACCACTAAGGCTATATATACACCACTCATAATATATATATATACTGTATATATATATATATATATATATATATATATATATATATATATATTATATATATATATATATATATATATATATATATATATATATATATATATATATTATTTTCTACACACACACACACACACACACACACACGAGTATTCATATAATACATACATACATACACTAACACTGATCCACAGCTGAATACAATTGTATGGTGTTAGCCAGAAGAAAACGAAAAGTGTGTTATGGTGCTAGAACCATTAGCTTTGAGGATCGCCCTATTCCTTTGGCTATTTTAAAATATTTTGCCCCATTTCTTTGTCAATTTTATGACCTGTGCCATTTAGGTTGCGAATTGTTCCTTGCTAGTGATAGCGAGCCTGCAATTTAGGAGGAAGCAGACACATCTTTACCGAAAATTTCACAATTTTATCTCTAAGGAGGATCTTGGGGGTATCTTTTAAGCTTGATGGAGGTCAAGGGAGGACACTAAAAAAAAAATATATATATATATATATATATATATACTCCCCTCAAAGTTAGGAAGTGCCAGTAGCTAAGAGTCAAGCAGCTATTTAATACCAGGGCGCCAGTTGGATTTTAGTATGGCTATGATGACAAGACGGTTTTATTCAGATTTGGAAGGATCTCTACAAATCATAGGGAAACAACTAATCAATTTACCTTTATTCTCTACAAATCTTAGAGAAACAACTTTATCAATTAACCTATATTTTCTACAAATCTTAGGGAAACACTAGATCAATTAACCTACATTTTCTACAAATCTTAGGGAAACACTAGATCAATTAACCTACATTCTCTACAAATCTTAGGGAAACACTAGATCAATTAACCTACCGTACATTCTCTACAAATCTTAGGGAAACACTAGATCAATTAACCTACATTCTCTACAAATCTTAGGGAAACACTAGATCAATTAACCTACCGTACATTCTCTACAAATCTTAGGGAAACACTAGATCAATTAACCTACATTCTCTACAAATCTTAGGGAAACACTAGATCAATTAACCTACCGTACATTCTCTACAAATCTTAGGGAAACACTAGATCAATTAACCTACATTCTCTACAAATCTTAGGGAAACACTAGATCAATTAACCTACCGTACATTCTCTACAAATCTTAGGGAAACACTAGATCAATTAACCTACATTCTCTACAAATCTTAGGGAAACACTAGATCAATTAACCTACCGTACATTCTCTACAAATCTTAGGGAAACACTAGATCAATTAACCTATATTTTCTACTAATTTGTACAAATCTTAGGGAAACAACAATAGGCCTATCAATTAACCTTTATTTTCCGACATGCTATTCGGAAGCTGACTAAAATGGGTTAATACTATCCAAGGTTTATAGCTTCTATGGGTTAATACTATCCAAGGTTTATAGCTTCTATGGGTTAATACTATCCAAGGTTTATAGCTTCTATGGGTTAATACTATCCAAGGTTTATAGCTTCTATGGGTTAATACTATCCAAGGTTTATAGCTTCTATGGGTTAATACTATCCAAGGTTTATAGCTTCTATGGGTTAATACTATCCAAGGTTTATAGCTTCTATGGGTTAATACTATCCAAGGTTTATAGCTTCTATGGGTTAATACTATCCAAGGTTTATAGCTTCTATGGGTTAATACTATCCAAGGTTTATAGCTTCTATGGGTTAATACTATCCAAGGTTTATAGCTTCTATGGGTTAATACTATCCAAGGTTTATAGCTTCTATGGGTTAATACTATCCAAGGTTTATAGCTTCTATGGGTTAATACTATCCAAGGTTTATAGCTTCTATGGGTTAATACTATCCAAGGTTTATAGCTTCTATGGGTTAATACTATCCAAGGTTTATAGCTTCTATGGGTTAATACTATCCAAGGTTTATAGCTTCTATGGGTTAATACTATCCAAGGTTTATAGCTTCTATGGGTTAATACTATCCAAGGTTTATAGCTTCTATGGACAGTGACACTATCCACACTATGCTGAACGAAAGCGTCAACTGTAGTGCAGGGGTTAAGTGAACAGTGGCCGTTTGTTTGGTCTATTAATTAATTTATTCATATATTTTTTAGTTTCCTCCCTAGACCTCCATCAAGCTTTAAAAAATACCCCCTAGACCTCCTTTCAAGATAGATTTGTACATTTTTCGATAGAAAAATGCCCCGGCCAAAGGCCGATTCCTCCTAAAATTACAGGCTCGCTATCGCTCGCCAGGAAAAAATAGACACCTAAATGGCACGAAGGGTCCTAATATTGACAAAGAAATGGTGTGAAATGTCATAAACTCCCCAAACTAATGGAACCAACGTCTTAAAATCTCAAAACTAGTGGGGCTAAACATGAGGGAGAAGGGGGTCCAGAAAAACGGTCTGTCTCCCCTTAAGACAACTATCACAAGGATCCAAGAATTTCCCTAGGCCTACTCAATACTTTTTATATATATATATATATTTTTTTCCCTGATATTATTACCCGATTCTATCCTTGTTGTCGCTGTTATTACAACATATTAGACGTATGTATGTATGCACGGTCGCGCTAATAAGTCATGTCGCAGCTGTCATTACGTTTGGCTTGCTCTGTGGTGTATTAATGTCTGTCAGATGTTGAATAGGGTGGGTAAGTGTAGGAACATGTTTGTATATTTCACTCCATATGAAGAAATGAAGCTTAGACATTGCCGATACCAATTAGTGATCATAACATACTTGGTGCCAAGACATCACTTATTAGCGCGACTGTACTTCACTTCTTTGATTTATAGAAGACCTTCCAATGTTGAATAAAATGGCTTAGTATATATTAGTTGGGTGGTCGGGGGCCGGGGGGGGGGGGGGGGGGGGGGGTGGGGGGACCTTGGTGACCCTGGTCTCTGGGTCTTCTCCTGGATGACATAGATGTGTGTGTGTGAATATATATATATTTTGTTTCTGTGTGTTCATTGTTTGCTGTTGTGTTTTGTGTTGTCCCTATTCTGACTCTGTCTTGAGTCCCCCCAAAAAAAAACAAAAAAACAAAAAAACAACAACAAACAAACCAAATAGGAAATGTGGGGATTGGGCCTGAGTATATAGACAGATAGATAGATAGATAGAAAACGTATTGACGCCAAAGGGAAAACGTTACACAGCAGTGATACAATTGACCTTGACACTATCTGGTCCGGCGTCTTGGGGGTTATTTAGTTATTATGATATTTGGTATAATTTGTATAGAAAATGTTGCTCGCTTTTGCCATTTTCGAGTAATGTATTTTAGTGTGTCTCAGCTAACATAATCGCCTTCCCAGACTCTCTTCAAGACAAAAAAAAAAAAAAAAAGAAATCGGAGCCCCTTCAAGCTAAATGAGTACATCTTTTCAATAGAAAAATGTCCCGGCCGAAGGCCAATTTCTTCTAAGTTACAGGCTCGCTATCACTCGCCCAGAATAAACTCGATACATGAATGGGGTGAAGTCTTATCACCAAACTAATGGGGGGAAGCATCTTACAATGTCCAAAGCAATTGAGCAAAATAGAAAGGACCCCCTCGGACCAAATAGATTTAAAGTAAATGTGTGATACCAACTATTTACCTTGCCTAAATCAATACCCAAACCCTTATTAGGCCTATCTGATACGAGGTAGGCCGACCCAACCTCAATTGTAAACATCGAGAAAATAAATAATATAGATCATACACATTCAACCCATTCCGTATTTATGTTACTCTGGCTCTCATTAAACGTTTGTATTCAGTTTATGTTACTCTGGCTCTCAGTTAATGTTACTCTGGCTCTCATTAAACGTTTGTATTCAGTTTATGTTACTCTGGCTCTCATTAAACGTTTGTATTCAGTTAATGTTACTCTGGCTCTCATTAAACGTTTGTATTCAGTTTATGTTACTCTGGCTCTCATTAAACGTTTGTATTCAGTTTATGTTACTCTGGCTCTCATTAAACGTTTGTATTCAGTTAATGTTACTCTGGCTCTCATTAAACGTTTGTATTCAGTTTATGTTACTCTGGCTCTCATTAAACGTTTGTATTCAGTTTATGTTACTCTGGCTCTCATTAAACGTTTGTATTCAGTTTATGTTACTCTGGCTCTCATTAAACGTTTGTATTCAGTTTATGTTACTCTGGCTCTCATTAAACGTTTGTATTCAGTTTAAGGGGGGTGACCTGCTTTTTGTTATTTCTGTCCTTTTCTCTCTTTCTCTGGCTTGTATCCATTCAGCCAACTATTTTAAAACGTTTATCCCCATCTAGGTGTCGATTTCTTCCTAGCGAGCGATAGCGAGCCAGCATTATATGAAGAAATCCGGCTTCGCCGGACACATTTTTCTACCGAAAAATGTACAAATTTAGCCTGCTGTCAAACAAAAATAAAAAATATGCTGGCTCGCTACCGCTCACCAGTAAAATTTTTACACCTGGATGGGGATAAACGTCTTAAAACAGTAGGCTGAATGGGGCCAAATGGATACAAGTCAGAGAAAGATAGAAAAGGACAGAACAAAAACAGGTCGCCTCCCTTAAGGAATATGTGGGAGTCGGAGGGTTCATTGAGATAGTGGTACCCCTCCGATTCCTCGAGATCCTTCCTAAATTCAGTTAAATCGTCTGATATCCAAAATAGACTCATATCGACGCCATCGATAATAAAAAAAAAAAAAAATGGAAGGGTAAGGCCACAATAAAAAAAAACAATAAAAAAATGGAAGGGTAAGGCCACAATAAAAAAAATAAAAATAAAAAAAATAGAAGGGTAAGGCCACAATAAAAAAATGGAAGGGTAAGGCCACAATAAAAAACAAAAAAATGGAAGGGTAAGGCCACAATAAAAAAAAACAATAAACAAATGGAAGGGTAAGGCCACAATAAAAACAAACAATAATAAAATGGAAGGGTAAGGCCACAATAAAAAAAAAAAAAAAAATATGGAAGGGTAAGGCCACAATGAAAAAAATGGAAGGGTAAGGACACAATAAAAAAAAAAAAAAAAAAAAAAAATGGAAGGGTAAGGCCAAAAAAAAAAAAAAAAACAAAAAAAAAAAAAAATGGAAGGGTAAGGCCACAATAAAAAAACCAATAAAAAATGGAAGGGTAAGGCCACAATAAAAAAAATAAAAAAATGGAAGGGTAAGGCCACAATAATAATAATTAAAAAAAAAAAAAAAAAAATGGAAGGCTAGGCCACAATAAAAAACTAAAAAAAAATGGAAGGGTAGGCCACAATAAAAAAATAAATAAAAAAATGGAAGGGTAATGCCACAATAATAATAATAATAAAAAATGGAAGGGTAAGACCACAATAATAAAAACAACAAAAAATGGAAGGGTAAGACCACAATAATAAAAAAAAAAAAAAATGGAAGGGTAAGGCCACAATAAAAAAAAAAAAAAAAAAATGGAAGGGTAAGGCCACAATTTAAAAAAAAATGGAAGGGTAAGGCCACAATAATTAAAAAAAAAATGGAAGGGTAAGGCCACAATATAAAAACAATAACAAAATGGAAGGGTAAGACCACAATAAACAAAAAACAATAAAAAAAATGGAAGGGTAAGCCACAATAATTAAAAAAAAAAAAAAATGGAAGGGTAAGGCCACAATATAAAAACAATAACAAAATGGAAGGGTAAGACCACAATAAAAAAAATGGAAGGGTAAGCCACAATAAAAAAAAAAAATATATATATATATATATAATAATAATAATAATAATATATACCGGTATATATATATATATATATATATATATATATATATTATATTGTACTGTATATATACAGTATATATACTGTATATTAAGAATAGGTTCAAAACATATTACACATTTACGTACTATCCCTCTCAGGATACCACGACGCATTTATTCTAGCTACTATTTGAAAGTAAACTATTATAAAAGGCTTAGTTTAGAATAACTCTGGCGGCAGTCAAACATTTGAGATCGATTTTACCCCTTTGATTGCTAGCGGTCCTTCCTAAACTGTTTAAAATCGTCCTGTGTTAACAAGACGAAATATTATAAAGATTCCACAAGTTACAGTAAGGGTGATATTGAAGAAACCAGAAGGTAAACAACGCGCGGTGGGAAAGGAGAAGGTTTAAGGGGGCCTACCTCGCTTTTTTTTCTTCTCTTTCTCTCCATTTCTCTTTGGCTTGTATCCCTTCGGCCCCATTCAGCCTACTATTTTAAGACGTTTACCCCAATCCAGGTGTCAATATTTTCCTGGCGAGCGGTAGCGAGCCAGCATATATATATTTTTGTTTTGACAGCAAGCTAAATTTTTACATTTTTCGAAAGAAAAATTTCTCCGGCGAAGCCGGATTTCTCCATACAATGCTGGCTCGCTATCGCTCGCCAGGAAGAAATCGACAGCTGGATGGGGATAAACGTCTTAAAACAGTTGGCTGAATGGGGCCGAATGAATACAGGCCAGGGAAAGAGACAAAAGGAGAGAAAGATATAAAAAAAAAACGGTGACCCCCCTTAAGCAGAATCGTAAAATTCGCACTTTCACGCCAAGACCTTTCCGGGAACGTCATGGCCCCTTCCGCCGATAATCCATAGCTTAGCTACTCAAACCCTAATTCCAAGAGGACCTTCTGAATAAGCTAAATAAAAACGCCTGACAGTTGCCAGAATTGTGACTGAAATTAGTAAATGGAGAGTGCGTATATTTCTGGAGAAAGTGTGAGGGAATGTGTATTTTTACGCATGTGTGTGTGTGTGTGTGTGTGTGTGTGTGTGTGTGTGTGTGTGTGTGTGTGTGCGTATATTTCTGGAGAGTGTGAGTGAATGTGTATTTTTACGCATGTGTGTGTGTGTGTGTGTGTGTGTGCCACCAAAATACCAAATGAGCCACACAGTCCATTGAGAGCATTAGGGAAGGTCCAAATATAACACTATACAATGTCAGTACCAGTAACGTCTTTCATGCCTTTAAATTTAACCACTGTGTATAGGCTATATACAATTAGAACGCAGTGTACACAAAGATGCAAAAGTTCAGAGAAAACCTTGAGGAATTAGCGCACAAGCTCCAGATAAAATGGTATTCATTTATTTCATCGAGAGAAAACGAGGGACAGTTGAAGGGTGACTGGAAATTGGAAACCACTGAATACTGTCTAGAAAAGAGTAACAGTTTCTCATCCTGGTTGTTGGAGAAGTACTGAACCAGGCTGTGTATATATAATAACATTTAACCCCTTCAGTATGATGACACCTTCTTTATTCCGGTTATTATTAGACAATTTTACGCAGCTTAAAAAGGACCTTCTCAATTAATTATTAAAGATAATGCATTCTTCTGAAATAATAGTGTCGAGTTAGCCAGAATATTCAGAAATGTTTGTCATGGTACTGAATTCGTTGAGTGAATTTACACTGAATATTAATTGGTTAGTCATTAACATTTTATATGAACCGTAGGAGTAATCTAAAAATCATCTTTTCAAACACTGTTTATCAATGAGGTAACGCAGTGGTGGTACTGTACCTGTATGTTTTAGTCACAAGTATATTAATAACGAAGACACACCATATTGCAGCATTCCGGAATACACACACACACAAACACACATATATTATGTGTGTCTTACATTATGGTATTTATATTTAAGATGGGTGGATCATCCAGGGTACGAAAATTAAACAAAGTACTTAGGTAATGCAACTGGTATAGCCCATAGAGAGAGAGAGAGAGAGAGAGAGAGAGAGAGAGAGAGAGAGAGACTAGAGCTACAGTTACCGCAGTTAAAGGAGAAGGAAACAAAGTACGGTATGTGGAAGCGTAGAAATTCAATATAGCGTACGCAGAAATGGACGAATACATGTTTTTAACCCGAGTCGGTGTCGCCTTCGCAGAAACGGTGATCTCACGTAGCAAAACCTGGCATGCTACCCTTCAATGTCAAATACGCACGGCTATCCCTTTCAGTAGCATAGCGTCTTCTAGTATTGCGCTCTCGCTAACACCAGACGACATCTTTGGAAGGACCTCTGGCGATCAAAAGGGTAATCACTCAAGTATCCTACTAGGCTCTTTACTCCCACATGTCCTTTCTAAACTTCATAAAATCGTCTCTGGTCAAAAATATATTGAATAAATGCGTCATGGTATAGTGAAAGGGTTAATTCTAGCTTTAGGGTGGTTACTGTAAATATAAGACGTTAGTCAAGGAAGGAACATTTAAAGACTAACAAACATTAAGGGGGGTCACCGTTTTTTTTTATCTTTCTCTCCTTTTCTCTGTTGTATCCATTCGGCCCCATTCAGCCAACTGTTTATCCCCATCCAGGTGTCGATTTCTTCCTGGCGAGCGATAGCAAGCCAGCATTGTATGGAGAAATCCGGCTTCGCCAGACATTTTTCTATCGAAAAATTTACAAATTTAGCTTGCTGTCAAAACAAAAATATATATATGCTGGCTCGCTACAGCTCGCCAGGAAACTATTGACACCTGGATGGGGGTAAACGTTTTAAAACAGTAGGCTAAATGGGACCGAATGGATACAAGCCAAAGAGAGAGGGAGAAAAAGAGAAAAAAGCGAGCTAGGCTCCCTCAAGCTCAGGTATCGTATTTTTCTCTGCCGTTTGTTGTTGGGTATCGACACCTGAATGAGGATAAACGTCTTGAAACCGTTGGCTGAATGGGGCCGAATGGATAAATGCCAGAAAAAGAGAGAAAATTGGAGAAAGATAAAACAAAAAAACGGTGACCCCCCTTAATAAATTGAGTATCCTCTCCCATTTACCCTCTCACCCCCACCTCTCCAGCACCCCTCCCCAAAAAATAAATAGATAAAAAACTGCATTTGCATACTGAACGCTAGACCTAAGGTTGGTGGTGCAGGTATTTGTATTAATGCTAGTAGCGGTAAATACCGGGCTGTCCCCGCCCTTGTTCCCACTTACATCACCCCCTAGTATAGCTACGATACCATGACACCCCCCCCCCCCATCTCTCTCTCCTCACAACATCTAAATATGGTTGTGATGAGTAGAACTGTTTGGGGATGTTTGTGCTGACGTCAGACTGAGAGATTGAATACATGTTTGTGATGGCGTCAGATTGATAAATATACATAACTATACATGGGGTATCTAGATAGATACATAAATAGGCTATATATTAGATAGAGAGAACAAACTTACATTCAGACTTACCAAAGAACAAAACATTGGGACTAGGCTACCGGTACCGTATTTAAAGTATTTTTGAGCAAACGAAAATCCAATCTCTCTCTCTCTCATACACACACACACACACACACACCGTAGTCTAAATAAGGTTTGAGAGATGAGCGCTTGGGTACACAGGGCGAGAACATCAAACCTTCAAGGTCCAGCAGGTGCCTCACTCAGGTAGGCTAGGCCAGAACCAGGACCACCTTACCGAAAAAAAAAAAAAAAAAAAAAAGCACCGAGTCATACTTTTATTTGCGTTATATCATCAGCCTACAGGATTTTCACTCAGGCATACTGGCAAACAATACACTATTCCAAAACCAAGTTCCTTCATTTTTGTTATTCAGTTTAGATATTTAGTTTTCGTGTCTTTGTAATTGATAACATTGCTAAAACAGTTACTATATAAACTTTGTAATTGATAAAATTGCTAAAACAGTACTATATAAACTATGTATGCACGAGTAGACGATATGAAAGTCATTGGAATGTTATGCTACCTTGGTATGCTCAAATAATTCTTTTGTCGGCATATATGAAGAGAGGATAAGAAAGTTGGAAATTTGAGAATGACCGTACATTAAGTGGTCTAATAATCCGTATTAATGTATGTAGAATAGATTGCCTAGTGCTTTAAACATCTCCGACATGGTACGAAGTAACAATCGTAATTTGGATAGTCATAGTAATTATATGGCCGGGTATGAAAGGAATCTGCCTCGTGTGGGCCGGTTTCCGTGCTCTTACATTATTATTCATTATACATCTAGTCCTTTATTTTAACTACTTTCGTTGTTGCACGTTAATATATATATATATATATATATATATATATATATATATATATATATATATATATATATATATATATATATATATATATATATATATATATATATATATATACACACACCGGTATATAACCTCTGAATAAAATACCACTGGCGGCAGTTCTGAAAATAAATATCAATTACTACGCTAAACTAGGCTACTGTATGGATAACCGGTTTTTTTTTCAGGTGTAGGTTATCCGGATGTATATTCTCTCTCCTTGATGTGACCTGTTACTACCAGACCAAACAAAAACATTTGGGCAGAAACAAGGCACAACATGAATACCAAGGGCAGCTATTACAACAGTTCTGTAATAAGTTAATAACCTCCGGTGAGACAAAGGAATTTCCTGAATAATATGGCCCACAAATACATTCACTACGGTAGCCTAACCTTAACCCTTGCAGTGCAATATAATTAAAGTACAAATGTAGTTTGACATTTCTACAGAAGGGACTGGAGTTCTCGCAGAGAGGCTCCAGTCCTGACGTTAACCTTGACTTACAGTGTGCTGGCTTAATAATCCGATAGGGTTGATAGCCTCTGAAGTCCTATTTTAACTAATGAAATTTCTATATATTTCAAAATATTGTTCATAGTAACCTATCTATATTTTTAAACAATGACTTGATTGATACCAGAAACGGCAGGTAGGATTTCTTTTAAGCTTAGGAAGGGCTACTAGTATTGAAGAGATACATAAATGGTTAACTAAGATAATGTCCTGATTGCTGATATTATCCTAACCATTCTAAATTAAACCGATCACAACATAATAATACTAAACGTTAGAAACCAATTATTGGCAAGGGTTCAAGGAATTAACTACGGCTTCCCAACCACCAACATCGACCGACCGACTTTCTAGGTAGGAACGGCTCCCATGCGTTGTATTCCAGGAACTGTAGCCGCGCGTTCCCAGTAAGAGGCTTGGGAATTCCCAGAAACGACAACAATACCTAGGCTGGAAGTTTCTGGAACGTTCCAAGTAAAGGTATCGTAGTTAGCTTATCACCCAATATCAGGTCGCTTACGATTGAAATTAAGCTTGAACTAGACATAGATCCACGCATACTTTAGATATAATTGGATACTATCATTAACATAAACTAGTTTGGAATAATCTAAGAGTGCAATATAAACGTTTTGCCACAATTTATAACATAATAGTTCACCCACCTCTGCAGCTACGTTTTCTATTCCTCAAGGCTAGTACACCCTCACACCCTACTTGCAGAAAAATACTGCACAATCATTGTTCATAACTAGGGCAATGCAAAAACGCCATATTTTACCTTTAAATATTGCTTACGGTCGGATACCTCACAATGTTCTTGGCAAAAGTGAAAAGTATAATTTAGTCCAATCGGTTTGTACTTGGAATATGAATATACTAAACATTCTGTGCATTGCATCACCCCGCACTCCATTTCTTGTCACATTCACTCTCACTCGTGTAACAGTATCACACATATACGTCAAAACTTTTGTTTAAATTACCAGCTCCTGGCAGTATTATATTTTACATTTCATAACCCATTTAATATTATACAATGCACAATAAATACACACATATACATATATACCGTATATATATATCCGGAACATTTAGTACAATTATGGCAATCCAGTAGGATACATACGGTACATATATAACGTAGGCGTGATTAGGGTAATCTATAAAAGTATGTGAGCGATGGATGAGGGTGCCATAAAAACTTTCCCAGACACTCCTTATATTGCAATCCCCGCGGCGACACGGATGTGGGACGGATGTAAGGACAGTGGGGGTCACTTACTTAGGGCCTCCTGTACAGCTGCTGGCACAAGTCTGTTAGTTGATATAATTTTACGTATGCAATATAAGCTTTGACAATTATTAAATATATATAAGTAAATGCATAGACCTACTCATAAAAGATGTACACTTTTTTAATGTAACTATACAGTAGCCTATGCATTGATATATATTTATATAATTTCATATTTAATAAATAGTGTGTTTATTACTGCATAGCTAATTGATACCTTAATATCAATCTGAAAGGATATATCTCAAATGAGAGCTCAAGAACTTCTGCCAACGATTGTACAGTAGATCACATAAGCTCTTGTCCTCTCCAAGATAATATGTATGGAAGTAAAATGTGATTGATTTAAGAGACTAGTTTGTTTTGAAGCAGCTGCCTATATTGATCATATTATTGAACTATTGCACAGCAAAATATACTGGTAATAAAAGTTGCCCTTAACAAATAATTCAAGATGATAAGAACTCCTGCGGACGACTGTAACAGGATTGGATGACCCTATTATTAACCCCATTTAGTTAGCACTTTCTCTCAAGAGGTTGATTTGTATTGCATCCTCGCTACCCCAATACTTTAATTTATAAATTTATAAATTACTTTTAGGAGTCGGAGGATTAAAACTCAATTAACCTCTGTATTTAAGAGATATCCTCCGTGAACTTGATACGTAAATTGGGTATTTGGGACAAGCATATACATGTCTTCCAAGTGAAATTACTATAGCCATTGGACTGAGTGTTCTTTCCAAAACCGATTTAATTACGAAAACTAAATCATACGACGTAGGGCCTATGTAAATAACATTGCACTGGAGTTACTATAGACAGAACTAGCCATGAGCGCGTGTGTGTGTCTGTGTTTTAAGTGAAGGCTAAGATAATCAAATTTCTCCTTCACAGCTACTTCAAGATACCTAAACTCGCCAGATATAGTGTGATTCAGGAAGTGGGCGAGAGCATCATTCTAATTTGAATTTTATACGAAGCCATAATTACAAGAACATATATTTAGCACTTTATAAACTTGCCATAGAACTAATTAAATAGCACAGATCAAGAAAAACATTCGAATTCTCGAGATATAATTATGCACAGTAGCTTATTTCAAGACAGATTACTTATTGTAGTAATGTATTTTGCGTACAAACCCGTAATGGGGTGTAAAACTCTGCACAGAAACGCATGATGAAAGAAAGAATGCAGATGGCAAAGCAGCTGATATTATTGATTGTGGAGGCATGTGGCAAGGCGCGGCTCTCCCACTATCACACGAGTAACGTACCGTTCTAGGCACATCTGGCAACCCTTCACCACACCCTATATCATAACTCTCCACAACCATGACAACTCCTAATAAACCAAAACAAATAGTTATGTTCTCATGGCCGTAGTCACTAGAGTGAGTCTGCAACCAACCCACAACCAAGGATAACCACCGTAAGATGCACTCAGCTTTGTTCAAAACGTCACATTGTAACTTTGATGTGGGTTGGTTCATTCATGTTCAAGTCTACGTAGATTATTCAAACAAGTCCATATAAATTCGATATCAAGAGGAAGTAGTATAGGCAGCACACACATTTTAAATGTGTGAACTGAACATTCGCAAGTTAGCAGTGCAAAAAATACAAACTAGACGAATCGTACGTTTGGCATGCAGATACATTTGTGATCACTGTAGAGATAAAACTGTCATACAGCTAAAGTCTAATCTTATGATTGGTGTTGTATAATTGTCAAACAAAATTATATTTCGGAAAAAACACTACCTTTGGATTAAGCGATAAGTTTATCACAAATAATTCTTCTCCGGAACAAGTAATGCTATCTAATAAAGGATGTGAACTATTGTAGGCTACATCACTAGGCTATTCATGACCAGTCTAGATTCTAAGAAACCTGAAGTTACACAAGAGAAGTGAAGTGTGGGACGCTACTTACCACAAAGCTAGTTATTGTAGGGGTATCGAGGACTGGGGTGGAGGCTGCGGAGCTAAGAAGAATCCCGTTCTCGGACACTGTCGTTGCTACAGCTGTTATGGTGACACTGACACTAGGAGCTACGTCACTGGCAGCGGATGTGTGTGTAGTACTTCCACTGGTGACGGAAGCTGTGGTATGTTGCAGAGAAGTGGTGACAGACCTTGGTGTAGTACTGCCAGTGGCGGCCGCCTGAGCGCGAGTGAACATAACTGGCATTAGTTGCTTTGCCTCACGTCGCGAGAATTTCCTTCTAGTCACCTGGTCTGAAGCGCTGACTAACATGGGGCGGTGGCGTCACTTCAAACGTTAGACTGGACTCCTCCCCCTCTCGCGATGACTCATACACTGACTGGCTGCGACCGGGGAACTCACTCCTATACTGCTGCCATTTCTGCTCTCCAAGCCGCATGCTTACGCGCGCTCTCACGCTTTTGTTCAGCTAAACAAAATCTAGTTCATAAGTACAGTAAACCTCCTTATAATCTTAGCAAATCGTTCAATTAATAGCCAGCATTCAAATACAGATTAAAACTGTACGTTCTGTTGCCCGATTAATCCATATTCAAAGACATAGGTACGCGCATCTGACGAAATATTATGAGAAAGGGGATATTCTGTCCGAGTGTGAGCGGCGTGACGTCACCCGCTGCTAAATATAGAAGGTGACATCAACCCCACCCAGTCATGTGACCGGTGACGTCAGCCGTCACACGTTGTTGTTGTCTGGTGGAGAGTAGAGTGGTTTAATCACACGTGTAAAGGACTGTATTCATTACGCAATATGTACACACCTACATACAATAATACATATGCAAAGGACGTGTAAATTACAGAGATTAATGGGTATCTGGGATTACATAAACACATGACTGCATGATCACAAGTTTGAAGCTCTCTTATCTCGTGATAAGACCACAGCTGTTGTGTTTGAACGTATCGTAATTTTGTGTTTTTCAATTAGGCTACGCCTATTTACAGTATAATCGCAGTACAGTGACAACATTAACTATGACATGAAAAGGTAAAGATGAGATTTCATGTAATTTCATGCTATTTTAACAGTTGTGAGTGAATAATGTTCGTAATTAACCCTTTCAGTAAGAAGGCGCCTTTGTTCATTACATGTTCGTATATATTTTAGCCAGAATTTTAAGGAAAAAACGGCACAGTCGTACTATAAGATAACGCAGATAATGTATAGTCATTTAGGGCACCTTAACCCAGTGATTTAGTGCACATCCCAGAGTGTGAGTGAACACATACGTACCCCATACTTTTTACCGACTGTCATCATCAATACTTTTAGCGTGTAGGTAGCTGGCAGTTGTCTGTGCAGAACCTGAGGCACACAAAGAGAGGACAGTATGTGTGGGCGAACCTGCTACCCTCGGAGGAGCCATTCAAATATTTACATACTCAGATATTTCGTCATGTTGCACATTTCGCAAGGATTTAACCCCTTCAGTATGATGGAGCCTTTTCCCATTAACTTCTGGCTTTTATTAGACGGCGTTATTTAGTGTATGAAGAACCTGTGGGAGTGAAAGGGTCAGATAAAAACTTGAGATGTAGACCAACACATGTTTATACCCCTTTAGATTCATAAAGCATCATCATCATCTTCATCTTCTATTGAGCGAGGTTCCTCGTAAGCTGAGTAAAATAGTCTAGTGTTCACCACACTATTAAAATTATCACATCGTATTGAAAGGGTTAACCCATACAATACGACAAAACCATTTTCAATTTAATTTTGGTTATCAATATTATCCTAGTATTTTTTGGTTGACCGAAAATATTGTCTATTAGGAAACAGGGATATCATATGAAGATCCTCCGGTACGTTCCTCTTATCGACAGCCAATGTTGTTTACAAAAGGATTAGGTTAGGTTAGGTTCTAACCTAACCTAACCTAATCCCGTAGTAAAACAAATTGGCTGTCGATACCAGGAAAATACCGATATATCTTCATATAATAGCGCGGCTTGGGGGGAGGACCTTCAGTTGGGTACTTTTTTTGTTGGGGGGGGGGGGGGGGATCTTCATATGATCCGGCAACAGGAGTTGTTGTTGTTGTTGGTCCCCAAGCTGCCTGGCCGAACAGCCCCAAGGCCCCGAGCAAGGCCAAGGCCACAACCGAGCGCCCCTACAGAACCCTCCCTGCCGACCACAATAAAGCCTGGGTGACCGAAGCCACGCCATGGCGGGGAGCTGAGGAGGGTGCAGAAACGCCCGGGAAACCAAAGCCCCACCCAGGGCCCTGTGCCCCTCAGCAATTATGAAGAGAAAGTTAAGGGGCAAAGGAAAAATGTGACGCTTTGGCTTCCAATCTTGGTAGATTGGGAGGTCAATCCACGCAAGACACGCCGTCACTTGAGATCTAGAAAATATATAAGTAATAGGAACAGTCAGAGTAAGCTAAGGGTATGGTAGAGATTGCTCAGTTCTCCCTCTGATAGACCAGCCCATCACCACATGACTAGAACCCAATCCTCTCAGCATCAGGTAGGAAAGGCCCTAGAAAGCCGCCTTTGGCGGGGGGATAGCTCCCCTATTTCAACCCCTTTCGGGGTTGGGCACCCGCCCAGGAGTAGGCAACAGGAGTAGGCCTATACAGTATACATATTATGCAGTTATAACGCGGTGCCTTCGCGTTGTGTTTACATGTCTGTGCCACACGATAGTTAACATGCATAGTGCAAATTCAGTAAGATGACGCATTTGTTATCATTGTGGGTAACATTTGTTTAATTAAAAAGAAGGGAGGATGGGTAAACGAATTTGATTAAATATTCCATGTGCCTAATGGTATCCTCCTTTTACAAAGAGTCTGCAACAATTGGATATAAACTGCTGTGAGTTTGAAGATTGGTGGGAACTTACACAGGATGTGAGTTCCACAGAGAGGTGGTTCAGGGAATAAATTAGTTTTGAAATACAGAAGTTCTTCATTGTGGAGGAAAAGTTGTTAAATCATAGGCGTTACCAGCTCTCCTAGTATCTCGGGCAATAATGCAAAGAGGTGGCACAATTATTGTGGCAAGTTCATTTGAACATTACCATAACAGTAGGCCTATCTATGAAATCACGCAAGGGATGCAAAATCTCTTTGTATGTATAAGGGAGGATATTCATTTGTGATTACAGGGCTATTGGTAATTGGTATTGTTCTATTTGAAGTTTCCCTTAATGCCACCTCTCCTCAACCACTCCATATAGGCGAGCAAAATTCCATCTGAGAACACACAATAGTTTTATATATTACGGCTAACTGGTTGTCAGTGAAGGATTTACGAACTCTTGTAAAGAAGTGGTAGTTTCTGTTTATGACTTTTTTTCAATAGATCTAACATAAAACGGCCAACCGGGAATGGCAGTGAGAGATACTCCAAGGATATCTATCAATAATCGAAGAATTGGGACTATTATTTTTGCATTAATTACAGTTATGTAGGATTTAGGTGAGTGGGATATATCTATAAGAGTGTATGCACTAAAGTTTTACTTGCATTAAAAGAAACTAGATTAATTAGCCCCAATTTTTTATTTTTTGTATAAGTCTTCATTTGGAGAAATTGCAGTGTTTAATTTGTAATTTTCAAAGTCGGATTTTGTGAATGCAGCATTAAATGTGAAAAATACATCTAGAAAATAGTCATCAGAATAGGACTAAGAGTAAAGTGTGGCCAAGAGATCACTGATGTGGATAAGGAATAGTTCTTGGGCTAAAACTGATCCCTTTGGAACACCGGCGTTTATGGAGTGAAATTGTGAAAACAGACTTTCTGCCATAACATATTTGTCTATTGTTGAAATATGAGGAAATCAGTGGGACAAGCGATGCAATGCCATACTAATTAGGGAGCTTGTACAACAAGGAAATAAGAGTGTTATCCAGTCTAGGTAGGATATCGATAATCAAAGGGATAATAACTATGTCGGTTCTCCCTTTGACTCATACACGTTATCCTAAACAACACATTGTCTAAATGTAGTCTAAATAATAAAACAAGGTCATCGCACCGAAACTTAATTCCTTCCCCTCAACCTACTGATACTACATCCCGAAAACAGCCGTCGTATGTGTGACGGGTCACTAATAAAACTCGGCTCAGGCGAACTACTGTAATCACATTGGGACCATAGATGTTTGGAACATTATTTTCTTCCTATAAAAGGGTGTAGGCTACTGTACAGTCGTGCTAATAAGTTATGTCATCAAGTAGGCCTATGTTTTGATCAATAATTGGTATCAGTAATATCTAAGCTTCATTTCGTCATATCGAGTGAAATATGCAAACATGTTCCTACACTTACCCACCCTATTCAACATCTGACAGACATTAATACAGCACAAAGCAAGCCAAACGTAATGACAGCGGGAACATGACTTATTAGCGCGACCGTACATTCACGATCAAGATAAACATTGCATGCCATGGTTATCTCTTAAAATACGTAGACATTCAAGTTTTGATGGAGTATTGTGTTCTTATATAGAGAAAAAAAATATGATGGAATAAGAAAAGATGTAGCGACTTTCGTGCATGACTGTTGGCCTACTGCTAGCAACCCCTGGCACCCTACTGGCTAAAGGCCGATTCACACGATCGCTTTTTCAGACGACTGTCGATCGGTATTTATATTTCTACCAGCCTTTCGAGGCTAATTCATACGATATTGGGCATCTATTCTGACGTTAGATTGTTATAGGTAGCAAAAATAGAAAAGAATACGTAATTCTGTAGCTTAGATGCTAAGAAATTATGTAGGGGAGAGGTAGGCTACTCGTGTGAATCCTTAACTTATTTTTTTTTTTTGGCTCTCATTAGACGATTTCATCGGTTTAGGAAAGACCCGTGGGATCAACAGAGTCCCTCAAAATCGTGTTTAGACCCTAGATTCCCCCCAATCCTTCCTTAGCCTGAATAAAACTTGAATGACGCCAACGCATTGAAAAGGTAAACACATTCTGGGAACCCGCTATAAGGCTGAGCTTAGGGCGGTCATTCCAGGAAAGGAAGTGGGAATGGTGATCGCGGCGGAAGTTGTGTGGCCATAGCCTACCCATTATCATTCCTTAGCGATTTGGTATTCTAAGATTGTTGCTATATACAAGCTTTACGTTTTTATGCCTGATCGATGCACCAACAAATAAAGTATGTGATGTCGAAAGATATTTATAAAATCAACCTTCCCTTTATACTTTCTCGTCGACTTTGTACATTTTTCGGTAGAAAAATGTACAAAGTACAATGTACAAATGTAGCAAAGATTGTTGCTATATGCACGTTGACGAAAAATAGAAGACGTAGTGCATTAAAAATGTACATTAGCCTATAGTTTATATGCATGCAATTTGATATCTACGACAATTTATAAAACAAACCCTTCCATTACCATTCCTCTGATTCTGGTATTCTAATGTTAGCCTACACGCTGACGTTTTTTTGTTTAGCCTAGAAAGAAGAACAATCGAGGCATCATGATATTATACAGTTGGTGAAGTGATGTCAGCAGACACTTACAAAACCAGCCCTCCCATTATAATTTATTATTGATTCTGGTTTTCTAACACTGTTGCTATATAGGGCCTACAAGTTGATGAACAACATAAAGAACGTCCTACAGTGCATTCAAAACCTAAAAGTAGCCTATATATGTACATATACGTAGGTGATATATATATATATATATATATATATATATATATATATATATATATATATATATATATATAGAGAGAGAGAGAGAGAGAGAGAGAGAGAGAGGGTGGAGGATCAGAGGAGGCGAAAATCAGGGGGCAAAAGTCTCCTATTGGTGGAGGGGTATTCTAGGAGTGCAAAAGGGGGAACTGCTTCACGCAGGCGCACTGGATGCGGCATGGTGTTGGTCGGGTGGCGGGGTCAAAGCTGATTGGCTGCGTGTCGAGGGGCATGGCCTAAGTTGTGTGGTCCGTGTGGCGCCGGCGGAAGACTAAGCTGAAGGAGGTAGCGAGGAGGGGCGTTAGGTCCTGTAGGGTAGTGCCTTTTGGCAGAAGGAAGGATCTGAAGGTCTAGAGTTTGGTTGTTGATGTTAGGATGTAAGACTTGGATATATAACGCTTCGAGTATAGGTAATCTCCTTGGGTCACTTTCTTTATCGAGTATGGTGGTGTGTTTCTCTAACTCGTTGCGTGTGAGGTGGGGGTGGTTGGGGGTGAGATAGTGGTCTTTGATGGCTCCAGCCTGAAGGTGAAGAGTTAACCGACATGAAAGACGAGTCTGCGTCATGCCAATATAGGAATGAGGTCCACAGTCCTCATAATTACAGGTATGTTGGTAAATGACGTGATCGTCGGTCATCGGGCTCTTTATCTTGGTCGAAGCTGGTTTGTTGCGGAGAACGAGGTTGGAGGTCTTGGGGGATTTGTAATAAATTATTAATTTGATTTTGTTTTCTGGGTTGGTTGGGTGGACATGCTTGGAGATTATTTCTTTTAAGACGGCCTCGTAATTTTTGTGTTCAGAGGACATGTAATTGCGGTAGAAGATCTTAATTTCATTGGGGGGGTCAATGTTGGGAGGGCTTTGGGTGTACCATTTTTCAAGATGGTGGTTGATGGTGCTGGAGATGTCGGAGTTGGAGTATCCATTATTCACTAAAACTTGGGATAGTCTTTCTAGTTCCTGGTGGGTGTCGGCCTAGGTAGAGCAGTGCGTGAGGGCTCTCCTTACATAGGCGGAGATGGAGGATAGAAGATAACGGCGGGGGCATTCACTATTGCCGTTGAGGCATTGTCCTGTGTTAGTTGGTTTAGTGTAGACGGTGGTTTTGAACTCATGGTCGTTCAGAGCTACGAGGATGTCGAGGAAGGGGAGTTGTCCATTGTTAGATTTTTCAAAGGTGAAGTTAAGTCCGGAGGAGGTCATGAAGCGACGCTGGAGTTCCTGTAGTTCGTGGAGGTCCTTGATTTGCACGAAGATGTCATCCACGTTTCTACAGTAGACGGCGGGTCGTTGGGCAGCTAGCTCTTCCTCGATGGTACCCATAAAAAAGTTCGCAAAAAGAACTAGGGGGCTGCCCATCGCCACACCGTCTATCTGCTTGTACATGTTGCCCCGGGGGCAAAGGAAGGGGGCCTCCTTGGTACACAGCTCCAGTAGTGTTTTCAGGGCCTTCTCTGGGATGTCCAGTGTTGGTGTATCAGGGCAATGGTAAATTCGACGTAGAATCATGTCAATGGTCCTATCCACTGGCACGTTGGTGAACAGGCTTTCTACGTCGAGGGAGGCGATTGTGTGGTTGTTGTTCCGGGGGGCGTCTCGTAAAATTTCCAAGAAATCGTGGGCTGAGTTAAGGTTGTATTGGCTGGGCACGTAAGGGGTGAGGAGGTTGTTCAGGGCCTTGGCGATCTGGTAGGTGGCAGTGGGGATCTGGGAGATGATGGGGCGGAGGGGGTTCCCAGGTTTGTGTGTTTTGATGGTTCCGTACGCATAACCAGGGGTGTATTCTCCGACGAGTTTTTTAAGGCTCTGAACGACCATGGGTTCAAAACCACCGTCTACACTAAACCAACTAACACAGGACAATGCCTCAACGGCGATAGTGAATGCCCCCGCCGTTATCTTCTATCCTCCATCTCCGCCTATGTAAGGAGAGCCCTCACGCACTGCTCTACCTGGGCCGACACCCACCAGGAACTAGAAAGACTATCCCAAGTTTTAGTGAATAATGGATACTTCAACTCCGACATCTCCAGCACCATCAACCACCATCTTGAAAAATGGTACACCCAAAGCCCTCCCAACATTGACCCCCCCCCCCCCCCCCCAATGAAATTAAGATCTTCTACCGCAATTACATGTCCTCTGAACACAAAAATGACGAGGCCGTCTTAAAAGAAATAATCTCCAAGCATGTCCACCCATCCAACCCGGAAAACAAAATCAAATTAATAATTTATTACAAATCCCCCAAGACCTCCAACCTCGTTCTCCGCAACAAACCAGCTTCGACCAAGATAAAGAGCCCGATGACCGACGATCACGTCATTTACCAACATACCTGTAATTATGAGGACTGTGGACCTCATTCCTATATTGGCATGACGCAGACTCGTCTTTCACGTCGGTTAACTCTTCACCTTCAGGCTGGAGCCATCAAAGACCACAATCTCACCCCCAAACACCCCCACCTCACACGCAACGAGTTAGAGAAACACACCACCATACTCGATAAAGAAAGTGACCCAAGGAGATTACCTATACTCGAAGCGTTATATATCCAAGCCTTACATCCTAACATCAACAACCAAACTCTAGACCTTCAGATCCTTCCTTCTGCCAAAAGGCACTACCCTACAGGACCTAACGCCCCTCCTTGCCCCCCAGGTGCCCTTGACGCAGCCCCCCGTGCTACCTCCTTCAGCTTCGTCTTCCGCCGGCGCCACACGGACCACACAACTTAGGCCACGCCCCTCGACACGCAGCCAATCAGCTTTAACCCCGCCACCCGACCAACACCATTCCGCATCCAGTGCGCCTGCGTGAAGCGGTTCCCCCTTTTGCACTCCTAGAATACCCCTCCAGCAATAGGAGACTTTTGCCCCCTGATTTTCGCCTCCTCTGAACCTCCACCCTCTATATATACCCTTACTGTTTACCTTATATATATATATATATATATATATATATATATATATATATATATATATTATACAAAAGAAACCCTCCCACTGTAATTTTTCATCGAAGCTGGTATTCTCAGACCGATTAACCTCTCGGCTGCGCATGGGGGGTATGAGACACCACACTCCTGTGCTGACGTATTTGAGCTGATCCCATCACTAACATCGTTATTTTACCATAAATAGCATTAATACTTATCCATATGCACCTATTATAGGTTGATTATAAAGATATTAACCAGTTACAACAATAAAACAAGTGGAAACAGCGTTTGGATGGTCAAAATCGGCGATACAGGCCGGGAGTTACATAATGTATGGCTGAGGCAACCTCCCTTCCCACCACTTTTCCCCACGTCTGGAGAGAGACTGTCGATCGATACTCTCTCTCTTGCACTCGCTTGCTAACAGTGATGACAATGCCCTGCTTGCAACTCGCCTATGTAAGCACGAAAATAGTCCACAGAATAAGGGAATAACAGGGAAAATAGGTGATAACTGAAGGAGGTGAGGAAAGTGGGGAAGGAGGGGAGGTGGAGGAGTGATATTTGGCATGGCCCAGGGGCAATAAAAAAAAAAAAAAAAAAAAAAAATTTGGGGGTGTAAAAATTTGGGGGTGTTTTAAATGGATTTTTTAATAGCCTTACTCTTAAGAGTCTTCCCGCAGTCCGCCAGGGGAACTCTTAAGAGTCTTCCCGCAGTTCCCGGGTTAATTGCTATATTTAACCCATTGAGGACCAGCGACGCACGTTATGCGTCGGCAATGTATATGTAACCCTGAACCCCAGCGCTGCATATAGGGTGCGTTGCGGTTAATTAATCCGGTCCTATGGCACCTAGAGGGCTCCGATTTGTATGGGAACTGTGTAAGTATCCCATATGCAACAATGCCGATGGTTGAAAACCCTCAAAGTCGAACTGCGTGCGCGTGAAAAAACTTGTTTTTGCCTGTTTTTGCCTATACCCATTTCCCCTCTTGTAATTCCAACTTTCGGGCGCCACGTAGGACTCCTTAACCCTTTCGTTGCGGGTGACGTTCTGGAACGTCCTGGCAAGTTACAGCAATTTCCAGGCTTTAAAAGCCTGTAAAAAACTTAAAAATTGAGTGTCAGTGGGCGGGAGCGTGAGGGGCCCACCTCCGACCCTCAGAGCAGCGAGCGGCTCACTGAGGTACACTGTGTCTCGCGCGGGTCTCTCTCTGTGTCTCACAGCAGTGTAGCCAAGCGAGCATGTGCTACCAAATAGCGGGTTTCCCGCGTTTCACTGGCACCACTGCGGGTGAACCAGACCACGTACGGGGCCCGTTCTGGTGTAATTTTGAAGCTATTTTCGTCTAGTTTTCGGCAGAATACACTTCATTTAATGTAGATGCTTGATTTATCATTCAGGAGTGCCTGAATATGCTCTAAATAGCCCAAACATAGCCGCAGCAAAAGGGTTAATGACCTAGGGGAATCGTTTTTTTGTGGTTTTTCCTTTATATCTAACCTATTCCAGATGTTTTCTGGAAAACTATTTTTTGTTTACAACCTGCTGGTCCTGGGGTGTACTTTTATTTATATTTAGCTGGTGCTCAATGGGTTAAGTTAACGTTTTTAAGCAAGAAAAATACAGAATAATCGATACACCAACATACACAATATATTGTGTATACGTAGTTTACATAAACTAGCCCATTAGCATTTATCATCGATTCACGTAATCTAAGATAATTTATGTATATATATATATATATATATATATATATATATATATATATATATATATATATATATATATATATATATATATATATATATATCAACTGGCCCTTTTAAACCTAGAAACACGTAAATGTATTGACACTACAAATTACGTGACGTGTATATAAACATATAACAAGGTAAACAATGGTTTTTTCAATATTTTATTGATTTACCTATTCTAATGCATATCACTGACATCTTTTGAATGTGTTTGAGATGGGGTTTGGGAAAGAAAGGGAAAACAAAGGGCAAGGGATCAAGAGAAAGTGAATACAATGAGCAGTGGGTAGAGGGGATGTAGGATATAATCTTCCTCGGCGAAAAATCCCAGAAACATAACATTTCTGAGGACTAAATCCCACCAGACAAAATTTCTAGTAGCCTACCTGCTAAGGGGAGATGGTTCACTTTTTGCTAGATTTTTTCATATATATGTTAGTTTTCTAGTTTCCTCGCTAGACCTCCATCAAACTTACAAAAAAACACCCCCCTAGACAAGATAAATTTGTACATTTTTCGGTAGAAAAATTTCCTGGCTGAAGGCCGATTCCTCTTAAAATTATGCCTCGCTATCGCTCGCCAGGAAAAAATCGACACCTAACTGGCACGATAGGTCTTAGAATTAACAGCGAAATGGGGTGAAAGGTGTTAAAATCGCCATACTAATGGGACGAACATCTTAAAATCTCAAAAATAATGGGGCTAAACACGAGGGAGAAAGGGGTCTAGAACAACAACCCATCTCCCCTTCATACACCTGCCATTACACACAACCTAATCAAATGCAATACCGTATAATAAACATGTAAACCGAATATCCAACTTGTCTTAACCCTTTGAGTACCAGCGACGTGTTATATTTTATTCTAGCTATATTTAGACGATATTATGCAGCTTAGGAAGGATCTAAATTTGCGGCAAAATGCTCTCCACGGAAATCGTCATCACAACTGAACCAGTTGACCTAGAGAGCTCTACTTAACGCCAGTCTACTACAGATACGAAACAGGGCTACGTTTTGAGATGTGCGTGAATTCTCTTGCAGTTAAAATAACAAAGATAGGGCTAGGCTTATTACAACGTTTTTCGGCCAGATCACCCAGATCTGAATGCTGTCCTTTGGAAGGCGAGCCCGGGCAAAAAGGGTTAAGGGAGTTCTTTAACCCGGGAACGGCAAGGGGGGGGTAATGAACTAGCTCCCCATGGGCGAGCATATGGGCTCCATTCAGGCCTATAATCGTCATTTTACGATAAATATCGTTATTACCTATTCATATGAGCCTATTTTACCTTCACTATGAAGATAGTAACCTGTAACAACAATAAAACAAGTGAAAATATAATTTTTCTGGTCAAAATCGCGAATATAGATGGACCAGCCCATTCATGAATTATGGAGAAAATTGAGGCAACCCCTCCCTCCACGAGGCCTCAAGCCACACTGAGCCTACTCATACACACACTCGCTTGTGTAACACACCCGCTAGGCACGTAAGCACATCCCTCACACAGTTTGCTAATGTTAGCACAAAAATATACCAACAAATTAGGGAATAACAGGGAAAATAGGTGATAATTGAAGGGGGAGGGGAAAGGGAGGAAGAAGGGGATGTGGAGGAGTGATATGAGGTATAGGGAATAAAAAAAAATAATATAAAATTGTTTAGTGCTGTTTAAATGGTATTTTTAGGCCTCCCTCTTAACCTAAGAAGTGCGCATGAGGGTAATTAGAAACGTCCGCCTGTGCTGACGTATTTGAGCTGTTTCCATCACTAAAATATTAATTTTACCATAAATAGCATTAATACTTATCCATACGCGCCTATTATGGGTTGATTATAAAGGTATTAACCTGAAACAACAATAAAACGAGTGAAAACAGCGTTTGGATGGTCAAAATCGGAGATACAGGCCGCGAGTTATATAATGTATGGGTGAGGCAACCTGCTTTCCCGCCAATTTCCCCCAAGGCCACTGAGACACAGTCGACCGATACTCTCTCTCTCTCTCTCTCTCTCTTGCACTCGCTTGCTAACAGAGATGACAATGCCCTGCTTGCAACTCGCTAATGTTAGCACGAAAATATACCTCAAAATAAGGGAATAACAGGGAAAATAGGTGATAACTGAAGGAGGGGAGGTAGAGGAGTGATATTTTGCATGGCCCAGGGGCAAAAAAAAAAAAAAAAAAAAAAAAAAATTGATGTTTAAAGTTGATTTTTTTTTTCTCTGACTCTTAAGAGTCTTCCCGCAGTCCGCCGGGGGAACTCTTAAGAGTCTTCCTGCAGTTCCCGGGTTAAGAGCTTTGCCGCCGTCGCCCAGTAAAACCTCTTAAGAGCTTTTCTGCCGTTTACGGGTTAATTTGACTTGCTGAAGGGATCCCAATTAGGTCATTAATTGAGGCGGGATGGGTCGTTTTTCTGGTCCCCCTACTTCCTTGTGTTTAGCACCATTTGTTTTGACATTTTAAGACCTTCGGTCCATTAGTTTGGCGATTTTAACACCTTTAACTCCATTTCGTTGTCAATTTTAAGACCTACCGTGCCACTTAGGTGTCAATTTTTTCCTGACGAGCGATAGCGAGCCTGTGATTATAAGAGGAACTGGCCTTCGACCGGGACATTTTTCTACCAAAAAATGTACAAATTTATCTTCAGGGGGGGGGGGGGTTAATTTTTTTGTTTTCTAAGTTTGAGCGAGGTCTAGCGAGGAAACTGAAAAATATATGAATACATGAATTAATAGAAAAAAACAGCCACTAGCCCCTTAAAGTGGGTCCTATTGCTCTCAGGGGACACTATATACCGGTATTATGCAGTCCTCTATAACTTATATAAATCTCATACAAAAATATAACTATCTATTAATTGCCAGACACCTCAATCCCCAAGAGGGTGGCCACGAATTAATTGCATCCATGCTCCTCTGTCGTCCATCAGTCAGTGCCCCTCCTCCCACCCCATACCACTTTCATTCATATATCTCTCAACTCCATCCTTCCATCTCATTCTTGGTCTACCTCTCCGTCTCTGCCATTCCACCTCAATCTCATATTCTCTTTTCATAATTCTCTCGCTCTCCATGTGCTCCACATGACCGAAGAACCACCTCAAGTTCCTCTCCACACTCTCCAGAACATCTACAACCACATCACATTGTTCTTGCACTTCTCTAATAACTCATTTCCACCCCTCTCACTCTTGATTTGTGCCTCTTCAACAACGTCCATGCTTCACTCCCGTACGCCAATGTCGGGAACACCACACTATCATGCAATGACTTCTTTACTTTCATGCTCACCTCTCTATTCCTAGTCACTGCTTTCAGGGTGCCTACAACACTCCTCTGCTGCACCCTCTATTGCACTTCATCGTCTAAACTCCCATCTCTACTCATCACACGACCCAAGAACTTAAATGAGGTGACATTATACATTACCTGGCCATTAAACCTTACTTCACACTCTATGACTACATCCTTCTCAAAGATTAAGACATTTGAGATATTGACCTTCAGCTTCTATTTTTCGCACACAGTACCAAACATATTCACCAAACACTGCAACTCCCACTCATCATCACTCAATAGAACTGTATCATCATCAAACAACAGCAGACAATTTCCACTCACTCTCTTCCCTTACCAGGGGTAATCCAACTTCCACTGTCTGCCTTCAGGCCTCGAAGAGGGAGGACATACGTCTCGTTCGCCTTTCACCTCATGACTGGAGGGTCAGCAATAATTAGTCTTTTTCACCCCCCAAATACTATTCCCACTTGTTTTATTGCCGTTACATATTAATATCTTCATATTAAACGTAAAATAGGCGCATAGTGTATGAATAAGTAACAACGATATTTATGGTAAAATTACGATTTTAGGCGGGAATGAACCAAAATATCCTCGCTTGGCGGGAGGGTTTGAACTACCAATAGCGTGCCGTTCTCGGGTTAAAGGGAAGGTGTATACCTTGTGTGCTAGGAGCGCGATGACCTATGCCTCGGAGACGTGGCCGGTTAAAGCGGAGGATATCAATAGAATGGAACAGAATGTGAAGAAAAGTGAGATGGATGTGTGGGGTTAATCTTAGGGACAGGATATCGAGCGAGGAATTGAGAAGGCGTCTGGGCATTAGGAATGTCAGGGAAGTGATGCGCACGAGCCGACTTGGTTGATTTGGACATGTGGAGAGAATGGATGATCAGAACTGGGTGATGACATGCCGGACTGTGAACGTGGGGGAAGCTGCGCGTAGGGGTGGACCTAGGATGACGTGGACTCGGGTACTCCGGTCCGATCTCAAAATAAAGAACTTGACAACAGAGGCAGCCCTTGATAAGGCCGCCTGGAAAGCTGCCATTTAGGACGCGAGACTGTAACCACCTTCTCTGTGGACAGAACAGTCTTTAAACTTGTATGTATGTATGTATGTACTGTATGTAGGAGCGTTGCAGCCCACCAGTAAAACCTCTCGAGAGGATTGTCGTAGCCGCTTGGTTAAACTTTTTGTTTGTTTTCCTTTTTTAACTAGTTTAACCAGATCACTGAGTTCTACTGATGGGCGGGCTTGCAGTTTTGGCTCGCTGCATGTCTGCCTGCTGAGACCGGAACCTCTCCGGGTGGTCGGGGGCCGGGGGAGTGCTGAAGGGACCTTGGTAATCCCTGGTCTCTGGGTCTTCTCCTGGGTGACCTAGATGTGTGTGAGAGAGAGAGAGAAGGAGCTATTTTTCAACAGCCTACTGGGCTGCAGCCCTCATAAGGCTGGTTAATCTGCAGAACAGATATTACTAATGACAACAGTGAGACTGGTACATCAGGAGGCAAATTAGATACAGGTAACTAAAGTACAGACGCGATAGGTGAAATATAGCATAACAAATGCATGAAAACAAAGATAATTAAAGTTCGTCAAATAGGTGTATTGCAATCAAGAAACGTATGGGGGAAAAGTCAAAAGAAGGCGAAGGAGCAAGGACGCGGAGGGATGCGGTGTGCAAGTAAAGCCGGCGCTCAGAATCATACCGAGGGCACTCACAAAGGATATGACGGACGGTAACCGGCGTTTGACAAGAAACAGAAAATGGGGGCGGAGTCGGAGGCCTGGTCATTAAATGGCCATGCGTGTAACGTGTGTGTCCAATACATAGGCGCGTCAGGACGACCTGATTCGCCCGACACGGATCAATGGAGGATGGCCAAGGGTGTACATCGGCTAGTATACTGCGGAGGTGGTTGGGAATATCTAAGTTTGTCCATTCTCTCTGCCAGTCCGCCCAAACACGCTCACGGAGAACAGGGAATATATCAGGTGGGCGGAGGATAACATTGAAGGGAGTGCCCCTACATGCACGCTTTGCTAAGGAATCAGCTCTCTCATTCCCCTGGATCCCGATATGTGCCGGTACCCAACACAGGGTAATTTTACGGCCCAACGTCAGTAAGTCATGGAGTGTGCGGATGACGTCGCAAACGAGAGCTTCTTTGGGTGCAAATGTTTGTACGGCTTGAAGAGCACTCAGAGAGTCACTACAAATTACTATGTGAGGGACATTATCGGGGAAGGTAAATACCATATCGAGGGCACACTGTATGGCCTGAAGTTCAGCAGTGAAGATGGATGAGCAGTGATGAAGGGCACGCTGTCGAATGCCATACTCCGATACCACAGCATATCCCACAGAGGAGTCATCTTTGGAGCCATCCGTGTAAATAAACGTGGCTGGAGTATGTCCCATTAGGTGGCCGAGGGCCACTGTGTGTCGAGCATAGGGGGGTAACGACGGAGGCGCGTCAGCAAGGAGACACACAGTAGAGCGCCGAATGCACCACGGCGTGAAATCATTCCGGGCCAGTGGCGGTGAGGGTAATGGAACATTATACGACTCAAACAGTTGGTAGGACATATATCGGGGAAAGTAGCATGGGGGGAAAAAGCAGGGTCACAGGGTTCATGAAAGAGGTCGGTAAGAAATAGGGTCAGACATAAGACGGGTAGCATAACGCATCATGACCAGTCGACGGTGTAGATGAAGGGGCAACGCGCCAGCCTCAGCGAGAAGGTTACATATTCGGGAGGAACGGAACGCCCCCGAACTTATACGAACACCCAAATGATGGACAGGGTTAAGCGTGGCGAGAAGAGTAGGGGACGCAGTCCCATAGATAGGACAACCATAATCAAGGACCGATAAAATTATAGCGTTGTAAAGTTTTAGTAATGTTATCCGGTCGGCCCCCCAGTGAACACGCGCAACCGCCTTAATTACATTGAAACGCCCTAGGCAACGGGCTTTCAAGTCCTTTATATGTGCTTTCCAGTTGAGATGAGTGTCAAATATTAACCCAAGGAATTTGACCGTAGGAAATGAGGGTATGTTTTTAGTCCCCATACGTAAGGTTAAAGACTGACCACGAAGAACTCGAGCATCGTGATGAAAAATCATGGCCTTAGTTTTCTCAGTGGAGAAATGGAACCCGGTGGAAGCAGCCCAGCGATTAATATTGTCGAGCGCAATTCCCAGACGACGTTGTATGTGAGCCAGACTAGCAGAGGTGTAATAGATTGCAAAGTCGTCAACATACAGACTATGGGATACCCAAGATGGGAGACAACCTGTGACACCATCAAGCGCCATTATGAATAAGATGCTGCTGAGGGAACAGCCTTGAGACAGGCCGATGGAAAGCGGCCTGATAGAGGAGAGCATACCATTGAGTTTGACTTGGAAAGTACGATTCGATAAGATATTAAATAAGAATTTCGGCAAAGGGCCACGCATACCAGCGGCATGTAATATCGCCAATATTCTATACCTCCACGTCGTGTCAAATGCTTTGGCAATATCAAAGAACACCGCCACAGTAGGCTGACGCCGCGAGAAGCCCCGACGGATTTGGTGTTCCAGTCGCGTAAGGGAATGAAGTGTAGAACGTGCAGGTCTAGAACCATTCTGGAAGGGAGACAATAGGCCATTATTGGTCTCAAAATGTAATAGCCTAGGGTTCACCATCTTCTCCATTATTTTGCAAAGGCAGGAAGTAAGGACAATAGGACGATAATTGGTGGGGATACTATGATCTTTTCCCGGTTTAGGAACAGGGACAGTGTATGCATGTCGCCAATCTTGTGGAAGAAAATCATCAGTCCAAAATTGATTATACAACTGGAGAAGAAACAATATAGCCCTCTGATGAAGATGACGAAGTAGAGCATATGAAATTCCATCCGGACCAGGTGTGGAGTCCGAACAGTTGCCTAAGGCAAATTCGAATTCAGGCAGAGTAAAAGGGGCATTGTAAGGATGCGAATCCCCGCCAGAAAAATTGAGGGGGCGCGACTCGGTAAGTTACTTGTGGCGGGCGAAAGATGGCGACAGCGAGTGATTGGAGCTGACGAGGGCAAAGTGATCGGCGTGTATTTTAGCAATATCGGTCAGATCCAGTTTGAGTTCCCCAGTGGTTGGCTCCTGCAAAGGCGAAATGGGGGGCCGGGAACACCTGCCACTAATAGTGCGAAATTTTGACCAGAGGGTGGAAATTGGTGTGCGGGAAGTGAAACCAGAGATGTATGACCTCCAGGATAGCAGTTTGCTGTGGAGGATAGCTCGTTTGGTAAAAGTGCAGACCTTATTATAGAATGTTTTCAGCGAAGTCTTGACTAAGGTGGCGTTAATAATAGTAAGATACTGGGACGACGTGGGAGCACCCGAGAGAGTGACCCGCAATGACTTGAAGCGTGTTGACAGCACCTTAAGAAGCCTCTCCAAGCGGTGTTTAAACTTGATTAAGAGGGCCAGCGCATGGGACCACCAAGGAACCTGACGGGCATGCACAACAGAAAAGGTGAGCGGGATGTGAGCCACAGCAACAGAATGCAAAAAGTTGAGAAAATAAAGGTAGTTTGCAGAAGGTGACGAGAGCGGAGAGAAAACATTGATCCTGGCAGATTCGTATTTGAAAGACACCCAATCAGCCTTAGATAAGTTATAACGAGGAAGTTGTGAGCTAGGGGATTGGTCAATGCAGGTGAGAAGAATCGGATGGTGGTCACTGGAGAAGCGATCATCCACTAATGACCACTCATAGTGAGAGGCCACGGATGCGGAGGCAAGCGAGATATCAATGGCGGAATACGTATCATGTATAGGAGATCGGTAAGTGGGGACTCCGAGATTTAGGCAACATAAAGAAGTCTGACTAATAATAGACTCAATATGGCAGCCAGGAGTGTCAGTGGAAGGGCAACCCCAGATCGGGGAATGAGCATTAAAGTCCCCAAGAATCAGGAACGGGGGAGTCTATTGGTCCATTAGAAATTGTAAAGAAGTGGAATATCCGCAGGACGGTTGATTGTACGAAGAACAGATGGTTAGACAAGGAAGAGTAGGCAAAGATACAGTAATCGCAACTGACTGGAAGGGGGGTGAACGATAAAGGTTGTACAGTGTAAGGAATAGTATGATGGACAAGTATAGCAGTACGAAGATGTGAAGCAGCAGTCGGGAAACTGCTGCCACTTGGTAATCTTTAGGTGGAGAGATATAATTACCAATGTGCTGTAAACAGACACACATCGGAGAATAGAGTCGGAGTAGTCTTTGCAGCTCACCCAAGCGAGAGCGAGCCCGATAACCATTGAGATTCCACTGGATAATGTTATTGAGCATTATCGGGGGCGAGTACTGTCAGGTTATCGTGATTTTGAAACCTCACAGAGGAAAGGTAACGTTTATCTTTTGGTACAACAGAGGGCGGTAGTTTGCCTCTGACAGGGGAAGAGGAAGGGGAAAGGGAGGGTGGAGTAGGAGGAGGGGTCCTATGGTGGGCAGAAGGAGTGTGAGTGGAGGCGGAACTGGTAACGGTGGAAGGGAAATTAGATTGAAGAACAGAGAATTGCAAACGAAGTTTGGAGAGGAGCGTGTCAGGGTCCGCCACGCGGCCGCGAAGATGAGCAACGCACAAACACTCGGGGTTATGATCCTTCACATCATCAGGAGGCGTGCGAGTGGAAAGAAATTGAGTAACCTGACGAGTAAAGGTGACAGAATCCGAGGACTGCATGTGAGCAGCCATATAGTTCGTGAAACATGCTGAGCATCCACATTCGCCGGCAGGGAGAGTGGAGGAGCACTGTTGAGAAGCAAAGGCGGTGCATGGTGAGGCAGTAGGGGAGCCCATCACATTGACACCATTGGCAGCATC
This sequence comes from Paralithodes platypus, assembly GCA_032716605.1. Taxonomy (NCBI): domain Eukaryota; kingdom Metazoa; phylum Arthropoda; class Malacostraca; order Decapoda; family Lithodidae; genus Paralithodes; species Paralithodes platypus. Next base: position 10,062,698 of record CM064564.1, on the reverse strand, counting down.
AGAGGACTCCATCGTCGAATCAGTCAGTGTGGCGTGAGGGGGCAAGTTAGGGGAGGGAGTAGGAGGAGGGGAGGGGACTGCAACGTGGGAAGATTTGGAAGGTTTCCGGTCAGACGTGGGGAATAAGCTAGGATCACGATCACGTTTTTGGTGGGTCGTATTACTCTGAGCGTGATGAACAATACATTGAGACCCCGAGAGTTCATATTGGATGAGATCAGACGTCATTAGATTAAATTTGTCCTTGAAGTGCGTCATCAACTCCGTAGGTTGAAGCCTAGCCATGTGCTCAACACATACACAGTCAACAGGGTGGTCGGGGGGGGTTTACGGCGGAGGAAGGAGGGGAGGTGCGCAGTTAGCTCTGCAATGGTCGAGTTTTTGAGTCCTAAGAGAAAAGCCTTGCCACATGTGTGACATCCACACTCGGTGTCACGATGCGGAAGCGCCCAGACAGAAGCGGCAGGACCGCGAGAATCAAATTCCGCAACCGTAGCCTCCATCACATCCAACTGTTCCGTCAGGGCAACCGGAGGTGGACCGGCAAGTTGGAACAGTGAAGCTTTCTCTTTAATCAATTTCTTACTAGACGTTAACTTAGAGGTGGAGGGAGGGCGACAAGAAGTGAGTAAATTAGTCTTGTCAGAGAGTCGGCGTTTTCCAGTGATCGTAGGTTTATTAGAGGAGGTATGAGCAGGGCGGACGGTGGAGCGCACTGCACCGGGAGAATGAGAACGTTGGGTTAGTCGAGAAGAGGAACCAGTAGTACGGGAGTGATTAGCGGTTTGCGACGTATCCATGACATCCAGAAGAGTGTCAAACCGATTGGAAGTAGGAACGTCAGGGGCAGGAGCAGGTGGTGACACTGCAGGAGGACCTGAGGTAGCAGTGGGAGAAGGTCGTTCCGGCTGAGGACGCGGTGCCGAGACGGGAGAGCGCACCACCGCAGCATACCTACGCCGTGGGGCCAATCCCTGGTCGCGAAGATGACGAACCGCAACACGGTACGATAGTCCCTTGGTGGATTGAAGATGTAAGAGTTCTAACTGGAACGCATGATAGAGCAAGATTTGTCATTTGCAGCATGATCTTCACCGCAGTTAGCGCACCTCAAGTCCGAGGCAGAGTGGGTACAACTGTCCTCTCAATGTGCAGACCCACAGCGACGGCACGCCACGGAGGACCTACAAAATCTCGAGGGATGGCCGAATCTCCAGCAATTCATGCATTGTCTAGGGCGTCTGGCGTAAGGTCGTACCTGTAGTAACCGACCATCAAAATTGATAGTTGGAGGTAGGTCGTGTCTATCGAAGTATACCTTAATGATGCGGAGAGGAGGGCGATCGTGTATATTATTGCGCGAAGGGATGATATAAGCGTCAACATTAACCACTGTAGGATCAACCCTTTGTAACATGGAGCAAATTCTAGGTGCGGACGTAGTAAAGTCTTGTTCCTGGAACTGGATGTCCAGTGGAATAGAAATAGTACCTGAGCATTGATTTAGTTTAGAGTCGGCCTGTCCGGTGACGCCGTCACTCGGAGCACTGTGGAGGGATTGCATTGCAATCGACTGGGCCTCACTGGTCACCTCCACCAATCGCGAGGTGTCCGACGCTGTGTGGACGCTCACGTCCCCTACCCAGTCTTGAAGATTTGTGTACAGTTTGATGTCATCGAGAGGCTCACGCGCTACAGTGAAAAACCGCGGCCAACGTGCCGGAGCAAACATGTCCTGGAGAGTACTGGCCGACGGTTTAGAATATTTAGGATGATGGCGAGACTTGGGTCTGTGAGAGGAAGATGTCGGAGTGATTACGGTAGAGTGACTAGGAGCTGGTATAATCCCAGGAGAAGCAACGGGAATGTCAGCAGGGGTTTGTGATGCCAGTGACTTATTAGCCCCAGTAATGAGAGGTGCATACGGTTCAAATGTAAGTATATCCGCAGAAAGGAACTTCGGAAGGAACGGTGTCAAGAGAAGGGAGATCCCCCTTATCTACCAGATCTGAGGTAGATATGGAAGGCCTGTCAGCAGGGAGAGTCCGTGGGAAGTCCAGGGTGAGCGCTATGGTCGTTATGGCTAATTTAGATAAAGTGGACTGTATATTATTAATTTCGAAGAAGCATTAACCATATAGAATAATTACCCGTTAGATGAACTCAGCTGGTGATTGGAGGATGGCGGAAAATAGGCTAGATGACTTGAAGTGGTTAGTAAGGTAAACAAGCGTATCAAAAGAGGCTACAATAGGCTAGGATAGGCTAGATATTTACGCTGTGATAACTAACAAAGATGATGATGTAGTGACTATATGAAATATGAGATGAAAGTGAAGCGAAAACACCTGATATATGAAACTATAGGAAGAAGGCTTAGTGTGTGTAGCTGGGACGGAGGTTGGTTGGAGAGTGAGCGAGCGCGTTGTGTTTGTCTCTGTCGTGACCTACCGCACACGCGCATAACATATGGAAAATGTATCCCATCTTTTTTACAATGAGATACTTATGAACAATCTTAAATAATACAAATATATATATATATATGGGAATTATAATCCTACAATACTTTCCCATATACAACTACAGAATAATATATTCTACCCAATCATGGAACGTTCGACCAAGGTTATGGAAGCGTTCAACTTAAGACTACGGAAAGATACGTAACGCTACATCAACCCAGATTACGTAACATCGAGACTGTTCATACTAGATAGAGTATACTAAGTATGGACAGTCGTCAACCAAATCAGTCGATGTGCCAGAGGTGCAGCCATTAGCCTGGTCCTCATGTGGGAGACTGCCACCCACATGAGGACGGAGGAGAGAAGTGTCAGCCATGTATCAGTCGTATTACAGTAAGATGTCACCATATGAAGAGAAAACGGCCCAATTTAGCAACATGGACAAGAGGGCAGGGCCAGACCCCCATGCCCAACAGTAACCATGACATCGAGTATATGGTGAGTGGGCCCATATAGGTAGTTGGCTTTACTCGCGATATCACTGCACATATTAACTCTACACTCAAAGTGCATATGTGTGAGTCAGTGACCAACTGCGATAGCACCACCAACCGGAATACCATAGCACTGCCCAGATGCGAAGCTGGGTAGGGGTTATGTTGACTCCCCATCAAAAGGGTGAAAAGGAACCACCTAACCACCAAAGTACCAGTCAATTCAACCATAAACGCCAATAGTCGCATTCGCACGTACCGAGAAAGGACCGGCGGTTCTTCCTTGGCGACCATAGGACTGCGGTTCCTCAAGGGTGGCCTTACGATCTCCCGCACTGTCACTACGGTCTCCCGTAATATAGCCTCTAACAACCCGGAGGTTACTAGCGTGGAGTTCACGGGCTCCTATCAGGTGCAGAAGTGCTCAAAGTTTAGCGAGTATTTATCCTCGAGGGAAGAACCAGACCCCCACTGGTGGAGAAGAAAAGGAGAAAAACGAAAATAGGTGAAGGAAGAAAGTGCCTAGCATAATTAGTTGGAGTTGGCGCGTGGAGCGCAACAACTAACTCCGAGCGCTCCACCAGCCAACTCGGAGGCCCCCACACGACGACGACGAGCTAAGCATCGTGGGGGTAGATGTGTGTGAATTTGTGTTTTGTTTTTGTGTGTTCATTGTTTTCTGTTGTGTTGTGTTGTCCCTATTCGGGCTCTGTCTTTAGTCGGCCACCCCCAGAAAAAATAAATAATAATAATAAAATAAAATAAAATAAAATAAAAATATGAAAAATGGGGAATGGGCCTGAGTAAATACATACATACATACCGAGTTGCACAAAAGAACTCTCATAGGGCTGGCCAAGGATTAGATCAAGATGGACAACTAATCAAGTCAAGATAGATAGGGAAGGCCAAGAGGTGAACAAATCTAGGAAGGCGAAGACACACAGACATTTCTCGCCATTTCATCAGTTCAGCCGGACCATATGAGCTCCACAGCAGAGCTCTTATAGAGCAGGGCCGAAGGATGGGGCAAGAACTGCTACACCGCAGCACCAACCAAGAAGTGATCAAGGGCGAAGAATGAAAGATCAGAGCTAAGGTAGAAAAAATCACAGTGAGATGCAAAAAATGCATTACTGAGGAGAATCAAGTCGGCTCAGTCGCATCAGCAACCGAAGAGACAAATCAGGTCAGGAGCCTACTACCTAGTCAGGCCAGGGAGTCATGTGATATAGGCTGCCCGAGGACAACCGAATTGGACAGAATAAGAACAGAAGGGGAAAAACATAGAAAGAGGAATACAAAAAATACACAAAATTAGTCAAGCCAATGCCAAAAGCTCGAGGGGAGAGGGAGAGGGAAAGGAAAAATCCCCAGTCGCCGGCCTCAAAGCCCCCCAACCTCGTCAAGGGACGTAGTAGTAGGGGTGGTTAAACGGTTTTATAAGAAATTGTTCTTTTAACCCTTTGGTGCACGATGACTCGTTCAGAGTCATTAGGTATTTTTTTCCAAGGTGCACGATAACTCTTTAAGAGTCATTAAACTTAAAAATATTAGCCAAAAATTTAGTTTTCGTCTGACGCGCGTCATATTTGGCATAGATATTAAGTATTAAGTCTAGTTCAATGGGTACAATTGGCAACCCTCTCAGTTTAACGGTTTACTCACGGCTGGCTGGGAAGGGAGCAGAGTACAGCTCAGTCTGTTTTTCGATACTTTCACGTTTATTCGTGTATCTCGGTAACTATTTGGTTTATAGTAATTCTGAAGTTACCAGTGGAATCCTCATTAAATTCCGCTTCCATATATGTATGCAAATCAAAAATGTTGTGGGCAAAAGTTTGAGCTAGTGCGAGTTGGAGATAAGGTATTTAATTTTTTTTTTACAATTCTTATTTCGGAGTGCCCCAATGTGGTTGTTTTGTATTTATTCTATGTTTTTATTTGCTTATCTTCAAGTTCAATCAATAACGAAGCCGATGGTACCTCATTAATCCAAATACAAGGATTTTTTGGTGGATAAAAACGTCACAGAAACAAATTATCGCCGGGCACAAAACTGGCTCTGAGTGAGCTGAGATATATTTTGGGAGTGGGAAAAACTTTGATTGGAAACTATAGGTGCGCCAAAGGGTTAAGTCAATCACAGTTTTTACTTTTATGCATAAAATTACGGAGTGGCCATGAACTCATGAGGACAACTGCACAATAATTTTGATTGATGCAGGGGATTTTAATCATCCAACAACCTAACAATAATTTATACAAGTAGAGTGAGAGTAAGGGAGTGATGTGGCCGAGCTAACCTAGTTTGAATCAACTGGAAGGTGTAGGATTATTTTATCACCTTCTGTACCGGCGACGTCTTCTTAACCCCTTGAAGCTCTGATGCGTTGTAGCAGTATATTTTGGCTATCATTAGACGATTTTATGCGGCTTAGGAAGGTTCTGTGGGTATTTAAAAGGGTAAAGACTCTCTCAATCAACCCTCTGACTTCTATATACCCTTCCTAATCTGAATAAAATCGTCTAATAATTACCAGAATACAAAACAGAAATGCGTATTGGAGCTTGAAAGGGTTAATTTTATTCTGGCTAGTATTAGATGATAATATTCAGTATAAAAAGGGGCCTCCAGCAATTAACAGGCTTAAAAATATCTCTCTTAACCATTTTTACTACCACAAATCCTTCTTAAACCGCACAAAATCGTCTAAATATAGCTAGAATAAAGTTGTAAAGACGTCGCCAGTGAGTAATTATCATCATATTCTGGTTACCATTAGATGATTCTACTTAGTTTGTAATCTACCTAGATGACCTATATGGTAAATACCATCTCAATAAACCCTCTTAATAACATGGGTCCTTCTTAAACTGCATACAATCATACAATTTTTAGCCAGAATCAAAAGTAAAAAGGTGTCATGGTGCTGAAGGGGTTAAGGGGTTTTACAGTACAGTAATACAGTAGTACTTACAAAACCAAAAATGATAAAATTCCCTTACGTACTTCTGATGGCTTGATAATGTCAAAGTCCTTCATTAATATTATCTACTATATTTTCTTACCTCGGTAGGCTACAGCTTCCACCAAGCTGGTCAAACTTTAGGTCTCTATCTATCTATATACTCTGGCACATACCTTATTTTTTGTTTTCCCTTTAGGGTGGCCGTCTCGAGACAGAGCCCGAACAGGGACAACACAACATAACATAACAAAAAACAAAACAATACAAAATACAAATTCACACACATTTATGTCGCCCAGGAGAAAAAAAACAGAGACCCAGGCCCATTTGGGATCCCCAGCTAAGATTCCCAGGTCCCGGATCTCCCGGAGAGGCTTCGGTTTCCACAGGCAGACATGCAGCAGAGCATACCACAATGCCCGCCCAATATGCATCCAGGCGTACCCTTCATATATACCGGCTCCCCGGGCCAGGCGCCTGACGGACTATTATCTAGTGACTTCTAGTCCAACTGGCGCCTGACTCCCTCTTCCAAACGGACACGTTTACACTCCTCTATTCACTAGCATTCTCCATTCATTCCTATTTATTACCACTTCTCTTGCCTGATCTATAGTCATTCCTCTATCTTCCCAACACTTGTCGTAAGATAGAGGAATGACTATAACAATATTATGTATTGTCAAACTACAAATAAACATGCAATGGAAAGAACAAGCACCTTTTCAAATGTCATAAAATATATATATATTTCACATATCTGACAATAAAATGACAATAAATATACAATATATATATAACTCTAAAATATTAACCAACGATAAATGTTAATAACAAATAAATTCTAAAACAATAATAAAATACATTAACATAGGAATTTCCACCTACAGTATTTATCAAATGCTAAAAATGAGGATGTTACCAGAAATTCTCTAATACCTTATAAATTCTGCACTCAGACAAAATGTTCACTTCTATCAAGTTTTACCCAAACCTCTATTTTTATCTTATTCAATAACAACAAATAAGTTTTTCAAAAAGCCAAAACTAATATCAACTTATATTCCAAGACCATGGCTGGAGTATATTCCAAGACCATGGCTGGAGTATATTCCAAGACCATGGCTGGAGTATATTCCAAGACCATGGCTGGAGTATATTCCAAGACCATGGCTGGAGTATATTCCAAGACCATGGCTGGAGTATTTGTCAGCATAATACCCAAGTGTCATTGTACAAATCTTAAGGGGGGGTCACCGTCTTTTGTTATCTCCTCTTAAATTTCTCTCTTTCTCTGGCTTGTACCCATTCGGCCCCATTCAGCCAGCTGTTTTAAGACATTTATCACCACCCAGGTGTTGATTTCTTCCTGGCGAGCGATAGCGAGCCAGCATTGTATGGAGAAATCCGGCTTTTCCGGAGAAATTTTTCTATCGAAAAATGTACAAATTTAGCTTGCTGTCAAAACAAAATATATATATATGCTGGCTCACTACCGCTCGCCAGGAAAATATTGACACCTGGATGGGGGTAAGTCTTAAAATAGTAGGCTGAATGGGGCCGAATGGATACAAGCCAAAGAGAGAGGGAGAGAAAGAGGAAAAAAAGCGAGGTGGGCTCCCTTAACTAAACCAGGTTGGGAAATCAAAAATATTATATCAAACTTACCATCACCATCAAAATCTAAATTAAATGTGCGACCTTGAACACAATTTCTGGCTATAAATTATAAATAAAGCCATTCTCAGACCGAAATGAATCTTACATTACATTAATGTATTACCCATTTTTACATTTCTGAGATTTGCTTTTGTTGTTTGAGGGTTCAGTGGACCAGAATTGTCTAAGAGTGTAGTCATACTCAAAAGTAGTGTTCCATCTTCATAATTTCAACTTTGTCCCTTTTCTTCTCTACTAAGCAGAACAAAGTTGGAATAAAAAAAAAAGGACTCGTTCAAGAATATTAAGTTTTCACTTCTTTTCAGTACATGTGCATTTGTGGTTGCTATATCATTATTATTTGTGCATTTGTGGTTGCTATATCATTATTATTTGTGCATTTGTGGTTGCTATATCATTATTATTTTTCTTTATTATATTGTATCTATTCATTATCGATAGTATCAATTGCTCGCTTTTGCGATTCCCTTAGTTTATTTGTACAATAAATGTAGGTTATTTGTAGGGTAGTATTTGGTAGGAGTCACTTGAGGCATGCTATGCTTACAGGTACCTACCCGATAGCACTATCGTTAGTGAGTGCTATTTGTATTTTGTACTATTGTTAATGTCTTGTCAAGTTGCAAATTGCAAAGAACATTTTGACACTAATTGTAGTTTCTTTATTCACGCAGAGTTTAGTAAAATTTACCAGAACGCCCCGGACTTCCCAAATTGACTAATTCCTTGAACGTGACGATAGTGCGTTGTAATGTGTGAGACTAGTTTGCTTGGGAAAAACATTAACTTGCTCATGTAGTAATGTACACGCTATGTGGTGGATTGTGTTCTTTAATTTATAAATTTTTATTTTGCTAGAGAGTTTTTCCACATAGCAATTTTGATTAGTGTTTTGTCTTTTTACTGTGTTCGTCCAAGTTTTGGTTTGTTTATTTTGCAATTTTAACATTATACTATCTATCTATCTATCTATCTATTGCCTGACGCCGTGATCCCCGAAGGGGTGGCCACGAACGAACCGCCCCATGCACCTCTGTCCCCAGTCAGTCGACGCCTCTCCTCCCATCCAGCACCGCCTTATACAGTAATATCATATTGTTTTGCTAAATCTTCAATGCATTATGTCCACATAGTTATTTGTTAAATTATTTTGTTTTATTATCGTGGGTTTCCTGTTTTGGTTTGCAAGTTTTAGATTTTAATTATGGAGGTATGACAAATTGTAACCATGTTTTACTGTGTGTAGACTGTAGACTATACAGAAATGATATAATATACCCTATAGTGCTCTTTGTGTATACTGTAGTCTTTTTTATAGTACTGTACAACACTAATATTTACCAATTGATGAAATACTGTACATACAGTATTTTCATACATACAGTATATTGATAACATTATAGTACTGTATGTAAAGCAGTAACAAGTACAAACGATGTAATAATTAAGGAAGGCTACTCAGTATACAAAATACATAAGTCTCCAACTATTCTGCCTGTAATGACTAGAAAAAATGGAATGAAAGTAAGGTTAAACACCACATAAGGGATTCCTGCACCTACTGTAGGCCTTTAACCCCCATTCCATGAGGCGGGGGGTTAAACTTTTGCGGGCTAGAGATCCAGGCCTTTTCCTTATGGTGGACCGCCCACCATGACAACAAAGCTGTCTCTCGTACTGTTTTGAGTTGTTTTAGGAGGAAATCAAGCCCATATAACTGTACGCCCAGGCTCCACAGGGAATACTCTAGCATAATTCTAGAAGTACACACAGGCTTGATAGGTTAAACAAAAATACCAAACTGAAATAGTGCAAATGTGTTAAAATGAGTTAGTAAGAAGTGTCAGGGTTAACCCAGGGTAGTCGGTCAAGGTCTACATTCCCGCCACACAGCACCACCCCCACACGGTCAACCTGGGGGGACACCTCACCCATACGTCGCACACCGGCATACACTCCCGCTCCTGATGCTGCCTCAACCACCATCTGGGACAAACCATGCAAATTATTGTACAGTATACTACACTGAAATATATCTATCTATATATCTACTGCCGGATGCCTTGCTCCCCTTTATAAGGGTGGTCATACACAAAACGCCTGCAAGCGGACCTGTCCCCTGTGAGAAGGACAACCCGTGCCAGTTTATTCAAGGACTTACATGATTGGTCAATCAACTTAGGGCCCATGCGATTCCGAGGCCCTATATACAGTATATCTTTTTAGAACTATTTTACAGTAGTGGGTGGCTAGTCCATCCACCAACCTGTTTTACCCTTAGGTGAGCAGTTAGAATTTGTATGAAATATATCTGCATAAAATACAGCAAAATCTCATTCGGACTCTGGGTTCCAGGAAACCCACGACTTTTTAACTATAGTCAAAGTCACGGGAGAAAAGAAATTTCCGTTTGGCAACCGTCTTCCAACTTGTTTCAGTTTGTGCATTCTTGTGGTGAATAGCTAAATGATATACAATGATGCTAAAGACAACAGACTTCAGTGTAAAACAGTAAAATAAATTGTATTTACCTTTTTTTTAAACACAAACCTAAATGAAACACAAGTATTAGCAGTCAGCTGATGAAATACATGGTTGTGGCCGAGCATAGGAACGAAACAGTGGCGGAGTAACGGGGAGGACAGAGGAGGACGTTAGATAATATACCATATATCTCCCATATATAGCAATGTTATTATGTCACATGTGTATGGGTTTGTAGTACTAGGCACATGTGAACAATGAGCACCCTGAACGTAGGTATAAAGGAACATTATTGTAGATAATATGTGAAAATAATGTAAAGGGACGGAAAGGGGAGGGAGTATCCCACGAAGGGACGAAACCGTTGTGGAGGAAGGAGGAGGGTGTTGTTGTTGTTGTTGTTGTTCCCTAAGCTGCCTGGCCGAACAGCCCCGAGTCCCTGAGGAAGGCCATGGCCACGATCGGGCTTTCCCACAGAGCTCTCATTGAGTGTAGATTGTGTTGTTGGCGTAAGTGGTTGTGTGAAATGCAGTCTTCTATGATGTGTTTAATGGTATGGGGTGCTGTGTTACATCCCGGGCAGACGTCGACAACGGAGTCATCCAGTCTCTCCTGATAGCTCAGGAGAGCTGGATGGTGTCCGCATCTCAGCCTGGCCAGGTGGACTCTGTCCTCGCGAGGAAGGGAGGATTCGGAAGGATGGATTTCGGGAGGTCGTGCATGCAGCTGCGTGTTGTCTGTGAGTGAGTGGATGGATCGGCGAGAGATATGAGTATGGATGTGCTTCTGGAAGTTGGTTCGGGGTGGGCAGGGAGGGAGAGAGGACAATAATTGTGTGTGATACCGTGTGCTGGGTGTTGTTTTGATATTTCTTGGTGTCTGTGGGTGTGTTGCCATGTAGTTTAGTGGGTGGTCTTGGTTCGTGGAGGCTGCTGACAGGAATTGAGTGCCTCTCATGTCCAGATGGTCTTTGACTTTGAGGATTTTGGTTTCTTGATGTAGGTGATCTGTGGGTGCAGTAGCTGTGCAGCCTGTAATGATCTTCAGGGCTTTGTTTTGAATAGTCTGTAAGGTCTTATGATGTGTTTCAGCTAGGTTAGAAGCCCAGGCAGGGCTTGCGTATTCCATCACTGATCTTATGTATTGTTTATATACTGTGGTGGTAGTTTCTTTGTTGTGTCCAAATTTTGTGTGAGCAAGTGACCTGAGGGCATTAAGTCTGGGTGTCAGTTTCTTTTTAATGTTTGTGGTGTGCTGTTTGAATGTCATATGAATATCATATGAATATCATATGTTACTCCTAGGATTTTGGGTGTGTGTGTATGTGTTAGGGGTGTGTTGTTTATGGTGAGTTGAGGGATGTATTCGTGTTCTCCTGTCCAGCTTGTGAGCAGGGTTGCGGTGGATTTGGCTGGGGCTAGATTAAGTCTGTTTGTAGTGCACCAGCCATGTAGTGTGTTGAGATAGGGTTGAAGGAGATCTGTTGCTCTTTTTGGGTCATGGTGTGTGCATGTGAGTGTTATGTCATCTGCATAGGAGGCTAAGTTTATTAGGGGCGTATTGGGTGTAGTTATATCGTGCATGTATTTACCTAATTGTATTTACCTAATTGTAGTTTACAGGAGTTGAGCTAAGCTCGTGTTGTCCCGTCTCTCAGTCTACTTTTTATCCAATTTTTTCTTGAAAATATGGATGTTCCTTGCCCCTACCACCTCCTCCTCCAGCCCATTCCATTTGTCAATACATCTATAGGGGAAGCTAAACTTCCTGATATCGTTCTTGCAGGTAGGTCTTTTGAAGAGTACAGATTGAAGAGTGCGGGCGATAGGACGGATCCTTGTGGGACTCCGTTTGGAAAGTTTCTGATTTTAGATGACTGACCGACAAAAGATACGTGTGCACATCTGCCTGCTAGGAAGTTGGCCAGCCACCTTTTTGTGTTGTTGTGCATGTTTGTGTTGTAGATTTTGTTTGTTAGGTTGTGGCGGGGGATGGCATCGAAGGCTTTACTAATGTCGAGTGTGGCTAATAGTGATCTGTGTGGTGGTCTAGCTGAGTTGATGCTGTCAAAAGCTCTTTGTGTAAGGTCTGTGAGAAGAGTGTTTGTGGAGTGCAGTGGCCTAAAGCCATGTTGTGTTGGAGCTAGGGGTAGGTCAGGTGTAATTAGTTGTTGTTGTAGTTGTTGTTGTTGTTGTTCCCTAAGCTGCCTGGCCGAACAGCCCCGAGTCCCTGAGAAAGGCCATGGTCACGATCGGGCTTTCCCACAGAGCTCTCATTGAGTGTAGATTGTGTTGTTGGCGTAAGTGGTTGTGTGAAATGCAGTCTTCTATGATGTGTTTAATGGTATGGGGTGCTGTGTTACATCCCGGGCAGGCGTCGACAACGGAGTCATCCAGTCTCTTCTGATAGCTCAGGAGAGCTGGATGGTGTCCGCATCTCAGCCTGGCCAGGTGGACTCTGTCCTCGCGAGGAAGGGAGGATTCGGAAGGATGGATTTCGGGAGGTCGTGCATGCAGCTGCGTGTTGTCTGTGAGTGAGTGGATGGATCGGTGAGAGATATGAGTATGGATGTGCTTTTGGAAGTTGGTTCGGGGTGGGCAGGGAGGGAGAGAGGACAATAATTGTGTGTGATACCGTGTGCTGGGTGTTGTTTTGATATTTCTTGGTGTCTGTGGGTGTGTTGCCATGTAGTTTAGTGGGTGGTCTTGGTTCGTAGAGGCTGCTGCCAGGAATTGAGTGCCTCTCATGTCCAGATGGTCTTTGACTTTGAGGATTTTGGTTTCTTGATGATTAGGTGATCTGTGGGTGAAGTAGCTGTGCAACCTGTAATGATCTTCAGGGCTTTGTTTTGAATAGTCTGTAAGGTCTTATGATGTGTTTCAGCTAGGTTAGAAGATGTGTTTCAGCTGGGCTTGCGTATTCCATCACTGATCTTATGTATTGTTTATATACTGTGGTGGTAGTTTCTTTGTTGTGTCCAAATTTTGTGTGAGCAAAATTGTTGTGTAATTAGTTGTAATACTAGGCATTCCATGACTTTGGAGGGGGAGCAAAGGAGTGTGATGGGGCGGTGCGAGGAGGGTAGCGTGGGGTCTTTGTTGGGTTTGGGGAATGTGATGATGATACCATGCTTCCAAATGTCTGGTATTGTGTTGTGTGAATAGCTGTAGTTTGATATGTTAGTGAGTGCTTGTATGCCTTGTGGTCCCAGGTGTCTGAGGTGTATGTTGCTTATGTTTTCTAGGCCACAGGCGGGTGAGTGCTTAAGATTGTTGATGATATGCTTTGTCTGGTGATTGGTGAAGGGTGTATAGTCAGGGTCTGTGGGGAATTGTCTCTTACGTCGGATGACACGTCGGTCGTCTTTGTGAGGTTTTAGGTGGCTGACATGTGAGAAGTGATTGATGAGTGTTTGCTTGTTGTTTACATGAAGGAGTAGAGTCTGTTGTTGTGATTGCAGCATGTGATTGTGTTGTGTTGCTGTTGGAAAGTGTGATGCTGTTTAGTGTTTTGTAGAGTTTTTTGGGGTTTGTTTTGTGATCAAGTGTTTGTAGGAAGTTATTCCAATTTAGTTTTTGTTGTTCTTGTATTTTGTTGTTAGTTTGGGTGTTGAGTGCTTGAATTTGTTGTGTGATGTCTTGTGTGTGGGGTGCTGGGGAGTGTTTCAGTATGTCGCGTTATCTGATGAAGTTTTGAATTTCTGGTGTGAAGTTGGGGTTGTGTCTTTTTCTGTTACCTCTTGGAATGTGTTTCTTGTGCCTAAGGTTCTGACCACCCTCCAGGATGTTGTGGGGGCGAGTTCTGGGGAGCAAAAGGTGATGTCTGGAGATGATGGGTTATAGAGGGCTTGGTGAGGAATAGTGTTGATGGATGTCGTTAAGGATGATGAGGTTATCAGTTTGGTTTTGTAGTACCAGCCCTCTGTCGTGTCGGGGTTGTCGACAAACCAGGCCGACGTTTTGGCGTTGAAGTCACCACCCAGGATGATATGTGGGGTGTTTGTGATGTGTTGTAAGTGTGGTCTGTATTAATTTGGTACTGTAGGGAATGTTTGGGGAGGGATGTATGTGTTTATGATGGTTATGTTGGAGTTGTTGCCAGTGCGTATTTTAATTGATTGTATTTCTGTTGTGTTATCATTTGGGGGAGGAGGGATTTGGTTTGTACACTGGTTACTATGTATGATATTTCTTTGTGTACCAGGGTGATGAGTCCACCGCCCCCGCCGACAGCCCGGTCTTGTCTGATGGTGGTGAAATTATGAAATGTGGGTGTTTTTGTGTTGTGCGGAGTTTTGTTTCTTGTAAGATGGCAATGTGTATGTTGTGTTGTTTGATGAAGTGTGAGAGTTCGTGTTTCTTTGTGTTGATGCCATCTATGTTCAATTGAAGAATGTTAATGTTATGTGCACGATGTATGTTGGGTGCTGCTGCACTGGGAGGGGGTGGGGGTGAGGGAGGGGCTGGGGGAATGGGTGAGGTGGGGGTGGGGATTGGGGAGCAGGAGATGGGGGTTGGAATGGATTAGGATGGGGTGTGGTGTGTTGAGTTGAGGATGTGGATGGTATGGGAAGGTTAGGTGGGTTAGGGAGGAGAGGTGGACGGGTTTTAGGGGGGGGGGGGGGGGGGAGTGGATGATATGGGAAGGCTAGGTGGTTGGGGAGGAAGAGGGTGGACGGGTTTTAGGCAAGGGATTTGACTGGGAGAGGGAGGGGCATGAGGAACAGGTCCAGGTGTTCGTGTAGTGTTTCTTGGAGGCAAGCGTTGTACAGGTGAAGTGGGTCCAGTTCCTGCATGAATAGCAGAGAACTGAACCCTTAGTGTGGCGACTCGAAGTGATGGGTTTTGAGCAAGTTGGACATATGTATGTGTACGTGGGTCCTGGGTTGCTCTCAATGTCTCCGGCTAGAAGAAGTCTTTGAGAAATGACAGCCGGAGAGTCATTTCTCGGTGTAGGAAAAACTGTGTGATGTGTGTGTGTGGTGTGAGAGGTGTGGAAATTCCCGGCGCGACCGAAGCCGCTCCAAGGACCCGTGCCCCCACGGAGGGGGCAGGGGATGGTCGTGACGGTTTGGCTCCCGAAACTGCTCCCCGTGGCCGGCATCCGGTTGTCCTCCACTGGTCGTTGATCTTGTCTCCGGCCGTGGAGGGTCGGCAGCCATCCGCGGTTGGCAGCTCCGGGAGGTGGTCCTACAGCGTAGACGCTGCCACATCAGGACCACACCAGGAGGGTGTTAGATAATATACCATATCTCTCCCATATAAAGCAATGTTATTATGTCACATGTGTATGGGTTTGCAGTACAAGGCACATGTGAACAATGAGCACCCTGAACATAGGTATAAAGCAACATTATTGTAGAGCATATACGAACATAATGTAAAGGGAGGGAAAGGGGAGGAGATATCCCGTGTCTGGCGCGGTCTTTAAATGAGTTTGAATTCCTTGACCACCCTCAATATTATTTTTGTATTTTCTTTACAATTATCTTCTTTACACCTACGTTCAGGGTGCTCATTGTTCACATGTGCCTAGTACTGCAAACCCATACACATGTGACATAATAACATTGCTATATATGGAAATATATGGTATATTATCTAACGTCCTCCTCTCTCCTCCCCGTTACTCCGCCACTGTTTCGTTCCTATGCTCGGCCACAACCATGTATTTCATCAGCTGACTGCTAATACTTGTGTTTCATTTAGGTTTGTGTTTAGAAAAAAGGTAAATACAATTTATTTTATGGTTTTACACTGAAGTCTGTTGTCTTTAGTATCATTGTATATCATTTAGCTATTCACCACAAGAATGCACAAACTGAAACAAGTTGGAAGACGGTTGCCAAACGGGAATTTCTTTTCTCCTGTGACTTTGACTTTAGGTACAGTGTACTGTCCATACTTGACCTTTCTCTAAAGTTTGTAAGAGTGAATGTTTAGATACCAGTATCTAATGTCCATTTCGGACAAGCACCCTGGTCTTTCGGACTTTATGCGAATGACAGAGGAATGGTAAGACTATGGTGCTTCATTTTTATAAAATTCATACTTCTGGACAGGGTCTCTTCCTTTTAAATCCAAAAAAGAGGAGGTTTACTTTATGTGGTATAAATTAATGCTAAATTTTAGAATACAAGGCTGAAATCCTTATGTAAAATACAATACATCAATACCCAGTATATACAGTACTGTATATAAATGGTGAATATAAATATAATGCATGATGTCGGCCAACCTTGGTGCGTTCAAAGGCCAGCCTCATTCCCTCCACCATCTGGTCATCAGTGATGGAGAACACTTGAGGGTCAGCATACTGGCACAACACAGGGAACGTCAGATCACCAACCTCAAGGAAAAAAAACAACACAAATTTGTATTATAGATTCCCTTATGACAGAGTAAATTATTATGTATGTATGTATGGATGTATTATATTCGGGCACATACCCCATACCTGGGGGTGGCCGACTCGAGACAGAGCCATCATAACGTACTGTACATAAAAACTTATTAATAAATCAGTACCATATCCAACAACAGTCACTGACTGACTTTCTCAATCTAATATTGCCAAGTACAGTATTCCTATTTGTGGATATATCCCTAGGTGTATATCAGATTAATTACCGTTAAATCTTAAAATTTATTGTAAGCAATGAAAATCAGTAGGCTAGTACTGTATATTGAAAAAAATATATAAAATACTACTAATAATAAAAATTACTCACGGATAGCCTGTCATTAACCCAGGAGCTGTTCTAAAACCAGTGTCACATGAGCGCTTTTTCAGGCAATATTTTGGAGCAATTCTCGTCTGGTAACTTTAGAATTAAACTTTTATTTGTCTAAAGCCACCAAACATATTCTAATTTCGGTCTAGTTCCCGATACCAATGTAAAAAAGCCCAGAAATAGTGCAAGAAAAAACTTACTCATAAAAAATTGCCGGAAAATGCCCTCGTGTGAAATCACCCTTCACACAGCCTCATATCAGCAGCAGTACAGTTGCGGAATAATGAAATTGGCAAAAATGTTGTGAAGAGGTGACAGAACTTAATGCTCTCACAGATTTATTAATAGGTTGAAGGTTAATTTATGAAGTCTATCTATCTATCTATCTATATGCTCAGGCCCAATCCCCATTTTGGGGGTAGCCAACTCAAGACAGAGCAAGAACAGGGAAAACACAAAAACAACATAAAACAAAAAATAAACACAGATAAAAAACACAAACTCTCACACATCCAGGTCACCCAGGAGAAGACCCAGAGACCAGGGTTACCAAGGTCGCTCCAGCACTCCCCCGGCCCCTGACCACCCGGAGAGGTTCCGATCTCGGCAGGCAGACATGCAGCGGAGCCAAAGCCACAAGCCCTCCCACCACACTTCCAGGCACACCCTTCATATTAATCGTCTCCCCGGGCCAGGCGCCTGATGGACTATTAATGAAGTCTACCTCTTACCAATATAGTTGTTATAATTGCAAAAGACCACTCATTCACATTAACTCTCACTCTCACTCTCTCTCTCTCTCTGACAGCTATGCTGACCTTATTTAAATAATGTTATGCCTCCCAAAAGTCGTATAGGGGTCTCAAATTGTACACATGGTAGCTTAGGATGTAGGGCAAAGTTGGTAGCCCACAAAGACCACACTGGGCCACCCCATTTTGTTTAATATTAAATAAAAAGGGCATTATGAAAAATGCCTGAGACTAGGTTTAACATCAAGTTACTTTTATGATGGGGTTCAATGGGTTAATAACTCTTGTTAAATTTGACAAAATTCAACATCCTTGCATGGTTACATTTTAAGGAAAGGGGCTGCCTATGAAGTTCACCAAGCAAGGAACATATGAACAGGAATAAGACCTCCTGGTGGTGGAACGATGAGGTAGAACATGCTGTGAAAGAGAAAAGGAGATGCTTCAAAGTATGGAAGAAGGGAGAAGGGAGGCAGCAAGGAGGAATACCAGGCAGCTAAACGAACTGCCAAAAGAGTTATTTACAATGCTAAAAAAGGCATTAAGGACCTGGTCCTCGAACAAGTGTGTAACACTGACAATCCCAATGGGATCTTCAACCTAGCTAGGCGAGTTAAAAATGACAGTAGGGATATTATAGGTGAACAGTGTGCTAGAAACGATAATGGGAAGATTGTATGCAGAAAATGAAATCAGAGAAGCTTGGAAGGCACACTATGAACGATTGCTAAATGTAGAGTTTGAATGGGATAAGGAACAGCTTAGTATCGAAAAACCAATATCTGGACCCCCTCCTTTGATAGCACCAGCTGTAGTGAGCAACGCAATCAATAAAATGAAGGACGGCAAAGCTCCAGGGTGCTCTGACATTGTCGCTGAGATGATAAAAGCCTCAGGGGAGACTGGTGTCAACTTAGTCACTGAGTTGATAAACACCATTATTAAAGATGAGAAAATCCCAGAGGATCGGCTCAAAAGTGATATACAAAGGAAAAGGGGATGCGCTACATAGAGGAAATTATAGGGGCCTGAAAATGCTTGACCAAATCATGAAGGTCTGTGAGAGAGTCTTTGAGGGTTTGATCAGGCAAAGCATCTCCATTGATGATATGCAGTTTGGTTTTATGCCAGGACGGGGTACAACCGATGCTATCTTCATAGTCAGGCAGATACAGGAAAGATACTTACTAAAAGGCAGGGATACTTTGTGTTTGTAAACCTGGAGAAGGCCTTTGATAGAGTTCGAGATGTTGTGCAGTGGGCTATGAGGAAACTTGGTGTGGAAGAGTGGCTGGTGTGTGTGATAATGAAGATGTATGAGGATTCGCGAAGTGCGGTGAGGGTGAAGGGTGTACCGAGTGACGAGTTCGCAGTCCGTGTTGGAGTCCATCAGGGTTCAGTGTTAAGCCCCCTCCTCTTTATTATGGTCTTGAAGGCACTGTCTAGAGTTTTTAGAGGCGGACTCCCGTTGGAACTGTTTTATGCAGACGATTTAGTCCTAATAGCTGACAGTATGCAAGATGCTGAGGAAAATTTTAGAGAAAGGAGAGAGGGCATGGCGAGCAAGGGTTTACGAGTCAATATTAACAAAACCAAGGTTATGCATTGTAGATTGAGACCAGGCAATGTGGAAAAGAGTGGTGCATACCCATGTGCAGTGTGTGGAAAGGGTGTGGGCGTTAACGCGATTCAATGTAGCATCTGTCGATGCTGGGTGCACCATGGGAATAAGCGCTGTAGTAGAATAAAAGGACCCCTGCCAAAGGATAAGTCAGAAATAGAGAAATTTGAGTGCGTAGTGTGCAAAGGCGAGCTCGTGTTAAGTGATGATCCTGTGGCTGTGAATTTTGGAAGCGAGTCATTGGAGCTGGTGAACAAGTTTTGTTACCTAGGAAATACCATCTCTGCCGGTGGTGGGGCCGAGGCTGCCACTGTTGCTAGAATTAGATGTGGCTGGGGGAAGTTCAGAGAACTGCTGCCAATCCTGACCATGAAAAGAATGCCTCTACCCCTGAAGGGAAAGGTGTATGGCCTCATGTGTTAGAAGTGCAATGCCGTATGCCTCAGAAACATGGGCCGTTAAAGTAGAGAAGATGTCAACAGAATGGAACGTAATGAGATGAGAATGGTGAGATGGATGTGTGGGGCCAGGCTACAGGATTGAATAACAAATGTTGAGCTGAGGAGACGTTTAGGTATAAAGAGTATTAGCGAGGTGGTTCGTACAAGTAGACTGGGATGGTATGGACATGTGGAGAGAATGGATGAACAAAATTGGGTGAAAAAATGCAGGTCTATGATTGTGGAGGGAGCTGCATCAAGGGGTGGACCGAGGAAGACCTGGGATCGGACTATACGTGCCGATCTCAAATCCAAGAACTTGACAAGTGAAGCAGCCCTTAACAGGGTTGCCTGGAACGCCGCCATTAGGACAAGAGATTGAAACTGCACGTATGTGTGGAACACTCAGTCTTCAAATTTTATGTATGTATGTATGTACAGTATGTATGTGTATGCATGCATATTATCAAGGATACTGACCTTGTATGTATGTAGGTATATACTCAGGCACACACCCCACTGCTGAGGGTGGCCGACACGAGACAGAGCCCGAACAGAAACAAAATTTAAAGTTCCTATTTTCAGGGTCCGGGACCACTTTCGCGTTCTCTCGACGAGACGGATACTGACCATACAACGTGTAATTTAAATGTAAAACTTGCAAAATAAACAAACCAAAACAGGAACCGCACTATACAGTATAAAGACAAAAGAACTTATCAAAATCAATAAGAGGAAATAATGCATTGAAGATTTGGCAAAACAATACTATGAAATAAAAAAACAGAAAACAAGAAAATAAGGCATCACCCTGTGGCACCATATAATTCCTCAGGGGTAAGGGGGTTTCTGCTCTAGTCATAAGTTGATGTGGTTTGGTGAAAGAAATACAAGGAAGAGCAGTGGATGTTGGTGTACCACTGATAAGGAAAGGAAGTAAGTGGAAGTTGCCTCTACTGTTGTTTGCTGACGATACAGTTCTGATGAGTGGGAGTTGCAGGGTCTAGTAAATGTGTTTGGAACAATGTGTGAAAAACGGAATATGAAGGTAAATGCAGAGAATAGTAAGGTTATGGTATTTTAAAGGGGTGCAGTCACAGAGTGTGATGTGAGGTTGAACGGTCAGATTATGGAGAATGTCAGCTTATTTAAGTATTTGGGCAGTGTGTTAATAAAAATTAGAGTATGGAGGAAGAAGTGCAGGAGAGGGTGCAACAGGGGAAGAGGGTTGTAGGAATGCTGAAAGCAGTAACAAGCAATAGGGTGGTTAGCATGGAAGTAAAGAAGTCTTTGCATGATAGTGTGGTAATCCCGACATTGACATACGGTAGTGAAGCATGGACGTTGTTGGAGAGACACAATACAAGAGTGAAAGGGGAGGAAATGAGGTAGTTGAGAAGTGCGTGCGGAGTTACATGGAGGGATAGACAGACGAATGAGGAAGTACGAGAGCGGTGTGGTGTGGATCTGCTGGTAAGTGTGAGATGGTTCAGCCATGGGGAGCGAGAGAATTACTAAGAGAGTGTATGAGAGTGAAGTCGAAGGACAGAGAGGGAGAGGTAGATAGAGAGAGGTGGAAGGATAGCGTTAAGAAATAATTTGTATGCGTGAAAGCGGTGTTGGATGGGAAGAGGGGCGTCGACTGACTAGGGACAGAGGTGCATGGGGGCAATTCAATCGTGGCATGTTCAGAGAACATGACGTCTGGCAATAGATAGATAGTTTGGTGATGTCGGTGAAATACAATGGCATTTACATTTAGTACATCATTTTACATTTACTATTGCTCAACAAACACAATCAATATTTTATTAACATTCAGAGGAACCCAATTTATTATATATTTTTGTCTAAACATTTCATATGAGATCCAAATAGCATTTTAAACATTTGACTCTCTCCATTATGTCTATGTAAGCTACACATCCCTCACCTGTTGTATCCTAATAGAATCAGCCACAGTATCCAAAAATTTAGGAGGGTTAGTCCACAACCTCTCTCCACTCTTTAGACACCTCTCTAGGCCTTTGCCTTCTGGTTCAACAGCATAAACTGAAAAACAAAAATTGGCTTCATTCAAATGCAATTATCAATGGATAAGTTACATATGCTGAAACCGATAGAACCATTGGAACTGTTCACTAAATAATCATAAAAAAGGAGAGAGAAGACAGATATAAGTCAAATCAGTAGTCCCCACAAGCATATGAAGGAGGGGCAGAAGGGATCAAGTCTTTAAGAAAATAAGAATAATAGTATAGGTAGCGCCAACAAACTTGATAATAATCTTGACCCCTTAACTTCTTATAACTCTAAATGAATGAAAGCAATCGGGCTGAAATTCCTCTCACTTGGGAAGAGTCCACCAGGTAATAGGCGTGAATATTTACAGCCAATTTACTCTAGTCCCTTTTGAGTTCCGAAGAGGTCAGGGATCGAGATTATTGTCAAGTTCGTTGGCGCTACCTATAGTATCATCCATATGTCCTGCATGGGCATTACGCTTTTGTGAGTTACCAATTAAGCTCATATGGAACACACGGCTAACAGATCTACAACACCCCTTCTCTACTATATACACTCTCCCAGCTGTATGGTCCTAGTGTACTGTCTGATGGCGTTAATGGGTTTCGAAATGTAAGAGTCAAAAGTGTTAAAATGCTAATGGTCTTTGTACAGTACAGTGGGTTTAAATGATTTACTTGTGTCAGTCTTACATTAGAGTTCTTTCATATTAGTTGTTATAGGTACAGTACAGTACTGTATAATCCCCTGCAGTGAAAGGTAGTACAAAGGTTAATGAACAATTCTGACATACCAATGCATTTTTTGAAGTATTCCTGTGCCTGTGTCAGTGTTTTTCCTTAATCAACATTCAATGTTTCATGTTTATTATATACTAATGTACCAGCTACTTGTGAAGAATATTGTATATACAGTACAGTATATATATCTGTAGTCAAAAGCCAAACTCACTTCCCACTTTTTCTCTAAGAGAAGTTAAAAATGAAGGTCAATGTAAGTTTGAACACCTGATTTTTTTTTTTTTTTTTTTGCCAGACACCGTAATTCAAGCTTTCAATAGTCATAACTTTGACTGTATACTGTACTTTAGTTTTCTGTGGTTAATTCACAATATACCACATACCACATGCACAACAAATAATCAACATACGCACACGCACAGACACACACACGATTGCTGGACTGTTACCCAAGCAGGAGTCAGCTGACACGACTGACTGACTGTGTGTGTGTGTGTGTGTGTGTATTTACAACTAGGTAAATACACACACACACAGTCAGTCGGTCAGCTGACTCCTGCTTGGGTAACAGCCCAAAGCAATCGATTGAGGATTTTCTGCAAACTAAATACATGGATGAAAGCACTGGACAGTGACATAAGAATTGTTACAATGGTGAAATAAATCGGTAACACTCCATAGTCAATAATCAATAGATGAACGAGTGTAAACAAGCAAGCCGTCGGCGACGGTATGAAGATCGCAACAACAAACCTCTACTTATAATTTCCATCTTAAACAAAAATCAATTAGTTTACATTGTTATAGCCTTCACCAT
Source organism: Paralithodes platypus (assembly GCA_032716605.1). Lineage (NCBI taxonomy): Eukaryota > Metazoa > Arthropoda > Malacostraca > Decapoda > Lithodidae > Paralithodes > Paralithodes platypus. The sequence continues at coordinate 10,039,472 of CM064564.1, read as the reverse complement.
TCACAAGATAACAGTGATTGCTGCCTCCTCATATACACACCTTCCCTTTAAGGTGAAGTGGAAGTCCTCTCATGGTCAAGAGTGGCAACAGCACTCTAAACTTCCCCCCGGCAACTTCTGACTCTAGCAATGGAGCCAGCTTCAGCGCCACCTCCAGCAGAAACCGTATCACCCAAATAGCATAATCTATTTACTGTACACACTCCAGTGCGACACTACCGAAATCAATCAACACTAAAAACAGGCAGGTCATTCAACACAAGTTCTCCCTTGCACACTGCACATGCAAAATCAATGATTCTCATCAAAGGTTCTCTCACCCCACTACATCTCTTGTGTACCCAGTCAGTACAGACACATACTGAAGATGTTTAAGGCATGTGTCTAACTCTGACCTGCTGTGTACGGATAGCGTCAGCAATGGTGTTCAGGAACTGTGGAGGGTTGGGCCACAGCCGCTTTTTGCTCTCAAGGCTCTGTTGCAGCTGCTTCCCAAAAGGCTCAACAGGGAACACTAGAGAAATATACACAGTTGGAATAATCTAATTTATTTATCTCACTCCCAACACCATACACCTTCCAATGAAATTAATGAAAGCATATGATCCACCCTGGATTCGAACCTGGGTTACCACAAACAGATCTTCAGCACTCAAACCATTACAGTTTACACCATCAAGATAGTAAGAAGAAATGTGAGGATGACAGCCTGGTTCTAACCTAATGGAGATTGAGCATCTCAACCCTCAACACCCCCCCCCCCCCTTAACTATTGTTTTATCTTTCTCTATTACTTGAGTTTCTCTCCTCTGTGTGGTGATGAGGAGCACCTGCCTGTGGTACCACTTCCCAAGAGGGACTTCTCGGAGGGAAACTATAGAAGAGGACGTTTTAAATCTTTACAGTTCCTTATGTAAAGGCAAGCCATGTGAGCTTGTGTCCAGTTGTGCAATCAATGAGATATGAGACTAAGAGCCTTCAATCTGCAGACAAACTTGACAGATGTCACCAGATTCATCAATTATCGTAATAAAATGTGAACAAGATTGAGAAGGGTGTGAGTTTCTAAATTACTTGTTGATTTTTCCTGAAGTTAACAGTCTTATGACATGAAGATTTAATCTTAAAAATTCTTCATATATATTATAATAATCTTTTTAGCTCACAACTTTATTGTACAGTATATTAAAATTAAGAGAACAGGAACAAATATTGAGTGTGAAATTAATCCATTATGAAACAGTAAATACAGGTTGCAAAGAATAAATAGTATATACTGTACAGTATATAATTTACCTTTTTTTTGTATACTATCTATCTATCTATTGCCAGATGCCTTACTCCCCTTTATGAGGGTGGCCATACACAAAATGCCCCCAAGCGGACCCATACCCTGTGAGGACAACCCATGCCAGTTTACTGAAGGACTTACAGGATTGACCACTCAACTTAGGGTCCGTCCAACTCCGAGGCCTTCTATGTATCTTTTTAGCACTATTTTTCTAAAGTGGTGTGCGGCTAGTCGATCCACTAACCTGCTTCACCCTTAGGTAAGCAGGACGGATTTGTATAAGGTTTACTCTCCTAGACAAGTTGTCGACCAAGGTTAATGAGTCCCATCCACCAAGATTTATATAAGGTTGTTGATGTTGTTGTTCCCCAGGCTGTCTGGCCGAGCAGCCCCAAGGTCCTGAGCAAGGCCAAGGCCATAACCGAGCGCCCCCACAGAACCCTCCCTGCTTTACCAGGTGACCGAAGCCGCTCCCAGGCGAGGAGCTTAGGAGGGTGCGGAAACGCCCGGGACGCCGAAGCCCCACCCAAGGCCCTGTAACTCGTAAAGCGCGAAGCTATGGTATTTGAAAGGTCCCGCAGTGCGAAGGTCATATTTACCATACTGTATAATATCATAATTAGTTATCCATATGTGCCTATTTTACTTTTAATATGAACATATGAACATTGAAAAGCAAAAAAACAAGTGGTAACAGCAAATGGCTGGTGAAAAATGTATATTTTAGCCACGCGGTCGTAATCTCACCCGAACCGGCGAGAGAGAGACATCTTCCCTCTCTCATGCTTCGCATGGTACTGAGAGACTAGGAGAGCTCTGAGACTGGCTAGAGCAGTAGTTCTTAACCCTTTTAGCACTGCGCCCCCCTTTGGTCAGGACTGTATTCATGATCCCCCCCCCCCCCCATGCCTCTGATGCCTAGAAAACTATTGTTTTGTATCCATTCCATATGGACGCAAGATACTGTAAAAAGGGCGAACAAATAACCAATCTGCATGCGAGGATTAAAACTGATTAATTAATGGTTTTATGTCAACACTACATGTGGTTGCTCGGAATGACGGTTGTGATTTTTTTTTATCAAAGTTTCTTATGTATACAGTATATATCTTTGCGATTCCCTGTATGCATTTTAATGGCCTAGTCCTATTTTGAACTTTGATTCCCCCCCCCCCCCCCCCCCCCCGGTTAAGAAACACCGGGCTAGAGGGTTGGAGAAAGCCTCCCCCATCCTCCCCCCTCTCTCCCAGCCATCCTTACGTGAAAATACTTGATAAATATTGGGAATAATAGGGGAAAATACCGGATAATTGAGAAGGGAGAAAGGGGGGGGGGGAAGGGAGGTGGACACATATAGAGAAGTGATAGGAGGTATGGAGGGGAATTATTTTACTTAATCACATATTACTTTGTTTTGAGTGCCAGTGAGGTGTTTTGAAAGTTTTTTTTTTATGCCTTGACTTTTAACACCTCCCGAGCGGCTGGTTTTGTAACGCTACTACCTGCCAAGCGGGCAGATTTACCCTAAATGAGCTTCATTCCATGCTCTTTTTCATGCATAAAGAAGAGCCAGAGCGTAATACAATTATGTATCCGTGAAAGGGCGATAATTAAGCTTTCCAATGACACCTGAACCATCCTTGTACGACCACGGGTTCTCTTGCAACAATGTTGCAATACGAAGGGAAAAACCCTAAAATACAGTAATTTCCTCAGTTTTTACCCTGTATCGCGGGACCAGGGAGGTGTACACATGTGGTGGTGGTGTCAGAGGCTGGACTATGTCCACGCTGAACGGTCAGAGCCCACCCGCACTCCTCCCACCGCATGGACTCTCTCTCAGAGCCGATTATGTGCTCAAAATCGCATTGGACTTAACCACTGAAGTGCGCATGGGGGGTATGAGACACCACACACCTGTGCTGACGTATTTGAGCTGTTCCCATCACTAAAATATTTATTTTACCATAAATAGCATTAATACTTATCCATATGCACCTATTATAGGTTGATTATAAAGGTATTAACCTGTTACAACAATAAAACAAGTGGAAACAGCGTTTGGATGGTCAAATCGGCGATACAGGCCGGGAATTACACAATGTATGGCTGAGGCAACCTCCCAGCCCACCACTTTCCTCCACCTCTGGAGAGAGACTGTCGATCGATACTCTCTCTCTCTTTCTTGCACTCGCTTGCTAACAGTGATGACAACGCCCTGCTACCAACTCGCTAATGTTAGCACGAAAATAGACCACAGGAAAAGGGAATAACAGGGAAAATAGGTGATAACTGAAGGAGGGGAGGAAACTGGGGAAGGAGGGGAGGTGGAGGAGTGATATTTGGCATGGCCCAAGGGCAATAAAAAAAAAATAAATAAATAAATAAAAAATAAAAAAATAAAAAAAATAAAAATTTTGGTGTTGAACCCTCCAGCCCCGGGGGCTATAGCTTGCGACTGTGCTCCGGTACCGGGTGTTTTGACGATCTTTGGCCTATGTTAACTACTCTGTAAGTCAATGAATATGTCATGTAATGTTGTAAATAAAAAAGAATAATGTTCCACAAACCTTCCTCTGTCGAATGGCGTTGAGTAGAGGTCTCTAGCCCCTCTGGTTGCATAATGGTGAGCGCGGGAAGACGAGTGCTTTTCGGCGGCAAATTCTTCCCGCGTTCGGACGCGTCGCCTCGGCCATGGCTACGACGCACCTAGCCGCTCGCCGCGCCAAAGACGATTTTAGTGTTTGATATTGAGAATGTGATGTTTATTTGATATTTTCTAGTTATTTTGAGGCCAATTATATAAAATATGTTTATTAGGGTATCACTGTCACTGATATTGCTAATTTTCACTCGATACCGTACATTTTATTAGTAATTGAGGTAGCTTATTGTTGTATTAGGCACTGATTATTCGTTATCACAGGTGTTTATTATACTTTGGCCATCAAATATTAGGTCTTGTGTCACTTTCACTTTGACAAATATGCTTTAGAGTGTCACTGTCACTGATAATGCTCATTTTCACTCGATACCGTACATTTTATTAGTAATTGAGGTAGGTTATTGTTGTATTAGGCACTGATTATTCGTTATCACAGGTGTTTATTATACTTTGGCCATCAAATATTAGGTCTTGTGTCACTTTCACTTTGACAAATATGCTTTAGAGAGTGTCACTGTCACTGATAATGCTCATTTTCACTCGATACCGTACATTTTATTAGTAATTGAGGTAGGTTATTGTTGTATTAGGCACTGATTATTCGTTATCACAGGTGTTTATTATACTTTGGCCATCAAATATTAGGTCTTGTGTCACTTTCACTTTGACAAATATGCTTTAGAGAGTGTCACTGTCACTGATAATGCTCATTTTCACTCGATACCGTACATTTTATTAGTAATTGAGGTAGGTTATTGTTGTATTAGGCACTGATTATTCGTTATCACAGGTGTTTATTATACTTTGGCCATCAAATATTAGGTCTTGTGTCACTTTCACTTAGTTATATGATTTGTAAACGATTTATATACAATTTATTGTGTCTTTTTTCACTGATTTCTATATTTCTATAGGTTCTAATCATATGAATGTCACTTGGTATATACATATGTGTCACTTTCACATATTATTATGGTGTAATTGTATTTGTATCAATGTTCTCATAATACATGACTTTTGTATTACAATACATTGGTTTTCTTCCACTTTTTGCCTATATATAATTATAGTGTACATATTGTCATTTTATTTGGCAATTTCAGTATGATTATTAGAACTCCAGCTTGGAGTGGTAATCAAAGAAGCAATCTACAGCACAGAGTGCCACCTTGCACTCCACACACTCCAGGGTTGACTTTTTACCTGACCTCGGCTTCACCCTGCTGTTGTAGCAGACATGGCACCGCTTCTGCTGTGTTCTTCCGGATTCATTCTGAGGCAGGGAACCAAGCCTGTGCCTAGTCAAGTATTGAGCAGACTGCAAGCGGTCAATAACGGCGGGCCCAGGATGTGCCACTGCCCTCTGTGGCATAGCATACTTCTCCAGGAGCTCCGTCAACACCTGCTTTTGGAACCTCCGCAGGCTATTGAACTTCATGGGTGTGTTCACATTCCGAAGCTTGTATATGTTGTAGGCATTCAGAACTGACATGTCCACCATATGCAGAAAGAACTTTTTGTACCATCTGCACGAGGTACGCAGGCAGTCAATGAAGCCTATCTGCATGTCGGACTTGTCCACCAGCCTCATGTTGATGTTGTAGTCCAGGACAGCATCGGGCTTGGTCACCCTGGCCTGGGTGCGGCGATCCACCTTGCCAGTCTCCACCATTTCCCCCTTGTGGATGGTGGTCAGGAGGTTGACCTTCCGCTGGTCGTGCCAGTGGATAGCCAGAATGGGCCCCGACTTCTTCTTGAACACATCACCTTTTTTGGTCTTTGGAGGGAAAGGTGGCATGCCCTTCCTTTTCCCTCGTACTGTGCCTACAGTCCCCGTCTTGCGCTCATGCAGGTACTGTGAGAGAGTGGGGGACGTGTAATAATTGTCCGTGTAGAGGACGTGATTCTTATGAAAGTAGCGGTCCATCATGGCTTGCACCACTGCTCCGCCAAAGCCAATGAGGGGGTCCACAAGCAAGTCCCCTTCCTTCCCGCTGTAGACCAGGAAGTCCAGGACATAGCCAGTTTGGCAGTCGCACAGCACAAAGAATTTTATGCCAAAGCGATGTCTTTTTGAGGGGATGTACTGCCGGAAGCTGAGTTTTCCCCGGAACAGCACAAGAGACTCGTCAATGACGACCTTGCGGAAGGGCTTGAAGTAGGAGGTGAAGCGTTCTCGCATCATCTCATACAACGTCCTAATCTTCCACAGCTTGTCTGGGAGGTGGACGTCAAGGTTGGTGACAAGATGGAGCGCTGCGAGGATATCAAGGTACCGGTCGCGAGACATATATTTCCCGAAGGCAGGGGTGGATATCAGATCATTGGTGATCCAATAGTCAGGCAACCTATGCTTCTTGACATGAGGCATTAGCATGGTGAGTGCCAGGAACACCATGAACTCTTTATGAGTCACTGGGGTCCACTGCCTCATGTGGCCCTTGGTCACCTTTCCCAAAAAGTGGACCTGGAATTGGTGCTGCTTATTTGTCTCTTTGACAACATAGCCTACCACCTCCTCATCAAAGAAGGCCTCAAACAGTTCGTGTGGTGGAGCATTGGGGCCTGCAGGAAAATTGGGGGTAACGCCTGAACCCTCCAGTACCTCATCAAAAGCTGGCACATCAGGGTTGTATGCATCCTCATCAACTACGTCTTGCCACTGAAAAACGTAGAATGGGTCTTGTCTACGCTGACGAGGAGCTCCAGCTGGTGGCCCAGCACGCCCACGGCCAACTCGGGAGGCGCGCGCCCTAGGGCGGCGAGGGCGGCGGCCAGGGCGGTGGGCAGCACGACGGGCAGCACGACGCCGGGCCAAGCGGATGGGTCGAGGGTCGTCGATGTCCATATAGTCATCGTCAGAGTGGTCATCTTGCCCTGACGGTGGACCTATGTAATCATGGCCAGAGTCTTCAGAGAGGTGCCCTTCATCATCAGTGGCCCCCACATAATCTGGCGGGGAACCAGTGATGCGTGGGCGGCGTGCGGGTGGGCGAGGTGGGGAAGGAGTGGCAGGTGAGGCTGTGTCCCCCGAGGTCCCGGGCTCCTTGGCCTGCGACGAGTGACAGAAAGCAATGTTTCACTGTCACTAGGGCCAGGTATTGGTGATGCGAGCTCAAAGACTTCTTCAGGAAGACATGTTGAAGGCGGGAGAGGTGGGGAGGACCGTGGGGAAAGTTGCGGGGACGTATGGCTGGGGCCGGCCGGGGTGGACGCCGCGGGAGCCTCGAACAAAACTCTCTTACTTTTCTTCATTTTCTTGGTATATTTCCTACCTTTCCCCTTTTCGGCAGCAGTATGTCTCCTGTCGGGGGACCTAGGAGGCAAATAGGCCGAAAGTATGGGGTCCTCAACCCTTGGCAATGGTGGGGGTGGTGGGGAAGAATGCGGGGCATCCGGGTCATCTTGGGTGGCGTGGGTAGATAAGGGAGACAATGGCGGACGAGAAGGGTCACCACGCTGACCCTCACTCACAGCCTCATCCTCACCAAGTAGTTTTGCTTGTTCCCTAGCTGCCGCGGCCGCCTTCTCAAGTATTTTCTGCTTATACAAATGTAGCTTGAAAGGCGATTTACCAGGGGAAGGGCTTGGCGTCGTGTCACTTAAGCGAAATTTGGTGAGTGACCTTGAACTCTCCCACTCGCTCACTCTCTCAAGTTCACTGTCTTTAGGTAAACCAGCTTCCTCAACAACTGGTACATCACCTTCATCACTCTCATCACTGTCATGTTCTCTCGCAAATCCCAGGAATTGCTCTTCTTTATCACTCTCATGGCCATAATCACTCGACTTATAATTACTGGAGTCGTCACTGACTTCATCATCAACATTATGCTTGGCATCAGCTCGCTCATAAAGTCTCAATGTCGTCTCAATACCTCCGGGAGATAACACATTTAGGCGATGGCGTCGGGGTAAGGCGCGACGAACAAGCAAGGGCGTCGTAGGAAGCACGGTATCGGACACAGCGGAATCACTATTTGGCGTACTGTCCATGATGGCGTCGGGGTAGATACTGTTGCTGTGGCGGAGTTTACGCCTGGTGGCGCCACCTACCGTCCCACGATACCGAAAATGTACGCGCGGCATTTGAAAGCACGCATGCAAGCAATGGGCGTTCAAGAGCCCTTCCGGGTTGCGCGGGCCGAGGTTGTTATGGGCGTTCAAGAGCCCATCCGGGTTGGAGGGGTTAAATTGATTTTTTTTCCCCCTGACTCTTAAGAGTCTTCCCGCAGTTCTCGGGTTAAGGGGGGTGACCTGCTTTTTTTTATTTCTGTCCTTTTCTCTCTTTCTCTGGCTTGTATCCATTCGGCCCCATTCAGCCAACTATTTTAAGCCGTTTATCCCCATCTAGGTGTCGATTTCTTCCGGGCGAGCGATAGCGAGCCAGCATTATATGAAGAAATCAGGCTTCGCCGGAGAAATTTTTCTATCGAAAAATGTACAAATTTAGCCTGCTGTCAAACAAAAATTAAAAATATGCTGGCTCGCTACCGCTCACCAGTAAAAAATTTACACTTGGATGGGGATAAACGTCTTAAAACAGTAGGCTGAATGGGGCCAAATGGATACAAGCCAGAGAAAGATAGAAAAGGACAGAACAAAAACAGGTCACCTCCCTTAACCCTTAAAGAGCGGCGCTCGACTTAAGTCGTGCACCAATTTGCAGCAAGTTAGGAGCATTATTAAGGCTTTTAAAGGGTTAAAATCGAGTGCAAATGGCCGGGAGAGCAGCAGGCCAGACAGCCGACTCCCAGGGCTTACCGCCGCCCATTAACTCATGTTCCCTGTGTTCTCGAGAGGCCGGCAGTGTAGCCAGTAGTGAGCATAGCTGGGAAAAATATACCGATATATGCTAAACTTCCATGTTCGTGGCACCACTGCAAGAGAACCACGAGTGCTATGTTGTTGTTGTTGTTCTCCAAGCTGCCTGGCCGAACAGCCCCAAGGCCCCGAGCAAGGCCAAGGCCATAACCGAGCGCCCCCACAGAACCCTCCCCGTCGACCACAATAAAGCCTGGGTGACCGAAGCCACTCCACGGCGGGGAGCTGAGGAGGGTGCGGAAATGCCCGGGAAACCAAAGCCCCACCCAGGGCCCTGTGTCCCTCAGCAATTATGAAGAGAAAGTTGAGGGGCAAGGGAAAAATGTGACGCTTTGGCTTCCAATCTTGGTAGATTGGGAGGTCAATCCACGTTAGAGACGCCGCCACTTGAGATCTAGAAAATATATAAGTAAAAGGAACAGTCAGAGTAAGCTATGGATATGGCAGAGATTGCTCAGTTCTCACTCTGATAGACCAGCCCATCACCACATGACTAGAACCCAATCCTCTCAGCATCAGCTAGGAAAGGCCCTAGAAAGCCACCTTTGGCGGGGGGATAGCTCCCCTATTTCAACCCTTTTCGGGGTTGGGCACCCGCCCGGTGCTATGTGCTATGTAGCTCGTTCTGGTCTCATTTTGAAGCTTTTAGTGCCTAGTTTTTTGCTAAATATTTTTTTTGTTCATGCAGATGCTTGATTTATCATGCAGGAGGGCCTGAATATGCCCAAATGAGCCCAAAACACCCCGCTAGACAAGGGTTAAGTCGGGACCCGCTCTTTAGGCCTTGGTTCTCTAACGGACTTAAGTCGGGACCCGCCAATTAAGGGTTAAGAGCCCCGGTGCCTTCGTAAAACCTTTTTAACCTATTGGCTGCTGGAAGACTCTTAAGAGGTTCTACTGGGCGACTTGTGGTAGACTCTTAATATCCTAGGCCTTAAAAAAAACATTGAAAACACCCCAGTGGCACTCAAAAAAAATTAATATTTGTTTTTGTTTAGGCGAGATAATTTCCCTCCATTACTTGCTACCACTCCTACACATGTGTCTCCCCCCCCCTCCTCAATTATCAGGTAATTTCTCTATTATTCCCGATATATATCAAGTATTTTCGTGGGAGGACAAGTATGAGCGAGGGAGGAGGGAGGAGGGTGGAGGAGTGTAACTCTGACCCTCCAAGCCAGTCTGAGTCCACCCTTTGTCTCTCAGTGCCAAGCGAGACACGAGAGAGGGAGGGTGTTAGTCTGTCACTGCTCAAGGCTAGATTACGACCGTGGGGCTAAAATATACAATTTTCACCAGCCAATTGCTGTTACCACTTGTTTTATTGCTTTCCCATGTTCATAAGTTCATATTAAAAGTATAATAGGCGCATATGGATAAGTATTAATTATATATATGGTAAATTAATGATTTTAGTGAGGAATGAATCAGAAAACCTTAGCACAGGGGTGTGGTATATACTACAGGGGCTTAGCACTTGCCGGGTTAAGAGTCCTGGCGCCTTCCCTGGTTAACAATTATGAAGGGAAAGTTAAGGGGTGAAGGAAAAAATTTATGCTTTAGCTCCCAGGTTGTCTCCCCTAGATGGGTTGCCAACCAAGGCTAACAAGTCCCATCCACCCAGAGTTTCATCCACCCACTAATGACTTATTTATAATATTGGTATCTAAATATTACAATGCGTTTATGTTTAAATTGACATTTCTGTCAGTTACATATTTTTCTCTGAACAGGACTGCCAGACTTGTCAAGCAGTTAATTTTTTATAGAAGCTGTCGATTGGCTAATGGATAGGAGTATGATTAGTAAAGAAAGATATCTATCATTATTTGATTTCATGTCTATTTTTTAAATTCTTTAATTACAAGTAATTTCAACAATTGAGTGACACTCTCTCGAGAGAAATCAGCACTCTGTTATACAAAATATTGCACAAAATACACTATTAACGTAAACACTATATTATAAACTGAACTCAGATGAGATACAAAATTACGAACAACTAAACAAGAGAGAAGACTGCCTACAGAAATGGCTCAGTTTTCAGCCAATCAGGTGCCGACTTCCCAACATGCCAACACCGTAGTAACTTACCCTGTTGTTGTGAAGCCACTTCATGTATTCAAAATTTAACTTACTACTGGTGATCTTCTTTCTCATGTTACTAATTCTTGGTCATCCTCCTTTCGGGACTTCGGTGAGACCTTTTCTATTGCGCTAGACATATTGAAAGCCTTGTCTCTAATTTCCTTTCTGGCCGTTCCACAGCTCCAGTTGTGGACGACCATCGCTCACTTCCTCAACCTATCAAGTCCGGTGTTCCTCAAGGTTCTGTTCTGTCTCCAGTTCTCTTTTTAATATTGATCAATGATCTTCTCATCTGTACCTCCAGTCCTACCCATTCATATGCTGATGACTCTACCTTTTACTATTCAACAAATTTTCCGCAACAACTCAGCATGCAATCACTCATAAACTCCCGTGATAAGGCCATAGCAAGCCTATCTTCTGATCTATCAACTATATCCAATTGGGGAAGAGAAATTTGTGTTACATTCAATGACTCCAAAACCCAATTTCTCCATTTATCTACATGTAAAGAACTTCCACACGGCTATCCCTTATACTGTACTTCAAAAATACACAATTCAACCCTTCATCTTCTCTCAGTATTCTTGGTGTTTCTTGTTCTTCTAGCCTTTCTTGGAAAGATCATATTACCACTCTTGGTAAAGCAGCTTCCCAGAAGTTAGGTGTGCTCAACCGTCTCCGTGGCTTCTTCACCCCTGCACAGCTTCTTGCTCATGTATTGAGTATTGTTCGCATGTGTGGGGAGGCTCAACCCCATACCGCACTTCTCGAAAGGGTAGAGTTAAAAGCATTTTGTCTCATCAACTCACCTCTTTCTAATTCCCTACAATCTCTCTCTACACGCGCGCAATGTTTCATCTCTCTCACTCTTCTACTGCTATTACAATTATCAGTGTTCTTCAGAGCTTTCTCTGTGTATACTTTCTCCCTTATGGAGAATGGGGGGGTACATGCCTTTCAACTTACTCCCACCCATAATCTGTCCAACTCTCTAACCCAAGATTGAGCCAATTTTCCCAGTATTTCTTCTACTCAACAAGCAAGCATTGGAACTCTCCCTCATCCTATGACTTAAACTGCTTCAAGCTCCGTGTGTCCCGACATTTTGATTCCAATGTACTGTACCTTGAAATTAGCTCTCTCACTCTTTCAACTTTGTGGGAAACATTTGTTACAGGCAGCCTTGCCTTTTGTCCCCTCCATTCACATAGAAAATAAATAATGGTGGGTTGCTTACTAGACAAACGAGTGCTACCTACCGGTACCTTGCTTACCTATATGGTAAACCAGCCATCACTCTCAGGCACTATGCAAAATTGCACTAGTTTGCAGGGCATCATTGGATTATAGTGAATGAAAGATGGGCCCATTTTTTATAAAAGAAGAGTTTTACAATGGCAATGTAAATCTCAAGATTAGGAAACAAGTGTATATTACTGTAGTAGCATTAAACATATTATTTTTGTTTTAGTTATCAAGTGAGAACAGTAAGCATAGTGTGCTGTATAAGAAGGATTGTATGAAGAAGACCTTTGAATGAAAAGAAGTAAAGTATAGTTTGTTTCTTTTCAACTAACTGTAAAGTGCAAAGTTCCCATACAAATGTCTCAGTTATTTGAAAGATTTGATAGTGAAATATGATGCTAATTATATAAACTTGGTCTTAATATGATGCAGAGCCATAGTAGTTTCATATTTTTCCATTAAGTATGGAGAAATTAGCTGCTAAGAAATTCAATTTATCGTCAGTTGAAAAGAAACAGAGTAGGCTATAGTACCCCCGTTTTTCTGACCTCTGACCGTTTCGGTGAGATAAGTCCTAATGGTGTTTTTAAGCTGGGCTTATAATTAGTCCTTATAATTAGGGTTGGGTGTGACAGGGATCTGCCTTGTGTAGGCCAATCGGCTTTCTGCAGACTCCCATTTTCTTATGTTCTTATGTTTTTATGTTCTTATGTACCAGTCAGATTATATAATGCATTTTTGTCCTAAGATAAAAGAAATTTCCTTTATAATAGAAATTATAGGACATAGATCACAACCAACAAATATGAGACCCACAACAAACCACCAGTATTAACCCCACATACAACACATTACAGTATAAGACATAATAATTACTAGTACGGATATCTCAGAAGTGTAGGTACCAGATAAGTTTCAAACAATAATAGCATTTCAATAACCCAACAAATCAACAAATGAACATTGATTATAGAGAATAACCACCATATGCTGTACTACTACTCTGATCCTAAAGCATGACCTTGCAAAATAAAATAAAGAAATCGATGCTGATGCTGGCATAGTGCTAAGTGCTTCAGCAACTCAACAAAGTGCCCTGCCGTATCTATCTGCACCACACCAGCCTTAACAGTGCAGTAACGAAACAGTGCCGTTACAAGACTTACCGTAAGACATAACCGTTAATCCGGACTTTTAGTCGCCATGTATGACATGCAGTAGGATATATGGGGCATGCTGGCAAATACAAGACTGTTCATACTCTGTCTCAATACAAAGTCCCTTATGTTTCATCATATTATTAAATTTACAAAATTAAAGTTATGCTCCATTGTTGCCTCAATGCCCCTGGAAATAATTAATTGGCCAAAGCAATGGTAGTTCATGCAAATTTTCCTGTATTCCTTCTTACACTCAACTCAATCCCTAAACAATACTGCCCCAACTTGCTACCCGGATGTGGAGCAGTCTTTTCTCTTTTCCCTCTACTAAATGTGAAAGGTTCCTTACCCCTAGGGTGATAGAATGAATGGGGAAAACAAAGAAAGCCATCTTACCCCGACATTTGGGTTGCATGTGATGAGCAGTGACAGCAATCCCAGATGTCATCCCTCCACCACTGATTGGTACCAAGATGGCATCCAAGTCCGGCACCTGTCACACAAAAGTACTAAAATAACAAGGCGAAACAGGGGTGATCCAAAACAAAGCCACCCATGGATTAAATAGGGTTAAGACTACATTAAACCCTTGAATACGATGGTACATATCATATTAACTTTATTATGGCTAATAACATTTCCGTCGACCAGTAGTAATGGATCTGATCTCTTGAGCAGATTTTAAGCTCTGAGGTAACTCTGTGTGAGACGCAAACAAGAAATTGTACCGATAGTCCTCTTATCGCCTAGTCTTAAAATTCTTTAAAGTACTTATTCAGTACAGGTCGCCCGCGCTATACGATGCCTCATTATACGATATTTTGCTATATCGATCGAGGCATTATACTATTTTTTTTCTCTTGATCTTCAAAAATTGCTACAGTGATTGACTGACCGTAAAACAGACGCACGCCGTATCATATATGCTATATATGTTATGTTTCCCAGCTATCGCCTTTACTAATGAATAGATAATTTTCAATCAAGTGTTGTTTGGTCTGTATTTAATCTGTGACTCATTTCTGATATGGCGGAATTATACAAAAAAATTATCCTACCAACTCATAATAACTAATATGACAGTCAATAATAAAAAAGTGTTAACATTTCTTTCCCAATCTTTACGACAAACACTGCTGATTGATATATAGAAAATAGAAATAGAAAAACAAGACCATTTGTATTGCAATATATTTTAGGCCTAATGAGGTCAGCATCTGACTGACAAGATGGGGGAAGATTTTGTATCGACTTTTGTTTATTATGCATTGATGGGTTGTTCATATTTTTAATTCCATCACATTAGAAATTACTCACAGATTAAATACCGAGTGGAAATGAGTCATTGGAGCTGGTGGACAAGTTTTGTTACATAGGAGATACCATCTCTGCCGGTGGTGGGGCCGAGGCTGCCACTGTGTGTAACACTGACAATCCCAATGGGATCTTCAACCTAACTAGGCAAGTTAAAAATGACAGTAGGGATATTATAGGTGAACAGTGTGTTAGAGATGATAATGGGAAGATTGTGTATGCAGAAAATGAAATTAGAGAAGCATGGAAGGTACACTATGAACGATTGCCAAATGTAGAGTTTGAATGGGATAAGGAACAGCTTAGTATCGAAAAACCAATATCTGGGCCCCCTCCTTTGATCGCACCAACTGTACTGAGCGACGCAATCAATAAAATGAAGGACGGTAAAGCTCCAGCTTGCTCAGACATTGTCGCTGAGATGATAAAAGACTCAGGGGAGATTGGTGTAAACTTAGTCACTGAGTTGATAAACACCATTATTAAAGATGAGAAAATCTCAGAGGATTGGCTCAAAAGTGTAATAGTAAATATATACAAAGGAAAAGGGGATGCGTTAGATAGAGGAAATTATAGGGGCCTGAAAATGCTTGACCAAATCATGAAGGTCTGTGAGAGTCCTTGAGGGTTTGATCAGGCAAAGCATCTCTATTGATGATATGCAGTTTGGTTTTATGCCAGGACGTGGTACAACCGATGCTATCTTCATAGTCAGGCAGATACAGGAAAGATACTTACTAAAAGGCAGGTTGGTGATGGGCTGGTCTATCCGAGTGAGAGCTGAGCGATCTCTGCCATACCCATAGCTTACTCTGACTGTTCCTTTTACTTATATATTTTCTAGATCTCAAGTGACGGCGTCTCTTCCGTGGATTGACCTCCCAATCTACCAAGATTGGAAGCCAAAGCGTCACATTTTTCCTTTGCCCCTCAACTTTCTCTTCATAATTGCTGAGGGGCACAGGGCCTGGGTTGGGCTTTGGTTTCCCGGGCATTGCCGCACTCTCCTCAGCTCCCCACCATGGAGTGGCTTCGATCACCCAGGCTTTATTGTGGCAGGGAGGGTTCTGTGGGGGCGCTTGGATATGGCCTTGGCCTTGCTCGGGGCCTTGGGGCTGTTCGGCCAGGCAGCTTGGGGAACAACAACAACTAAAAGGCAAGGATCTTTACTTTGTGTTTGTGGACCTGTAGAAGGCCTTTGATAGGGTACCTAGAGATGTTGTGCAGTGGGCTATGAGGAAACTTGGTGTGGAAGAGTGGCTGGTGTGTGTGATAATGAAGATGTATGAGGATTCGCGAAGTTCGGTGAAGGTGAAGGGTGTACTGAGTGATGAGTTCGCAGTCCGTGTTGGAGTCCATCAGGGTTCAGTGTTAAGCCCCCTCCTCTTTATTATGGTCTTGGAGGTGCTGTCTAGAGTTTTTAGAGGCGGACTCCCGTTGGAACTGTTTTATGCAGACGATTTAGTCCTAATAGCTGACAGTATGCAGGATGCTGAGGCCAAATTCAGAGAGTGGAGAGAGGGCATGGCGAGCAAGGGTTTAAGAGTCAATATTAACAAAACCAAGGTTATGCATTGTAGATTGAGACCAGGCAATGTGGAAAAGAGCGGTGCATACCCATGTGCAGTGTGTGGAAAGGGAGTGGGCGTTAACTCAATTCAATGTAGCATCTGTCGATGTTGGGTACACCATGGGAGTAAGCGCTGTAGTAGAATAAAGGGGCCCCTGCCGAAGGATAAGTCAGAAATAGAGAAATTTTAGTGCGTAGTGTGCAAAGGCGAGCTTGTGTTAAGTGATGATCCTGTGGCTGTGAATTTTGAAAATGAGTCTTTGGAGCTGGTAAACAAGTTTTGTTACCTAGGAGATACCATCTCTGCCGGTGGTGGGGCCGAGGCTGTCACTGTTGCTAGAATTAGGTGTGGCTGGGGGAAGTTCAGAGAATTGATGCCAATCCTGACCATGAAAATAATGCCTCTCCCCCTGAAGGGAAAGGTGTATGCCTCATGTGTTAGAAGTGCAATGACATATGCCTCAGAAACATGGGCCGTTAAAGTAGAGGATGTCAACAGAATGGAGCGTAATGAGATGAGAATGGTGAGATGGATGTGTGGGGCCAGGCTACAGGATAGAATAACAAATGTTGAGCTGAGGAGACGTTTAGGTATAAAGAGTATTAGCGAGGTGATGCGTACAAGTAGACTGGGATGGTATGGACATGTGGAGAGAATGGATGAACAAAATTGGGTGAAAAAATGCAGGTCTGTGATTGTGGAGGGAGCTGCACCAAGGGGTGGACTGAGGAAGACCTGGGATCCGACTATACGCGCCGATCTCAAATCCAAGAACTTGACAAGTGAAGCAGCCCTTAACAGGGTTGCCTGGAACGCCGCCATTAGGACAAGAGACTGAAACTGCACTGATGTGTGGAACACTCAGTCTTAAAATTTTATGTATGTATGTATGTATAATTAGATGTGGCTGGGGGAAGTTCAGAAAACTGCTGCCAATTCTGACCATGAAAAGAATGCCTCTCCCCCTGAAGGGAAAGGTGTATGCTTCATGTGTTAGAAGTGCAATGACGTATGCCTCAGAAACATGGGCCGTTAAAGTAGAGGATGTCAACAGAATGGAACGTAATGAGATGAGAATGGTGAGATGGATGTGTGGGGCCAGGTTGCAAGATAGAATAACAAATGATGAGCTGAGGAGACGTTTAGGTATAAAGAGTATTAGGGAGGAGATGCGTACAAGTAGACTGGAATGGTATGGACATGTGAAGAGAATGGGTGAACAAAACTGGGTGAAAAGATGCAGGTCTGTGATTGTGGAGGGAGCTGCACCAAGGGGTCGACCGAGGAAGACCTGGGATCGGACTATACGTCTATCTATCCATCTATTGCCTGAAACCGTGATCCCAGAAGGGGGTGGCCACGAACGAACTGCCCCCATGTACCTCTGTCCCCAGTGAGTCGATGCCCCTCTTCTCAACCAGCACTGCCTTCATCCATATACTTCCTCACTCCATCCTTCCACCTCTCCCTCTCTGTCCTTCCACCCCGCTCTCGTACACCCTCTTAGTCAATCTCTCGCTTTCCATACGTTCCATATGGCCAAACCATCTCAACTTGTTCCTTTTCACACTTTCCAGCACATCTACCTCCACACCACACCTCCTTCTTACTTCCTCATTCGTCTGTCTATCCCTCCATGTAACTCCGCATGCACTTCTCAAGTAACTCATTTCCACCGCTCTCACTCTTGGTCTGCGTCTCTTCCCGAACGTGCCGATCTCAAATCCAAAAACTTTACAAGTGAAGCAACCCTTAACAGGGTTGCCTGGAACGCCGCCATTAGGACAAGAGACAAACTGCACGTATGTGTGAAGCACTCAGTCTTAAAATGTTATGTATGTATGTATGTATGTATGTATGTATGTATGTATGTATGTATGTATGTATGTATGTATGTATGGTTACCTAGTGGAGGTTCATCTATCAGTCAGCGGCCTTGGCGAGAGCTGTCTCCCCCACCCCCACCCACCGAGTTTGTTTGCTGCCGGTGCTTGATGAACCAGACTATTCAAGGGAGCAGCTCTGCCCCGCAAAGTATGGCTGATCAGTCACCGACTTCAGGTGGTTGTTCAAGGCTACTTTTGAAGACTTCCGTTGGCACATCCATCAGGTTTCTCTGGCATTTCGTTGAAGAGACTAGGACCCCTATTTTTCATCCATGAGTCCCTGAGTGTGCCCAGAGCTCCCCAACACTTTAGGGGTGGGATGTTACTCTTACTCTTCCCCCCCCCCCCCCCAAGTCACTCCAGTTCCATGATATTGTGGTGTGAAGGTTTGGCACTAGACCTTCAATAACTTTCCATGTGTAGATAATCAGAAACCTCTCTCTCTTCTTCACTCCAGTGAATAGAGGTTAAGAGACTTCAGCTGATCCCAGTAGTGAAGATATTTTACCAAGCTGATGTGGGATGTGAAGCTTCTTTGAACACACTCTATTACGTATATTCCTCTGGCTCTGTGTGATGTTAGCACACTGCAATACTCCAGTCGTGGGATTACCTATGATTTGAAAGTGTTATAAGAAACATAAGAACATCAGCCCTTCTTCTTGTATCCTGAAAGTGCGTAGTATCCAACTTGCTAGTTTCCTAGCCGCTGCCGACTTGGCCTGAAGGAAATGTTTTCTGACATTACCCAAAGATCTTTAACATCTGTTTTTCGTGGGATTGGCAGGTGTGACTCCGCTATGTAGGCTATGCTTTCTTTTATTTCTACATTTCCTCCATCTTACAAGCTAAAATTTATCTGCACTATATTGCATGTTATTATCTTTGGCCCACTGAAACACTAAATGAAAACTGAATACTGTACTCGAATTGCATTTTTTATTACGATACGTTTTGGTACTGGCACGCTTTGTTAAGAGCAGTCGAGAGTTTTTATGAAGAGAGCAGAGCGAGTGTTATAGTAGGAAATAATGAGTTAAGTAAATGGTTTGAGGTAAATGTAGGTCTGCGACAGGGTTGTGTAATGTCACCGTGGCTGTTCAATGTATATATGGATGGTTTGGTGAGGGAGGTGAAAATGAGAACTATGGGTAGAGGATTGGATTTAGTAGGAAAGAATGGTAGAGATTGGGAGTTAACCCAGTTGATGTTTGCTGATGACACAGCATTGGTGGCGGATTCTGAGGAGAAACTGCAGCGAGTAGCTAAAGATTTTGGTGTGGTATGTGGGAAAAGGAAGCTGAGGGGGAACGTCAATAAAAGTAAAGTGATGGGTGTGTAATAGAGGTGCTCGTAGGGTGAATCTAGATGTGTGGCTGGATGGGGAAATACTGGAATAAGTGGAGTATTTTGTATAAGCAAGAGCCAGAGCGTAATACAATTATATATTCATGAAAGTACAGTAATAGAGCTTTCCAATGACACCTGAATCATCTCTGTACGACGTCTGGTTGTCTTGCAACGATCTTGCAAATGTAGGACAAAATAGCTAAAAATTAGCGGCTTTGAGCTGTTTTCGCTATGTATAACGTTGTAGTGGTGCGAAGGAACTCTCTCTCACTCTTCAGTATGAGCCCAGACTCCGTGGGCTTCGGATGAGGCCCTCTCGTGCTGCCTGCAACAGCTTGCCTCGCTCCCAGGCCACATAATAGCCAGAATCGGTGCCCATCAGGTGACAGGCACCGCAAGGAAGTGGTCAAATATCTAGGAGGAATGATACCGGCAAGCAGGGACGCAGGTATTGAAATGAAGGTAAAACGGAGAATATGTGCAAGAAGGAAAGTTTTCGGAGCAATGGGAAGTACTGAATGTGAAACGGGAGAAATCTCGGAATGGAAGCCAAGTGCAATGTATCAAGGTATAGTTATACTACTCAATTAGTTTTCCAGAACGCCCCAGCCAGCAGTCCCTCAAAAACAAACGTAATGAAACCATAGAACACTTATCTTCTGATCTAGCTACTATTTCCAATTGGGGAAGAGAAAACCTTGTTGCATTTAGTGCTTCCAAGACCCAATTTATCCATCTTACTACCCGTCCGGAACCTCCAGAGGACTATCCTTTATTCTTCAACAATACAAAAATCAATCCTTCATCTTCTCTCAATATTCTCTGTGTCTCTTTATCTTCTGCTCTCACTTGGAAGGACCATATTACCAGTCTTGCTAAGGCAGCTTCCCAGAAGCTGGGTGTGCTCAACCGCCTCAAGGGGTTCTTTACCCCTGCGCAGCTTCTTGCTCTGTACAGGGGCACAGTGCGTCCTTGTATTGAGTATTGTTCACATGTGTGGGAGGATCATCTCACACCGCACTCCTAGACAAAGTAGAAAGGAAAGCCTTTCGTATCATTAACCCGGGAGGCCCGGGGAGACTCTTAAGAGTTCCCCCGGCGGACTGCGGGAAGACTCTTAACCCTCCAGCCCCGGGCACTCTAGCTCGCTACTGTGCTGCGGTACCGGGTGTTTTGACGATCTTTGGGCTATGTTATCTCCTCTGTAATTCAATGAATATGGCATGTAATGTTATGAATACAAACGAAAAATGTTCCACAAACCTTCCTCTGTAGAATGGCATTGAGTAGAGGTCTCTAGCCCCTCTGGTTGCATAATGGTGAGCACGGGAAGACGAGTGCTTTTCGGCGGAAAATTCTTCCCGCGTTCGGATGCGTCGCCCCGGCCACGGCTACGACGCACCTAGCCGTTCGTCGCGCCAAAGTATTTATCTCCCTTAGACGATTTTAGTGTTTGATATTGAGAATGTGATGTTTATTTGATATTTTTATAGTTATTTTGAGGCCAATTATATAAAGTATGTTTATTAGGGTATCACTGTCACTAATATTGCTCATTTTCACTCGATACCGTACATTTTATTAGTAATTGAGGTAGGTTATAGTTATATTAGGCACTGATTTTTATTACAGGTTTATTATACTTTGGCCATCAAGTATTGTGTCTTGTGTCACTTTCACTTTGATAAATATGCTTTAGAGAGTGTCACTGTCACTGATAATGCTCATTTTCACTCGATACCGTACATTTTTATTAGTAATTGAGGTAGGTTATTGTTATATTAGGCACTGATTACTCGTTATCACAGGTGTTTATTATACTTTGGCCATCAAGTATTGTGTCTTGTGTCACTTTCACTTTGATAAATATGCTTTAGAGAGTGTCACTGTCACTGATAATGCTCATTTTCACTCGATACCGTACATTTTATTAGTAATTGAGGTAGGTTATTGTTATATTAGGCACTGATTATTCATTATCACAGGTGTTTATTATACTTTGGCCATCAAATATTATGTCTTGTGTCACTTTCACTTAGTTATATGCTTTGTAAACGTTTTATATACAATTTATTGTGTCTTTTTTCACTGATTTATATATTTCTATAGGTTCTAATCATATGAATGTCACTTATTATATACATATATGTGTCACTTTCACATATTATTATGGTGTAATTGTATTTGTATCAATTTTCTCATAATAGATGACTTTTGTATAACAATAAATTGGTTTACTTCCACTTTTTGCCTATATATATACTGTACATATTGTCATTTTCTTTGGCACTTTCACTATGATTATTAGAACTCCTGCTTGGAGTGGTAATCAAAGAAGCACCCTACAGCACAGAGTGCCACCTTGCCCTCCACACACTCCACGGTGGACTTTTTACCTGACCTCGCCCTCAGCCTGCTGTTGTAGAAGACATGGCACCGCTTCTGCTGCGTTCTTCCTGATTCATTCTGAGGCAGGGAAACAAGCCTGTGCCTATTCATGTAATATGCACACTGCAAGCGGTCAGTAACGGCGGGCCCAGGATGTGCCACTGCCCTCTGTGGCGTACCATACTTCTCCAGGAGCTCCGTCAACACCTGCTTTTGGAACCTCCGCAGGCTATTGAACTTCATGGGTGTGTTCACATTCCGAAGCTTGTATATATTGTAGGCATTCAGAACTGCCATGTCCACCATATGCAGAAAGAACTTTTTGTACCATCTGCACGAGGTACGCAGGAAGTCAATGAAGCCTATCTGCATGTTGGACTTGTCCACCAGCCTCATGTTGATGTTGTAGTCCAGGACAGCATCGGGCTTGGTCACCCTGGCCTGGGTGCGGCGATCCACCTTGCCAGTCTCCACCATTTCCCCCTTGTGGATGGTGCTCAGGAGGTTGACCTTCCGCTGGTCGTGCCAGTGGATAGCCAGAATGGGCCCCGACTTCTTCCTGAACACATCACCTTTTTTGGTCTTTGGAGGGAAAGGTGGCATGCCCTTCCTTTTCCCTCGTACTGTGCCTACAGTCCCCGTCTTGCGCTCATGCAGGTACTTTGAGAGAGTGGGGGACGTGTAGTAATTATCCGTGAAGAGGACGTGATTCTTGTGGAAATTGCGGTCCATCATGGCTTGCACCACTGCTCCGCCAAAGCCAATGAGGGGGTCCACAAGCACGTCCCCTTCCTTCCCGCTGTAGACCAGGAAGTCCAGGACATAGCCAGTTTGGCAGTCGCACAGCACAAAGAATTTTATGCCAATGCGATGTCTTTTTGAGGGGATGTACTGCCGGAAGCTGAGTTTTCCCCGGAACAGCACAAGAGACTCATCAATGACGACCTTGCGGAAGGGCTTGAAGTAGGAGGTGAAGCGTTCTCGCATCATCTCGTACAACGTCCTAATCTTCCACAGCTTGTCTGGGAGGTGGACGTCAAGGTTGGTGACAAGATGGAGCGCTGCGAGGATATCAAGGTACCGGTCGCGAGACATATATTTCCCGAAGGCAGGGGTGGATATGAGATCATTGGTGATCCAATAGTCAGGCAACCTATGCTTCTTGACATGAGGCATTAGCATGGTGAGTGCCAGGAACACCATGAACTCTTTATGAGTCACTGGGGTCCACTGCCTCATGTGGCCCTTGGTCACCTTGCCCATAAAGTGGACCTGGAATTGGTGCTGCTTATTTGTCTCTTTGACAACATACCCTACCACCTCCTCATCAAAGAAGGCCTCAAATAGTTCGTGTGGTGGAGCATTGGGGCCTGCAGGAAAATTGGGGGTAATGCCTGAACCCTCCAGTACCTCATCAAAAGCTGGCACATCAGGGTTGTATCCATCCCCATCAACTACGTCTTGCCACTGAAAAACGTAGAATGGTTCTTGTCTACGCTGACGAGGAGCTCCAGCTGGTGGCCCAGCACGCCCACGGCCATCTCGGGAGGCGCGCGCCCTAGGGCGGCGAGGGCGTCGGCCAGGGCGGCGGCCAGCACGACAGGCAGCACGACGCCGGGCCAAGCGGATGGGTCGAGGGTCGTCGATGTCCATATAGTCATTGTCAGAGTGGTCATCTTGCCCTGACAGTGGACCTATGTAATCATGGCCAGAGTCTTCAGAGATGTGCCCTTCATCATCAGTGGCCCCCACATAATCTGGCGGGGAACGAGTGATGCGTGGGCGGCGTACAGGTGGGCGAGGTGGGGAAGGAGTGGCAGGTGAGGCTATGTCCCCCCGAGGTCCTGGGCTCCTTGGCCTGCGACGAGTGACAGAAAGTAATGCTTCACTGTCACTAGGCCCAGGTATTGGTGATGCGAACTCAAATACTTCTTCAGGAAGACATGTTGAAGGCAGGAGAGGTAGGGAGGACCGTGGGGAAAGTTGCGGGGGCGTATGGCTGGGGCGGGCAGGGGTGGACGCCGCGGGAGCCTCGAACAAAACTCGCTTACTTTTCTTTCCTTTTTTGATATATTTGCTGCCTTTCCCCTTTTCGGCAGCAGTATGTCTCCTGTCGGGGGACCTAGGAGGCAAATAGGCCGAAAGTGGGGGGTCCTCAACCCTTGGCAGTGGTGGGGGTGGTGGGAAAGAATGCGGGGCACCCGGGTCATCCGGGTCATCTTGAGTGGCGTGGGTAGATAAGGGAGACAATGGCGGGCGAGAAGAGTCACCACGCTCACCCTCACTCACAGCCTCATCCTCACCAAGTATTTTGGCTTGTTCCCTAGCTGCCGCGGCCGCCTTTTCAAGTATTTGCTTCTTATATAAGTGTAGCTTGAAAGGCGATTTAGCTGGCGAAGGGCTTGGGGTCGTGTCACTCATGCGAAATTTGGTGAGTGACCTTGAACTCTCCCACTCACTCACTCTCTCAAGTTCACCGTCTGTAGGTAAACCAGCTTCCTCAAAAACTGGTACATCACCTTCATCACTCTCATGTTCTCTCGCAAATCCCAGGAATTGCTCTTCTTTGTCACTCTCATCGCCATAATCACTCGACTTATAATTACTGGAGTCGTCACTGCCTTCATCATCAACATTATGCTTGGCATCAGCACGCTCATAAAGTCTCAATGTCGTCTCAATACCTCCGGGAGATAACACATTTAGGCGATGGCGTCGGGGTAGGGCGCGACGAACTAGCACGGGCGTCGTAGGAAGCACGGTATCGGACACAGCGGAATCACTATTTGGCGTACTATCCATGATGGCGTCGGGGTAGATACTGTTGTTGTGAAGTAGTTTACGCCTGGTGGCGCCACCTACCCTCCCACGATACCAAAAATTTACGCGCGGCATTCGAAAGCACGCACGCAAGCAATGGGCGTTCAAGAGCCCTTCCGGGTTGCGCGGGCCGAGTTTGTTATGGGCGTTAAAGAGCCCTTCCGGGGTGTAGGGGTTAAGAGTAAGGGGAAAACAAAAATCCATTTAAAACACCCCAATTTTTTTTTTTTTTTTTTTTTCCCCCTGGGCCATGCCAAATATCACTCCTCCACCTCCCCTCCTTCCCCACTTTCCTCCCCTCCTTCAGTTATCACCTATTTTCCCTGTTATTCCCTTATTCTGTGGTCTATTTTCGTGCTAACATTAGCGAGTTGGTAGCAGGGCGTTGTCATCACTGTTACCAAGCGTGGGAAAGAGCGAGAGAGAGACTATTGCGTAACAGTGTCTCTCAAGACAAGGGGAGGGGAGGAGGGCAGGGAGGTTGCCTCAGCCATACATTATGTAACTCCCGGCCTGTATCACCGATTTTGACCATCCAAACACTGTTTCCACTTGTTTTATTGTTGTAACAGGTTAATACCTTTATAATCAACCTATAATAGGTGCATATGGATAAGTATTAATGCTATTTATGGTAAAATAACGATGTTAGTGATGGGAACAGCTCAAATACGTCAGCACAGGAGTGTGGTGTCTCATACCCCCCATGCGCACTTCTTAGGTTAACTCCCGTCCACTCACAAACTCTCTGCAATCTCTCTCACTTCGCCACAATGTTGCATCTCTCTCGCTATTCTATCACTACTACAATAATCAGTGTTCCTCGGAGCTTTCCCAGTGTATACCACCTCCTCTACGTAGGGTACGTAGTACCCTTCTTGCAACACAATCCCACCCCTAGCCTGTGCAACTCTCCAACCCAAGAGTGAAATGCTATTCTCAGACTTTCTTCTATTCAACTGCTGAGCTCTGGAACTCTCTCCCAGAATTAGTCTTTCCCTCTTCCTATGACTTAAATTGCTTCAAACTCTGTGTGTCCAGGCATTTTAGCTCGAACGTCCCTTGATTTTGGCCCTGTCACTCTTTCAACTCTGGGGGAGGCACTTGCTGCAGGTAGTTCTGCCTTTTGTCTCCCTTATTCACATAGAAAAAAAATGTACCAACAGTGATGTATGGGGCTGAGACATGGCTCTGAAGGCAAAGAAGAGAAGAAAGCTGGATGTGATAGAGATGAGGTGCTTGAGGAGTATGTGTGGAGTGACTCGTAGAGACAGATTGAGGAATGAAGAGATACGTAGGAGAGTAGGGCAACAGGAACCTTTGTCGGCCAGAGTGGATAGAAGGGTGCTGTACTGGTATGGACATGTTGAGTGAATGGTAGATGAAATTATTACAAAGAGAATATGTGAGTCAGATAAAAGGGAAGGTAGAGGGGTAGGAAGACCTCCATTGAGATGGAGAGATTGTGTAGTACAAGCATTGGAAGATAGAAGAATTATTTTAGATTAGCCAAGAGAAGTGGTAATAAATAGGAATGAATGGAGAATGCTAGTGAATAGATGAGTGTAAACGCGGTGGCTTGGGAGAGGGTGTCAGGCGCCAGTTGGACTAGATAATTAGTCCGTCAGGCGCCTAGCCCAGGGAGCCGGTATATATGAAAGGTTATGCCTGGATGTGTGGTAGGCGGGCACTGTGGTGTGCTCCGCTGCGTGTCTCCCTGATCGGAACTTCTCCGGTAGGTTGGGGGCGGGGGGAGTGCTGGAGTGCCCTTAGTGATCCCTGGTCTCTGGGTCTTCTCCTGGGCGACCTAGATGTGTGTGAATTTGTATTTAGTTTTTTTGTGTTGTGTTGTGTTGTCCCTGTTCGGACTCTCGAGTCGGCCACTCCCAGCTATGAGGTATGTGCCTGAGTATATACATAGTTACATACTGTACATACAATACATTGTCTTATATATTTTGTATTCATACTGTATCTTAAATGTTTATAATGATTACACCTACTGTACTTAACTTTTAATTACAATAACATAAATGTAGAAAAAATACAGCAATATGAATAAAGCTAAGGTTACCTCTTCCAGCAGCTCTAGTGCAATAGTACCCTGCCCAGCCATGACATCATAGTTATCGTACGGGTGGATCACAGCTCGACCCGTCTCTTCCGCTATCCTCGCACATGTCTCCTTCCTGTATATTAAAATATACACCTACAGAACAATATTTCACAGAGGTGTCAAATACTTAATTAACTTAAAAAGATATTTTTCTTTAATTTTCATGTATTAATAAGCTCAAAAATGTTATTGCAAAAACAGAAGATGCATAGTTCTGCAGTATCCCATCTATGGACACATAACTCAGTTATTACTACTACTTCTGTGTTATGAATTGGTGACTATATAGGATATTATTTGTTTTGGTGTTTTATATATTTCATTATATTGTTTTGCTTAATCTTCAATGCGTTACTTCCACATAGTGATTTTTATAAGTTCCTTTGTCATTTTATTGCGCAGTTCCTGTTTTGGTTTATTTGTTTAGCAAGTTTTACATTTTAGTAAAACTTGCTAAACTACGATCGCTAATAATTACCTCTTATATTCGGGTTTTGATGAACATTTTGGAGTTCCTAGTAGTATATTAGAACATATTTATAATGTTCATACTCTCATAAGTATCAAAACTCACTTGTTTTGGTATAAATCGTACTTATCTCTTACTTATGCCTAATATCCTAATCTCTTCTAAAGATGTACTTTCTACCCTCTCTGGGCTTAACACTAATAAGGCGTACGGTCCGGACGGTGTTCCTCCTGTTGTTCTCAAAAACTGTGCTTCCGTGCTGACTCCCTGCCTAGGCAAACTCTTTCGTCTCTGTCTATCCTCTAACGTCTTCCCTTCATGCTGGAAGTTTGCTCACATTCAACCTGTCCCAAAGAAGGGTGACCGCTCTCAACCCTCCAACTATCGTCCAATTGCTCTTATCTCTTGTCTTTCTAAAGTTTTTGAAACTATTCTTGCTTCCAAATTTCTTAAGCATTTCTCTTCTCATAATCTGCTCTCAGATCGCCAGTATGGCTTCCTTAAGGGTCGCTCTACTGGTGATCTTCTTTCATATCTTACTAACTCTTGGTCATCCTCCTTCCGGGACTTCGGTGAGACTTTTTCTATTGCACTAGACATATCGAAAGCCTTCGATAGAGTCTGGCATAAATCTTTAATTTCTAAACTACCCTCCTTCGGTTTCTATCCCTCCATCTGTGCCTTTGTCTCTAATTTCCTTTCCGGCCGTTCCATAGCCGCGGTTGTGGACGGCCATTGTTCACTTCCTCACCCTATAAACTCCGGTGTTCCTCAGGGCTCTGTCCTATCTCCTATTCTCTTTCTAATTTTTATAAATGATCTCCTTAACTGTACCTTAATTCCCATCCATTCATACGCAGACGACTCAACCTTACACTACTCCATTAGTTTTTCAGAACGCCCCAGCCAGCAATCCCTCAACGACAAACGTAATGAAGCCATAGAACTCTTAAATTCTGATCTAAATACTATTTCCAATTGGGGCAGAGAAAACCTTGTTAACTTTAATGCTTCCAAAACCCAATTTCTCCATCTATCTACCCGTCAGGATCTCCCAGCGGACTATCCCTTATTCTTCAACAATACAAAAATCAACCCTTCATCTTCTCTCAATATTCTTGGTGTCTTTTTTCTTCTGCTCTCATTTGGAAGGACCATATTACCAGTCTTGCTAAGGCAGCCTCCCAGAAGCTGGGTGTGCTCAACCGCCTTAGGGGGTTCTTTTCCCCTGCACAGCTTCTTGCTCTGTACAGGGGCATAGTGCGCCCTTGTATTGAGTATTGTTCACATGTGTGGGGAGGTTCCTCTCACACCGCTCTCCTAGACAAAGTTGAAAGGAAGGCCTTTCGTATCATTAACTCCCGTCCACTCACCAACTCTCTGCAATCTCTCTCTCTCCGCCGCAATGTTGCATCTCTCTCGCTATTCTATCGCTACTATAATAATCAGTGTTCCTCAGAGCTATCCCAGTGCATACCACCTCCTTTACGTAGGGCACGTGGTACCCGTCTTGCAACTCAATCCCACCCCTACTCTGTGCAACTCTCCAACCCAAGAGTGAAACGTTACTCTCAAACTTTCTTCTACTCAACAGCTGAGCTCTGGAACTCTCTCCCAGAATCAGTCTTTCCCTCTTCCTATGACTTAAATTGCTTCAAACTCCGTGTGTCCAGGCATTTTGGCTCGAACGTCCCTTGATTTTGGCCCTGTCACTCTTTCAACTATGGGGGAGGCACTCGCTATAGGCAGTTATGCCTTTTGCCTCCCTCAATCACATAGAAAAAAAAAAAAAAAAAAAAAAAAAAAAAAAAATACACAAAAGCCCAATTTCGAATGATCGTTAACCCCTTATTGGCAGCGCTCGACTTAAGTCGTGCACCAATTTGCAGGAAGTTAGGAGCATTATTAAGGCTTTTAAAGGGTTAAAATCGAGTGCAAATGGCCGGGAGCGCAGCGGGCCAGACAGCCGACTCCCAGGGCTTACCGCCGCCCATTAACTCATGTTCCCTGTGTTCTCGAGAGGCCGGCAGTGTAGCCAGTAGTGAGCATAGCTGGGAAAAATATACCTATATATGCTAAACTCCCATGTTCGTGGCACCACTGCAAGAGAACCACGAGTGCTATGTAGCTCGTTCTGGATTCATTTTGAAGCTTTTAGCGCCTAGTTTATTGCTAAATATTTTTTTTTTCATGCAGATGCTTGATTTATCATGCAGGAGGGCCTGAATATGCCCAAATGAGCCCAAAACACCCCGCTAGACAAGGGTTAATTACTGTACTTTACTTTGGCGTATGTTTGGGCTATTTTAAGACTACATTTAGATATACTGTAGATAGATTTTTTTTACACTCGCCAATGAAGTACAGTATGAGGACTTGCTTACAGATATATACTTAAAGCCAGAATCGGATTGACTTTTCACTTCCTCAAACCAGTGTAAAAGCAGGATTGAGTTGGCTTGATATTTGACACCCTTAACCCGGCAAGTGAGGCAAGACTGATATAAGTTTTACTGGTGGGCTGCGGGAAGCCTTATATAATCCAAGGCCTAAAAAAAAAACATTTAAATCAGCCCAGTATAAAAAAAAAAAATTTTTTGTTTTGTTTTGTTTTGTTTTTTTAATTGCCCCTTGGCCATGCCAAATATCACTCCTCAACATCCCCTCCTTCCACCCCCCCCCCCCCCCTTCAATTATCACCTTTTCTCCCTGTTATTCCCTTATTCTTAGGTATATATTCGTGCTAACATTAGCGAGTTTGCTAGCAGGGCGTGGTCATCTGTGTTACCAAGCGTGTGAAAGAGCGAGAGAGAGACTACCGCGCAACAGTGTCTCTCAGGCCGTCTTTACGGCTGGCTGGCTGGCAGGCTGCCTGAGCCATACGTTATGTAACTCCCGGCCTCTATCGCCAATTTTGACCATCCAAACACTGTTTCCACTTGTTTTATTGCTGTAACAGGTTATTACCTTTATAATCAACGTAAAATAGGCGCATATGGATAAGTATTAATGCTATTTATGGTACGATGATGATTTGAGTGTAGGAAACACTCTAAATACAGTACCTCCGCACAGGGAGGGGTGGCCACTACCCCACCTACGCAGCGGAGAGGTTAATGGTGTAATACGACACCTTTTCCAATCTATCAGAGATAGTGGGGGGGGGGGGCTCGAAAACGCGGCTTTATTAGTACCAGATCGAACCAGTGAAAAGTACCAAATTATTTGAAAACGTATCAAATACAGTGAATACATAACTTACCTTATATTAAATCACTAGATTTCAAAATTTTCACCACGGCTTCAAAACTACAGTGTACACCAAACCTACTAACAATGGGGAAAGTGAATGCCCTAAACGTTACCATCAGTCCACCATCGCCGCCTATGTCAGGAGAGCCCTCACCCATTGCACCACCTGGAATGACACACACAATGAACTGGAAAGGCTCACCCAGGTCCTAGTCAACAATGGGTATTCCAACACTGACGTCACCAATGCCATCAACCACCACCTAGAAAAATGGTACAAACAAGACCCCCCTAGCACCAACCCGGCCAATGACATTACATTTTTCTACAGAAACTACATGTCTTCCGACCACACAACAGACGAATCCATTATGAAAGAAATAATTCACAAAAACGTCCTCCCCACCAACCCTGACAATAAAATAAAGCTCATTATTTACTACAAATCTCCTAAGACCTCCAACCTTGTCCTCCGTAACCGCCCCATTTCCACCAACCAACCGAAAGACGATCATGTGATATATCAGCATATTTGCACCTCTGGGGACTGTGGACCCCTATCCTATGTTGGTATGACACAGACTCGCCTTTCCCGTCGACTAACCCTCCACCTTCAATCTGGCGCTATAAAAGATCACTATCAAGCCCCCCACCATCTTGCCCTAACTCGCGCCGACCTAGACAAACAAACCACCATACTCGACAAAGAATCAGACCCCAGAAGACTAGCTATTTTAGAAGCTCTATACATCCAAACACTCAACCCCAGCATCAACAACCAAACACAAGACCTTCAAATTCTTCCTTCAGGCAAGCGCTACAGGCATGTTGCCCCCCTTCCTCTCGCCCCGTGCCCCCTACCTTACGCTTCCGCGCTCAGCACACAACTGACAACACCAACCAATCACAGCCACCCACAGCCAACAACCAACCACCGATAAGATTTAGTGCCCGTCTCGCGAACAGACTGCCTTCCACCAATGAACAGCCACCACACACCCAGTAGCTCCGCCCACCTTCCTATTCTTGATCCTCGAATTTTGTATAAATATGATACTTTGTCCCTATTCTAATCATTACCTCTCCATTCCCTGAAGATGCAAGATGTTTACTTGTGAAACGTTGGATACACCATGAATTTTGCTAACCTGTTGTACCTCATCTCTGAACCCCAGAGGAAAATTGTTAGAACTATTGAAAGCTGTAACAATAAAATCCTGAACGCTGAAACTGCTATTGCCTTTAACCTCGTCTGTTTAAAAGAGAATCTATTACCTGGCTATACTAACATATATATATATATATATACAGTACATATATATACACACACACACACACATAGTGATAGTAGTGATAGTAGCGTATGTACCTCCCAAGACGAAGACATGGGGTAAGGAGGAGCATAGCCTAATGCGTAAGGAAACAATTAGTGTGCTAGGAAATATCTTGGCTTCAAAGGATGAAATAGTCATGTGTGGGGACTTTAACTGCAAGGAAGTGAATTGGGAAGATCTTGAAGCCGGAGCAGGGGAGGAAAGTTGGAGCTATGAATTTTAAGTATGGCCATGGAAAATTCGATATACCAACATGTAAAAGAGTCAACAAGAGTAAGGGGAAGTGATCAACCAGCTAGATTGGACCTTCTATTCACAAGAAGGGAGGAGGAGGTTCAAAGTATTCAGTACCTATGCCCACTAGGAAAAAGCGACCATGCAGTTCTAGACATAGACTTACTATTGAAGTATAATCTACCCAAGGGAAGGGAAAAGCACAAGGAAAATCACTGGATGTATTCCAGAACCGATTTCGTAGGACTACGGGATTTTTTCAAGTCACAAAATTGGGATCAGGTGTTATCTGAAAGTGAAGTAGACAAAAAACTCAAGGCATTCATGGAGATCTATGATACTGGTATAAAAACTTTTGTCCCTAAGTACATTAATAAAAGGAAAAAAAGTAATCGCAAAGTATGGTTTAACCGCGAATGTAGGCAAGCACAGGAAGCAAAAAACAAAGCCTGGAAAAAGATGAGAAACTGGGATTTGGAAGATAACAGGCAAAAGTATAAAGAGGAGAGAAACAAATACACAGAAATGAGGAGGAGGTCAGAGGCAAACCATGAGAAAGGGATAGTGGAGAACTATGAAAAGAATCCAAAAATGTTTTTCAAGTTTGTAAACGGCAAAAGGAAGATAAAAGCCACGATCGTTAAGATTAAAAGTGGAAACAGAATCATAGAAGAGGATACAGAGATTGCGGAAGAACTAAATAGAAATTTTGCATCAGTATTTACAAAAGAAGGAGAATTCATTGCACCAGAAACCAATGAGATAGGTACAGAGGAAATGCCGGAAGTAACATTTAACAGACCAGAGCTCATAGACAAAATGAGTAAGGTGGATCCAAACAAAGCCACTGGACCGGACGGAGTATCAGGCTGGATTATTAAAGAAAATGCTATGGAACTGAGTATACCGTTATATGACATAATGACCAAATCATTGGACACAGGGATAGTACCTACAGAATGGAAAAGAGCAAACATTATTCCTATATTTAAGGGAGGAAGCAGAGATAAACCACTGAACTATAGACCTGTATCACTATTGAGCATCCTCATGAAGATTCTGGAAGGATTAATAAGGGACAAATGGGTGAACTACCTGGAATCCAAAAGATTAATTACTGACCGACAATTTGGATTCAGAGGTGGCAGATCATGTGTAAGCAACTTGTTGAGTTTTTACTCTAGAGTAATAGACACAGTGGACTAGAGGGAAGGATGGGTAGACTGTGCCTACCTAGACTTTAAAAAGGCATTTGACAAAGTTCCACACAAGAGATTGCTGTGGAAATTAAAACATGAGGGAAAAGTAGGAGACAAACTGCTGAAATGGATGGAGAGCTACCTTAGCGGAAGACAGATGAGAACAACAGTAAGGGGGAAATCGTCAAACTGGACTCAAATTACGAGTGGGGTACCACAAGGATCTGTCCTAGCCCCAATCGTGTTTCTAATATTTGTAAATGACTTACCTGAGGGACTAACAAGCTACATGAGTATGTTTGCGGACGATGCTAAGCTGCTTAAAACGATCAGAACCCAGGAGGATTGCCTTGAGCTCCAAGCAGATTTGCAAAAGATCCATGAATGGAGCATCAAATGGAATATGGAGTTCAATGCAGGGAAATGTAAGACTCTAGAAATGGGTAAAAGCAAGTACAGACCTAGAAAAGATTATAAACTAGGAAACGAAGTGATTCCCAAAGCAGAAAAAGAAAAAGACTTGGGGATAGGATTTAGGGATAACATGTCTCCAGAAAGCCACATAAATAAGATAGTGAGAGAATCACTAGCATTATTGGCAAATATCAGGATGTCTTTCAATTATCTTAATGAAAACACCATGAAACAAATAATAACGGCAATAATAAGACCCAGGATGGAATATGCATCTGTAGTGTGGTCCCCTCACTTGAAGAAACATATCCACAAAATTGAGAGGGTACAGAGAGCAGCTACGAGGATGATCCCAGGTTTGGAAAATTTGGAGTACCAAGAGAGGCTCTTGAGATTGAATCTACCTACACTGGAACAGAGAAGGAAACGAGGACAGCAAATTCAGATATATAAATGTGTTAGAGGTATTGACAAAATCGACCAAGAAAACTTCATAGAGAGGGATGGAGGTGAGAGGACAAGAGGTCACAGCTACAAACTAAAAGTGCTAAATAGTAAATCTGATCTGAAAAGTAAAAGATTTCCTACCAACTCGATTAGTGGGTGGAACAAATTGCCAGCCGAAGTAGTGTCTGCACCATCAGTGCATAGTTTCAAAGCACGGTATGACAAACATATCTTAGGAGGCGGGAATTAACGAGCATGCTCACTCCCGCAAATACAACTAGTGTAAGTACAACTAGTGTAAGTACACTCTCAGGCATAATATCCCATAGCTGGGGGTGGCCAGCTCAAGACAGAACCCTAACAAAAACATTCAAAGTTCCAATTCTTAGGGTCCGGGACAGCTTTCGCATTCCCTCGCCCTTTTCTCTGTCTCGTATACTGTACAGTAGTAGGTGAATTTTACCTCCAGCCCGCGAAGTAGGAAAAGTAGTAAAGGAAAGAGACAGACAGAAATGGCTAAGGTTGGGTAGAGGATGCCACACCCACTCTGGACAGAACCAGCCCTCACCCTATACATATATGTAGCATAAATCAATACATACTCCAAGTAGGATTTTCCTCCGCTTTAACATAAATAGGAAAAGTTTAAGCATCCTTTGTCACACCGTGGTCTTCTTCTTCTTCTTCTCCTCTTCTTGGAGACACTGTCCTCGCTTGCGTGGGACAGCTCGCCTAGTTACCGGCTAGAGTTGGTTAACTCGGCAGCTGTGGTATTTGAAAGTGCCCACCATGAGAAGGTATTCGGATTCTATCTATCTATCTATCTATTGCCTGACGCCGTGATCCCCTAAGGGGTGGCCACGAACAAACCGCCCCCATGCACCTCTGTCCCCAGTCAGTCGAATAAAAATTTTAATTTACCATTATATAACTAATACTTATCCATATGCGCCTATTTTACTTTTAATATGAACATTGGAAAGCAATAAAACAAGTGGTAACAGCAATTGGCTGGTGAAAATTGTATATTTTAGCCCCGCAGTTGTAATCTGACCTCGAGTGGTGAGAGACAAACACCCTCCCTCTGTCTGGTCTCTGATCATACTGAGAGACAAGGGGTGGACTCAGACTGGCTTGGAGGGTCGGAGATACACTCCTCCACCACCCCTCTCTCTCCCACCCGTCCTCCCACGAAAATACTCGATAAATATCGGGAATAATAAGAGAAAATACCTGATAATTGAGGAGGGGGGAAAAAGGGTGGGGAGGAGGGGAAAGGGGGGGTTGGGACACATGTGTAGGAGTAGTAGGAAGTAATGGAGGGGAATTATCTCACCAAAACACATATTGCTTTTTTTTAGTGCTACTGGGGTGCTTTAAAAGGCCTTGGATCTTAAGAGTCTTCCCACAGCCGCCCAGTAAAACCTCTTAAGTCTTCCAGCAGCTCCCGGGTTAAAGCATGGACAATTGTCCTGACTGTCGGTGGTTCAAGCCCAGCTGAGAGTAAACACATTTTGATGGAAAAAGCGAAAAGCTAACCTGGCTGCTGGCGTGGGTTGACAGAAGACCAGTTGTGCCCCGTAGTGCTGGATGGCATCACACTTCACTTTAGGTGTACCCTGTGGCACCACCACACTGCATGCCAGGCCAGCACACTCTGTAATATATGGTAGGCTAACCTGAGTGCACATGATGGGCTGGTTCTATCAAAATGGAGGTTAAGTGTCCTCTATCTCATAGTTTGTTCTATTAATTAAATTTATCTTCTCTGTGCCCAGCATAATGCCGAACCCACACAGGAAGACAATATCTTAAACCTTGTCTTCACTAACAATGACTCATAGTGATAAAGAAGCAATCAAGAACGGGAAAAAAGGAAGCTGTACACAAGAAGATTTTTTTTTTTTTTTTTAAATATTAGTTTAACCAGACCACTGAGGTCCACAAAAGAACTCTCATAGGGCTGGCCCGAAGGATTCGATCAAGATATATAACTAAACAAGTCAAGATAGATAGAGAAGGGCAGGAGGGGAACAAATCGAGGAAGGTGAAGACACACAGACATTTCTCGCCATTTCACCAGTTCAGCCGGACCACATGATCTCCACATTAGAGCTCTTATAGGGCAGGGCCAAAGGATGAGGCAAGAACTGCTACACCAACCAAGAAGTGATCAGGGCGAAGAAGGAGAGATCAGGTCGAAGGTAGAAAAAAAAATTACAGCGAAATGCAAAATAAAAATGCACTACTGAGGGGAATCGAGTCAGCTCGGTCGCAGCAGCAGCCGAAGAGACAAATCAGGTCAGGAGCCTAATACCTAGCCATGCCAGGGAGGCATGTGATATAAGCTGCCAGAGGACAACCGAATGGGACAGAATAAGAATAGAAGGGGAAAAACATAGAAAGAGGAAAGAAAAACTACCCAAAATTAGTCAAGCAGACAACGAAAGCTCGAGGGGAGAGGAAGGGAAACTACCACAACCATCCCCCATCAAGCTCCAGTCGCCGGCCCCGAAGCCCCCCAACCGTGACAAGGAGAGTAGTACCAGGGGGGAAGAAGAACATTAACCCGTACAGCCCCAGCGACGCGCCTGACGCGTCGGCGATGTATGTAACGCACAGCCCCAGAGACGCGCCTGGCGCGTCACCCTAATTGCGCCGACCGTAACCTCAGGTGTAGCCACTCAAGAGGGCTCAGATTTGTATGGGAACTATGTACATATCCTACGCAACCGTGCCGATGGTTGGTGCGCGTGAGCGTGCAATAACCTGTTTTTTTTGGGAAATTGCCTTCAATTTTTTACTCTTGTAAAATACGTTTTCGGGGGCTCTGTAGGACCATTCTTTAAGCTTTTTGAGCGGTTTTTCGTGGTTTTTCCTTCATTCCTAACCCATTCGCTATTGTTTCTG
The DNA here is from genome assembly GCA_032716605.1 of Paralithodes platypus. Classification (NCBI taxonomy): domain Eukaryota; kingdom Metazoa; phylum Arthropoda; class Malacostraca; order Decapoda; family Lithodidae; genus Paralithodes; species Paralithodes platypus. Next base: position 10,002,492 of record CM064564.1, on the reverse strand, counting down.
GAATAAAACAATTTTTTGAAAACCGGCCGGGTTCTGGTGAACAAACATTACAAAACTAGCCGGGGCTGGACGGGTTAATAACACAACGCACATAACAAAATCTACAGGACAGACAAAAGGTCAAAATAGATAGAGAAATTGTGGAAATTGAACAAAGTCTAAGAATCTCCTATGAACTATATCAAATAGAAGAGTAGAGTAAAGCTATTACAGGTATAAAGGAAAATTCTAAGTACAGTACTGTACTACTTTTCAATAGCCAAAAAAAAACAAAAAAAAACAAAAAGGCTATAACTACATCAAATATCAGCTCACGAAGTAAAGTGGATGGGTCATTCACAGGGGATTATAATGTAAAACTTGCAAAATAAACAAACCAAAACAGGGGCGACACAATATAAAGACAAAGGAATTGATCAAAATCACTATGTGGAGATATCGATTTAGAAAAATATTTTTTGAAATAAAAGAACACAAAACCACCACATGAAAAGGAAATGAGCGAACTCTTACGTCTGCAGTATGACATGGCCTTCAGTGAGCCTGACGAAACAAAAGTCATCAGAGACCAAAATAAAATTTTCATGGATAACTCCCCCCACAGATTCTGGATATTGAATTTGGACCAAAAAACATAGAAGAGGCCATTGTCAATATGCCATTACACTCGGCACCAGGCATGGACTCATGGAATTCGATCCTAATAAAGAAATTTAAGGAAAACCTCTCAAAACCTCTGGTTATAATGTGGAAAAGGAGTCTAGAAACTGGAGAAATACCGGATAGCTTGAAAAATGCAATAATTTCCCCTCTGCATAAAGGAGGGAGTAAAGCACTACCAAAAAACAATCGATCTGTTGCTTTAACTTCTCACATCATTTACATCTTTGAGCGAGTCCTGCAAGGCAAAACCTCAACCTTTATGGAAACAAATGAACTACGAACACTGGTCAACATGGGTTCAGAAGATCATGTCTCTCACAACTGTTGAAACATTATGACAAAATTCTTAAATCCCAAGAAGAAAAGAGAAACTTGGAAGTTCTTTACACCAATTTTGTTAAGGCATCTGATAAGTGTAATCATGGTATAATTGCACACAAACATAAAGTAAAAGGGATAACAGGTAAAATCAGAAGGTGGATGTAGAATTTCCTCATGAACCAGAAATAATCCATAGCAGTAAATCAAGGGATATCTGAGCCTTCGGATGTCAAAAACTGTTCTCCAAGGAACAGTGCTAGCACCCCTTCTTTTCCTCATTCTAATTAATGATAGATGCCAACACAAGACATAGTATAGTAATCTTCCTTTGCTGATGACACAAAAGTAAGTACGATAGTTAACACACAGGAAGACACGGGCCTGCTGCAGGAGGATCTAAATGTGGTGTTCCAGTGGACCAGGGAAAATAACATGTTCGACCAGGCAGCATAGGGAATGACTACTACTACATGCAGTTTAATGACGAAAAATTACAGTAATACGATATAGAGATGATAATGATGTTAAAGATAATACAAATTACAAAACAGAATCCAACAAAACAGAATCCAACCGCAAAATAGAACGTAAAGACAGTGTGAAAGACCTTGGAACATTAATGCCCGAAAATATGGGATTTAAAGAACATAACCAGGTCAAAGTTCCAGCTACGAAACGGCTAACAGGTTGGATTCTACTGTATGTACATTTAAAACATGCGGTGAATTGCCTATGATAACGCTCATCAAATCCCTAGTGCTACCGTGGCTAGAATACTGTAACGTATTAACATCCCCATACAAAGCAGTTGAAATAAATTACTTAGTGCACAAAGGAACTTCACCTCACATACAGGTTGGATTCTATGTACAGTACATTTAAAACATGCGGTGAATTGCCTATGATAACGCTCATCAAATCTTTAGTGCTACCGTGGCTAGAATACTGTAACGTATTAACATCCCCATACAGGGCGGGTGCCCAACCCCGAAAGGGGTTGAAATAGGGGAGCTATCCGCCGCCAAAGGCGGCTTTCTAGGGCCTTTCCTAGCTGATGCTGAGAGGATTGGGTTTTAGTCATGTGGTGATGGGCTGGTCTATCAGAGTGAGAGCTGAGCGATCTCTGCCATACCCATAGCTTACTCTGACTGTTCCTTTTACTTATATATTTTCTAGATCTCAAGTGACGGCGTCTCTTCCGTGGATTGACCTCCAAATCTACCAAGATTGGAAGCCAAAGAGTCACATTTTTCCTTTGCCCCTCAACTTTCTCTTCATAATTGCTGAGGGGCACAGGGCCCTGGGTGGGGCTTTGGTTTCCCGGGCGTTTCCGCACCCTCCTCAGCTCCCCGCCATGGAGTGGCTTCGGTCACCCAGGCTTTATTGTGGTCGGCAGGGAGGGTTATGTGGGGGCGCTCGGTTATGGCCTTGGCCTTGCTCGGGGCCTTGGGGCTGTTCGGCCAGGCAGCTTGGGGAACAAACACAACAACAACATCCCCATACAAAACAGTTGAAATAAATTACTTAGTGTACAAAGGAACTTCACCTCACATATAAACTCAATAATACAGTTACACCATTGGGACCATTTAAGATGTATGTAGGCTATAGTGAAGAACAATCGTTGGGTGTCTGAAGAATCCACAATGACTCTTGGAGTCTGAATATCAATGATTACAGGAACACAACTTTGAACAGAGTACTGGCAACTAAAAAGTTATATTTAATAGTGACTCCATCATTGACGATATGCCTATTAGTATAATAGTCTCCCTTCAAACACCCGCGGTCGCTAGTTTGAATCTACCGCGCGGGAGGAAAGGAGTACTGTACTATGCTTCATGAGGGTAACGCGTATTTTCTTATGGAATCGTCTTATGATCGGGTACTCTCTACGAAAAAACCTCGTAATTTTTTTTTTTTTTTTTAATTAACTTAATAATTGCTATACTCAAGCTTTCCCATGCGTGGATTCCTGACGCTGGCCCTCTAGCGGCCATTCCTCTCCCATGTCCGTCCCGTGAGGGTGGGTTGCCCCGTGCTCCTGCTTCATTCTTCGTTCCCTCGCTTCTAGTGAGTCACTGCTCATTTGTATATATCTGAGTTGTATTGAACAGAGTTGATATTAGCTAGCACGGGCTGCCCCATTGGTACGTCCGCAGGTATGTAAATTAGGGTACTATTGTAACAGGCGCCTACGTATCCCAGGATCATCACGCCATTTTTGTTATTTGTGTTTTATTTTTGCGCCTTAGCTCTCTGATAGTTATTTAGGAGGCTACCATTCCGCAAGTTTATGCTTCAGGCCGTCACTATGAGGTAGTTGCATAGTTTATTTTAGCAGATGCTCTAGTTCAAGGGTTGCCACACGTGGTGTGGAATCTTCTAGAGTCCGTATCTGCGCGTGGGCCTCTTCCTCCTCGTGCTGCTGGTGCTGGGTCTTCGGAGCGTCTGGTTGCTGCCACCTCGATGCTTCGTCACCACCTCATGGTCAGCCTCATTAGGGGTCTCCAATATAGGCTAGGGGTTATTTTCCCCCCAGGGGGTAAGGGGGCCTTCATCTAATGGTGGAGGAAAAAAAGAATATGCCTCACGCATCCTACTGCATGTCGTACAAGGCGACTAATAGGGGGGATGGTGTTAGACTTGCGGACCAAGTAGCCATCACTATACTGTACAATGAAGCCTTGTTATTGGCACTGGCATTGTCTCTATATGACAGTGCTGTGACAGGGCTTCATTGTACTGGGTGTCGCTCCCTCTGGACCCAGCCCTGGCGCCCTGGGCCCAACCTGGACGAAATGGATCCAGAGGGTACAGTACGTAGTGTTTCCCCGGACTGGCACTTTCCGCCCAATAGTATAGGGGCCCGAACCTGGTAGTAGCGCTCCAGGAGGCTGCCCTGTCATTGGGCGAAAAATACCAGGCCAGTCGTAGTGCCGTGTACGCGCACGGGGTGCGTCCCTGCGGCTGGTTCTGGTGGGGCGTACAGAGGCCACTGGATCCTACCCCCTTGTAATCTCTTTGGGGATGGTGCTGGGAATGGTCCCGAGGTAGACTGGAGCTGGAGTTCTGGGGGGGGGGGGGGGGGTGTTGATGCCCATCTGCCAGCCAAACCTACCTAACTATGACTAAAATCAAAGAAAATAAACGTAAGTCTGATGAATCAAAACCGCACAGGACAAGGACAAATGCCCCCACAAACTCAGACTGGCTAGTGTGAATGTTGGTAGTTTGAATCTGCGTGCGAATGAAGTGGCTGAGATGTGTGAGAGGAGGCGAGTGGACGTCTGCTGTACCCAGGAAACACTCTGGAAGAGGCATGGGGTACATGGATTGTCGGAAGGAGGAAATGATATAGGATATACTGGATGGGTGTGGAGACTGATAAAGCGAAAGGAGGAGTGGGTGTTCTGGTGGCTGAAGAGCTGGCGGAAAGTGTGCTTCAGATTACGAGAGTTAGTGAAAGGCTGATTGTTTTGAAATTGAAAGTTGGTGAAAGAATTCTGAATGTGATATCTGCATATGCCCACAGGCTGGTTTACAGAAAGAGATAAAAGAGGACTTCTGGAATGACACCGTCAGTGTCATTTCAGGCCCCTCAAGAACAAAATAACAATCGTGGGGGGGGGGGGGGACCTCAATGGTCACGTGGGAGCATCTGCAGATGGATACGAGGGGGTACATGGAGGAAATGGTTACGGAAGAAGAAATCTAGAAGGCGAATATATATTGGAGTCCTGCGTTGCACTCAACATGGTTGTGTGTAACACAAAGTTCAAGAAAAGACAGACCCACCTGATCACATATAACTCTGGGGTCTCCAGTAGCCAGATAGATTACTTCTTGGTTAACAGGAAAGACTGGAAACTAGTTAGAGATGTAAAGGTCATCCCGAGCGAAGAATGTATCCCCCAGCATGAGCTACTTGTGTGCGACATGAGCTTATACAGAGATCCTAAGCGCAAGAAGGTTTACATACCCAAAAGGAAAGTGTGGCTGCTGAAGGACAAGTAAGTTAGGGATAGGTTTCATAGTGAACTGGAGGAAATGAATAGAAATAAGGAAGGAATGATGTAAATAGTCAATGGAACTTTCTTAAGCATAGCCTTATCGCTGCCACTGACAAAGTCTGTGGGAAAACAAAGGGTCACCCCAGGAATAAGACATCTTGGTGGTGGAACGATGAGGTAGAACATGCTGTGAAAGAGAAAAGGAGATGCTTCCAAGCATGGAAGAAAGGAGGCAGCAGGGAGGAATACCAGGCAGCTAAACGAACTGCCAAAAGAGTTATTTACAATGCTAAAAATCGCATTAAGGACCTGGTCCTCGAACAAGTGTGTAACACTGACAATCCCAATGGGATCTTCAACCTAGCTAGGCGAGTTAAAAATTACAGTAGGGATATTATAGGTGAACAGTGTGTTAGAAATGATAATGGGAAGATTGTGTATGCAGAAAATGAAATCAGAGAAGCATGGAAGGTACACTATGAACAATTGCTAAATGTAGAGTTTGAATGGGATAAGGAACAGCTTAGTATCGAAAAACCAATATCTGGGCCCCCTCCTTTGATAGCACCAGCTGTAGTGAGCGACGCAATCAATAAAATGAAGGACGGTAAAGCTCCAGGTTGCTCCGACATTGTCGCTGAGATGATAAAAGACTCAGGGGAGATTGGTGTAAACTTAGTCACTGAGTTGATAAACACCATTATTAAAGATGAGAAAATCCCAGAGGATTGGCTCAAAAGTGTAATAGTAAATATATACAAAGGCAAAGGGGATGCGTTAGATAGAGGAAATTATAGGGGCCTGAAAATGCTTGACCAAATCATGAAGGTCTGTGAGAGAGTCCTTGAGGGCTTGATCAGGCAAAGCATCTCTATTGATGATATGCAGTTTGGTTTTATGCCAGGACGTGGTACAACCGATGCTATCTTCATAGTCAGGCAGATACAGGAAAGATACTTACTAAAAGGCAGGGATCTTTACTTTGTGTTTGTGGACCTGGAAAAGGCCTATGATAGGGTGCCTAGAGATGTTGTGCAGTGGGCTATGAGGAAACTTGGTGTGGAAGAGTGGCTGGTGCGTGTGATAATGAAGATGTATGAGGATTCGCGAAGTGCGGTGAGGGTGAATGGTGTACTGAGTGATGAGTTCGCAGTCCGTGTTGGAGTCCATCAGGGTTCAGTGTTGTTGTTGTTTTGTTCCCCTAGCTGCCAGGCCGAACAGCCCCCAAGGCCCCGAGCAAGGCCAAGGCCATAACCGAGCGCCCCCATAGAACCCTCCCTGCCGACAACAATAAAGCCTGGGTGACCGAAGCCACTCCATGGCGGGGAGCTGAGGAGGGTGCGGAAACGCCCGGGAAACCAAAGCCCCACCCAGGGCCCTGTGCCCCTCAGCAATTATGAAGAGAAAGTTGAGGGGCAAGGGAAAAATGTGACGCTTTGGCTTCCAATCTTGGTAGATTGGGAGGTCAATCCACGGAAAAGACGCCATCACTTGAGATCTAGAAAATATATAAGTTAAAGGAACAGTCAGAGTAACCTATGGGTATGGCAGAGATCGCTCAGTTCTCACTCTGATAGACCAGCCCATCAGCCCATGTATGAGGATTCGCTAAGTGCGGTGAGGGTGAATGGTGTACTGAGTGATGAGTTCGCAGTCCGTGTTGGAGTCCATCAGGGTTCAGTGTTGTTGTTGTTGTTGTTTTGTTCCCCTAGCTGCCAGGCCGAACAGCCCCCAAGGCCCCGAGCAAGGCCAAGGCCATAACCGAGCGCCCCCATAGAACCCTCCCTGCCGACAACAATAAAGCCTGGGTGACCGAAGCCACTCCATGGCGGGGAGCTGAGGAGGGTGCGGAAACGCCCGGGAAACCAAAGCCCCACCCAGGGCCCTGTGCCCCTCAGCAATTATGAAGAGAAAGTTGAGGGGCAAGGGAAAAATGTGACGCTTTGGCTTCCAATCTTGGTAGATTGGGAGGTCAATCCACGGAAAAGACGCCATCACTTGAGATCTAGAAAATATATAAGTTAAAGGAACAGTCAGAGTAACCTATGGGTATGGCAGAGATCGCTCAGTTCTCACTCTGATAGACCAGCCCATCACCACATGACTAGAACCCAATCCTCTCAGCATCAGCTAGGAAAGGCCCTAGAAAGCCGCCTTTGGCGGGGGGATAGCTCCCCTATTTCAACCCCTTTCGGGGTCGGGCACCCGCCCAGGGTTCAGTGTTAAGCCCCCTCCTCTTTATTATGGTCTTGGAGGCGCTGTCTAGAGTTTTTAGAGGCGGACTCCCGTTGGAACTGTTTTATGCAGACGATTTAGTCCTAATAGCTGACAGTATGCAGGATGCTGAGGCCAAATTCAGAGAGTGGAGAGAGGGCATGGAGAGCAAGGGTTTAAGAGTCAATATTAACAAAACCAAGGTTATGCATTGTAGATTGAGACGAGGCAATGTGGAAAAGAGCGGTGCATACCCATGTGCAGTGTGTGGAAAGGGAGTGGGCGTTAACTCAATTCAATGTAGCATCTGTCGATGTTGGGTACACCATGGGAGTAAGCGCTGTAGTAGAATAAAGGGGCCCCTACCGAAGATTAAGTCAGAAATAGAGAAATTTGAGTGCGTAGTGTGCAAAGGCGAGCTTGTGTTAAGTGATGATCCTGTGGCTGTGAATTTTGGAAATGAATCTTTGGAGCTGGTGAAAAAGTTTTGTTACCTAGGAGATACCATCTCTGCCGGTGGTGGGGCCGAGGCTGCCACTATTGCTAGAATTAGATGTGGCTGGGGGAAGTTCAGAGAATTGATGTCAATCCTGACCATGAAAAGAATGCCTCTCCCCCTGAAGGGAAAGGTGTATGCCTCATGTGTTAGAAGTGCAATGACGTGGTATGCCTCAGAAACATGGGCCGTTAAAGTAGAGGATGTCAACAGAATGGAGCGTAATGAGATAAGAATGGTGAGATGGATGTGTGGGGCCAGGCTACAGGATAGAATAACAAATGTGGAGCTGAGGAGACGTTTAGGTATAAAGAGTATTAGCGAGGTGATGCGTACAAGTAGACTGGGATGGTATGGACATGTGGAGAGAATGGATGAACAAAATTGGGTGAAAAAATGCAGGTCTGTGATTGTGGAGGGAGCTGCACTAAGGGGTGGACCGAGGAAGACCTGGGATCGGACTATACGCGCCGATCTCAAATCCAAGAACTTGACAAGTGAAGCAGCCCTTAACAGGGTTGCCTGGAACGCCGCCATTAGGACAAGAGACTGAAACTGCGCTTATGTGTGGAACACTCAGTCTTAAAATTTTATGTATGGATGTATGTATGTATGTATGTATGTATGTATGTATGTATGTATTGTTTATAAATTAAGCTCTATATTTAATGATAATTTAAGACTAAATTTTTCCCCTATATGTGTTTTTGCATGTGTGCTTTACATGCTTTAGGGGTTTTGGGAGACGTCCCATTTATATATATATATATTTTTTTTTGGAGGTGTTGGACTTTCCCATGTAAGTCCTCACCTCTGAAAATTTTGGTTCGTTTTTCCGGCGGCTTTCTCAGCAGAGCCGCCGTTTTCTCGTCTCAGACGATAAGAAACCAACCAAATGTCCTGGCGTGGTGTGCTGAACCACGAAACTTCCGGCGGAATATACTAAATTCTTAAGGGAGTCAACTCGGCCCGCCGAGTGAACTCGCCCTGACCAATAGCCTCACGCGTTAAGACTTCTCTCGCCCGGCGCAACAGTCAAGTGGGCTTAACTATGACTCAAGTCATGAAGCTAGTTAACTATCTATCTAATGCAAATAGTCAAGGATAGTAAAATGCTTAAGGTCGCTTGGGGCCAGTGACGCTTTGTCATAGGTAAGCAGTTCATATGTAGGAATAAAGAAAAACCCAGGGTTTTTCTATCGGGTCCAGCGAAAGGTTAGAGTAGCAGTGGCTATAGCTAATTTTCTGGCGGACTTGAGGTAGGATGTGTTAACACCTCTCAGGTTATCCTTATGAGCATTGATTCCTGGAAATTGTCTATTTCCAGAATCTGAACACTTCAGTAGTAGCGGTTCCGGCAGCAGAAGAGTAACCGATTACGGGGGGGGGGGGGGTCCTAGCTCCATCATGCCTCGCTTTGACCTGTGCGCTACGCCTACTTGTTCTCTCTTACCAGTTTTTGCTCACAATTTATGTATAAAATGTGTAAAGTGTCTGGATCATTTAAGGGGACTATGGGTGTTGAAACGGTGCGGCGTGTGTTCTGAGTTAAGAGCGGCGGTGTTCGATAAGAGAGACCTTTCTTGCTTAGCAGCCTTAAAGGAGATTAAGTCAATTTTTAACGTTTATGCAAAAGACAATGCTCATAAAGCACTCCATTGTGATGACGAGGCGCTATGGGAGCACCTAGTCATTAAATTTCCGCTAGTTAAGTCAACTCCGGCCAAGTCAACCTAACCTAAATCTAAATCGAAAGTACTTTCCAAGCAGGTAGTAACTACTAGTAGTACGGTAATGAAAGTGAAAGTGACAGTGTCGAGCACCCCCCCCAGACTAATGCTAAAAAATCTTGGTTTACTCACGCCTGTTCTACTGCTGTCCGCAATAAGGAGGAAGCATTCAAACGGTACCGACGCCTTAAAACTCAAGACTCTCATTCTTCCTATGTTTCTGCCCGGAATCAAGCCAAATCTGTTCTTCGACTTGCCAAACACTCTTTCATCAATAATAAATGCACTGAACTATCCAACTCTAGCTCTTCCCAAGCTTTCTGGCATCTAGCCAAAAACCTCTCCAACAATTTATCTTCCTCGTCTTTCCCTCCCCTTTCCCACTCTGATGGCACAACCATCACTTCTTCCTCTGACAAAGCTAAACTCTTCGGTCAAACTTTTGCTAGAAACTTCACCTTGGATGATTCCGGTGCTATTCCTCCCTCTCCGCCCTCCTCTCTCTTACTTATGCCTAATATCCTAATCTCTTCTAAAGATGTACTTTCTACCCTCTCTGGGCTTAACACTAATAAGGCGTACGGTCCGGACGGAGTTCCTCCTGTTGTTCTCAAAAACTGTGCTTCCGTGCTGACTCCCTGCCTAGGCAAACTCTTTCGTCTCTGTCTATCCTCTAACGTCTTCCCTTCATGCTGGAAGTTTGCTCACATTCAACCTGTCCCAAAGAAGGGTGACCGCTCTCAACCCTCCAACTATCGTCCAATTGCTCTCATCTCTTGTCTTTCTAAAGTTTTTGAAACTATTCTTGCTTCCAAATTTCTTAAGCATTTCTCTTCTCATAATCTGCTCTCAGATCGCCAGTATGGCTTCCTTAAGGGTCGCTCTACTGGTGATCTTCTTTCATATCTTACTAACTCTTGGTCATCCTCGTTTCGGGACTTAGGTGAGACTTTTTCTATTGCACTAGACATTTCGAAAGTCTTCGATAGAGTCTGGCATAAATCTTTAATTTCTAAACTACCCTCCTTCGGTTTCTATCTCTCCAATTTCCTTTCCGGCCGTTCCATAGCCGCGGTTGTGGACGGCCATTGTTCACTTCCTCACCCTATAAACTCCGGTGTTCCTCAGGGCTCTGTCCTATCTCCTATTCTCTTTCTAATTTTTATAAATGATCTTAACTGTACCTTAATTCCCATCCATTCATACGCAGACGACTCAACCTTACACTACTCTATTAGTTTTTCAGAACGCCCCAGCCAGCAATTCCTCAACGACAAACGTAATGAAGCCATAGAACTCTTAAATTCTGATCTAAATACTATTTCCAATTGGAGCAGAGAAAACCTTGTTAACTTTAATGCTTCCAAAACCCAATTTCTCCATCTATCTACCCGTCAGGATCTCCCAGCGGACTATCCCTTATTCTTCAACAATACAAAAATCAACCCTTCATCTTCTCTCAATATTCTTGGTGTCTCTTTTTCTTCTGCTCTCATTTGGAAGGACCATATTACCAGTCTTGCTAAGGCAACCTCCCAGAAGCTCGGTGTGCTCAACCTCCTTAGGGGGTTCTTTTCCCCTGCACAGCTTCTTGCTCTGTACAGGGGCATAGTGCGCCCTTGTATTGAGTATTGTTCACATATGTGGGGAGGTTCCTCTCACACCGCTCTCCTGGACAAAGTTGAAAGGAAGGCCTTTCGTATCATTAACTCCCGTCCACTCACCAACTCTCTGCAGTCTCTCTCTCTCCGCCGCAATGTTGCATCTCTCTCGCTATTCTATCGCTACTATAATAATCAGTGTTCCTCAGAGCTATCCCAGTGCATACCACCTCCTTTACGTAGGGCACGTGGTACCCGTCTTGCAACTCAATCCCACCCCTACTCTGTGCAACTCTCCAACCCAAGAGTGAAACGTTACTCTCAAACTTTCTTCTACTCAACAGCTGAGCTCTGGAACTCTCTCCCAGAATCAGTCTTTCCCTCTTCCTATGACTTAAATTGCTTCAAACTCTGTGTGTCCAGGCATTTTGGCTCGAACGTCCCTTGATTTTGGCCCTGTCACTCTTTCAACTATGGGGGAGGCACTCGCTATAGGCAGTAATGCCTTTTGCCTCCCTCAATCACATAGAAAAAAAAAAAAAAAAAAAAAAAAAAAAGGTATCTAGGTGTTGTGGTATCTAGACGACTGGCTAGTAGTGGCGGAGTCAGAGGAGTTATGTCATTTCCATGTCAATCAAGTATTACATTATGTCCAAACTCTGGGATTCAAGGTCAACTTGGCAAAGTCTCTCCTTGTTCCCACAAGAGAAATTCAGTGGATAGGGCTGGTCTGGAACACTGCCAATCTAACTCTTACTCAGAGTGCAGACAATCGCAACAGATTTCGCAGGAAACTGTTTCTTTTTCTCCACAGTTTGAATACGACGAGGAAAACGTGGGAGTCCCTGGTCGGTTCACTCAACTGGATCCAATTAACTGTGAAGTTGGGCCGGTTGAAAGTAAAGAGATTAATCATGAAAGGCAAAAAAAAAATCCTACTATTGCCGGCGGGAAAACTATGGCCGATTCCTCAATTAATTCACAACTTACTGTCGGTCTGGGCAAAGACCGAGACATTGCACTCTATAATGACATGGGGGTCTCCAACACCTACGGTATGGGTAGACACAGACGCTTCAGGGGTAATAGGCTGGGGTTATCAATCCACCCTAGGTCACCAAGCTCAGGGTCTCTGGTCTCAAGACATAACTTTTCACATCAACAAACAAGAGCTTCTAGTCCCATTATTCTTCCTTCAAGCTCACGGCTCTTCATTGCAGGGAAAGTCAATTGCATTTCGAATGGACAACATGACTGCAGTGCACTGCATTCAGAAGCAAGGGTCAACAAGGTCTCGAGAGTTGATGGATTTGTTAGAACAGATTTTTGCTCAGGCCGAATCGCTGAGCATTCATCTACACTCATCTTACCTTCCGGGGGTAGCGAACATCTGGGCGGACGCCTTGTCTCGGAGACAGAGCACCCTAGTAGAATGGGCTCTCAAGCAAACCGTCTTCAACAAGATGATTGCAGCGCCATACCGTCCACAAGTGGATCTCTTTGCGTCCGAGGGAAATCACTGACTACCTTTCTATCTAACCCGCCGGGCAATAACTACGGCGGGGGGTCCCGACGCTTTACTGAACGACTGGAACAGGTGGAATTCAATCTATCTTTTTCCTGCTCCAGACGCTTCACTCATGTGTCAAGTAGTTCACAAACTGCGGGGTTACCGGGGCATAGTCTCGATGATCGTGCCAATATGGCCGGCTCAGGTGTGGTGCCACCAATTGCAAACGTGGTGCAGGAACCCGGTGTCACTCCCGGTCTCTGCCTTCCACTTGGAGACAATTGGCAACCTTCAGACCTCGCTAACTTTTGCCTTATGGACATTTACAATGTCAAATGGCTAACTCAGTATGGAGAAAGTGTCACTAGTAAATTTCTGAACCAATATACTCTGTCCACCAGGCGACAATACCAATCACATTGGAAAACTTTCACGACCTGGATAGTAGAAACAGCGCAATCTGATGCCTCAGTGGCTTTAATTTTTAAATACTTAGATTTGTTTGAACAGAAGCGCTTCTCAGTTGTTACATTAAGGAATCACTTATCTGCCATTAGAAACCCCTTTTACGACCTAACTGGTCTATCCATACCGCAGGCGGAGGAGAAGGGGTTCATGAGGGCATGTTTCAAACTACGCCCACCACCGCGTCAGCTCATGCCTACCTGGTCGCTAGACAAAGATTTATCATTACTTCAGTCGCGCAAGTTTAACCATGCGCCAGATTTTGAGTCAGTATTAAAAAAGGCTGTGTTCCTTATGGCTTTGGCGACAGGTAATAGTTTCAGAGCTAGCGGCGATGAGCAACGAGCCAAACTGTCTCAGGTTTGGGAGACTGCACGAACATGTGCAGATCGCGCCGTCTCCCACATTTATTGCCAAAAACGAACATTGTGATCATGTTTTCTCAGAATTCTCAGTCCCGGCGCTTAAACATTTTATGCCCGGCACAAGCTTTAGTTAAATTTATGAGGGTAGCACAACCTCAACAACCAGGCTTCCTTTGGGTCAACCAGACAGGGACTCGCGTCACGAGAAGGAAATTAGCTTCTTTACTCGTAGATGTAATTAGGGAAAGTAATCCCGGCGTGGTAGGCAGAGCCCACGATATTAGAAAGTGGGCCGTCTCCCTTAGATTTATGCAAATTTTTTCCATTGACGACATAGCCGACACTCAGTTGTGGGCGTCTAATCACACATTCCTGACGCGATACCTGTCGGTCGCTCTGGACAAACCAAAGCGGACCTCTGTGCTGTATTAATGTCTGTCAGATGTTGAATAGGGTGGGTAAGTGTAGGAACATGTTTGTATATTTCACTCGATATGAAGATATAAAGCCTAGATATTGCTGATACCAATTATTGATCAAAACATACTTAGTGACGAGACATCACTTATTAGCGCGACTGAACAAGAGTGTTCTCACTAAACATGCAATAGATCTCAAGTTTAGGTCCAGTCATGTACAAGCAGATCTTTTTTGAAGTAACGCACTGCTTGCCTTCTTTTATATTTTTTATATATTGTATGTACACAATAAAAAAAACTTACAGTATATTGTTATATGGATTCTCTGTTACCGATGGTAGTTAAGTTTGTTACCGATGGTAATTAAGATTGGTGGTTTGATATTGTCACGAATGTCCCCCTCCAGTCTTAGAAATCAGGCATATCGTCAATGATGGAGGGGCCACTATTAAATTATAGGTTTGATTCCCGGAGGGAAGTAATGAAAACCTAATATTTAGTAGGGCCCCGTAATCATTGACGATGTAGTGCCCTCCCAACCATCCCCTTCCCATTCGCTTGATTTCTGGAGTCTAATCTTGATATGTCAGTGAAGTAAGTATGGCCGCTAGAGGGCCAGCGTTAGGAATTCACACGCAAGAAATCCACGCATGGGAAAGCTTGAGTATAGCAATTATTAAGTTAATTTTAATTTTTTATTTTTTACGAGGTTTTTTCGTAGAGAGGACCCGATCATAAGACGATTCCATAAGAGAATACACGTTACCCTTATATATCTGTTATATCTGTTATAAAAATCGCCACCTGTAAGTGGCACCGATTAGCATGTCGCCCATCGGTAATTTGTGTAGGGTTTTTCCCCTAGATAGGTTGCCCGCCAAGGCTATCGAGTCCCACCCACCCGGAAACACCCCTTTCAGATACCAGAGGGACAGCTATCACCAGAGACACCCCTATTACAGGGGGACACACCCCTTTCAGATACTAGGGTAACGTGTATTCTCTTATGGAATCGTCTTATGTACGTCTTATAATGAGTACTGTACTCCTTTCCTCCCGCACGGTAGATTCAAACTAGCGACCGCGGGTGTTTGAAGGGAAACTATTATACTAATAGGCATATCGTCAATGATTACGGGGCCCTACTAAATATTAGGTTTTCATTACTTCCCTCCGGGAATCAAACCTATAATACTGTACTGTACTTATTGTCATTGGGATCATTGGATTAACAATTACTAGCCTTATGAAAGCTCTGGCTCTGTAGGCTAGTATATAAATACTTCATTATCATTATCTAACAAGCAAGACTCAATGTTCTTGTGGAATTCTTGGCACACACGTCCACTGATGTTGATTCTGGCCCAAAGTATTGTGTGGTGAACGTACTGGCAGCGTAGGCCACAGCTTGACCATGGTTGCCGGTGCTGTGAGTCACAACACCGGGACTGTCAGGATTCTTCTCCTTCTCCAGAAACACCTGAAATAACAATTATAACACACACTATTAGACTACAGCAATTAATATTAAAAGAATTTGTACATGTTGAATTAACTATCTATTAGTACCGCTAGTTTTGCAGTCAAATACTGTAATAAAGTTTTCACTTTATTAGTTTCTAGTTTAAAATAACTAAGCAGCTAGCCTAAGCTTAACCTTTCCAAAAAATATTGATTTTTCGGCAAGCGTGGTTGCCTATCCGTATCCGCAGTTGAAATACAAGTAGCGAAGTGAAGGGTGGCGGCGACGCCGTGGCCTTACCTCAGAGAACACCAAGGGAGCAACACCCTCTTGAGGCAGAAGCGCTTCAAGGCAAGGTAAATTCAAGGTCTCCCTCGATTTACGATTGGGTTATGTTCCTGAAAACCCGATCTTAAATAGAGAAATCATATAGGAAACCCTAAAATTAATGGGGTAAATGGGGATGCATTCTTAGGACAGCTAAAACCCAAACCCAAACACCTACAATCCTATAATAATATCATAAATTGGGGCATCGGATAGTAAGGGAGGCCTGTACAATAAAGTCTTGTCTCAACATCGCCCCATCTTGCCATCACTCTGGCTGATGTTGGCATAGTGCTAACCCGCCTAACCGTGCCGTAGCAATATTCAACTACTGTAAGTCCAAATGCAGCACCTGCACCTGCGGCATCTGCAAACCAAACCAACCTCATCGGGCGGGTGCCCTACCCCGAAAGAGGTTGAAATAGGGGAGCTTTCTAGGGTCTTTCCTAGCTGATGCTGAGAGGATTGGGTTCTAGTCATGTGGTGATGGGCTGGTCTATCAGAGTGAGAACTGAGCGATCTCTGCCATACCCATAGCTTACTCTGACTGTTCCTTTTACTTATATATTTTCTAGATCTCAAGTGACGGCGTCTCTCCCGTGGATTGACCTCCCAATCTACCAAGATTGGAAGCCAAAGCGTCACATTTTTCCTTTGCCCCTAAACTTTCTCTTCGTAATTGCTGAGGGGCACAGGGCCCTGGGTGGGGCTTTGGTTTCCCGGGCGTTTCCGCACCCTCCTCAGCTCCCCGCCATGGAGTGGCTTCGGTCACCCAGGCTTTATTGTGGTCGGCAGGGAGGGTTCTGTGGGGGCGCTCGGTTATGGCCTTGGCCTTGCTCGGGTCCTTGGGGCTGTTCGGCCAGGCAGCTTGAGGAGGAACAAGAACAACAACAACAACAACAACAACAACAACAACAACAACAACAACAACAACAACCTCATTGTGAAGTTTATAATACAGTTTTGAGTCCCAAAGGGACTTAATGACAATGCGGCAAGAATGTAGACTTTGTAGAGTTCAGGCTCATATGACGCAGAGGTTGCCAGATTAGCAATAAGAAATAGAGTTCTCTCACTCTTATAATTACCTCTTTTGGCGACCGTCAATCTTTTATTAATTAAATACCAAACAAGGGGGCGGCAGCCCCCACCTAATATACTAGGTTAGGTTGTTGTTGTTGTTGTTGTTTTTCCCCAAGCTGCCTGGCCGAACAGCCCCAAGGCCCCGAGC
The DNA here is from genome assembly GCA_032716605.1 of Paralithodes platypus. Lineage (NCBI taxonomy): Eukaryota > Metazoa > Arthropoda > Malacostraca > Decapoda > Lithodidae > Paralithodes > Paralithodes platypus. Next base: position 9,985,675 of record CM064564.1, on the reverse strand, counting down.
AAGGCCAAGGCCATAACCGAGCGCCGCCACAGAACCCTCCCCGCCGACCACAATAAAGCCTGGGTGACCGAAGCCACTCCATGGCGGGGAGCTGAGGAGGGTGCGGAAACGCCCGGGAAACCAAAGCCCCACCCAGGGCCCTGTGCCCCTCAGCAATTAAGAAGAGAAAGTTGAGGGGCAAAGGAAAGATGTGACGCTTTGGCTTCCAATCTTGGTAGATTAGGAGGTCAATCCACGCAAGAGACGCCGTCACTTGAGATCTACTAGGTTAGGTTAGGTAAGGTTGTTAGGTTACGCTAATATTACCCCTTATTTTCGTCTTTTACCCCTCAATTTCCCTGTACTTCATAGCCCTCCCCACTATCGGGGGCCGTATCTTAAGATTGTTGGATAATGGGGAAAACGTTTTTTCCGGAGATTCTAATTAATGACAACCACTGTATAATGATGAAAACTAGCTAAAACCAAAAAAAAACAATCACGAAATAAAAGTTGGCCAGTTTCCTTGATATTTTCCCTAATTTCCATGAACAAATTTTATTATAGAAACCTTATAAATCATAGACTATAAATAACAAATCCACAAAAATAAAATCCTTGAAAATAGCTGTGGTCCGTCTCCTTAATATTGACCGAAAAAACGCCCATTCTAATCAATCTCAGAGCTCTTTCGGACATCCTCACTGTTTACAAACGCCTTCTTTATGCAGTATAATCAATTAAAATGTAAAACTTGCAAACTAAACAAACCAAAATTGGGACAAGGACAATATAAAGTCAAATTAAATTATCAAAATCGCTATGTGGAAACAACGCTTACTAAAATTCAAATTATTAAATAAAAGAACACAATATATTTATATATAATTTAACAATATATTTTAAGTATCTGGGCAGTGTGTTGAGTAAAGATGGGACTATGGATGAAGAGGTGTGGGAGAGGGTACAACAGGGGAAGAGGGTTGTAGGAACGCTAAAAGCAGTAACAAGAAATAGGGTGGTCAGTATGGAAGTGAAGAAGTCCTTGCATGACAGTGTGGTAATCCCGACACTGACTTACGGAAGCGAAGCATGGACGTTGGTTGAGAGACTCAGACCAAGAGTGAGAGCAGTGGAAATGAATTACTTAAGGAGTGCGTGCGGAGTTACATGGAGGGATAGACAGACTAATGAGGAAGTAAGAAGGAGGTGTGGTGTGGAGGTAGATGTGCTGGAAAGTGTGAAAAGGAACAACTTGAGATGGTTCGGCCATATGGAACGTATGGAAAGCGAGAGAATGACTAAGAGGGTGTACGAGAGCGAGGTGGAGGGACAGAGGGGGAGAGGTAGACCGAATATGAGGTGGAAGGATGGAGTGAGGAACTACATGAACGAAGGCGGTGCTGGTTGGGGGGAGGGGCGTCGACTGACTGGGGACAGAGGTGCATGGGGGCGGTTCGTTCGTGGCCGCCCCTTCGGGGATCACGGCGTCAGGCAATAGATAGATAGATAGATAGATAGAATATATTTATATATATATATATATACACCGGGTATATATATATATATATATATATATATATATATATATATATATATATATATATACTGTATATATATATATATATACTGTATATATATATATATATATATATAAAGAACACAAATATTTACCCCCTGCTGGCAATATAGATGACAATTTCAATAATTCATGGGGGGGTGAGGGGGGCAAAGCCCCCCTTCAACCCATCGTGTATCCAACATTGGCATTATAACTAAGACCATGAATACACTCATTTCTCAAAATTTGGAGGAAAAAAACATGAAAAATAAGGGTGCGAGCCTATTCCCTATAATTACCAATATATCAGTTCATCTTGGGACGATACCGCTCTCGCAGATTAACCTTACCGTTCACAAGCCAAATACGGGGGAGGGGGGGGGGAATACTAATTAGTATTGATAAATAGAAACACTGAATATCAAGACGCAAATTACAAAGTGCACTAATGACATTATAATACACGTTGTGTGAAACAGGTACACCTTCTTCTTCTTCTTCTTGTGAAGTTGCTGTCCCTTTTTCTGAGCCAGCTCACCTATGCACCGGTGATCTCTTCTCCAGAAACAGCTAGAGCTTGATTTAGATTTAGTTTAGAAAATATGTAGTCGTAGAAAGGATAGTTAAAGAAAAGAATTGAAGTATATAGCTTAACCAGAACTCTCCTCTCCCTATTTTACCCCCTCCTCCACCCCAATATCTTGTTCTCTCCTTAACTAAATTTAACTTTTCCCCGCTGATGTAAAATTAACCGGGTGTAAGATTAAGCGGGTGTTAAAATAAGCGGGTGTAATGACGACATGTTGGCCGAGGGCTGGAATGACGTCATCGCTGAGGCCCGCCTTGGCTGATGACGTCACGATAGTCAACAACCAATCACAAGCAAGGATACACAACGTCTTGGCTTGGTTAATCAAGATGGCTATATTCTAGTTAATCGCCGTGTTTCAACCCCTCTCTTTCCCTGATATATTTCATACCCTCCCCAGCTATCGGGATTAGTATTGTTGAGGTAAGTGAAGAAAATAAGTAAGATATAGGCTAAATAAAGATTCTTAGGTAAATGGGCAAATAAAATACGGTTACTCCCGCTACATAGGATCTTACCGCCTAACCTAACAACCTTACCTAACCTATCCTAGTATTATAGGTGGGGGCTACCGCCCCCACACCCCCGCTTTGACTTAGATTTTTGGTGTATTTGTCTGTGAAGTGGGTATTTTTCAATTTGTTGATAACGAAAATCCTCCATGCGGACTATAGGCCCTATAGAGAAAAATATGGCGAATCTATTGGTGCCTAGCCTATTTTCCCTAATAAATTGTTTCTCATAACGTCACACTAGTGTCCTTGAATATTATCGGTACGAATTTAGTTACTGGACACCTATTTGACAGGTACCACCAAGGATTTAATACATATTTGTTTTCGGTTTCCACGCATCCAACACCAAGCTACACCTTTTTCTGATCCGGTAATAGTATTGAAAACGATATAATAACTTTTTAAATTTGGTTTTCGACGAGAATAAAACGGGGCGTTTGGGCCGAAAATCGGCGGCGGGGGGAGTCCGTCGTCGCTTCGGATCGTCGCGGTTTGTTTACCCAGGACGCTCGAGGTGACGGCCAGCTGTTTTACTTGCCCCCCCCCTGCTGGCCACATAGATGACGATTATTATAATTCACCGGAGGGGGTGAGGGGGGGCAGAGCCCCCCCCTCAACCCTGTCCTGTATCCCACGCCATATAACTCAAGTTTTTATCAAAAAATTTACCCAACAAGCTTAGCCATTTGAAGTCGACCGCCAAGGCGGCGGGACCAGGAAGTAACTCCGAGCGTAAAGTAAACAAAGCGACGCTACTTCCACGAACGCAACCGAGTAATCTTTATATTTCGTCTCATATTATCATTATTAAAGTGTCCCCATTGCTTTTTTAGTGTTTCGTACACCAGAAAAGGGTGTAGCTTGGTGTTGGATGCGTGGAAACCGAAAAAAAATATGTAGGCCTATTAAATAGTTGGCGGTACCTGTCAAATAGGTGTCCAGTAACTAAAATCGTACCATATTATCATATACAGTAGGCTATTAATGTTAAAGCAGCTAAAACTCTCTTGGCTATCAGTCACACGGTAATTTTTTTTACCGAAACGCCACTTTTATTTAGCATAGGCCTAGCCTAGCATCTACAGTAGGCCTATAAATATAGGCTAGGCTAGGCTCTAGGCTAGGCTATAGGCTAGCCTAAATAAACAAAAAATAAACAAATCACCTCCCAAACCTGCAAAAGTAGGCTAGGCCTAGGCTAGTGGATAACATTCAAGACCTCTTTCGCCGCCTTATTAGAAATAATTTATTAGGGAAAATAGGGACCAATAGACTCGCCATATTTTTCTCATTATAGTCCACATGGAGGAATTTCGTTATCGACACTTGAAAAAACCCGATTACACAGAAAAATAACACGAAAATAATGTCCCGAACGTAAACAAAGCATTGCACCCAATGAATCCTTCGACCTGGGTCCTCTTCTTCTTGTTTTGAAAGATGCGGTGAGTGCGATTCACCCAATAAATGGCTTGAACGTTACTCACAAAAACGATATTATATTATATTATATTAGGGTTAGGTTAGGTTAATCAGTATAACTAAATAAGTTGGTCACCAATTATTTTGCAATATTTGAAAACAAACATGGATTTTATATGCTCTAAACATAATATGAAAATGTGTTTTAAGCCTCGGCAAAACCTAATAAAAATATATGGTACTAAAATGGAATTTTGTCGTAACATGGTTGTCAATATCTTCCTATAGACGGCACCGATTCGTACACGCCATTTTCACCTGTCTCCCGAGGTCTGTCCACCAGCTTTTTAGTCCAGTCCACCTGTCCATCTCTGTCGATAGGTTGGGTTGTTTGGTTAGGTTAATATACTAGGTCTCAGAAACAAGATTCGTAGTTGCGGCAGTATTTACGGTATCTGGATACTTCGAGCGAATTCATATTCGAGCGGAGGCGCATTTAGGTTAGGTTAGGTTAGGTTAGGTTAGGTTAAGTTAAGTTAAGTTAAGTTAAGTTAAGTTAAGTTAAGTTAAGTTAAGTTAAGTTAAGTTAAGTTAAGTTAAGTTAAGTTAAGTTAAGTTAAGTTAAGTTAAGTTAAGTTAAGTTAAGTTAAGTTAAGTTAGGTTAGGTTAGGTTAGGTTAGGTTAGGTTAGGTTAGGTTAGGGTTAGGTTAGATTATGCATCTGCTCGATCAGGAATTCGCTCGAAGTGACTCGCATTCGTATTTACAGATACGGCCGAATACCTGTAGGCTACGAAATGGCAGCCGGCCCAACCGCCATGTTGTATCCCACGTAGGCCTACTAGGTACTACGGACACATTGTAGGCGTTAGGTGTGGATTAGGCTTGTATCCAATGTACTAGGTCTATGTACTGGATATTTATGATTTAAATAAGTGGTACGTTTTCGATAAATCTGGTCATATGGCTTTGCAATTAGGGAAATCATGAGCCGATTTCCGACGTTTTCTTTTTCGATTCTCAAAATACGATCCAACTTTTGCCAAAATTGCCTCGGGTTTTCCAAAATTGTGCTTTTTGGGGTTTGCAATTTAGGGAAACATGAGCCAAAATTCTAAATTAGGTTACTGTAATTTGTTTACTCTTAAAATTCCCAAAATCCGAGCCAAGTTTTGCCAAAACTTGGCTCGGGTTTTTCAAAACTCGGGTTTTATGGCTTTGAAATTTCCGGAAATCTGAGCCAAATTTCTAAATGAGGTTACTGTCATTTTGTTATCTACAAACTCTCTAAATCCGAGCCAGCTTTGGCCAAAACTTGGCTTGGGTTTTCGAAATATTGGGTTTTAGGCCTTAGAAATACCTTAAAACTCAAACCAAGTTTTGCTAAAATACGTTTTAAGCGCCATTTTACGCATTTAACCCCTCATTTTCCCTGTACTTCATAGCCCTCCCCACTATCGGGCGGCGTGTCTTAAGATCGTTGTACAATGGGGAAAACGGTTTCGCCGAGGGTTGTAATTATTTGCAAACACTATATATTGATGTAAACTAGGCTAACAGGGAAAAATAAAAAAATCCATGGGAAAATTGGTGACCATCTTATTTAGTTTTTCCGGTTAGGATAATCTAATATAATATTTGTACATTTTGGAAGCGTGCTGCGTGCATACTGCATGGCCTCCCCACAATTTTCCTTACCTACTGTAAAAGCGCGATTCACCCAATAAATGGCGCCATTTGACGGAGTATCTTCAGATTAATGAATAATGGGTAAGTTAATGCAAATCCTCCACTCAAACCGTGATAAACAACAATTAAACACTAGCCTATAGCCTATTCCCTGGCAAAAATATAAAGAAACTAAAACTTGGTAAATAAGGCGGCTCTAGATGTCTTGAATGTTACTGGCTAGTGTTGATTTGGTTCAATGTTATTTTAATACCACAATTTTTTTTGATATAGGCCTATTTGAAGATAAATATTGAATCTATATGCTCTAAAGATCATAAGAAAATTTGTTTTAACCCTCGGCAAAACCTAATAAAAAAGTATGGTACTAAAAAAAAAATCGTAACAAGGTTGGCAATACGGTACTTTCAGTCATCGATAGCTCTAAAGATCATATGAAAATGTGTTAAACCCTCGGAAAAACCTAATATAAAAGTATGGTACTAAAATTTAATTTTCGTAACAAGGTTGTCAATACGGTACTTTCCCGTTATCAATGTACTGTACAATCAAGCTGAAGATTGCAGAGTAAACACCATAGACTTCATCGACTTTTCTTTCACCTTCGTATAATCGACAGCCAATTTTTTTTTTTGTATTAGCCTAAGGGATTAGTACTCAACCAGCGGGGGTGTGGGGGCGGCAGGCGGCAGCCCCCACTCATAATACTAGGTTAGGTTAGGTAAGGTTGTTAGGTTAGGCTAATGTCTTTTCATATCACTATCGAGGGGCTGTCTCAACATCGATCGATAGGCCTAATGGGGAAAAATAGGTTTTCCCGAGATTTCTAATTAATTTCAAACATTATATAGGCTATTGATGCAAATGACCAATTTTGTTTATAAAAAACACTCGGAAAATTTGTGGTATTAAAATAACATTTTTCCGTTGATTTTTACCCCTAAAATATAGGCCTAGCCTAGGCTAACTCGGTAAAATTTAAATAAATAATCATCAATCAGCCTAGTCAGGTGTGTGGTGTGCCCATACCGCATTGCAGGCTCCCCGAGCCTTGAAGGAGCCAGTCTTTTGTAGATTTTCAGCCTTAAAGAATAGTTTCCTTCCCGCAAGACTATCCAAATTCTGTGAGGTGATGACAGGCGTTCGGTGGATCCATTTGTGTATCCTGGTAGAAGCTTCTCGAACTTCCTTAAGATTGAACGGTGCTGCCATTGTATGTGGGGTGTAATAGTCTTCTTCCTCTGTGGGCCAGTAACATATGGCAGGTTCACATAAGACAGGGCAATGGTGATAAGCCAAATTAAGCAAATTCACTGCTATGAAATGTTGTTGAGGGATTCGGTGATGTGTAGATTTCGGTCTTTCGCTTGCCTGTGGGTGTGGCTCGGAAATTACGTAATTTATTTGCAACATTCTGTGCATAATTGTTTTATTTACACTTGTGAAGCCAATGTTAGCTAATATCAACGCTTGTATATTTGGTATTATTTTATGCAAATGTGTTCATGGCGAAATGCAAATAACAGATATAGGCGGGCAATTTCAATCGCTGGTTTAATTCTAGTTTCGCTTTCACAGCATACTCATAAATTTCTATGGCTACTTTAGAGTTGTCATATACCATACTTAATTCCTATATATGTCCAAAGCGGCGGAAATGCATTATAAGGAATTATACCTACTGTAAAAATAAAAAAAAAAAAAAAACATATGCGGCACCATAGCTATTACATAATACTAGGTTAGGTTAGGTAAGGTTGTTAGGTTAGGCTAATGTCGTTAATGTAGTTTATTATCATTATATTACGTCTTTTACCCATCATCAGATGAAGTATTGAGGGATAATCCTTTACAACGGCACCTCGTATTTACATTCTACTCTTCCTATTTTTTCTGAAGTGTGTAGAGAGGGGAGAAGGGGTGTTGGAGAGAGAGGAAGCTGTTGGAGTGGCTTTGTTATGTGTGTTTAGTCTGTATACGTCGTCAGGATGTTCCCTGACTGGGTGCGAGCATGTGAAACATGCTAGGACGTACTACCACACCCACTAAATGTCCGCCGTGGCAGGGATTCGATCCGGGTCTTGCAGATTCACACGTGAGCGTGCTCACCACTCGACCACCACGGCTCTCCAAGGACTCGAACCTATGATACTCACACAGAAATTACGCGCATTTATGCATTAACGCTATCAAGACATACTACCTTTGCCGCATTTTCAACCAGCTAATGTATATATTCATTTATCACATGTTGGTCACCCAGCGAATGTATATAAAATTCCTCACAAACATGTGCAATGACGAAGCTCTCACTGTTATGAAAAAAACATAAATACTACAGTATAAATGTTGCGTTTAGTGTCAATGTTTTTTTACATTAAACACATCATTTACAATATAATACATCTAAAGAACTTCACGTATCCAGCGTAACATGGACCTTTGGCATGCAAATAAGCCGAATTAGATCCACTTGTAAGACCCGGTCAAAAACTTTTCAGCAAAAAAAGAAAAGTAATTATCTATCTATCTATCGAGCTATATGCTCAGGCCCAACCCCATTTTGGGGGTAGCCGACTCCGACAGAGCACGAACAGGGAAAACACAAACACAACATAAAACAAAAAATAAACACAGATAAAAAAAAACAACTCACACACATCCAGGTCACCCAGGAGTGTAAAGAAAAGTAATTAACCATGATATGAATTCCGCACCATGGCATCAAAACCTGCCTCCTAGTTTAACACTCAATAAAATAAAATAAATATAAATAATGTATATGTTAATACTTCAGTTAAGACACCAGAATATTGCTTTGCGTATAAAGTGCCTCTCTGACCTGTTACCATTTTTGAAGGTCCTTCATACCTGGATTTTGGGACACCCTTAATTGCTTCGTCAGGTTAATTGCTTATTTCCGTTTTTTTGTAATATGGTCGTTTTCTGATAGATTTTTCGAGCAGGTTCGTGGATTAATTGAAAGTCACTTCAGGGTTGTGTAGAGTAGCAAGCTGGTCTATGTATGTATATATATAATTACCTCCGCCAACTAAGTACGAGGAGGTTATGTTTTTGCCTGCGTTTGTCTTTTTGTCTATAAATAGGATACCAAAGTATTAACCGATGTTCACGAAATTACTTGGTCAGATAGGATATTCACCAAGGAAGGAGTGATTCACTGGGAGGTGATCAGTAAAGTGCATGCCTTCGCCAGCGTAGGTGGCTCACAAATTAAGGACCAATGTTCCCCGAATTTTGTCGGTTGTTGTTGTTGATGCTGTTCCCCAGGCTGCCTGGGCCGAACAGCCCCAAGGCCCGAGCAAGACCAAGGCCATAACCGAGCGCCCCCTCAGAACCCTCCCTGCCTACCACAATAAAGCCTGGGTGACCGGGAGCCACGCCATGGCGGGGAGCTGAGGAGGGTGCGGAAACGCCCTTGAAACCAAAGCCCCACCCAGGGCCCTGTTCCCCTCAGCAATTATGAAAAGAAAGTTGAGGGGCAAAGGCAAAATGTGACGCTTTGGCCTCCCATCTTGGTAGATGGGGAGGTCAATCCACGGAAGAAGGACGCCGTCACGTGATATTTAGAAAATATATAAGTAAAAGGAACAGTCAGATTAAGCTATGGGTATGGCAGAGATCGCTCAGTTCTCACTCTGATAGACCACAGCCCATCACCACAATTGTGTGGGTAGAATTACGATAGGCGCCAAGGAAAAAGTGATCGGATCGACCATATCGGTAAACGCATACCTTTGCCAGTGTAGGCGGAGGTATGCTCGCACCGAGTGCCCCTTTAAGTTTTATATATAGATATATATACTTGATATACTATATCTATATATATAATTATATATATATATATATATATACAGGATATACCAGTATATATATATGATATATATATATTAATATATCATATATTTATATATATATATATATATACCGTATATACCATTATATATATAGAGATATACTATATATATACTATATCTATCTATATCTATAGATTATTAATAGAGTATCTACACTATAACAGTACCAGCATACTTCACGTTAAAAATTCAAAAAAGTATACTGTCTTACAATATGCAAAGTCATAAGTATAATATGAAATTACCTTGGGTGTAATAAGTTCTACTTTTACTGATAACGTATGGATTCACAAATACGCAGTGTGTGTGTGGGTGTGTGTGTGTGTGTGTGTGTGTTAGCTATGATAAACACCGATACAAGTGCCGCGTTAATTTATTTGTGGGAAAGTATTAATAATGAACTAGCGGACCTAATTGCCAGTGTGTATTTTTAATGGCGTTTAGTGTTTGTGCCCGAATGTAATATAATGCGAGTACTTAGAATGGTTGTTCTTTGCATGGAATCCGTGTAATGAATGGGGGAGCTTGTTAGAATGTGTTCCCAAACATATATTAAGGGGACAGTGGCCGGGTTTTGGGGGCTATTAATTATGTTTTTTGTTTTTTTTACTAGTTTTCCTCGCTAGACCTCCATCAAGCTTAAGACAACACCCCCTATCCCTATCAAGATAAATTTGTACATTGTTCGATAGAAAAATTTCCCGCCGAAGGCCGGTTCCTCACTTAAAATTACAGGCTGGCAATCCTTCGGATAACAGGAAACAATCGATACCTAACTGACAGGATCGGTCTTGAAATTGACAACGAAATGGTGCAAAAAGGCTTAATATCGACAAACTAATGCAAGGAACGGCCGTCAAATCTCAACACTAACATGCCAAACATGAGGGAGAATGATTCCATAAAAAGCAAGTAGTACCACCTTAAGGGGAGGTTTTAGTGTGTTGTTTTGGACCCCCTTCTCTCTCGTGTTAACACCCCATTAGCTTTGAGATTTTAAACCGTTCTGCCCCATTAGTTTGGCGATTTTATGATCTTCTTTCGCCTCAGTTCTATGTCAATATTAAGACCTTTCGTGCACTTAAGGGGTTTATGTTTCTTTTGGGTCGAGCGATAGCTCTAATTGTCCGTAGGAACCGGGCGAAGGGGATATTTTGCCATCGAAAAATTTAAAAATTTATCTCGAAGTTGGTCTTGGAGGGGTGTTGTATTTTATATTTCAAGCTTGAGAGAAGTCTAGGGAGTCAAACTATCCCTCCCCCTTAAATTAACCACGATTTCACATTATCAGAAAATATTTAGTATGCACGATAGTTTTCTTATTTTTAATTTCCGTTACTCTTGAATATTCCAATCTATCTACATGTCTATAATACGTATTTTTTACTATCTTCATGACCATTCAATTCAGGCCTATCTATTAGGTCCTATTAATCCATCTATTTACATCTTTAAAATTAGGTATACATTTTTCCTGTGGATTTTTTTGGGGCATTACGTATTCTATATCTCTCTCACTCAGTTTCAGTCTCACTCTCTTTCTTTCTACTAACCTCCCTCTCACAACCCCACACACTCTTTCCTCTCTTTCCACACAAACACACCCACTTAGCCTCTCTCTCTTTTTCTCACTCTCTTGCTCTCTGTCTCAACTTTATCTCACGCTCCTCTCTCGTCTCTAACCCATACCCCTCCTACCCGTTTAATACCTTCGCCTTCATTTTTAATCCTATCTCCCTCGCATCACTCCCGCCTCACTCTCCAAATGCTGGTCAATACTTTATACTCTCTCTCTCCTCTCTGGATGTCTGTTGAGATGGTTAGAAAATTGGCTCAGTGAAAGACAGCAAAGAACACTCATAAAGGGTAAACATTGCACATGGACCGTGTAACTAAAGGGTGCCCCAGGGATTGGTACTAGGTCCAGTTCTCTTCCTAGTTTATATAAATGACGTAGATGAGGGCCTCACATATACAATCTCAAAGTTTTGCAGACGATACAGAAATTGCAAATACCGTACTCTCAAATTAACATGTAGAAGACATACAAAATAACCTAGATAAGCTACCATGTTGGGCTCAAATTTGGCAAATGAGTTTTAATGCAGATATATGTAAAGTACTCTATATCGGAAACCGAAATGAGAAAACAAACCATTCATTGAATGGCACTCAGCTTAAAGGCCGCGTCATACATAAGTCGAACGTTGGCCGACTGCCGCCTGAAGTCGATGACTTGCATATTTTTCCCGAATGCAACCGAATTACCCGAAAGTAACTCGGAGTCTAATATAACCCGACACTGACCCGAATGAATTTCGAATATAACCCGATGGACCTGAATGAAAGTCGATGAGGAGTCGATGAATCTCCGTACGTAACTCGAAGGAAACCCGATGTGGAACGAAGAAGCCTCGATCATGCGTCGAATATAACTCGAATATGCCCCGAAGACGGGGAAATAACAGAATTATTACCGAAGCTCAGCTGAAGCTCAGTCGATTCAACAACCGAAATAGAAGAAGTTAGGTCGAACGTCAGTCGAATAGGTCGAAGATCATAGTAAGTTAAATAATCGCTTATATTATCTTTCGTTTACCCTTTCTGTATCAGTGACGTCATATTTTAATTAAAATGTAAAACTTGCAAACCAAACAAACCAAAAATGGGACAAGGACAATATAAAGTCAAATTAAATTATCAAAATCGCTATGTGGAAACAACGCTTACTAAAATGAAAATTATTAAATAAAAGAACACAATCCAACATAGGGTGGTACATTACTACATGAGCAAGTTAATCTGTTTCCCAAGCAAACTAATCGCACATATAACAACTAGAAAAAGAAAAAGATAAACAATAAATTTAATACAGACTAAAAATAATAAATACAGACAAAAAGTGAGCAGAGGTTATACAAGAAACTTCAAGTTAAAAAATGCTTGGATAAAATTATTGATGTCAAATTTTAGAATACAGTCACAATAATTGACCCTAATGTTATGCCCTGTTTTTCTACAGGATTAACTTGGGTGATGTGGGCTCTAACTGACTGGGTATATAAGGCTGCATGCACAATACCAGGTATGAGGAATAGAGAGGACAAAACAAACACACGGTAACACGACACACGATCACGTTTATTTAAGTAGGTGAATAAGGAGCATAGAAAGATAGTAATACTCGTTACAAAACAAATAATAGAAGGGAACTGCTAGCATTAGCGGATCTGGATGGAGCCTAGTCTCCCACTTCCAACGTTCAGGTATACTCTTCTGATCACTGGTTTAGTTCGCAAGTTTTATAATACTGGAAGACCTCAATGTACTTATGGATTCAATTTCACTAATTAGATTTCTTACTGGTAGGTCGGGGTGCACAAGTAGTAGTTCACAGTTAGAATTAGACACACATATATTTTAGAACACGGGAATTCTAGTAACCTCAAGGGGGTACTGATCTAAGATTTATATTCTTATGGCAGAAGTACGTAGAACACAAATCAGTGGGCGAACGTTATATATCACTAGGGTTTTAATATCTGAATAAGGTGATTACGAGAGTCAATGTCGCCTGTTAATTAATGAACACTGATACGCTTAGTACTTCCCAAATGGAATGGTTAAATATGAGTTACACTGGGCAAAGTTATAGCCACTTCATAGAAAAGTTAATAATTTAATTTCGAATTAGTACTATAACACGTTAGTACTAATTAAAGTGAATCTTGGATAGTATTTGTTGGTCTGGTCCTGGTTATCTTGCGTCCGTGATGTTGGGGGCTAACGACTGGTTCTCGGCAGTCCAGGTGGTCCAAATGTAGGAAGTTCTCAAGTCGGATCTCTTGGCGATCGGTGCTGGCTACACGCTTATATACCCACTAATGTGTGTGAAGGTTATAAGGTGCACGTCGATACTTGTACGTGGACAGATGCTTCTATTTTAATTTCTGCCACGGATTCTGCGGCTCTGGAATCTCTCAACTCAGGAACAACACAAGGGCAGAGCTAGAGGTTAACTTCAGGGTGGTGACCACTGGTTGGTGTCTATCTTTCAACTAACTTTACTGGGGGCTGGAGCTGGGTTTATAGGCTCGGTTGTGGACCCTGTAGGCCATAGGGATCTTGAGTCTTATGGACTTATTGGAGCTCTCAATAGATATGGGGACTAGGTAAGATGGTGATTACTGTTGTGGCACATGGCTATAGGAAGCCTTCATATTGTGATATAACTGAGCCTTAGTAAGAGGTACTATTTTGGCTATACTGGAAGTATTTAGGGGAGGGAGACTGGATCTACTTTGCGGGGAGGACTGGGACAGCTGTGATAGGGGCGTCTCTCTTATATTGCTCAGTCTTCATTTTACGCTATACCTGACGTCAACTCGGGTAGTACATTATTGGGGTTGCGGAGCGTATGCCTTGGGTGGGGTTCGAACCCTGGTTAGTGACTCAACCATCACCACCAGGCCCGCGCGCTAACCCACTGTACTACCACGGACGTACTAAAAGTATAGCAACCTTAGTCCGATTTTTAAGAACCAGGTGATAGTCTCGTGGTGCTATCACGTGATGAGTTTATTGGACTTACCATCCACGACTATTTTACGCTATACCTGACGTCAACTCGGGTAGTACATTATTGGGGTTGCGGGACATTTTCGAGGGCATTACACCACATTCCTTTTTATTTAGGCTAGTTCCTAGCCTCTGTAAGGTCGTAAGGTATCGTAGCTGTATCACCTCAGCAATCTCAATATTGTTAGGGTCCTCGTGATGGGTGCTCTATGTAGCTACCAGATCACATTCCGTGACTGCCACCAATGAAATGCTGGGTGTGAAGGGAATTTTTCTGTCCTGACAACTCCCCAGGCCCACTTAGGGTCAACCTTTCCTGGGGCCTGGCGCGGGGCTCGAACCTCTGAAGGGAGTTTAACCCTCCTAAAAACCCACAGGTTTTGAGATGCCTTGGGTGGGGTTCGAACCCTGGTTAGTGACCATGACCTTCATAGGTCAACCAGGCCCGCGCGCTAACCCACTGTACTACCACGGACGTACAAAAGTATAGTAACCTTAGTCCGATTTGTAAGAACCAGGTGATAGTCTCGTGGTGTTTCACGTGATGAGTTTATTGGACTTCCCATCAACGACTATTTTACACTATACCTGACGTCAACTCGGGTAGTACATTATTGGGGTTGCAGGATATTTTCGAGGGCATTACATAATGCCCTCGAAAATGTCCCGCAAACCCCAAATGTACTACCCGATTTGACGTCAGGTATAGCGTAAAATAGTCGTGGATGGTAAGTTCAATAAACTCATCACGTGAAAACACCACGAGACTATCACCTGGTTCTTAAAAATCGGACTAAGGTTGCTATACTTTTAGTACGTCCGTGGTAGTACAGTGGGTTAGCGCGCGGGCCATGGTGGTGATGGTTGAGTCACTAACCAGGGTTCGAACCCCACCCAAGGCATCTCAAAACCTGTGGGTTTTTAGGAGGGTTAAACTCCCTTCAGAGGTTCGTGCCCCGCGCCAGGTACCAGGAAAGGTTGATCCTAAAGTGGGCCTGGGGATATTTCAGGACAGAGAAACTCCCTTGACACCTAGCATAACATTGGCGGCAGCGGTGGTTCTTGATTCGGATAAAAGGTTGCAAAGGTGAGTTATCTGCTCAACAGGTGGCGTTGTGTGTGTGTAAGTGTGAGAGTCCGAGTGTAGGGGGTGAGACAGTGAAGCACGGGAACGAGATGGCTTCAGAGATGGGGTCGTTTCGGGCCATGAGTGAGCATCGTGCCTCATGTGAAGGCAAATGGCAGGTGCTCGTTGTACTCTTCGTGTCTTCACATGTCTCACTCCCTAGACTGGAAAGACCTCACGGTCTCCACTGTTCATTGTAAAGCGGTGACTGTTAAGGCTCTCTATGCCGGAGAGGAAGTAAGTTGGAATATAAAAAAAAATAAAAAAATTACATTGCAAGTTTGGAACAGCCAGAACACGATAACATCATGGTGCACCGTTCTCACATTCCCATCCCACATTATGATGGAGAAACGTACGAGATCGAAACGTTCATGGACATAGTGAAACCCGTACTTGTCCTAGTTTATACCACGGATGCAGAAAAAATAGCCGTAACATTATCGCACCTGGGAAAAGCCGTTTCCCTGGTTGCCTATCAAGTGCACCCTGCTCTCACCTGGGACGAATTTCGCCCAATAGTGATAGAAGCCATTAAGCCTTCGTTGGGCGTTTTCGTGGCCCACACCCGTATCCAAGACACTAAATTCGAAGGCGATCTAGATGCCACAGTGAAATAAGATTTGCCCAACACATAAAAGTTTCTTTCCCCACATTGACCAGAATCCAACAAGAGCAGCAAATTCTGGTCAACCTTGTGTCTATATTGACCTCAGCAGTAAAAGACCATTTCCGTGTGCACGATTTCGTCGATACCAAAAAGATCTCATCACGATCCGACGTATTTTGGCCGTGCGCACAGAAGCACCCACCAAAATCGCTGTAATCAAGAGGTTTCCCACGCACCCGCAGCAACCCGACCACCAAAAACTCCAAGAATGCATACCCAGCCTCATCCTTCCACAACAGACCCACCTACCCTTCCGGCAAGGAAGTAAAAACCCTACCTTAGTAATTATCAACCCCTATGATTTCCCTGCCTGTAATGCCCAGTGTGCCTTCCATCAAATTCGTGACCCTGCCACACCTCGCCCCATTACTCCTCGCATTTCTGGTAAATGAAAAGGAGTTGGGACAAGAGGAAGAGATGGAGAAAAGACACACTGGAGAAATAGCCCCTAACATGACCTCAGAGGATACCGAGTAAAGCCTGGAGGGAGGTAGATACCGATTCCCAGGATTTTTAAAGTACCCCCCGCCCAAGATGGCCTCGGCGGGGGACGCCATAACTGACCGCACTGCCCCCATTTATTACATGGCCAAAATAAGGACATTCCTGTCCGCTTGTTAATCGACACGGGAGCTGCCAAGTAATGTTTGTTCAAGTCTTACTATGATCAACACCACCGACTATTTGGCCCGTTGTTAACCACCAAAGCAGAACTAATCTCAGCTGCTGATACTTACTTAAATCTCCTAGGAGACACTTTGCCCCTATCAGTAACTACTCCTGCCCCCCATGCTCGTTGTTATCACACGTTCACAGTATTTTCCTCCCACTGTAAACATTACGATGGTTTCCTGGGACTTGACCTCCTTCAAAAACTCCAGGCCCAGGTTGACTGCGGCCAAAGGCTGATCTCATTCAGAAACAAATTCCAACCCAAAGCCTCTGACAAACCCATCACGCAGAAACCCATTCATAAGAAGAAAAAACACCTTCCCCCTCAACAAACCCTGAGTCAGGGTTACCAAGTTGCAGCTAGCACTAAGGTGACTCCTAAACCCTCCCCTTGCCCTGAGTTCCCTCAAAATCTCACCCCATTCAGTAAAAAAATGCCTCAACAAACGAAAGAAGACAAGTCCAAGCAACTCCCTCTCGGTAATCCCCTCCATTCTCGTAATTCTGTCCAGGATAAATCCTCCCATGTTTTCAGGACAGACTCTGATATATGTAACCATAATTCTATCAAATGTTTATGTACACATGTTTCCAGGGAAAATGCCGACCAATGTTTTCCCCATGCCCCCAGAAATGTTCAGCTATCCCACAACCAACAACAATTCCCTTGTGACAATTTTCCGTCAGTAGCTCCCTTTACCCCCCACACAATTCACACCCCTAGAAAATTTCACAACCCCACACTTGACTCACCCTCTCATGACAAACAAACCCACCCGTCCCACATCACCTTTAACCAGACCTTTACTGCCACCAAGAAAATTCCCCACATTCGTCCTACTAACAAACCCAAATCAATACACCAGTCCTCCCCCAATAACCCATGTTCTACACCTCACTCTTCCCCCACCAACCCTCCGCAGTCCCACCAACAAATCCCGTTTTCTAACTCGCTCACCTCTCACCACCCTGACCCGCCCGCACGCGCCGTCAATCCCCCCCTCACGCATGCCGACCGAGGGACACGACCATGTTCCCACCATGCCCCCACAAATGTCCAGCTATTCCCCACCCACCCCAATTCCCCTTGTGACAGTTTTCCGTCAGTAGCTCCCTTCCACCCCACAGTTTCACACCCCTAAAAACTTCACAACCCCACCCTTGACTCGCCCTCTCATGACAAACAAACTCACCAGTCCCAGATAACCTCTAACAAGACCGTGACTGCCACCAAGAAAATTCCCCACATTCGTCCTGTTAACAACCCCAAATCAATACATCAGTCCTCCACCAATAACCCATGTTCTACACCTAACCCTTCCCCCACCAACCCTCCGCAGTCCCCCCAACAAATCCCGTTTTCTAACTCCCTCACACCGCGCCCCCCTGATCCTCCCACACCCGCTGTTAATTCCCCCCTCACGCGTGACCCCCACCAAAGTGACCTTTCCCCCTTATGCGTACCAAGCACCTGCTCGCCAGTCAATCCCCCACCATCATTAGCCCAGCTGTAGTTCAGGATAAATGCCAAATTCCCCCCCCCCCCCCCCCCGCCATCAAAAATGGGTGAACCTTCGACCCATACCCCAAACTCACATGATATTTTCCCCCACTACCACGTCCACCAACTCCAATCGTTGCCTCCTACAACCCGCCATCATTTCCGCTCGCATCAACCACATTCTCGTGGCAAATATCTCAGAGGAATCCCTGACATTACCAAAAGGTCTCATTATAGGAGACCTCGAAACTTTTGATGACCTCCCCATGGATTTTAATGACACCCCTACCAGCCTCCTCTCCCGGACACATTATCCGACCACCAAAAGAACGGCATGTACGACCTATTGCTAGAGTTCAGTGATGTGTTTGCCCAACAACCCACCAAAATCGGACAGACAGATGTAGAACAACACATCATTAACACCACAGGCCCCCCCATACGACAACCATCCCGTAGAAAAAATCCCATACAACGTCAGGAAGAGGAACGCCAAGTCCAAGAGATGTTAGAGGCCGGTATTGCCACCCCGTCCATTAGTCCCTGGTCTTCCCCTGTTGTCCTAGTCAAAAAGAAAGATGGGTCAACCCGTTTTTGCGTCGATTACAGGAGGTTAAATGACGTAACCATTAAAGACGCTACGCCCTTACCCCGGATAGACGATTCCCTGGACTCCCTACACGGATCCAGATGGTTCACTACCCTCGACTTGCAAGCAGGGTATTGGCAAGTGCCTATCAAGGCCGAGGACCAAGAGAAAACAGCATTTTCCACTAGTGGTGGCCACCACTACGAATTTAACGTCCTAAACCTTTTGGCCTCCCTGTAACGGACCCGCCACTTTCTCCCGTTTGATGGAAGCGGTACTACATGGCCTAACCTGGGAAACCTGCCTAGCCTATCTGGACGATATTATTGTGTACTCACCAACCTGGGAAGAACACCTCCTCAGGTTGAGACAAGTCCTGCAATGAATCCGAGCTGCCAGGTTGAAATTAAAACCCTCAAAGTGCGAGATTGCCCGAAATAAGGTAGACTTCCTAGGCCACGTATTATCTGAACATGGTATTGCACCAGACCCAAAGAAACTGCAAGCCATACAAAACCAACCCCCACCCACCACCGTTAAAGGAGTACGTTCGTTTCTAGGTTTAGCCACATACTACAGACGTTTCGTCCCCCACTTCGCCACCATAGCCAGACCCCTCCACCAACTCACCCTCAAAGACACCCCGTTCACCTGGACACCTGAAAGAGACCTCGCGTTTAACACTTTGAAACAAAAGCTAATCCAAGCCCCTATTGTCGCTTTCCCTGATTACCATAAACCATTCCGTCTTTATACCGACGTATCTCTGTACGCCATTGGTGCAGTTTTAGCTCAAGTCAGAGACGGAGAGGAACATGTTATAGCGTATGCCAGCTCCACCCTCAACCAAGCACAACAGAATTATGCAGCCACCAAGAGAGAGTGTTTAGGGATCATTTGGGCACTCAGCCACTTCCGGTCATTTGTGTTGGGCGCAAAACTCGACATAATAACCGACCATCAATCTTTACAATGGCTGCGTAAGTGCGAAACCAACTCAGCCATTTTGGTACGTTGGAGGGAGACACTAGAGGACTACGACTTTACAATACAGTATCGTCCAGGCAAACTCCACACCAATGCAGACGCCCTGTCACGTTTGCCAGTACCAAAAGACCCCCCCACCAACCTAGCTGCCTTACAAAACACCGAGTTGTTATCTACCCCCATCCCCCAACATAATGCCCCCTCAGCCCCCTCCCTAATTCAATCTTGGGAAGCAAGAATCAGACCCCCCTGGATACTGTTAAATGTCTTCAGGAAACTGACTTGCTGGGGAGATCAACTTGCCACAGACTCTGGTCACATAATCTTAGACCCCACCATTGCCCACGACTACATGATTGCCATCCACGAGGGAAACGGCATACACCTTGGACAAAAGAAGATGTTAAAAATCTTCACAGACCAATACTGGACCCCCAACCCCTCCAAAATTGCACAACGAGTGACAGAATCCTGCAAACCGTGTTTATTGGGGAAGAATAGATCACGCACCTCAGGCCCAGCTGGTACCTTGTCGGCTACCAAACCGTTCCAAGTCCTATCCCTCGACATCATGGGCCAGTTTCCTTCTTACGCTGGCAAACGCTATATCTTCACATTTGTTGACGTCTATTCAAAAAATTTAATAGCCTGCCCAGCTAAAGACCACACAGCCGCTGCCATGCAATGCTAGGTTTTTCAGGACCGAAATATCCCCGGCCCACTTTAGGATCAACCTTTCCTGGTACCTGGCGCGGGGCACGAACCTCTGAAGGGAATTTAACCCTCCTAAAAACCCACAGGTTTTGAGATGCCTTGGGTGGGGTTCGAACCCTGGTTAGTGACCACACCATCACCACCAGGCCCGCGCGCTAACCCACTGTAGTACCACGGACGTACTAAAAGTATAGCAACCTTAGTCCGATTTTTAAGAACCAGGTGATAGTCTTGTGGTGTTTTCACGTGATGAGTTTTATGGACTACCATCCACGACTATTTTATGCTATACCTGACGTCAACTTGGGTAGTACATTATTGGGGTTGCGGGACATTTTCGAGGGCATTACACCGGTGTAATGCCCTCGAAAATGTCCCGCAACCCCAATAATGTACTACCCGAGTTGGCGTCAGGTATAGCGTAAAATAGTCGTGGATGGTAAGTCCAATAAACTTGTAATGCCCTCGAAAATGTCCCACACCCACAATAATACTAACCCGAGTTGACGTCAGCGTAAAATAGTCGTAGATGGTAAGTCCAATAAACTCATCTCGAGAGACTATCACCTG
Source organism: Paralithodes platypus (assembly GCA_032716605.1). Taxonomy (NCBI): domain Eukaryota; kingdom Metazoa; phylum Arthropoda; class Malacostraca; order Decapoda; family Lithodidae; genus Paralithodes; species Paralithodes platypus. The sequence goes on along the minus strand of CM064564.1, from coordinate 9,964,636 downwards.
GTTCTTAAAAATTGGACTAAGGTTGCTATACTTTTGTACGTCCGTGGTAGTACAGTGGGTTAGTGCGCGGGCCTGGTGGTGATGGTGGTGCGTCACTAACCAGGGTTCGAACCCCACCCAAGGCATCTCAAAACCTGTGGGTTTTACCAGGGTTAAATAGGAATGGGAATTATCCCCAGGCTACCTTTAGGATCAACCTTTCCTGGTACCTGGCGCGGGGTACGAACCTCTGAAGGGAATTTAACCCCCTTAAAAACCCACACGTTTTGAGATGCCTTGGGTGGGGTTTGAACCCTGGTTAGTGACGCACCACCATCACCACCAGGCCTGCGCGCTAACCCACTGTACTACCACCGACGTACAAAAGTATAGCAACCTTAGTCCGATTTTTAAGAACCAGGTGATAGTCTCTCGAGATGAGTTTATTGGACTTACCATCTACGACTATCTTTAAGAAGGTGATAGTCTCGAGATGAGTTTATTGGACTTACCATCTACGACTATTTTACGCTATACCTGACGTCAACTCGGGTTAGTATTGTTGTGGGTGCGGGACATTTTCGAGGGCATTAGCGGCCGAGGAACCAGTCGTTAGCCCCCAACATCACCGGAAGCAAGATAACCAGGACCAGATCTACAAATACTATGCAAGATTCATGTTGCTAGTACTAAGTGTTATAGTACTAGTTTGATACTCACTTATTAACTTTCTATAAAGTGGCTAAAACCTTGCCCAGTGTAATTCATATTTAACCATTCCATTTGGGACGTACTAAGCAATCATTGCTCTTTTAATTAACAGGCGACATTGACTCTCGTAATTACCTTATTCAGATATTAAAACTCTAGTGATATCTAACGTTCGCCCACTGATTTGTGTTCTACGTATTTCTGCCATAAGAATATAAAACTTAGATCAGTACCCCCATGAGGTTACTAGAGATTCCGTGTTCTACAATATACGCGTGTCTAATCCTAACTGTGAGCTGCTACTTGGGCACGCGACCAGCCAGTAAGAGATCAAATCAGTGAAGTTGAATTACGAATATTTGAGGTCTTCCAGTAAATAAAACTTGCTAATTAAAACCTGCGAGCGGCGAGAACCATAAGTCGAGTTACAAAAAAGATGGACTACTGTCGGCGGCGCTCGACATAACTCGAAGTGGCAATTTCAGCACGTAAGTGCTGAAGAGAGAAGAACAAGTGTGGCAGGAGACCTAGCGAGGTATGAGTTCCAGACCACCGCGGCGAACCCCTACTGACACAAATCTCAGCTCCTCCTCCCTCTCTCACTCGCACATACTGCAATTATGTACTGAAAAGTACCTATTTTCTTACTGCTATTTTGCACTCGCGTTGCAACGTTATTGCAAGAACACTATCCATAATACAAGGTCGTTATGTGTCATTCGAAAAGCATCTGTTTATGCTCCCTGTCAGGGTAGGTACTTGTTTTAAGTTCTGCGGTCTTATGTAGGCCTGAAATGGATCAGGAAACAGCCCTATTTGGCTAAAAACACCCGCTGTGCCGGTTCACACACAACTAAACCCCTAGGCCGCTCGTAAGTGGTAAACCATTGATCAGAAGAATTTACCTGAACGTTGGAAGTGGGAGAAGAGGGCTCCATCCAGATCCGCTAATGCTAGCATTTCCCTTCTATTATTTGTTTTGTGCCAGCGAAATTTTTTTTATTTATCTTCTAGGTTTTTGATTATTTACTTCAATAAACGTGAACTTGTGTAGTGTTAACCGTGTGTTTATTTTGTGTTCTCTATTCCTTATACCTGGTCTTGTGAATGCAGCATTATATACCCAGTTCATTCAGAACTCACCCCATTACCCAAGTTAAACGTGTAGGAAAAACAGGGCATAACATTGGCGGGCAGCGGTGTGGTTCTTGATTCGGATATAAAAGGGTGCCTTACATTGCAAGTTTGGAACGCTAGAACTAGAACACGAGAACATCATGTGGCACCCTTCTCACGTGGTCCATCCCACATTATGATGAAACAAATTATGGGATTCGACTCATATTCATGAGCATCGTTAAACCCCTTACTTGACAGGGCTTATACCCCGGTACCGCACAAAAAAAGTAGCAGTAACATAAACGCACCTGGGAAAAAGCCGTTTTCCTGGTTGCCGATCAAGTGCACCCTGATCTCACCTGGGGACGAATTTCGCCACATAGTGATAGAAGCCATTTAAGCCTTCGTGGGCCGTTTTCGTGGCCCACACCCGTGTCCTAGGACACTAAATTTCGAAGGGCGATGTAGATGCCCCAGTGACTACGCTTGGCCCAACACATAAAAAAAAAATTCTTTCCCCCCGTTGACCAGCTCCAAACACGAAACAGCAAATCCTGGTCAACCTTGTGTCGATAGTGCCCCTCAGCATTAAAAGACCATTTCCGGGTGCCCATTTTCGTCGGAGACAAAAAAGGCCCTCATCACGATCCGACGTATTTTGGCCGTGCGCACAGAGGCACCCACCCAAATCGCTGCAATCAAGAGGTTTCCCACGGACCCGCAGCAAACCAGACCACCAAAACTCCAAGAATGCCTACCCAGCCTCATCCTTCAACAACAGGCCCCCACTACCGATCTCCGTTCAGAGCCCAACCCCGTACGACCCCGGTTCCCATCCGACCCAGCCACGCCGAAATCTTCCACCCGGAACAGCAACTACAGCACCTACCAAGTAAAAACCCTACCTTTAGTTATTCTCAAAACCCTATGATTTCCCTGGGAAGTGAAGACAGTCCTTGCATGACAGTGTGGTAATCACGACACTGACTTACGGAAGCGAAGCATGGACGTTGGTTGAGCGACGCAGACCAAGAGTGAGAGCAGTGGAAATGAATTACTTAAGGAGTGTGTGGCGGAGTTACATGGAGGGATAGACAGACAACTGAGGAAGTAAGAAGGAGGTGTGGTGTGGAGGTCGATGTGCTGGAAAAAGTTGTGAAAAGGAACAACTTGAGATGGTTCGGCCATATGGAACGTATGGAAAGCGAGGAAAGAGAAACTAGACTAAGAGGGTGTACGCGAGCGAGGCTGGAGGGACAGAGGGGGAGAGGTAGGGACCGAATATGAGGTGGAAGGATGGATGTGAGGAACTCCATGAACGAAGGCCGGTGCTGGTTGGGGTGAGGGGCCGTCGAGCGACTGGGGGACAGAGGTGCATGGGGGCGGTTCGTTAGTGGCCACCCCTTCGGGGATAACGGGCGTCAGGCCTTAAGGATAGATAGATAGATGATTTCCCTGCCTGTAATGCCCCAGTGTGCCCTCCAATCAACTTCGTGATTCTGCTCCAAACCTCACCCTGTCGGGTGAACTCCTCGCATTTCTGTCACTTGACGAGGAGTGGGGACAAGGAGGAAGGAAATAGCCCCCCATATCATGACCTCA
>CM064564.1:9054948-9308761 GCA_032716605.1 Paralithodes platypus | reverse complement strand
GGGTTAATGATATTTATGGTACGATGCGATTTGAGGTTTAGGAAAACAGTCTAAATACCTCAGCACAGGTGCAGGGGGTGGCCACATAACCACCACCTACGCAGCGGAAGAGGTTAAGGGGTCCGCTCCAAGTCCGTTAATGATATTTAGCTCAGTATCGTATTATCCGTCTCTCTGGTATCATTTCCCCATGCTGTAGGTGTTACGGGGACTGCACCAGCCAGTTCGGTCATGGGTTTTCCACCTTCTGCAGGAGCTCAGGTCCAGGTGTGCTCCATGGTGTGGAGCAGGGGGTCACCAAGTTCCGCTCCAGGGGGGTGTTGCGTAGTAGACGAGCTGGACCCGTTCTGCTACCCTGTGCCTCGGCCGATCACCGTTGTTGTTGTTCTCTTACATGGCCCGATTTATGGCAGACAGAAAAAGAAAACGGTGTGGACGCTTCACTGTGCGGTTTGTGAGGATGGGGACTCTGTGCTGGACGTCAACCGCGAAACTGCTGCGCGCTTCCGGCCCGGTATCGTCGATCGGCAACCGCCCCCCGGGGGCCCGCGGCGTCGCCTCGTCCGTCGTCGTCGCGCCTTGGCTCGGCGCCCGTCCGCGGTCCGTCGTGGGACACGCCGCGCCACGTCAGTGCTCCCCTCCCCGTCGTACGGATGTCTCGCTCACAAATCTCTTCACCGCTTTCACCGCCCCTGATGAGGACGAGTCGGTGGTGGTTCAGACGCGTCACCTTCGGTCGCCGTCTCGTCCGTGGTTGTACTCGCAGGCTGTTAGTCGCCCTCCCGCCCTGCCTCGTGATCGTGTTGCTCGCCATACCAATCCGCGTCGCCGCCGGTCCGCCGCTCGGGATCATTCGGGTGCGCTGTCCGACGTTTCCGTCCCGTCGGAGATGGCACGCCTCCACCCACCGCCGTCCGGATCATCCGTCCCTTTGTCGCTCTTCATTTCCTACCTCTTCTCGTCCCTCCTCTCCTCCTGGTGTTTCGGGGCCCTCTCCCACTGTCTCCTTGGAGGCTCTCCTCTGCTTACTTATTGAAGCTATCTCCTATCTCGCTGGTGTTGCCCCTCAGGATATTTGTGAGCAGTTTATGCCTCGGTTTCTCAGTCTCTCGGTCTCTTCATAGGCTCCCTTCCTCGGAGTCTCTTTGTTTTTTTGGAATGCCCGCTCGTTGCTCCGGAAATCTCAGGATTTCAAGGTTTTCCTCGACGGGCTGTGACCCGTCATGGTCGGGGTCTGTGAGAAGTGGTTTGCCCCTGCCACGCGTTTTCGTCTCCGGGGTTACTCCCCCCTTCGTGCGGACCGGCCCAGGCGGGTTGGGGGTGGTTTGGCGCTCATGGTCCGTGAAGACGTACCGTGTCAACCTCTGCCCCTGCAGCCGTTCAGGGGAGGTGTACTGGAGGTTTTGGCACTTCGCCTTGAGTTAGCGAGGGGTTGGTCCTCGGTTCCGTTAGTTTATAATCCCTGTCTCTCTGTCTCTCTTGCTGAACTTGATCACTTTTTTTTTTTTTTTTTTTTTTCTATGTGATTGAGGGAGGCAAAAGGCATAACTGCCTATAGCGAGTGCCTCCCCCATAGTTGAAAGAGTGACAGGGCCAAAATCAAGGGACGTTCGAGCCAAAATGCCTGGACACACGGAGTTTGAAGAAATTTAAGTCATAGGAAGAGGGAAAGACTGATTCTGGGAGAGAGTTCCAGAGCTCAGATGTTGAGTAGAAGAAAGTTTGAGAGTAACGTTTCACTCTTGGGTTGGAGAGTTGCACAGAGTAGGGGTGGGATTGAGTTGCAAGACGGGTACCACGTGCCCTACGTAAAGGAGGTGGTATGCACTGGGATAGCTCTGAGGAACACTGATTATTATAGTAGCGATAGAATAGCGAGAGAGATGCAACATTGCGGCGGAGAGAGAGAGATTGCAGAGAGGTGGTGAGTGGACGGGAGTTAATGATACGAAAGGCCTTCCTTTCAACTTTGTCTAGGAGAGCGGTGTGAGAGGAACCTCCCCACACATGTGAACAATACTCAATACAAGGGCGCACTATGCCCCTGTACAGAGCAAGAAGCTGTGCAGGGGAAAAGAACCCCCTAAGGCGGTTGAGCACACCCAGCTTCTGGGAGGCTGCCTTAGCAAGACTGGTAATATGGTCCTTCCAAATGAGAGCAGAAGAAAAAGAGACACCAAGAATATTGAGAGAAGATGAAGGGTTGATTTTTGTATTGTTGAAGAATAAGGGATAGTCCGCTGGGAGATCCTGACGGGTAGATACATGGAGAAATTGGGTTTTGGAAGCATTAAAGTTAACAAGGTTTTCTCTGCCCCAATTGGAAATAGTATTTAGATCAGAATTTAAGAGTTCTATGGCTTCATTACGTTTGTCGTTGAGGGATTGCTGGCTGGGGCGTTCTGAAAAACTAATGGAGTAGTGTAAGGTTGAGTCGTCTGCGTTATGAATGGATGGGAATTAAGGTACAGTTAAGGAGATCATTTATAAAAATTAGAAAGAGAATAGGAGTACACCGGAGTTTATAGGGTGAGGAAGTGAACAATGGCCGTCCACAACCGCAGCTATGGAACGGCCGGAAAGAAAATTAGAGACAAAGGCACAGATGGAGGGATAGAAACCGAAGGAGGGTAGTTTAGAAATTAAAGATTTATGCCAGACTCTATCGAAGGCTTTCGATATGTCTAGTGCAATAGAAAAAGTCTCACCGAAGTCCCGAAAGGAGGATGACCAAGAGTTAGTAAGATATGAAAGAAGATCACCAGTAGAGCGACCCTTAACCTCTCCGCGGCGCACAGGGGGTTTTCTACAGGGTAAGACTGTGCGCACCTATGATGATTTTGGGACCTATTGCCAATTTCGATAAAAAGTACATCATCGTGTAGGGAATGTTTGCGTGCATCGGCCCATATATATTTGACCCCCCAAAAAATGTCTGGGGGGGGTAGGGGAACGGTCCGTAGTTGAAAAATGTGGAGCGAATGGCACCGCGCGGCTAGATTGTCATCGAGCGGCGAGATTTCCCGGCCGAATTTTCACGCGCCCAGGGGATAGAAGGAGAGGGAGGAGGAGGTGGGGAAACCGCGTATTATCACGTATATCTCCTTTTTCGAGCCCATTTAGGCTATTTAGAGTATGTATACGTGTGTAGGGCACCCATATAACAATGAATATGCCTCATAGTGACCAAAAATTGCAATATATAAGGGAATTATAAGATAATTTTTAGGCGGGAATGAAGATGTGTTGGAGGTTTGGCGGCAATTTATGAGCTGAGAGTGTGGTTTACGCCATACATATCACGTATATCTTGTACGTAGAGCACTGTCATGCTATAATACAGACTTGTACGTATGTATACGTGCCATATATCAAAATATATACCGCATATAAACCAATTCATGCGATATTTACGCACATTATCAATGAGTTTCTATGCGTGAACCAAGGTGTGAGTGAGTTGTGGTGGGAATGCAAGGGGGAGAGGGTGTGTTACGCCATAAATATCACGTCAATCTTGTATTTAGAGCACTCTCATGCTATAATAAAGACGTGTACATATGTAGGCGTCCCATATAACAAGGAATATACCGCATATAGCCCAATTGATGCGATATTTACGCAAATTGTGAATGTGTTTCTAGCAGACGGAAGCCTGAAAGGGGGGGTGGGTGGGAGGGAGGCATGCAGGGGTGCAGTGAGTGAGTGAGTGAGTCGTGGAGAGATGGAAGTCAGGCAGATCTCTAGATAGATAACCAGCTTTGTGATAATTGTGGAGGCGCCCCAGGCGTATTGATGTTTGGTATTTTGACCCTTATGTCTACCAGATGGCTGGTGTTCGTTGCCATCAACAGGTCTACAATAACATGAGTCAGGAATGGAGAGAGAGAGAGAGAGAGAGAAACTGAGACATGCGTATGTCGTACGTATAAATGGACTTCAGAATTGCATTTTTATGCAAGCAGACATTGCATTTTAGACACATGTGAAGTACCACAGAAACATGTAGGCCATTGACTGTAAATAAAGTACTATATTTATAGACCACCAGCGACGGTGCTGAGTAAACACAGGCAGATTGCCTTTTGTGATAGAGGGCTAAATATAGACTGGTGTCTCCTTACACTTGCGAAAGGGTAGATTGCCACCAGAGAAACGTTTACTTATTTATTTCGAAGTAATATGCAATCTAAATGTATATTCGAGACCTACTGCAATTATTTGTATGACAGTCATGACTATGTATAATCCAATATACGCGCGTAGGCGAGACATAAGAAAGCTGGTTGAGCAATTTTCGACACCCACACAGTTATTATTCATTTTTATTTACAATATTATACAATACAAATGTATTTGTGAAGAGTATTTTATCCATTATTGTATTTATACCAATTTTGTTCCCAGACAGAGCTGCTGTAGCTGGAGCATCAAGGAGCGGCAAGGGTCACCTCGTGACCGCTTGACCGTGTGAAAATGAGTGGAGTCACACTGAGAGGGGCAATTTTGCTGAGTGTTTGGGCAATTTTTGACAGAATAAAGTTATATAATTACTAATTCTTGACAGAGACAAACTATTATGAACCTTGGCATGATATAATTGATAATCCCATCAATTTACAAACGTAAATTGGTGGGATAATTCATTTTCTTTTGTATATTGTCATTTCGATTGTAGACACGAAGTTTTGAGTGATATTTGGTATGAGCTCCTGTGGCATGGTTGGTAAGGTCGCGGACTGGAAAACTCAATGTGTCGTAGGGTAGTGGGATCGAATCCAGGAGGGGGTTATGGGGAAGGTTTTATATTGTCTAGAAAAAATTTTATAAATTTTTTTTTTTACAAGATCATGCCATTGTATTCAAACAATATGAAATATTCATAGAATATATCATATTGTAAGAATACAATGACATGACCTTGTTTTTTTTTGTTTTTTTTTTTATTGTTTTATTTTATTATCATAGTAGGTTTGACAGGATTTATTGAAACATATTTATTTTTGTACAATTCATTTGAGGTAAGAAAATAATTATATACACATTACTTTGGCTAATAACAAACATATATATTGATATACTAAAAAAATAAGGCATATTACATGTAAATCTTTGAAACTTATAAACTAAATAATGAAACATACAATTATATAATGTAAAAGCTATATCACAGGGACATCTTTGGAACTTATACATTATATAATATATGTTACATTATGAGGTAGCGTGATCAATTAGGTCAGGTCAGGTAAGGTAGGGCGCGAGTCCAGGGCAGGGCAGGGCAGGGGGCGAGTCCAGGGCAGGGCAGGAGGCGAGTCCAGGGCAGGGCACGGGGCGAGTCCAGGGCAGGGCAGGGCAGGGGCCGACACTCAGTAGTTCTTGAAGGTGTGGTAGTCCCTGAAGCAGTCACCCAGGCAGAGTGCAACTTTGCACTCGGCGCACATTGAGGTGACTCTTTTGGTGACATGGGGTTTCCTGACACTGGAGCTGCAGACGGTGCACTGCACCTGCCTGTGACGAGTGCCAATCAGCTCGGTGTTGGTTGGGTAGTGTCTTTCGACACCCAGCTGGATGCGGTCAGGAACGTGATCCCCACGCCATGCCGTACGTCTGTGAGTGGTGGTGCCATACTTCTCCAGGAGTTGGTAGGAGACGTTGTACACGAACTCCCGGAATTTCAGCTTCTGGTTTGGGGCCATATCCTTTTTCACCAACCACAAGTTGTAGGCGTTCAGCATCGTTATGTTAACTAGGTGGAGGAAGAGCTTGTGATACCACTTCACAGTCTTCCTCAGACACTCAACGCCTGACAGCTGACAGTCAGACTTGTCCACCAGGCGCATGTTTTTTGTGTAGTCCACTACCATGTCGGGCTTGTAGATTGTCTTCCTGGTTCGGTAGTGGATTTTGCCAGAATCCACCTGGGCACCTGTGTGGACGGTGGAAAGCAGGTGGACGTCTCGCTTATCCTTCCACTTCAGGGCTATCAGTTTCCCACACTTCTCGAGCTGCTTGTATTTCTGCCCCTTTCGTCGCCTTCTTCGCACATGCCTCTCGCGTGTTCCTGGGCCAGGTCGTCTTCTGAAGGTGTGTCACTGGAGGAGGCATCTGTGAGAGGAATGACATCACCTGTGAACTTTGGCATAAACTTTCTTGTCTTTCTGACAGTCCCACATGACCCCGTTTGGTTGTCATAAAGAAACTGGCAGAGAGCAGGAGAAGTATACCAGTTGTCAGTGTAGATGATGTGGCCTTTGCCCAGGTAAGGTGCCAACATTTTCCTGACGATGGCACCTGACATGCCCATGGGGTCATTGGCAGCGGCTTTCGGTACGTCAATGTCAGTTCCTGTATACACGATCATGTCAAGCACTATTCCAGTTTCACAGTCGCACAACACGAAGAGCTTGATTCCGAACCTATGCCTCTTCAAGGGGATATACTGCTTGAAAACAAGACGTCCTTTGAAGAGCACAAGCGACTCATCAATCACCAAATTGAGGAAGGGGTAAAAGTATTTCCTATACCTCTCCAACAACATGGTGAACACATCCCGAACTTTCCATATCCTGTCAATCCTGTTAGGATTTTCGTTGTCTGCAAAGTGCATAAATCTTAGCAGCAACAAAAATCTGTCACGAGTCATGAACTTATTGAAAGTTGGGGTGGCGATGAGAGGGTCGTGCTTCCAATAGTGTTGCAACACATGCTTCTTGATCAGAGGCATGAGGAACAACAAGGCAAAGAACGTCAGAAATTCTTCCACAGTCGTATCCACCCAGCCTCGTATTCTCGCTTTTGGAGAAAGGACGTCCAATCTGCCAAACACCCACCTGTAGTAGGCGTTTGTTTGGGCAACGATGTACGTCATTACCTCCATGTCGAAAAAAGCGAGGAAGAAGTCGCTTTCGTTCGCTTGATCATCACAGGGCCAGTCGTCAGTTGTTCCTGACGTCCCAGGATTGAACTGGGGCACGTCAGGTACAAAATTGACCCCGTCAGACCAATCGAACGAAGGCAGCTCAGGGATCGGAATGTCGTCTGCGTCTGCTTCATCGTCTGAAATATCGCTTCCATGGTCGCGATACAGCACTTCATCATCATTACCCTCCTCTTCACTTGACAGACGATGCCCTTCCTCATTTTCGTCACCGACGTCGGACTCACTCCCACTGTCCACTCCCAAATCCCCCCACCCTTGGTCCCGTGCTAGGGCTTCGTCGTCGAAACCCGGGCTGCCAATGTCCTGCGAATCACCATCAAACAGCAGGGCGGCATACTTAGATGGTGTCAGAGTTTTCCGGGTCACTTTGGCACGTGCGGGAGTCTTATGGACAGGGACAGCAGAGGTGGTGGCAGGGGCGGCGGCGGCAGGGGCAGCAGTGGTGCGTGGCCTTGATGGCAAGATGATGGTGGTGCCTGTCGCCCTTCTCTCTGTTCCTTGGGCAGGGGCGGCAGGGGCGGCAGGGGCAGCAGGGGCGGCAGGGGCGGCAGGGGCAGCAGGGCCGGCAGGGACACCAGGGCCAGCAGTCGCTTTCCCAGTCGCTTTCCCTCTCCCTTTCCCCTTCCCCTTCCCTGTTCCTTGGGCAGGGGCGGCAGGGGCGGCAGGGGCAGCAGGGGCGGCAGTGGCGGCAGGGGCAGCAGGGCCGGCAGGGACACCAGGGCCAGCAGTCGCTTTCCCAGTCGCTTTCCCTCTCCCTTTCCCCTTCCCCTTCCCTGTTCCTTGGGCAGGGGCGGCAGGGGCGGCAGGGGCAGCAGGGGCGGCAGGGGCGGGCAGCCGGGCCAGGGGCGGCTGGTGGTGTTGGTGGTGGTAGGGGCACTGTGGCTGGCGTACGGGTTCTTTTCCCTACGCCCGTGCCTTTCATTTTTCCTGCCCCGCAGGTAATGCAGCCCTAGGGCGGCCTCCTGCGTCGCTGGTACCGGTGGCAGGGGTGGCAGTGGTGGCAGTGGTGGTGGTAGTGGTTGTTGCAGTGGCCTGGGTCGTGGTGGCAGTGTCCCGAAAGACCAATGACCTCTGTGCCATTGCCCTGCTTGCACGTGTTTTTCGTGCTTTGGGTGCTGGTGATTCGTCCTCTGAGCTGTAGGGCGTGTCGTACTGGTAGCTAGGGTCTTTGGCAGCCACCCTCTGCCTTCCACGGCGGCTAACACCACCAGAAGGAGGGCTGGTTGTGTCATCAGGGAGCGAGCGTGAGGGACGTGTAGGCTCCATGACTAGTGCGTGGTTACTGGCGCGGTGGTGCTTGCACGAGTGCGGGGCGAGTGTTTGGCGGGGTGGTATCGAGAGTTGACATGTAGTACTATACCCACACCAATTTTCAGCCGCCTGGCTATAAACGCGCGGTTTTGGTACGTGTTCAAAGTCTCTGCTCTTAAGAGTCTCCCCGCAGTGCGCCGGGGGAACTCTTAAGAGTCTCCCCGCAGCTCCCGGGTTAAGGAAGCCATACTGGCGATCTGAGAGCAGATTATGAGAAGAGAAATGCTTAAGAAATTTGGAAGCAAGAATAGTTTCAAAAACTTTAGAAAGACAAGAGATAAGAGCAATTGGACGATAGTTGGAGGGTTGAGAGCGGTCACCCTTCTTTGGGACAGGTTGAATGTGAGCAAACTTCCAGCATGAAGGGAAAACGTTAGAGGATAGACAGAGACGAAAGAGTTTGCCTAGGCAGGGAGTCAGCACGGAAGCACAGTTTTTGAGAACAACAGGAGGAACACTACTTCGATCAGCTCCCTTCGCCGGTGCTGGTCATGGGTGATTTTAACGCCAGGCATGGATGTTGGGAACCGGATCATCCGCTTCGTTCCCGTAATGCCTCTGGCTCTTCCCTCTTCCAATTTCTTCTCGGCTCTGCCCGTTTCTCTCTTCTCTCTCCCTCCGGTCTCCATACCCGGTTTGATCCTCACTCTGGTTTGGCCTCGGTTTTAGACTTGTGTCTGGGCGATGCCCCTTTTCGGGGTGCGACCTATTCTCTTGGTCCCTACCTTGGTAGCGATCACTTGCCTCTTGTCGTTGGGTTTCCAGTCCTTTCCTTGAATCTTCCCTGTCCTACTCGCCCTCGGTGGCGCTCTTCGGTGAGGGGCTGGCCGGTGTTTGAGGAGGCTCTCTCTCCCTCCCTTGCCCGGCGGTGGGTCTCCCCCTCGAGGTAGCGGCGGGCTCCTTTTCTTTGTGGCTGGTATCCGCCGGCCGCCAGGCTTTCTCTTTGACAGACCGTCGCAGGGTGCCCCATTGCGGAGTGCCTTGGTGGACCGATGCTTGTCGTGGGGCAGTGAAGGCCAGGCGTCAGGTATGGTCTACCTGGCGTCGCTGTCTCTCCGAGGCGAACAAGCTACGGTACCGGCGCCTGGCCGCGAAGTGTACCCGTGTCTTGGTAGCCGCGCGCCGCTCGGCCTGGTCGTCCTTTGTCTCTTCTCTCTCCTTCTCCTCCTCTGCCACGTGCACGTGTAGGTTCCTGTCCTCTATGAAGGGTCGTGCTTCCTCGTTCTCCTTTCCTCTTCGCCGGGATGGCGTGGCTCTCCTGACTGATCTCTCCAAGGTCGATTTCCTTGCTTCTTTCTTTTCCTTGCTGCTTAGCACTCCTGTCCCTCTCCCTGCTTCTGCCCCTCCTGGTCTCTCTCTTCCTTTCACTTCTCGGGAACTTTCTTCTGCCCTCTCGGCTCTTTCGCTCCGTAAAGCTGCCGGGCCTGACCTGGTCCCTTATGAGTTCCTCCGCTCTCTCCCTCCTTCTTATTCCGCTGTCATGTTGGATCTCTTCAATCGTAGCTGGGCGGATGGGGTCTTCCCGGGTGCTTGGAAGGAGTCTATCCTCCTCCCTTTCCCTAAACCCGGGAAGGACCTCTCCAGTCCTTCTGGTTACCGCCCCATTGTACTCCTTCAGTGTGTGGGTAAGCTCATGGAGCGGCTAGTTGGTGCTCGTCTTCAGTGGTGGGCTGAGTCTCAGGGTGCGCTGTTGGAGGAGCAGTGTGGCTTCCGTCCTGGCCGGGGCACGCTGGACGTCCTCCTGCAGTTGGAGCACTTGGTACACGACACTTACAGACGTCGTGGAGTCATGCTGGCCCTCTTTGTGGATTTGGCGGGTACTTTTGACTCTGCTTCTCATTTGGGAATCTTATATAAACTCTCTGGTATGGGTGTCTCGGGTGTTCCGTTATCTTGGGTGCGCAGTTTTCTGTCGGGTCATTCCTTCTCGGTTTCGGTGGGGGGGGGGGGGAGGCTGTCCACGCCGTGTCCCGTCCGTCGTGGGGCTCCCCAGGGCTCGGGCCTTAATCCCTTCTTTTTTAATCGACTGCTGTCTGACCTCCCCCGTCCCCCTGGTACGTCCCTTTTGGCATATGCGGATGATCTATCCTTGGTCTGCACGGCTCCTACGCTGTTAGAGGTGCAGGAGTGCCTGCAGGCCGGGGTGGATGACCTGCTCCGGTGGTTTGCAGACTGGGGTTTTGCCGTCAATGCGCAGAAGTGCGCATTGATGTGCTTCACCCATCAGCGCAAGCTCCCCTCCATCCTCCTTGCGGGTACGCCGGCCCCGTTATGTACGCAACATACATTTCTGGGACTCCGACTCGATGGCCCCATTTTAACCTGGAAGCATCATATAGAATATTTGCGGTCGTCGTGTATGAAGCGGCTCGATATCATGAAGAGCTTGGCGGGTGTTTATTGGGGCGCGAATCGGGAAGTCCTGCGTTTTTATTCGGCGTACGTGCTAAGTAAAATTAATTACGGTTGCTCCGCCTACGGCTCGGCCTCCCCCATACAAACGGCTGGATGTGGTGCAGCACACGGAGCTGCACATTGCGTTGGGGGCCTTCCGCTCGTCGCCGGCGGTCTCTCTCCACGCGGAGGCGGGTCTTCTTCCCCTTGCTTTGGACCGTCATCACCTTAACGTCACCACCCTCCATCGTGCCCTATCATTTTCACCTGCTCATTATTATAGCCTCCTCATCTCTCATGCCCATGTTTTGCCTCACGCTCCCTCCTGGCCTGTCCGTTCCCGTTCCCCTTTCCTCGTCCGTGCCCTTCTGTCCTCCTCCTCCCTCTCCTTGCCCCTTCCGTCCCCTTCACCCACCCCCTCAGTCTCCCCTTTTCCCCCCTGGTCTGACCTGTCCTCTATGTTTCACCTTTCCCTTCACGTTCCCTTCGTCAAATCTCAGGATAGCACCCGTGCCCCCTCCCTTCTCCTAGAACTTGTCTCCCTCCGCTATAGTACTCACTTCCCTATTTACACGGATGGCTCCCACACCTCCTATTTGCCATCCTTTAAGCTTTAATTTTCATTCGCGATTTCCTCCCCCCCCCCCCCAGTCAATAGTCATATTTTCAGATTCACTATCCTCCCTTGCCCTCCTCAGCTCCCAGCACCCTGTCTCACATTGCTCCCTTGTATGTCAGACCCATTCTCTCCTTTGGTCCCTCGGGCAGTCCGGCTTTTCCCTCCATTTTCAGTGGGTTCCCTCCCATGTCGGTATCCGGGGTATCGTAATTGTTGATTCTGCGGCTTCACTTGCACACTGCTCCCCTGCCCTTGAGCCCCTCCCTCTCCCTCCCTCCTCCGTTTCCAGGCTAGCTTTTGCCCATTGCCGGATGCTCTGGGATGCCTCCCTCAGAGGTGAGGTCTCCCACACTGCCCTTGGTCAGTACAGGCTAGATTCTAATTCCCCTCACCCTTGGTCCCGTTCCCCCCTTTGCCCCCTTGACACAGCCCTGGTCCGTCTCCGCATAGGCCAATGTTGGGCTGGCCTCTCACCTCTTCCGTCTACGACTGGTGCCTGACCCTTTCTGCCCATGGTGCCGGACGGTGGATGAAACGGTAGAGCACTTCCTTCTTCACTGCCCTCGCTTCTATTCCCATAGGACCCTCCTCCGCTGCAGCCTCCGCTCCTTTGGGGTCACTGACTTTACCCTCCCTGTCCTGCTGGGGGGCCGTGGGCTGGACCCGGCCCTCCGTGACCGGGTGCTCCAGCACACCAAGATCTTCTTGCGGCGTTCGGGTCGTCTCGGCTGCCTGTGATTCCCTGCCTGTGTTGGTCTGCGGCAGGGCTAATTGGGCCTGCCCACACAGCCCTACAACCAACAATCAAGATCAAGGAGGTATAGTTGTAAAGTCAGTGAAAATAGGCTAGCCTAAAACAGATCGGATGCGGAATACCCTGAGCCGACCAGGCCAAGTGGGATATCTCTATTGGTCTAACTGGTAAGGTGTCTGCCTCACAACCCAAGGGTTGAGAGTTCGAGCCCCCACCAGGGCTTGATATTTTCGGGAGGCTATTCCCGCATCTAACGAAGTTTAGGTATGCTGGTAAAATTGTTCAGATGGTTGAGAGTAAGATCGGAGCTCCATAAATCCTCTTTCGGGTATGGTGTAAAAACCTAATTCCTACAGGACAAGGAAGGGGATAGGAGAGAGGAGGGAGTACATGTGAGACGCGCTTGGGTTGGGTTGTGGAGTTGCCAACTGGGCAGTTAGTAGGTGCGTGTATGCACCGCTCAGTGAAGTTGACTCACCATTCCCGTTCATCTCTCGGTCAATTCGGCTCAAGCTTGTTCCTCTCGGTTCGTTCCTCTCTGTTCGGAGCTTTCGCTTCCCGGAAGGTGAAGTAGTGTAAAGTCAGTGAAAATAGGCTAGCCTAAACAGATCGGATGCGGAAATACCCTGAGCCGACCAGGCCAAAGGGGATATCTCTATTGGTCTAACTGGTAAGGTGTCTGCCTCACAACCCAAGGGTCGAGAGTTCGTGCCCCCACCAGGGCTTGATATTTTCGTGAGGCTATTTCCGCATCTAACAAAGTTTAGGTGTACTGGTAAAATTGTTCAGATGGTTGAGAGTAAGATCGGAGCTCCATAAATCCTCTTTCGGGTATGGTGTAAAAACCAATTCCTACATAGTCTGGTAGGTTTATCATTTCTCTCTCCATATATATATATATATATATATATTTATATATTACATTTGTCGATGGTGTTGATAAACTGCAATCTCCGCTCCACAAACGGATAGGCAGCAAGGATAAGGCATGCAGTACCCTATCCTATAGCCTATAGTCTATTCGCTGTATGGAGGATGCCTTTATAGGCACATGGACCTTTTTTGTTTTATCTGTGTTTTTCCTTCCTCAGTTCATTGTCTTTAAAAAAAAAATAGGCGAGAAATCACAACCTCTATCCTCGGTAACTTAAAAAGGGCTAGAGCAAATTGGCTGTCAATTTCAACATCTATTCCTGGGCTGACTCTTCCCAAATGGTAGAAATATTAACTCGATTACTCTAGTTGTTTTTGAGTTACAGATGATAGAGGTTATGATTTATCGCCTACTTACAGCGAATAGACTAAAGGACTGCCAGTGTATTTTTGAAAGTTAGGGAAACAAAACTGGTAGAAGTATTTACAGAATTACTTTGTTTATAGTGATGCAAGTTATTGATTTATAATGCAATAATGATTGAATAATCAATAAACACTATGGAGAACATATGAAGTTGAGCTGTGGTGGTCAAGTGGTGAGCATGCTCGCGTGTGAATCTGAAAGACCCGGGATCGAATCCCTGCCACGGCGGACATTTAGTAGGTGCGGTAGTACGTCCTAGCATGTTTCACATGCTTGCACCCAGTCAGGGGACATCCTGACGACGTATACAGACTAATAAACACACATAACAAAGCCACTCCAACACCTTCCTCTCTCTCCAACACCCCTTCTCCCCTCTCAACACTCTTCTCTGAGCTAGTGCCGATAAAAAATGGCATGGTCAGTCCTGTAAAGAATCGTAAGGTTCAGAGTCATAAAGATTCCAGGACGAGCTCATTAGCGGCGGATCCCCAGATCGACCGTGGTGATTGTCACCTAAACATCTACAAAAGTACAAAACAAAAAAAGTATAGTCTATTCGCTGTAAGTAGGCGAAAAATCATGACCTCTGTCCTCTATAACTCAAAAAGGGCTGGATCAAATTGGCTGTAAATCTCCACATCTTTTCCTTGACTGACTCTTCCCAAATGGTAGAAATATTAGCTCGATTACTCTAGCCCTTTTTGAGTTACAGAGGATAGAGGTTATGATTTCTCGCCTACTTACAGCGAATAGAGTAAAGCTGCAGTGCTCATCTCCATTCCTGATCCATTGCCTTTTGGAGCCTGCTGTTATCAACCCAATACAGGCGGCCAGGGGCTACTGCATTTTTGTGGGTTACCACACTTTGCTTCCCTAGAGGCCGAGGGGATCTCACAACTGTCCATTAACACTAGGTAGCCTACCTATTTCGCGCTTAGGTGAACAGAGGCATTGCGTGTATGGAGACTGCCCATCATGTCTCGCTCTCCCTGGGAATCAAACCTGGGACCTTCTGGTTATGAGCCAGATGCATTAGCAGCATTACCACTACACAGGTCACTTGTCACTTGGTCACTTGGGTGATGGCTCACTTTTTGGGCGATTTTTGCATGTATTAATTATTTTTCTAGTTTCCTCCCTAGACCTCCATCAAATTTTCAAAAACATCCATTAGATCCCCCTTCTAGATTAATTTGTATATTTTTCGGTAGAAAAATGTCCCAGCCGAAGGCCGGTTCTTCCAACATTACAGGCTCGCTATCATTCGCCCAGGGAAAAAATTGACACCTAAATAGCACGAAAGGTCTAAATATTGACGAAGAAATGGGGCAAAAGGTCTTAAAATCGACTTACTAATGGGGCAAACATCTTAACATCTGATAAGTATTGGGGGTAAGCATGAGGGAGAAAAGGGTCCAGAAAACCGGCCCATGTCCCCTTAAGATTAAGAACACTACAAGGTCACTTCAAGAACAGTGATATGCTATATTTAAATATTTATAGATACGGTAGGGTATTCATAGAATCATAGATCAAAATAGTATGAAAAAAGGCTACAAGGACTCACCGTATCAGTTCAACAAAGATAGATAAGAATATAAATGTCCACTTTGGTGTGAAGATAGCAAAAACCTAATCGGTGCTGCTCAAGGCTAGGGCCCTACGATGCCCGTGAAAGTGGAAACTACCTTCTACATGTTATTTATGAGTATGAGTATGTTGGTATATAATATAATTATGTACATGTATTTAAAAAAAAGCTAGTGATGAAATGTTTCTTTTTCCTTGTTCAATTTAACACTTCATTGGTATAAGTTTGGTGTCAGTTATGCATCTGAATCTGAAACAATTTAAGCTGCGTGTATATTTAATTAATTCACTAGTAGCTAGGTGCCCCTTTTTTCAGTTTGAGCATGCACCTACCCTTAACCAAGTCTCTGCATGGGCCTGCGAGAATGGATAATAAGTCGTAGGCGTATGCATAAACCTTTAACCGTCTTTGTGGTGTAATGGTTAAGGTGTCTATTAATCTGTGTGTGATAACCCGGGTTCGAACCCTGGTGGATCACATATATGCTTTCATTAATTTCATTGGTGGTGTGGTGAAGTTAATAAAAACTAGATTTGGGGAAAACTCGCTATTTATTAGCAATGTTATACGATCCTTTCACTCATATTTAGACAACTCATAACTCAATTCATATTTGTGACACGACCTTTGTATATGCCTGTACAAGGAGCTGTTAGCTGTGGTCCAGAGGCAAGACCACAGGAGTCCTTATCAATAGATAAGGTAAATATGCTGATTAATCATTACATTCCTATATTAACAACTTGCTAACCTAAACACCAGGAGACCCCTGGACTGGAGTTATGCACGATTATTCACTCGTCATGTATTATTATTCACTCGTCATTCAGGATTATTCACGCTTTCATCATGGGTTATGCATTCTCGGAAGACGAGGTGCGGTTGAACCTAGGCATGACGGCAATCCCACGAAGAGAGAACTCGACAGACACAAGTCGAAGGGTGAGGTCCACTCACCACGCTCTCACACACCCCTTTCACCATTCTCACCATTTCATCACTTCACACCTGATTTGATTCCTGACTGTGTTCCTGCATACTTATAAAACAAATAAAGGAAAGGCTGATCGCATGGGTTGATTAATTCCAGACTCCTAATATGTCTATAAACTATTAGTGGTGGCAGTTTTCTACAAACATTATTCATCACAGAGAGGCCTACTGAAGATTCCACCTCAACACGGTGTCATCGGAGTAAAGAACCTCACAGCAATGTAGCACTTTTTTTCCTTTGGCAGCACTGCCGAGACCTGGGGTGTGGGTTTCAGTGCACGGACGGACGTGCTGACGGTCGGAGGTGGGCCCCTCGCGGTCCCGCCAACTGACACTTGATTTCTACAGCTTTTACAGGCTTTTAAAGCCTGTAAATTGTTGTAACTTGCCAAACGTAGTACTACGTTTCCCGCACCGAATGGGTTAAGGGAGCCCACCTCGCTTTTTTTCTCTTTTTCTCCCTCTCTCTTTGGCTTGTATCTATTCAGCCTACTGTTTTAAGACGTTTACCCCATCTAGGTGTCAATATTTTCCCAGCGAGTGGTAGCGAGCCAGCATATATATATTTTTGTTTTGACAGCAAGCTAAATTTGTATATTTTTCGATAGAAAAATTTCTCCGGCGAAGCCAGATTTCTCCATACAATGCTGGCTCGCTATCGCTCGCCAGGAAGAAATCGACACCGGGATGGGGATAAACGTCTTAAAACAGTTGGCTGAATGGGGCCGAATGGATACAAGCCAGGGAAAGAGAGAAAAGAAGAGAAAGATAAAGAAGCCGGTGACCCCTTTTATCTCCATAAATGCGTCTAATGTCAGCCAAAGGGAACATAAAGCGTCATCGTGATGAAATGGTAAATGTTGTTTACGTTCCCCCTAGCGGCCTAGCCCAACAAAAGCTGGGATGTCAAGTTAACCCGGGAGCTGCGGGGAGACTCTTAAGAGTTCCCCCGGCGCACTGCGGGTAGACTCTTAAGAGCAGAGACTTTGAACACGTACCAAAACCGCGCGTTTATAGCCAGGCGGCTGAAAATTGGTGTGGGTATAGTACTACATGTCAACTCTCGATACCACCCCGCCAAACGCTCGCCCCGCACTCGTGCAAGCACCACCGCGCCAGTAACCACGCACTAGTCATGGAGCCTACACGTCCCTCACGCTCGCTCCCTGATGACACAACCAGCCCTCCTTCTGGTGGTGTTAGCCGCCGTGGAAGGCAGAGGGTGGCTGCCAAAGACCCTAGCTACCAGTACGACACGCCCTACAGCTCAGAGGACGAATCACCAGCACCAAAAGCACGTAAAACACGTGCAAGCAGGGCAATGGCACAGAGGTCATTGGTCTTTCGGGACACTGCCACCACGACCCAGGCCACTGCAACAACCACTACCACCACCACTGCCACCACTGCCACCCCTGCCACCCCTGCCACCGGTACCAGCGACGCAGGAGGCCGCCCTAGGGCTGCATTACCTGCGGGGCAGGAAAAATGAAAGGCACGGGCGTAGGGAAAAGAACCCGTACGCCAGCCACAGTGCCCCTACCACCACCAACACCACCAGCCGCCCCTGGCCCGGCTGCCCCTGCCGCCCCTGCTGCCCCTGCCGCCCCTGCCGCCCCTGCCGCCCCTGCCCAAGGAACAGGGAAGGGGAAGGGGAAAGGGAGAGGGAAAGCGACTGGGAAAGCGACTGCTGGCCCTGGTGTCCCTGCCGGCCCTGCTGCCCCTGCCGCCCCTGCCGCCCCTGCCGCCCCTGCCGCCCCTGCCGCCCCTGCCCAAGGAACAGGGAAGGGGAAGGGGAAAGGGAGAGGGAAATCGACTGCTGGCCCTGGTGTCCCTGCCTGCCCTGCTGCCCCTGCCGCCCCTGCCGCCCCTGCCTGCCGCCCCTGCCGCCCCTGCCCAAGGAACAGAGAGAAGGGCGACAGGCACCACCATCATCTTGCCATCAAGGCCACGCACCACTGCTGCCCCTGCCGCCGCCGCCCCTGCCGCCGCCGCCCCTGCCGCCGCCCCTGCCACCACCTCTGCTGTCCCTGTCCATAAGACTCCCGCACGTGCCAAAGTGACCCGGAAAACTCTTACACCATCTAAGTATGCCGCCCTGCTGTTTGATGGTGATTCGCAGGACATTGGCAGCCCGGGTTTCGACGACGAAGCCCTAGCACGGGACCAAGGGTGGGGGGATTTGGGAGTGGACAGTGGGAGTGAGTCCGACGTCGGTGACGAAAACGAGGAAGGGCATCGTCTGTCGAGTGAAGAGGAGGGTAATGATGATGAAGTGCTGTATCGCGACCATGGAAGCGATATTTCAGACGCAGAAGCAGACGCAGACGACATTCCGATCCCTGGCATGCCTTCGTTCGATTGGTCTGACGGGGTCAATTTTGTACCTGACGTGCCCCAGTTCAATCCTGGGACGTCAGGAACAACTGACGACTGGCCCTGTGATGATCAAGCGAACGAAAGCGACTTCTTCCTCGCTTTTTTCGACATGGAGGTAATGACGTACATCGTTGCCCAAACAAACGCCTACTACAGGTGGGTGTTTGGCAGATTGGACGTCCTTTCTCCAAAAGCGAGAATACGAGGCTGGGTGGATACGACTGTGGCAGAATTTCTGACGTTCTTTGCCTTGTTGTTCCTCATGCCTCTGATCAAGAAGCATGTGTTGCAACACTACTGGAAGCACGACCCTCTCATCGCCACCCCAACTTTCAATAAGTTCATGACTCGTGACAGATTTTTGTTGCTGCTAAGATTTATGCACTTTGCAGACAACGAAAATCCTAACAGGATTGACAGGATATGGAAAGTTCGGGATGTGTTCACCATGTTGTTGGAGAGGTATAGGAAATACTTTTACCCCTTCCTCAATTTGGTGATTGATGAGTCGCTCGTGCTCTTCAAAGGACGTCTTGTTTTCAAGCAGTATATCCCCTTGAAGAGGCATAGGTTCGGAATCAAGCTCTTCGTGTTGTGCGACTGTGAAACTGGAATAGTGCTTGACATGATCGTGTATACAGGAACTGACATTGACGTACCGAAAGCCGCTGCCAATGACCCCATGGGCATGTCAGGTGCCATCGTCAGGAAAATATTGGCACCTTACCTGGGCAAAGGCCACATCATCTACACTGACAACTGGTATACTTCTCCTGCTCTCTGCCAGTTTCTTCATGACAACCAAACGGGGTCATGTGGGACTGTCAGAAAGACAAGAAAGTTTATGCCAAAGTTCACAGGTGATGTCATTCCTCTCACAGATGCCTCCTCCAGTGACACACCTTCAGAAGACGACCTGGCCCAGGAACACCGCGAGAGGCATGTGCGAAGAAGGCGACGAAAGGGGCAGAAATACAAGCAGCTCGAGAAGTGTGGGAAACTGATAGCCCTGAAGTGGAAGGATAAGCGAGACGTCCACCTGCTTTCCACCGTCCACACAGGTGCCCAGGTGGATTCTGGCAAAATCCACTACCGAACCAGGAAGACAATCTACAAGCCCGACATGGTAGTGGACTACACCAAAAACATGCGCCTGGTGGACAAGTCTGACTGTCAGCTGTCAGGTGTTGAGTGTCTGAGGAAGACTGTGAAGTG
This sequence comes from Paralithodes platypus, assembly GCA_032716605.1. NCBI lineage: Eukaryota > Metazoa > Arthropoda > Malacostraca > Decapoda > Lithodidae > Paralithodes > Paralithodes platypus. The sequence continues at coordinate 9,289,259 of CM064564.1, read as the reverse complement.
GTATCACAAGCTCTTCCTCCACCTAGTTGACATAACGATGCTGAACGCCTACAACTTGTGGTTGGTGAAGAAGGATATGGCCCCAAACCAGAAGCTGAAATTCCGGGAGTTCGTGTACAACGTCTCCTACCAACTCCTGGAGAAGTATGGCACCACCACTCACAGACGTACGGCATGGCGTGGGGATCACGTTCCTGACCGCATCCAGCTGGGTGTCGAAAGACACTACACAACCAACACCGAGCTGATTGGCACTCGTCACAGGCAGGTGCAGTGCACCGTCTGCAGCTCCAGTGTGAGGAAACCCCATGTGACCAAAAGAGTCACCTCAATGTGCGCCGAGTGCAAAGTTGCACTCTGCCTGGGTGACTGCTTCAGGGACTACCACACCTTCAAGAACTACTGAGTGTCGGCCCCTGCCCTGCCCTGCCCTGCCCTGGACTCGCCCCGTGCCCTGCCCTGGACTCGCCTCCTGCCCTGCCCTGCCCTGGACTCGCGCCCTACCTTACCTGACCTGACCTAATTGATCACGCTACCTCATAATGTAACATATATATTATATAATGTATAAGTTCCAAAGATGTCCCTGTGATATAGCTTTTACATTATATAATTGTATGTTTCATTATTTAGTTTATAAGTTTCAAAGATTTACATGTAATATGCCTTATTTTTTTAGTATATCAATATATATGTTTGTTATTAGCCTAAGTAATGTGTATATAATTATTTTCTTACCTCAAATGAATTGTACAAAAATAAATATGTTTCAATAAATCATGTCAAACCTACTATGATAATAAAATAAAACAATAAAAAAAAAAAAAAAAAACAAGGTCATGTCATTGTATTCTTACAATATGATATATTCTATGAATATTTCATATTGTTTGAATACAATGGCATGATCTTGTAAAAAAAAAAATTTAAAAATTTTTTTCTAGACAATATAAAACCTTCCCCATAACCCCCTCCTGGATTCGATCCCACTACCCTACAACACTTTGAGTTTTCCAGTCCGCGACCTTACCAACCATGCCACAGGAGCTCATACCAAATATCACTCAAAACTTCGTGTCTACAATCGAAATGACAATATACAAAAGAAAATGAATTATCCCACCAATTTACGTTTGTAAATTGATGGGATTATCAATTATATCATGCCAAGGTTTATAATAGTTTGTCTCTGTCAAGAATTAGTAATTATATAACTTTATTCTGTCAAAAATTGCCCAAACACTCAGCAAAATTGCCCCTCTCAGTGTGACTCCACTCATTTTCACACGGTCAGGCGGTCACGAGGTGACCCTTGCCGCTCCTTGATTCTCCAGCTACAGCAGCTCTGTCTGGGAACAAAATTGGTATAAATACAATAATGGATAAAATACTCTTCACAAATACATTTGTATTGTATAATATTGTAAATAAAAATGAATAATAACTGTGTGGGTGTCGAAAATTGCTCAACCAGCTTTCTTATGTCTCGCCTACGCGCGTATATTGGATTATACATAGTCATGACTGTCATACAAATAATTGCAGTAGGTCTCGAATATACATTTAGATTGCATATTACTTCGAAATAAATAAGTAAACGTTTCTCTGGTGGCAATCTACCCTTTCGCAGGTGTAAGGAGACACCAGTCTATATTTAGCCCTCTATCACAACAGGCAATCTGCCTGTGTTGACTCAGCACCGTCGCTGGTGGTCTATAAATATAGTACTTTATTTACAGTCAATGGCCTACATGTTTCTGTGGTACTTCACATGTGTCTAAAATGCAATGTCTGCTTGCATAAAAATGCAATTCTGAAGTCCATTTATATGTACGACATACGCATGTCTCAGTTTCTCTCTCTCTCTCTCTCTCTCTCCATTCCTGACTCATGTTATTGTAGACCTGTTGATGGCAACGAACACCAGCCATCTGGTAGACATAAGGGTCAAAATACCAAACATCAATACGCCTGGGGCGCCTCCACAATTATCACTAAGCTGGTTATCTATCTAGAGATCTGCCTGACTTCCATCTCTCCACGACTCACTCACTCACTGCACCCCTGCATGCCTCCCTCCCACCCACCCACCCCCAACCCCCCCTTTCAGGCTTCCGTCTGCTAGAAACACATTCACAATTTGCGTAAATATCGCATCAATTGGGCTATATGCGGTATATTCCTTGTTATATGGGACGCCTACATATGTACACGTCTTTATTATAGCATGAGAGTGCTCTAAATACAAGATTGACGTGATATTTATGGCGTAACACACCCTCTCCCCCTTTCATTCCCACCACAACTCACTCACACCTTGGTTCACGCATAGAAACTCATTGATAATGTGCGTAAATATCGCATGAATTGGTTTATATGCGGTATATATTTTGATATATGGCACGTATACATACGTACAAGTCTGTATTATAGCGTGACAGTGCTCTACGTACAAGATATACGTGATATGTATGGCGTAAACCACACTCTCAGCTCATAAATTGCCGCCAAACCTCCAACACATCTTCATTCCCGCCTAAATATTCTCTTATAATTCCCTTATATATTGCAATTTTTGGTCACTATGAGGCATATTCATTGTTATATGGGTGCCCTACACATGTATACATACTCTAAATAGCCTAAAAGGGCTCGAAAAAGGAGATATACGTGATAATACGCGGTAACCCACCCCCTCCTCCCTCTCCTTCTATCCCCTGCGCGCGTAAATATTCGGCAGGGAAATCTCGCCGCTCGATGACAATCTAGCCGCGCGGTGCCATTCGCTCCACATTTTTCAACTACGGACCGTTCCCCTACCCCCCCCAGACATTTTTTGGGGGGTCAAATATATATGGGCCGATGCACGCAAACATTCCCTACACGATGATGTACTTTTTATCGAAATTGGCAATAGGTCCCAAAATCATCATAGGTGCGCACAGTCTTACCCTGTAGAAAACCCCCTGTGCGCCGCGGAGAGGTTAAGGGGCTTACGCTAAGTTGCGTTGGTTGGCCTTGGTGCTTATCTCTATGGCTCTGCCCTTTGGACCCTGAAGAAAGAAGGAAGGATATAGAAGAGATAATGAAGGAGAGAGAGAAGGAAAGAGATAGAAGTGATAATGAAGGAGAATAAAGAAGGAAGGAGATAGAAGAGGTAATGAAGGAGGGAGAAAAGGAAGGAGATAGAAGAGATAATGAAGGAGAAGAAAGAAGGAAGGAGATAGAAGAGATAATGAAGGAGAGAAGAGATAATGAAGGAGAAGAAAGAAGGAAGGAGATAGAAGAGATAATGTAGGAGAGAAGAGATAATGAAGGAGAAGAAATAAGGAAGGAGATAGAAGAGATAATGAAGGAGGGAGAGAAGGAAGGAGAAGAAAGAAGGAAGGAGAGAGAAGAGATAATGAAGGAAGGAGAGAGAAGAGATAATGAAGGAGAAGAAAGAAGGAAGGAGAGAGAAGAGATAATGAAGAAGAAAGAAGGAAGGAGAGAGAAGAGAGAATGAAGGAGAAGAAAGAAGGAAGGAGAGAGAAGAGATAATGAAGGAGAAGAGAGAAGAAAGAAGGAAGGAGATAGAAGAGATAATGAAGGAGAAGGAAGGAGAGAGAAGAGATAATGAAGGAGGAGAGAGAAGAGATAATGAAGGAGAAGAGATAATGAAGGAGAAGAGAGAAGGAAGGAGAGATAAGAGATAATGAAGGAGAAGAGAGAAGGAAGGAGAGAGAAGAGATAATGAAAGATAAGAAAGAAGGAAGGAGTTAGAAGAGATAATGAAGGAGAGAGAGAAGAGAAAATGAGGTGGGTAACTCTGGTGAGTTATCCAACTTGGTACAGTTGGCCAAATAAGTCATGTCTCCGCTGTCATTATGTTTTGCTCGCTGTATGTTGTATTAATGTCTGTCAGATGCTGAATAAGGTGTGTGAAGGTAGGAACATGTTTTCATATCTCACTCATAACGATGAATTAATGCTTAGATAGTGCTGATACCAATTATTGATCGAAATATACTTATTGCCGCATTATCACTTATTTGTTCGACTGTACAACAGGGCTACTGCTTTATTATCCAGGTTACTACAGTTTACTTCCATAACTTTTTCCCTTTCTTTGACATGGCAATTGCACGAACATACCTCAGAGGTCTCATGGCATAAGTACCTTACCGGACATATTGTACCAAAGAGGCTTGGTTTAGTCAGGGGAGACACCGAGCCCTGCACCCGAGCCATAACATTAACACTTACGGTCTGGGCATGTTTCCGCATATTTCCGCCATACTAGGGCTCATTCAAGCACTCCTGATTGATTAGGCAAGTGTCTGCATGAAATGAAGTGAATTCAGGCAAAAACTAGAAGAAAATAGCTTCAATATTATGCCAGAGAGAGCTTTGTAGCTCGCGGGATTCACCTGCAGCGCTACCATAGATATTCGCTAAAATTAGCAATTCTCGCTAATGTCGCAGTATTTTTGCCTTTGGCAGCATTGTATATCTAGCGAGAGTCTGACTCAGACCCTTCAGTGTACCGAGCGGCTGCCTGGGAGGAGGACGGGTGGCCTGTCGCGCTATCGCTCCCTCGCACTTGATTTTACAGGCTTTAAGAGGCTTTAAAAGCCTTTAGATTGCTGTAAATTGCCATGGCGTTCCGGAACGTTTCCCGCAGGGAAAGGGTTAAGGGGAGATTTCCACTTGAGATATTTTTTTCTAGACCCCTTTCTCTCTCATGTTTAGCCCCATTAGTTTGAAATGTTAAGACGTTCGCCCCATTAGTTTGGCGATTTTAAGAACTTTCGCCTCATTTCTGTCAAATTTAAGACCATTCGTGCCAATTAGGTGTCGATTTTTTTTCCTGGTAAGCGATAGCGATCGAGGCTGTATTTAAGAGGAACCGGCCTTTGGCCGGGACATTTTTCTACCAAAAAATTTACAAATTTATTTTGAAAGGTGGCCTAGGGGGTGTAATTTTTAAGGCTGATGGAGGTCTAGGGAACAGACTAAAAACCTCCCCTTAAACCCCTGGCTCAGGAAGCGTGAATGTGGACACGCTCCACCGGGGTAGGTTTGTGAATGTGGACACGCTCCACCGGGGTAGGTTTGTGCAATATCCATGCCGTAGAAAAGGAAAACAGTGGGAGAGGGGAATAGTACAGCTTACCGCACATATTCTATTCTGTTGGGGTCGTGATTTGGCGGAGCTACACCTGCTTCCCCAACCCCCCTACCTCGCTCCACCTTCTTCCCTTTCACTATTGGTAGGAGGTGGAATGAGGGAGGGGGGTTGGGGAGGTGGGTGCGGTGCTGCCAAGTTACATTTTGCTGGGATGGTTGAGAAATGGAATATGTGCGGCAAACTGAACCTACTGTAGCAAGGAAAGGAATTTATTCTCTCTTTTACCTCAGGGACAGTGAAACTAAATAAAGAAAGGAAATAATATGACAAACTCTCATTCTTACCCCCTTACAGAGTGCATCAACATTTTGCACTAGTCTTTTTGTAATGGAGTTCAATATGATATACCGTACACCTTTATATCTGAAAAGAGTATTTTCAGTTAATCCATTAAGGGGAGATGGGTCGTTTTTCTGGTCCCCTTTCTCCCTCATATTTAGCCCTATTAGTTTTTAGATGTTAACTCTTTCCGACATATTATCTTAAGAAAGTTAGGGGTTGCCTGAGTGCCCGGTATTTCCCTCACAATACTCTTTCTCACACTGAGGGACCGTTAGAAGTCGGAAAAATTTGGGGTTGCCACCAACTGACAGATTATGATCTAACTTACCTGACTTACTGAGCTCAATATGATGCAAATCGCGTCATAAACTTATTATTGAGTTATTTCACTAAGTTCATATGACGCAATCACGTCATATGATACTTTTGGGCAAACCGCCATATGTCGCGATCGCGTCATATATGACGCAGAGAGTTAAGATGTTTGCTCCATTAGTTAGTCGATTTTAAGACGTTTTGCCCCCATTTCTTCGTCAATATTTAGACCTTTTGTGCTACTTAGGTGTCAATTTTTTCCCTAGCAAACGATAGTGAACCTGTAATGTTGGAAGAACCGGCCTTTGGCTGGAAAAAATTTCTACCGAAAAATTTACAAATTTATCTAGAAGGAGGATCTAATGGATGTTTTTCTTAAGTTTGATGGAGGTCTAGGGAAGAAACTAGAAAAATAATGAATACATGCAAAAAACGCCCAAAAAGTGAACCAATCCCCCTTAATCCATTAAAACTAGTGTAATATAAATAGTCCCACCCAGTCTCCGAACAATGATCGATCCCTAGGCTAGAGGTTAGGCTAGAGGTGAGGCTAGGTTAGGTTAGGGTAGAGGTTAGATTAGGCTAGAGGTTAGATTAGGTTAGGTTAGGTTGGGCTAGAGGTTAGGTTAGAGGTGAGGTTAAGTTAGAGGTGAGGTTAGGCTAGAGGTTAGGTTAGGTTAGGTTGGGCTAGAGGCCTCCCAGATCTCATACCGGTATACGTTTTCTTGAAATCTACATTATCTGACACTGAGTAACGCCTCTGAATGTCAAATTTAGCGCACCGTTTTTTTGTTTTATCTTTCTCTCCTTTTCTCTCTTTCCCTGGGTTGTATACATTCGGTCCCATTCAGCCAACTGTTTTAAGACGTTTATCCCCATCCAGGGCCGATTTCTTCCTGGCGAGCGATAGCGAGCCAGCATTGTATGGAGAAATCCGGCTTCGCCGGAGGCATTTTTTCATCGAAAAATGTACAAATTTAGCTTGCTGTCAAAAACAAAAATATATAATAATTATATGCTGGCTCGCTACCGCTCACCAGGGAAATATTGACACCTGGATGGGGGTAAATGCCTTAAAACAGTAGGCTGAATGGGGCCAAATGGATACAAGCCAAAGAGAGAGGGAGAAAAGGATAAAAAAAGCGATGTGGGCTCCCTTAAGAAGAAGAGATATAGTAGGTCACTCATATACCCTCACTGTGAGAAAAATTGGTGTAAGAGGTGAATGTGGGAGAAATGGTACACTCGGATACCATAGTTTCTAGCCCACTCATAAGAATTCGTGGCCCCCTATGTTTTCCTTTATGCAATTATAACTATCTGGATTGATTTTTGGATAGAAATTGCTTTTCAATAAATGGTATATATAGTTTAGTAGTTGATTTATAGAAAATTATATACATAAATTGGTTTCCAGAGATATACTTCCATAATTAGAAATAGGTGAAGTCCACGAATATACTGTACTGTATATGGGTGGGCTAGAGATTATGGTATCCGATTGTACATTAAATTAAACTATATGCTTACTATGGGAGCAAAGACAACTTTGTTCTCCCATATACCCTTACTGTGGGAGGTGCAGTGTTTTAGGTCAGTTAAGTAGCTTTGAAGATTTAGTGTAAATGAGAGATATGATGTATTAATTCAGCCGGAGGGAGTATTCTTGTAAGTGGCCTCATTCCCGATGTATCAATGGGAAGATATTATTGGGATGGAATTTGTGCTGTACCTAGTATCACTGCATTACCACAAAGCCCACCGAAACGCCAACAAAATACCCTCATTGTTCCCTGATTAAATAGCATTGTATGAATATTCCCATATTCAAAATATGCTACAGGGGGGCAATGCCTAGTGAGTTCATTGCTCAATAGGTGGCTTTCTGAGAGTGAGGGTCCGAGTCTAGGTGGTGAGACAGTGAAGCACTGGAGCGAAGCAGCTTCAGAGATGTGGCTGCTTCGAGCCGTGGGTGGGCAACCGTGCATTATGCAAAGGCAAGATATCTGGGGCTGGTTGTATCCCAAAGTGCTTCACATGTCTCACTCCCTAGACTGGAACGAGACCTCACAGGCTTCGCCGTCCAATGTACGGTTAAATGTACAGGCTCTCAGCCTATGCCCGAGAAGAAGTAGTTGGAATATAGAAAAAAGAAGAAGAAAAATAAACTAGGTCAACCATATACATTTACTGTGGGAGAAATGTTGTGTTTGGTCACCGATATACAAATATTGTATGGGATACCCGATTATTTTGGTATTTATATTTTGTTTTTTATTTATTTTTCTTAGCGGGGGGGGGGGGGGGGGGGGGGGTGGGGCTAATGCAAAGGGAGTGAAAGTAATATTTGAGAACAAAGATGGTGCAGACATTTGCCTCTTGGTTGTACCATTATAGTCACCAAATTGTATTTTTTTTTTTTTCCTATGTTTATGAAGGAGACAAAAGGCACTCTGCCTGTATTGAATGTCTCCCCCAAAGCCAACAGAGTAACAGAGGGCCAAATTCATAGGACGTTGGGGTCAAAATGCCTGGACACACGAAGTTTAAAGCAGTCTAAGTCATAAGATGAAGGAAAGATTGATTGAGGGAGAGAGTTCCAGAGTTCACTTGTTAAGTAGAAGAAAGACTAAGAAACTTTGCTAATTCTTGGGTTGGAGAGCTAGACAGAATAAGAGTGGGACTGTTGAAAGGCGGGTACCTCACACTCGCCTTAAGGGATGAGGTATGCAATGAGAGAGCTCTGAAGAACACTGATTGTTGTAATAGCGATAGAAGAGTTAAAGAGATTCAACATTGCGGCGCGTAGAAAGAAATTGTAGGGAACTAATTAGAGGAAGTGAGTTGATGAGGTGAAATGCTTTTGACTCTACTGTTTCGAGAAGTGTGGTATGGGTAAAACCTCCCACACATGCGAACAATACTCAATACAGTACATGGGTACACTGTGCCCCAATACAGAGCAAGAAGCTGTGCGGGGGTGAAGAACCCACGGAGACGGTTGTGCACACCTAACTTCTGGGAAGCGGTTTTAGCAAGAGTGGTAATATGATCTTTCCAAGAAAGGTCGGATGAAAAAGATACATCAAGAATATTGACAGAAGGTGAAGGGTTGATTTGTATATTGTTGAAGAGTAATTGATAGGAGGATTATGAAGGGTAGAATAAGGGTGAAACTGGGTCTTGGAGGCATTGAAAGTAACAAGATTTTCTCTGCCCCAATCAGAAATAATTGATAGATCAGAAGATAGGCGTTCTATGGCCTCATCACGTGACTTTTGGAGTGATTGCATGCTGGGTTGTTGTGAAAAAGTAGTTGAATAGTATAAGGTAGAGTCATCAGCATATGAGTGGATGGAACTAGAGGTGCAGTTGAGATCATTAATGAATATTAGAAAGAGAAATGGAGACAGGACAGAACCCTGAGGAACACCGGAGTTGATAGGTTGAGGAAGTGAGCGATGGCTATCCACAACTGCAGCCATGGAGCGATCAGAAAGGAAATTAGAGACAAAGGAACAGAATGAGGGATAGAAACCGAAAGAGAGTAGTTTGAAAATTATATATTTGTGCCAGACTCAATCGAAGGCATTCGATATGTCTAGCGCAATAGAAAAAGTCTCACTGAAGTCCCGAAGGGAGGATGACCAAGAGGATAGGCAAGGAGATAGGCAAGGAGATCACCAGTAGAGCAGCCCTAAAGGAAACCATACTGGCAATCTGAAAGTAGATTATGGGAAGATATATGCTTAGGAAATTTTTAATTAAGAATAGATCCAAAAACTTTAGAGATGCAGGAAGTAAGCGCAATTGGACGATTGTTGGAAGGTTGAGAATGGTCACCCTTCTTTGGGACAGGTAGAATGAGAGCAAACTTCCAGCAAGAAGGAAAGACGTTAGAGGAAAGACACCCTTGTGGCGTAACGGATAGCGCGTCTGGCTCACAACCAGAAGGTCCCGGGTTCGAGACCGGGCGGGGAAGAGACATTTGGGCAAGTCTCCTAACAGTATAGCCTCTGTTCACCTAGCAGTATAAATAGGAACCTGGTATAAGTGGACGAAGTTGTGACGTCCCCTCTGTGGGTTGGTGGTCTGTTACAAGGTGAAAAGGGTATCGTATAGGTCAACCTAAGCCTTCTATAGTGAGATTGGTACAATACAGATCAACCCAAGCCTTCGATTTCAGATGTCGTCAATTGACTGATTACAGACTACACACATCCACAGCCAACGATACACTAACACATGACATGCACTTCACGGAATATATTCCCAGTTAAAGAGGCGCGATATAATGAGCTGAAGCTCGCATTGCGTGGAATCCCCTTGACAAAACAAAACAAGTTCGGTGCAGGAGTTTGCCTAGGCAGGGAGTCAGTAAGGAAGCACAGTTTTTGCCCCGAGAGGGCAGATAGTACATCCTTAAAAGAGATTATGATATAAGTCATAAGTAAGTTAGAGGGAGGAATAGCACCGGAATTATTCAAAGTGGAGTTTTTTGCAAAAGTTTTGAGCGAAGAGTTCAACTTTGTCAAAGGAAGACATGACAGTGGTGCCGTCAGAGTGGAAAAGAGGAGGGAAAGATGAGGAAGTAAAATTGTTGGAAAGGTTTTGGGCTAAATGCCAGAAAGCTTTGGAAGACCTAGAGTGGAAAGTTCAGAACATTTGTTATTGATGTTAGTGTTGGTGGTGTAATGGTTTAGGTGCTTATGTTCTGGGTGTGGTGTCCCGAGTTCGAATCCCGGGAGGACCATATGCTTTCATTTATTTATTCAAGTAGCCTACATTGGGGTTTGTAATTGATGATTAATGTTAAGAACGGGGTGTTACTTATTTCTATAGGTTCAGGAACTAGTATAGTGAGGCCGGTCCTTATAGTGATCTTGGCCCCATTCTATGTTCTTTCCTCTCACTAAAACATTACGCTTTCCATAATGCAGTTGGATCTGAGTACATGATTAGATTGATATCCAAAATTTGAAAATGGATATTAATCGTGATTGTGTACTCAACCTTTAACTGTGTTGGTGGTGTAATGGTTTAGGTGCTTATGTTCTGGGTGTGGTGTCCCGAGTTCAAATCCCGGGAGGACCATATGCTTTCATTAGTTTATTCAAGTACATTGGGGTTTGTAATTGATGATTAATGTTAGGAGCTGGGTGTTACTTATTGATGAAAGAGGTTTTGACTAGTCGAAGAACAGATTTGGGTTGATTGCGGGCTGAATCATAAAAAGCATGAGATTCTGAAGTTTGAAGGCGATGGTACTGTTTGAATGATTCCTCCTTACTGCAGACAGCAGTAGAACAAGCGTGAGTAAACCAAGATTTTTTTTGCATTAGACTGAGAGAAAGAAAATGGAATGTATGCCTCCATGCCCAAGAGTATTACCTCGGTTATGCACTTGGCACACTCGTGGGAAATCAAAGAAGTACTGCCGAAGAACCTCCCAGTTGGCAGCGCCACAAGCCACAAGCGCCGCCGGCTGAGAGGGTAGGATGACCACTCTGGTAGTGGCTGTTTTGACTTGAAACCTAATATTTACCTCGCAAGTTCCGCCCCACAACTCTTAGTAAGAGCGATGACCCCTCCCTTGGTGGCGGCGTAGTGGCTGCGGAGAGCGGAGCCGGTCTTTCCCGTGATACTGGCGATGTTCACGATGGCTCCCGAAGCCTCCTTTTTACCCTCCAGCAGTGCCTTGGCGAACACCTGGCTGGCCGAAAACGTTCCCTGCATGGATAATGAGGGTTACTGGGATATCCGTTTTATATTTACAGTATTTACAATGGAGAGTCATAAGTCCTACTTAATCGTTCTAATATATTTATATATTTTGTTTTCTATGTGAGTGAGGGAGACAAAAGGCAGAACTGCCTGCATCAAGTGCCTCCCCCATAGTTGAAAGAGTGACAGGGCCAATATCAAGGGACGTTCGAGCCAAAATGCCTGGACACACAGAGTTTGAAGCAATTTAAGTCATACGAGGAGGGAAAGACTGATTCTGGGAGAGAGTTCCAGAGCTCAGCTGTTGAATAGAAGAAAGACAGAATAGCGTTTCACTCTTGGGTTGGAGAGTTGCACAGAGTAGGGGTGGGATTGTGTTGCAAGATGGGTACCTCGTACCCTATGTAGAGGAGGTGGCATACACTTGGATAGCTCTGAGGAGCATTGAATATTGTAGTAGCAAGAGAGATGCAACATTGCGGCGAAGGGAGAGAGTTTGCAGAGAGTTGGTGAGTGGGCGGGAATTAATGATACGAAAGGCCCTCCTTTCTACTTTGTCTAGGAGTGCAATGTGAGAGGATCCTCCCCAAACATGTGAACAATACTCAATACAAGGACGCACTGTGCCCCTGTACAGATCAAGAAGCTGTGCAGGGGTAAAGAACCACCTGAGGCAGTTGAGGCGGCCGTTGAGCACACCCAGCTTCTAGGAGGCTGCCTTAATTAGCAAGACTGGTAATATGGTCCTTCCAAGTGAGGGCAGAAGAAAAAGAGACACCAAGAATACTGAGAGAAGATGAAAGATTGATTTTTGTATTGTTGAAGAATAAGGGAAAGTCCTCTGGGAGTTCCGGACGGGTAGATAAATGGAGAAATTGGGTTTTGGAAGCATTAGAGGTAACAAGGTTTTCTCTACCCCAATTGGAAATAGTAGTTAGATCAGGAGATAAGTGTTCTATGGTTTCATTACGTTTGTTTTTGAGGGATTGCTGGCTGAGGCATTCTGGAAAACTAATCGAGTATAAAGTGTAAGGTAGAGTTGTCTGCGTATGAATGGATGGGACTAGAGGTACAGTTGAGAAGATAATTTATGAAAATTAGAAAGAGAATAGGCGATAGGACAGAGCCCTGATTAACACCGGAGTTGATAGGATGAAGAAGTGAGCGATGGCCGTCCACAACCGCAGCTATGGAACAGCCGGAAAGGAAATTAGAGACAAAGGCAGAGATGGAGGAATAGAAACCGAAGGAGGGTAGTTTATAAATCAAAGATTTGTGCCAGACTCTATCGAAGGCCTTCTATATGTCTAGCGCAATAGAAAGTGTCTCACCGAAGTCCCGAAAGGAGGATGACCAAGAGTTAGTAAGATATGAAAGAAGATCACCAGTAGAGCAACCCTTAAGGAAGCCATACTGGCTATCTAAAAGCAGATAATGAGAAGAGAAATGCTTAAGAAATTTGGAAGCAAGAATAGTTTAAAAACCTTAGAGATACAAGAGGGTGAGAGCAATTGGACAATAGTTGGAGAGTTGAGAGTGGTCACCCTTCTTTGGGACAGGTTGAATGAGAGCAAACTTCCAGCATGAAGGGAAGACGTTAGAGGAGAGACAGAGACGAAAGAGTTTGCCTAGGCAGGGAGTCAGTACGGAAGCACAGTTTTTTAGTACAACAGGAGGAACACCGTCCGGACCGTACACTTTCTTAGTATTAAGCCCAGAGAGGGTAGAAAGTACATCTTTAGAAGAGATTAGGATATTAGGCATAAGTAGGAAAGATGGGGGTGGAGAGGGAGGATAGGACCGAAATCATCCAAGGTGGAGTTTGTAGCAAAAGTTTTAGTGAAGAGTTCAGCATAGTCAGAGGATGTGATGGTTGTGCCATCAGAGTGGAAAAGGGGAGGGAAAGACGAGGAAGAACAATTGTTGGAGAAGTTTTTGGCTAGATGCCAGAAAGCTTGAGAAGAGCTTTAGTTGGATAGTTCAGTGCATTTTTTATTGATGAAAGAGTGCTTGGCAAGTCGAAGAACAGATTTGGCTTGATTCCGGGCAGAAACATAGGAAGAATGAGATTCTAGATATTTAAGGCTTCGGTACCGTTTGAATGCTTCCTCCTTATTGCGGACAGCAGTAGAACAAGCGTAAGTAAACCAAGAGTTTTTTGCATTAGACTGAAGGAAAGAAAATGGAATGTACGCGTCCATGTCCGAGAGGATTACCTCGGTAATGCGTTCAGCACTCTCCATGGGACCTGATCGGCCACGGAAGCAGAAGTCATTCCATGGGAAATCAAAGAAGTACTGCCAAAGAGCTTCTTAGTCGGCAGCGCCAAAGTGCCACAAGCACTGCCGGCTGGGAGGATCGGGTGGCCGTAATGGAGAGATAGGACAGGTAACGGAGATAAGTTTATGGTCGGAGGAGCCCAAAGGAGAGAAAAGATTGACAGTACGTATAAAAAGAAGGGTTAGAAGTCAGAAATAAGCCAAGAATGTTGGGCCGATCTCCGAAGCGATCCTTGGATATCCTGTATTATATTTCTAAAGAGAGCCATAAGTCCTACTTAATGGTACAAATATATTAATAATAGTCTAATGTATTTGGAAGTGTAATGTTCACCAATCTTATTGTACACACTGACTAAGATTGGTAATATATAATATTTTGTAGTTTCCTTTTCTTTTTACTTTGCCTCCTTTCATTGAACTGGCTTCACATTGGTTAGATGAAAGACAGGGCAAGTTGCTAGATATTAATTACCAATTTGGAGTAACATTAATGGACCTCATTGGGTATGTTTCATCTTATAATAACCTTCATATATGGTAACAGATTATGTACGGTACCTTCAAGTTTACGTCAAAGAAATTAACGAGGGAGTCTTCCTCCACCTCCAAGAAGGGGCACTGTTTGGCCACCCCGGCACAGTTGACCAGTAGGGAAGGGGGCTCTCCACACTGGTCCTGAGCCTTGCTGAACACCTTCTCCACACTCGCCCGCTCCCGCACGTCAACATACAGGGCTACATGATTCTCGGGATCTTTTATGAAAGAGAATGCCAGAATTCGGAGATCAGTCAATTCTGACCGCTGATGACTTATTTAGGGGAGTTAAATGTAGTTCAATGTGCTGATGGCTCATTTGAAGAATCTACATTTGGTCAATCCGATTAGTTGCTGCATTCATCCATTCCCTCACATTAACAACTACGACAACATGCAGTATGAGAGGCTTGTCCAGGAAGAAAATAATACCAATAATTCTTATCAATAACAATACTCCTTAGTCCATAATTCCCTCTTTAATCTTGTGATAGTCTTATTTGTCTATTTCCTCAAATCAATAATTGCGAGAGCATGCAACTAGGGATCTGTCAGAGAAAAATTAGATGGTAATGTTTATGAAGTGGCATCAAGGATAAGGTTCCTTCTTTGGTAATGGGAAGTTCATTATGATCTTGGTTAAATCGAATATTAGAGGACAAAAAGGTGGAAATAAAATGTAGTATGGGAAAGATATGCTGGGAAGGAAGAAATTGTTTGAGATTAACAATTTGCGAGCCGTCTGTGTGGCTTAAATCATCGTTAAAGCGGCTGTCACACTATGCCAATTTAAATATCGACTGGCCACGACTTAAGGAGTGGCTTTTGACGACACTGATGACTAGTGGCAAAGGGGCCTGGTCGTGATATTGAGTACACACGGCGCGTGTGCGCTGCGTAGTCTGCACATGGCCGCCATCACACGCCAATTGTACAGGGTCGATTGGCGGCAGTTGACGACCAGTCGTTTAATTTTGAAAAATAACGGTCTAAGATGGACGTTGTAATGACAGCGCCACCATGTTGCGCGCATACCGCATGGTGACCAAGCTGTAGACAAGCGCCAAACTTCCTGCAGCACTCATAATAGGGTGCCGACTGATGGCCACTCTTTCACATTAAAGTCGATGTGTGGTCGCCAACTGCACCCAGACGGATCAAAAGAGTGGGCGTGTCGCATATATATGGCAGGCCACCAACGTTCCCCACCTCAGTTTACCTGCCATCAGTGTTCTTTCAAGTCCATCAGTGCACGCCACCATGTCCAGCATAGGTCCAGGCAACTGCAAGTGTACCCTCCAGTACCTCAAGTTACTGCTGTAAGTTGAAAAGAGCAACACCGAGACTGAAATTGCAAGCTGTTGAAGGCTCGCAAAAGGAGGCAGAACAGACAGCCATGCATGTGGGTGCAGCCCTGGCTTCTCCACAGGACGTCCTTTGATATTTATGACCAACTAGTGCAGAAGAGGCACAAGTATGCTAAAGGCACATGGAGACACAGGGCAGGAGTGCAAAGCCTGGGACACTGGTCGGGGGGGGGGGGGGGGGGGGGCGGTATTTATACGCGGGAAGGAAGGGACGCGCAAGAGGTCAAACATGCGGCGATGTCATCCTGTGCAACGTTGCCAGGTCACATACTCACATTATCGAAGCGCATACCAACAGCATGCCGTCCCATACTGACGGTGCAAGGTTGCCGACTCATGCTGATTTATACGCAGTTGTATGCTTGTGACGGCCCAGTGTAGCGGTCAGGCGCCGACTATTGCTGGCGCCTGCAGCCATTACTACACTGTCTGATGGCCTGGGCCTCTACGTGGATCCCCTCTCCCAAAACTGGTGACCCCATGTGACGGCCTAAGGTCGCCGCATTATGGTTGACGTCATAACCAGGGCGCCATCTGACAGCACCCTGACATCGTAATACCCCTCAGCACGAGTTTACCCTGCACTGACCCTGGCTCCCAGAGTTCAGAATGTCAAACTTTTTCTTGCCGGCCAGCCGATCTCTCCCGCGCTGTACCGTGCGCTACCGTCTGTTTGGGAGCATTGCCGAAGAGTGCCGCATTAGGTGCCGTCCTCGCTACGACCACTAGGTCGGCTAGCGTCAGCACTTAAATTGGCATTGTGTGACAGCCACTTAAGCTGAAAGGATTAATAGTAGACCTTCACTGCACAATTCACGAAAAATTATCTGGGCTTCATTAAGCACTCTCAACATTCATCCACTTTCTCATGTTTATGGCCAGCTCAACTAGATTTTCGGGATTTTAGTGTTAGGAAGAAAGTCAAATTTATGTGGTGATGATTCTTTTGAGGAGTCGATATAAACACCCATTTCTCGTAGGTCTGAATATCGAAACCTTGACACTGAGCTTCCATGTAGTTTGAAACTTGCTAGTGGACTATGCTTTGGCCAATCACACAGACAAATAGTTTTTTTTTTATTTGTTTTTTTTGGAACTGCCAGCTTGTAATTCTATTTTTTGTGACTTACCAGGCATGAGAGCTAGTGTGTCCTTTGCTGACTTGAGGTTGACATCCGTGATCACCACCTTAGCCCTGTCTCTCGCCAGCACCAAGCAGCACGCCCGCCCAATCCCGCTACCACCACCTGGAAACAACACAATAAAATAATCATAACAAAGCCACTCCAACAGCTTCCTCTCTCTCCAGCACATCTTCTACCCTCTCATCCCTCTTCGAAAAGTAAAATACGAGGTGCCGTTGTAAAGAACTTATCCCTCAATACCTTCACCACCACCATATACAGACTAACAACACACACAACAAAGCCTCTCCAACAGCTTCCTCTCTCTCCAACACATCTTCTCCCCACTCATCACCCTTCGAAAAGTAGATACGAGTTGCCGCTGTCAAGTCTTATGCCTCAATGCCTTCCCCTGACCTAACCTGAGAGACTTTTAAAGTTTGATCCCCTGATATTGCCCCATGAATACAGGTGCCGTACAGTCGCATATAAAAATTCAAAGAACCCCCCCCCCCCTATAGTTTCTGCCTGCAAATATATCTATCTGGATTGTGGGTTGATTTTAGGATGGAACTGGATTATCAATAAATAGTATACATAGTTTTGTAGTTAATGTATGTAAAATGATGTTCATAAATTCGTTTCCAGAGATATACTTCCATAATTAGAAATAGGTGAGGTCCACGAATGTTTATGAGTTTTGCCAGCGTTGAAGATGTAGGCCTATGGATGATCAACTATGCTGTTACTCTTGTTCTCCTCTTTGTTCTTGTTGGGGGATAGAACTGGGCTGTGGACAGGAAAACCCCTCTACAGGAACGGGGTGATAAGGGTGAATATCTGATGGTTTTGATAATTTTGAAACACCTACTTTGTTGACACCTTTATATGTTGGCCGATACTCTATGATTCTCCACAGTTGTGTTGGCTGCATAACTTAAAATAGCCTACATGCACAGCTTTTAACCAACTTTTATAACTAAAGTCATAGGGTATTAGCCCCCAAAATGGTAGTATCAGATCTCATAAATATTGGTATAAAATAACATTAAATTTGATTACTGCAATAATGAGTAGGCCTACAGTTAGCCAATTATATATATTATAAGTAATTGACTAACTGTTGGTCAAGATTTATCGTACCCTAAGAGTTGCATACTAATTATTATCCCATTCTCTACCGGTGACGTATTTTTAACTTTATTCTGGCCACTATTAGACGATTGTATTCACTTTATAAAGGGCCTCCAGCAATTAACAGGCTTCGAACTATCTCCCTTAACCCTTTTTACAGCCAAAGATCCTTCTTAAACTGTACAAAATCGTCTAAATACAGCTAGAATAACATTAAAAAGACGTCGCCGGTACAGAAGGGGTTAAGAAAGAGGTTTTGATTGTTTGGGATGACGTTTTGGGTTTATATCACGAACAACACCTATCCCATTCTGCCAGCCAGGGTAGAATTAGTAGTTAGTTATGGGGTGGTGTATATGGAGTGCTGTTATGTGTGTGTGTGTGTGTATCATGTATGGCTGTGTGGGTGTGTGTATGCTTGTGTGGGTGTGTATGTGTCTGTGTGTGTGTGTGTATGGTAATAACTAACCTGTAATAAGGGCCACTCTGCCAGCCAGGGAAGGGTCGGTAGTCATGGTGTGTGATGTGGTAACGCTGTAGAGAAGTGAGTGGGGTGCCGGTCATGGGTAAATTTCCCTTTTCAGTTCACATTGATGCAAAAGTTTGCTTTTCGGTACCAATTTAAAGCTAAGGGTCTCTAGAACAATATTGGTCCGAGTGTACAAGAATTATACCCAATTTGGAGTCTGGGGGGCGTGGGGGGTTGGTGGGGGATGTTTTGACCACCCGCGGGCATACGCAAAATATGAAAACTGCTATAACTCGTGAACGGATTATCCAATCTGAACATGTGAGGTACCTATGGCTTCAAGAGGATGAGTAGCAACTTCTTATCCGACCATATTGTCCATAGAAGCAAACAATTTGCCGAGATCGGTGTATATCCATAACACAAAGATATATGTTTTTGATATTTCTCAGTGATACTTGGACACAATTACAAAATAATACTGAATTGTTTTATTTATCATTACATGGTCAAACACAGGTAGCACTTGGTGAACATAGGCTTGCAAATCTGCTTGAACAACTGCTTGAACACCATGTTTAATGACCATTACCATTTACCATTAGGCCATCATAAATTGATAATCAGAAAATTAGATTCGCGTCGGACAGAAACAACAGATAAAACAGATTGTACAGACTGGATCTCCCAATAAGAATAACTACACTTCATCTCATCTTAGACTATATGTAGAATCTACACGTAAGTTCAGGTTACATAATATTTTCAGCACCAAAATACAGAACATCTTAAAGATTTACAAACTTAATCTCATTCATAAACAGACCTTTTTAAAATTAGAAATATAGACGACACAAGTACATAATTCTTGAATAAAACAAGTAGACTCGACTAGAGTACCATCATTACAAATTATAAACTAGAAATATAGACGACACAAGTACATAATTCTTGAATAAAACAAGTAGACTCGACTAGAGTACCATCATTACAAATTAATAACTAGAAATATAGACGACACAAGTACATAATTCTTGAATAAAACAAGTAGACTCGACTAGAGTTCCATCATTATAAATGTGACTGACAAGTAGCTGATCAAACTAAATTACACGTGAACCAAAAACAGGTTATTCAAACTAGACTAGAACACTTCAAACAAAAACTATTGAAATCACAACAATGAAAAGATACAACCTAAACTACATTCAAATTGTGTATCCAGAAGCTAAATGCTTCTTAATAAAATTAAAAGAAAACACATTCTGGATATAAGTACGGTTACGGGCTAAAAGCATGTACATAATTGACAAGAAAATAATGCAAGCTAAGGACTTAATTTGTGTCAACAGGATGGCCTTAGGCATTGAAAACTGGACAACGTTCTGAACCAGCTATTTGTCACATTTGCACTTGCACAGACGTGTGCATTTTAAATTTGCTTTTTTACACTTGCACGATGAGCAGGCATGTGCGCACGTGCATTTCACATCGAGGTTGAATACCTCCTTGGCGAGCGGCAGTGTGGTCCAAACGGGAAGCAGCTTGCCGTCCTTCTCCATCCATCCATGATTAACAGGGTTCTCGACAGGCATCATGGGTTCGTGGGCTGTAGTCCAGACGCTCGCTTGGAAGACACTCCTTTTGAGATGTTGGTCCAAAGCATCACTCGTTGGGGGGATTCTCTCTACATCCCTAGTCCTCTGCGAGAACACCCTCATGCGGACGAAATCAACGTCGGTCTCGTCGGTTGACTCATTGGAGTATAGCTTACAAACAAAATTCCTGGCCACGTCCTTCAGCTTTGGTGATATTTGGAATGGTGTGTCAGTGATTGTCGCAAATTCGTCCATCAGGGATGGTACGTCATCCTTCAACTTGCAACAGTATCGCTTTCCCTTGAACTTGAATGATGACGTGCTGTCTGAGCCAGTGAATGCGTGGAAGAGGGCCATGGCTTTGCACGTTGTCATTCCCAGGCTCGAGGCAATGGCATTCAGGGAGATCATTCTGGTTGTCTTTCCTGCTTTGAATGAGATCCAGACTTGTGCAGCTGGATTCACAGTTATGATGTGGTGGAAATTGCTCAGAAGTATTATGACCACGTCTGTATCTCCAGTGTGAACCATCCCAAGTGAAGAAGTTTGGAGGGCATGGATGAGATGCACTAGGACACGAGTGTCCGCTTCCTCGTGGTTGCAAGAGCCCATTGGAGGAGTGTTCCCAACAGTGTAGACTTGATCACCTGAAGTGATATACACATTCTTGTCATCTGGGAATTGTACTTCTGCTATCTTTGTTGACAGGAAGAGAACAGTTCCTTCTTGTTATCTGCATTGGCCAAAAAGTTATGCCAATTTCCTGGGACTTTGGCAGCACCAGACATGCGTTGTCGAGTACCTGTTCCTCGTTTTTCCCTTGTGGCCCCTTTGATTGTCTTAGCACGATACTCATCCCAGACAATGTCTACTCTTGTCGATCTTTTCAAATCGTGGTGAACTCTTGGGCAGAATACTTTGTTGAAGTATTCATCGAACGTCTTGCCTTGGACGGCTGTACCAGGAAGGGAGTGGATCAGTACTCCTCCATCAATGACAATAAAGTCGTAAACGTCTGGCGCAACCAACTCCTCGTCGGCAGAAAGGGTGGTACTCGCACTAGCTTCCATGATGTATGTCAACAAATCAGACTTGGTACAAGAGTTGAGGGACCCTTCGGACGACAACGCAGGTGGGTATGCGGAAGACTCGTGACGGAAAAACTCCTCCAGATTGCCTCCTCGGCTATCTAGCACAACAAACGCTTGTCCGTAGAGCTCTGCATGCTGTTTGAAGTGCTGCATTTCCGATTAAGAGCCGTCTTCTGAGTTTTCTTCTCGTGGAACAACAATAAGTTATTTCGGTTGATCGGCGCTGTCAGAGGTGTATCATTCGAGTCGAGCACGTTCTTTCTGAAGTTGTTTTATTGCTCTTGTCCTGTAGATTCAAATATACGGACAGATGCGGCAGCAGACGCAGAAACACACACCTTGTTGTCTAACGTAACCAGGTCCTCGCTGCTCTCCTCAAAGGGATTCCCCCTGCTTAGCAAGACATCGATCAGTTCTTTGGTATGTCGTTGAAATCTGCGCTGAGACGCACATCCTTCCTCATGATGAGGGAGTTCATCATCCTCGGCATCATCTTTTACACCAGTGAATTCCTCAACAATACGGCTGATCTCTGGTCCGCCGGGGTCTTTTTCTTGCAGGACATCCTCGGGAAAAACGCTCTTTGGCACGGTCAAGTGGTGATGCCTTGTACAGCTGGCGACATGACTTGTACCAGGATGCATTATTCTTCTGCATGGACTCTTCATCTGGAAGGTCTACGTCTGGGTGGGGTGCAGCACCAACTTCTCTAAATTTACTTGCAAGACTGGTGATGTCTTTGTACGCCCCCTCTTTTCGAGCAGAGACCGGGTTCGCAAGAGGACAGACAAGTCCTTCTTTAGTTTGTTTTTGGCAGAGAACACACAACTCCCATTTCGTAATCCCAGCCATATCCTCACGAACCTGGAAAGACAAGAGATAAACTGTAAGACATACATTTAGCCAATTAAAAATGACATTCCAAAACATTTCCTTTTCATCGATATACACCGATATCGGCCAAAAAAATAATTTTTATGGACAATATGGTTGAACAAGAAGTTGGTACTCGTCCTCCTGAAGCCATAGGTACCTCATATGTTCAGATTGGATAATTCGTTCAAGATTTATAGCAGTTTTCATATTTCGCGTATGCCCGCAGGGGGTCAAAACCCCCCCCCACCAACCCCCCACACCCCCCAGACTCCAAATTGGGTCTAATCCTTGTACACTCGGACCAATATTGTTCTAGAGACCCTTAGCTTTAAATTGATACCGAAAAGCAAACTTTTGCATCAATTTGAAATGACGGAGGGTCTGAGAACCGCACTTGTGGAAATTTACAGCCCATTTGCCCTTTTTGAGTTACAGAGGTTAGGGTTCACGATTTCTGGCCTTCGTATTTAGAACAGGGTATATTAGTCATCCACCTTCTCTACAAAATAAATATATGTTACCAAAGAGACCCGTTTAGGGGGGTACGGTGTGTTTTTCTGGACCCCCTCCTCCCTCATGTTTACCCCATTCTGAGATTTTAAGTTTTCCCCATTAGTTTGGCGATTTTAAGAGCTTTTGAGTTCACTGCTTAATAGGTGGCATTCTGAGAGTGAGGGTGAGATGGTGAAGCACTTGAGCGAAGCAACCGGCCGCTTCAGAGATGGAGCTGCTTTGAGCCATGATGGATGCTTCACATGTCTCACTCCCCAGACTGGAACAAGACCTCACGGTATTCACCGTGTTGAGCGGTGGAATGTACAGGCTCTCAGCCTATGCCCGAGAGGGAGTAGTTGGAATATAGAAAAAAAAAAAAATATATATATATATATATATATATATATATATTAATGCCAATATGAAGACCTTTCATGCAATAATTAGGTGTCGATTTTTCCTGGCGACCAATAGCGAGCCTGTAATTTTAGGAGGAATCGGCCTTCGGCCGGGACATTTTTCTACCGAAAAATGTACAAATTCATCTTGAAAGGGGGTCTAGGGGACGTTTTCTATTAAGCTTGGTGGAGGTGTAGCGAGGAAACTAAAAGATATATAAATATATTACTATATAGACCAAAATACAAGCACTACCCCCTTTAAAAAGATGGTATCAGAACACAAAAGGTCTTAAAATCGCCAAACTAATGGGACAAACAAATAGTGGAGCGAAACGTGAGGGAGAAGGGGTCTATAAAAAGCAAGCCTTCCCTTGAATAAGTAGGTTATTATGGACACTTTAATTTCTCTGTTCATGTCCATTATTATTTATAGTGTGGACAGGTTGGGTGAGGTATACCTATCTAGACTTGTAGACTTGTTGTGGGAGGAAGCGTCGTTGTCCTGTGTGGAGTTGTCCTGACTGGCGGGCTTCTTTGAAGATCTGCAGCATTTGTCGTAGTGGCCCATATGGTTGCAGCAACGACACTGGGCATTGGTAGCAGGGCAAGCAGGAGTCCTAGGCTTATGACCACGATGGCCGCAGTTGGTGCAGGTGTAGACTTCAGCCGGGCACTTGTTCTTGTCGTGCCGGCGAGCACAACGCTGGCAGGCGGCAGTCAACGTCAAGGGCTGTTGCGATGAGGAGAACTTGTCGCGTTCCTTAACTTGCTTGCTTTGCTTGTATGCTGACACAGCGTTTACCTGGGACGGTGGGGCACGTATGGCTGATGTAGCGCTTCTAGTGGCCTCATATGCACGGCAAGTGTTGACGATATCCTGTAATGAGGGGGTGGCGTCGAGGGAAAGCAGCTTCTGTACAAGTTCTTAGTTGTGTATGCCCATCAGGATGACCATCTTGAGTTGGGTCTCCTTGCAGGCTGAAGAGTTCCCTGGGCAGACGTCAATTTCTTCGGCGATGTGGCAGAGGCGGACGTAGAAGTTGTTGAATGACTCGCCCTATTTTTGCTTGCAGCTGAACAGGGCCCTGCGACGGAGAGCTTCATTGCGAGAATTCTTGATGTGCTCCTGTAGTGCATCTAGGACTTCGTCTACAGTCTTGTCGGTGTCAGGGGGTATGCTTAAGGTGTGCTCCAAAAACTGTTGTGTCTCCAGGGTTAAGCACATCCGCATCTGGATCAGTTGTTTCTCGCTCGGTAGTTTAGATAAGTCCACCATAATAGAGTAATCGTCCCATCGACGCCTCCATTCTCTGAAAACCTGGAAGGTGGCATCAGCACGAAGGGGCGGTGGGTTCTGGGTGATAGCCTTCTGTGGTGGTGGTGGAGCTGTAGGGGAGGAGGATGTTGTGGAATGGGGTGTTTTCCCCGGTGAGGTGGGTGATGTCGTTGTTCGTCATATCCCTTGTCCTTCTGTTCATCCTAAGACTTCGGTTCCCTACGACAAAACCTATCTCAGAAGTAATTCGCAACCGATATGGACACCCCACGCTCCAGGGGTTCCGAAAGTTCGAACAGCTATCAAAAAAAATTCAGTGATGATGTCATTATATAATGACGAAACGTCTGGCCAAAATAAAGAAGAAAGATGTCGTTGTTCGTCATATCCCTTGTCCTTATGTTCATCCTAGGACATCGGTTCCCTACGACAAAACCTATCTCAGAAGTAATTCGCAACCGATATGGACACCCCACGCTCCAGGGGTTCCGAAAGTTCGAACAGCTATCAAAAAATTTCACTGATGTCATTATATAATGACGAAACGTCTGGCCAAAATAAAGAAGAAAGATATCGTTGTTTGTCATATCCCTTGTCCTTATATATATATATATATATATATATATATATATATATATATATATATATATATATATATATATAGTAGCCTATATATACAGTATATACATTAAGGTTAAATCACAAATATGTGTGATCAAATTATGTAGTAAAACTCGCTAGGAAAAATGAAACATTGGAACACAAAGCTTTCGTCTATTCTCTCAAGACATCTTCAGGGTAAGCTCATTATATTGGTTACAAGTGCAATTGTTATCAATGCAACACTCTTCCAAAAAGTTTTCCCTGTTATGATTGTGTCATAACTTAGAAATAGTTGGATAGGTTAGATTAGCTATTTTTTCAGCCTTCTTAGACATGTTTTCATTTTGTTTGGTATTTATATTTTAATTGTTTGACATTGTGATGCCCAAATATTTTATAATTGTTGTTACATTGATTCCTTCTGGATAGGACCAGCCCTCAGATAAATATGTAATGTATATGCATCTGTTATACCTGTGGGTTATTTTACAGTTTGAAAGTAAACAATTTATATAAAGCAAAGATGTAGTATTTTTGTATTCTACTGTTGGAATATTCTACTGTTGGACTAGATAATACCGTAGTTCGTCAGGCACCCAGCCCGAGGAGCTATATAGTATATATTATATGAAAGGCGTAGAAGTATGTGGGCAGGCATTGTGGTGTAGTTCCGCAGTGTAGGCTATCTGCCTGCCGTGACCGGAACCTCTCCGGGAGATCTGGGCCCTGGGAATCTTTTGCTTAGGACCCCTCATGGTCCTTGGTCTCTGAGTTTTCTCCCAGGCGACCTAGTCGTGTTTGAATTTATTTATTTATTTGTATTATATATATTTTTGTTTTTTGTTTGGGCTTTGTCTCGAGTCGGCCACCCCCAGCTATGGGGTAGGCTATGTGCTCGAGTATACAGTATATATGCATACATACATACTGTTAAATGTCAGGAAATTGAATGCTGGGGGGTGAAATGCACAGAGTATAGAAAAGTGTTACCATGGCAATTTGCACACACTAATTGTAAAAAGCATAACAAATCATATAGTTGATGTTGACATAGGGTTGGTTGGTGATCACATGCAAAATCCTCCGGTGACTTCTAGGCAGGCCCCGACCATGTAGCTGCTTCTGTCCCCCAGCAGGAACGACACCACCTCCGCCACCTCTGTACCCCAACCAGTTATTAGTAAAACCAAGTGGATGTATAAAAAGGAGCCCACAGCTAACTCAAAGACAACTGCAGAGGTTGAAGTAACTAAACTAAAGGTTTCTAAATACCCCTGATGGTAACAAAAGTTTTAAAGTATCCCTAATAGGCTCAAAATCGCGTCATATGTCGGAGAGGGTTAATTCATTTATTCATATATTTTTTTAGTTTCCTCCCTAGACCTCCATCAAGCTTAGAAAAAGACCCCCTAGACCCCCTTTCAAGATAAATTTGTAAATTTTTCGGTATAAAAATGTCCCGGCCGAAGGTCGGTTCCTCTTAAAATTGCAGGCTCGCTATCGCTCGCCAGGAAAAAAATCGACACCTAAATGGCACGAAAGGTCTTAAAATTGACAACGAAATAGGGCAAAAGGTGTTAAAATTGCCAAACTAATGGGCCGAACGTCATATAATCTCAAAACTAGTGGGGCTAAACATTAGGGAGAAGAGGGTCCAGAAAAACGGTCTGCCTGAGCCTCCCCTTAAGTCTGGATAGGTTAACCCTTTGAAGATCATGACACGTTTTAACAGTTTACTCTGGCTCTCATTAGACGATCTTATACAGCTTAGGAAGGATCTGTGGGAAATAAATGGGTAAAGACTATCTCAATAAACCCTCTGACTTCCATAGACCCTTTCTAATCTGACTAAAATCGTCTAATAATAGCCAGAAAAACAGAGAAGTGCGTCATCGATCCTCAAAGGGTTAAGGCGACAGTGGTTATTTTCTTGGTTTTATTTATTTATATATTAATTTATGTTTTAGTTTCCTTGCTAGGCCTTCATCAATATACAGTATATGAATAAAGACGTTCGGCCCATTAGTTTGGCGATTTTAAGACCTTCCGTGCTGTGGTGGTGGTGGAGCTGTAGGGGAGGAGGATGTTGTGGAATGTGGTGTTGTCCCTGGTGAGGTGGGTGATGTCGTTGTTCGTCATATCCCTTGTCCTTCTGTTCATCCTAAGACTTCGGTTCCCTATGACAAAACCTATCTCAGAAGTAATTCGCAACCGATATGGACACCCCACGCTCCAGGGGTTCCCAAAGTTCGAACAGCTATCAAAAATATTTCACTGATGATGTCATTATATAATGATGAAACGTCTGGCCAAAATAAAGAAGAAAGATGTCGTTGTTCGTCATATCCCTTGTCCTTATGTTCATCCTAAGACTTCGGTTCCCTACGACAAAACCTATCTCAGAAGTAATTCGCAACCGATATGGAAACCCCACGCTCCAGGGGTTCCGAAAGTTCGAACAGCTATCAACAAAATTTCACTGATGATGTCATTATATAATGATGAAACGTCTGGCCAAAATAAAGAAGAAAGATGTCGTTGTTCGTCATATCCCTTGTCCTTATATATATATATATATATATATATATATATATATATATATAGTAGCCTATATATACAGTATATACATTAAGGTTAAATCACAAATATCTGTGATCAAATTATGTAGTAAAACTCGCTAGGAAAAATGAAACATTGGAACACAAAGCTTTCGTCTATTCTCTCAAGACATCTTCAGGGTAAGCTCATTATATGGTTACAAGTGCAATTGTTATCAATGCAACACTCTTCCAAAAAGTTTTCCCTGTTATGATTGTGTCATAACTTAGAAATAGTTGGATAGGTTAGATTAGCTATTTTTTCAGCCTTCTTAGACATGTTTTCATTTTGTTTGGTATTTATATTTTAATTGTTTGACATTGTGATGCCCAAATATTTTATAATTGTTGTTACATTGATTCCTTCTGGATAGGACCAGCCCTCAGATAAATATGTAATGTATATGCATCTGTTATACCTGTGGGTTATTTTACAGTTTGAAAGTAAACAATTTATATAAAGCAAAGATGTAGTATTTTTGTATTCTACTGTTGGAATATTCTACTGTTGGACTAGATAATACCGTAGTTCGTCAGGCACCCAGCCCGAGGAGCTATATAGTATATATTATATGAAAGGCGTAGAAGTATGTGGGCAGGCATTGTGGTGTAGTTCCGCTGTGTAGGCTATCTGCCTGCCGTGACCGGAACCTCTCCGGGAGGTCTGGGCCTTGGGAATCTTTTGCTTAGGACCCCTCATGGTCCTTGGTCTCTGAGTTTTCTCCCAGGCGACCTAGTCGTGTTTGAATTTGTTTATTTATTTGTATTATATATATTTTTGTTTTTTGTTTGGGCTTTGTGTCGAGTCGGCCACCCCCAGCTATGGGGTAGGCTATGTGCTCGAGTATACAGTATATATGCATACATACATACTGTTAAATGTCAGGAAATTGAATGCTGGGGGGTGAAATGCACAGAGTATAGAAAAGTGTTACCATGGCAATTTGCACACACTAATTGTAAAAAGCATAACAAATCATATAGTTGATGTTGACATAGGGTTGGTTGGTGATCACATGCAAAATCCTCCGGTGACTTCTAGGCAGGCCCCGACCATGTAGCTGCTTCTGTCCCCCAGCAGGAACGACACCACCTGGAATATGTACCAGCAAATCGACGGTGTAGCGATGGGAAGCCCCCTGGGGGTCCTGTTCGCCAATTTCTTCATGGGAACTATCGAAGAGGAACTCCTGGCTGCCCACCGGCCCACTGTCTACTGCAGGTGCATCGATGATATCTTCGTGCGGGTGAAGGACCTGGGCGAACTCAGGGACCTCCAGCAGCGCTTCATGGCCGCCTCCGGACTCAACTTCACATACGAAGAAACCACCGATGGACATCTACCCTTCCTCGACCTCCTTGTCTCCCTCCACGACCACGGCTTCAAAACTACAGTGCACACCAAACCTACTAACAATGGCCAATGTCTTAATGGGGAAAGTGAATGCCCTAAACGATACCTACAGTCCACCATCGCCGCCTATGTCAGGAGAGCCCTCACCCATTGCACCACATGGAATGACACACACAATGAACTGGAAAGGCTCACCCAGGTCCTAGTCAACAATGGGTATTCCAACACTGACGTCACCAATGCCATCAACCACCACCTAGAAAAATGGTACAAACAAGACCCCCCTAGCACCAACCCGGCCAATGACATTACATTTTTCTACAGAAACTACATGTCTTCCGACCACACAACAGACGAATCCATTATGAAAGAAATAATTCACAAAAACGTCCTCCCCACCAACCCTGACAATAAAATAAAATGAATGATCTACTACAAATCTCCTAAGACCTCCAACCCTGTCCTCCGTAACCGCCCCATTTCCACCAACCAACCGAAAGACGATCATGTGATATACCAGCATATTTGCACCTCTGGGGACTGTGGACCCCTATCCTATGTTGGAATGACACAGACTCGCCTTTCCCGTCGACTAACCCTCCACCTTCAATCTGGCGCTATAAAAGATCACTATCAAGCCCCCCACCATCTTGCCCTAACTCGCGCCGACCTAGACAAACAAACCACCATACTCGACAAAGAATCAGACCCCAGAAGACTAGCTATTTTAGAAGCTCTATACATCCAAACACTCAACCCCAGCATCAACAACCAAACACAAGACCTTCAAATTCTTCCTTCAGGCAAGCGCTACAGGCATGCTGCCCCCTTCCTCTCGCCCCGTGCCCCCCTCCCTTACGCTTCCACGCTCAGCACACAACTGACAACACCAACCAATCAAAGCCACCCACAGCCAACAACCAACCACCGATAAGATTTAGTGCCCGTCTTGTGAATAGACTGCCTTCCACCAATGAACAGCCACCACACCCAGTAGGTCCGCCCACCTCCCTCTTCTTGATCCTTGAATTTTGTATAAATATGATGCTTTGTCCCTATTCTAATCATTACCTCTCCATTCCCTGAAGATGCAAGATGTTTACTTGTGAAACGTTGGATCCACCATGAATTTTGCTAACCTTTTGTACCTCATCTCTGAACCCCAGAGGAAAATTGTTAGAACTATTGAAAGCTATAACAATAAAATCCTGAATGCTGAAACTGCTATTGCTTTTAACCTCGTCTGTTTAAAAGAGAATATATATATATATATATATATATATATATATATATATATATATATATATATATATATATATATATATATACAGTATATTTATATATTTATTTATTTATATATATTCATTTATATATTTAAATATTTGTAGGCCTATTTATTATTTGTTTAGTATTTGGGATGTACACTTACCCTCTGGTTTGCCAAGTCGGGCCAGAGGGGTTACAGACTTGTAGAACTGCATGGCAGCCGAGTCCAGGCTTAATAACATGGGTGTCGAGATGGCGCCCGGCAGTACACAGTTCACCCGGATACCATGGCTGGGGGGAGAAGAATTTATTAGGACATTTGGATAATGATAAAGAGGTAATGTTTAACCCATTCACTCCTTAAACCTGACAAGCGCTAAATAGACCTAGGGGCTAGGGTAGTTATTTGTGCATTTCTAGCCTTGGATTCTGACAGAATTCGTTATATTTACAATATAGAGCATTATTTGTTTTCGGTATGCTTTTATTTTACATATATGATGTATATATGAACCTTCAAGAGTGCTAAAATAAATGGGAAAAGCATTTGGGTGGTGAAAAACGAAGATATTGGCCACCCGGTCATAATCTCAGGCGAGAGAGAGCCACAGGCAACCCTCCTCTCTCGCTGTCTGTGAGGTAACTGAGACGAGCGGGGCGGTGTGGGCCGGTGTCTGGGTGTTGCATAACGATCTTTTCTGCAACCCACTTGTGCTACATTATCGCGGGAGAGAAAAATAACCGATAAATGATGATAATAAGAGGAAAAATAGGTGATAATTGAGGAGGGGAGGGAGGGGGGAATAAAGTGGGGAAGGAGGGGAGGGGGGTGGGTGAGATTTACATGGATGAGTACTGGAGGGGAATTATCTCACCTAGAGACAAATTCCTTTGTTTTGATAGGCCCTTTTTTTTTATGGAAGGCTTTTTTTATGGTCTTGCTTCCGTGAGGCCTATCGCGTTCCCTATAGGAAGCCTTCCGTGAGGCCTATAGCGCTTGCCGGGTGTTAAAGGGCTGGTCATTTGGATAATAAAGAAATATAAGGTACTATTTAACTCCTTGATACATTGGAGGGCTGGTTTATTAGGTCATTTGGATAATAATAAAGACATATAAGGTAATATTTAACCCATTAACACCTTGGAGGGCTGGTGATGCCCATTTTGAGTCTGTTATAGGCGCGTGCATAAACCTTTAACCGTCTTGGTGGTGTAATGGTTAAGGTGTCTAAAATTCTGTGTGATAACCCAGGTTCGAATCCCGGTGGATCACATAATTATATGCTTTAATTAATTTCATTGGAGGTGTTTGGTGTTGTGGTGAAATTAAAACAAATAGATTATCAGTAGGTTCAGGGATATTTCGTAGCGAGGCCATTCTATATGTTCTGCGCCCCATGAATATTCTTTCCTCTCACTTCAACATTAGGCTACCATAGTGCGGTGGGAATATGAACATGATTAGATTAATATCCAGTATTCGAGAATGGATAATAAGTCGTAGGCGTATGCATAAACCTTTAACCGTCTTTGTGGTGTAATGGTTAAGGTGTCTATTAATCTGTGTGTGATAACCCGGGTTCGAATCCTGGTGGATCACATACATGCTTTCATTAATTTCATTGGAGGTGTTTGGTGGTGTGGTGAAGTTAATAAAAAAATAGATTTATGCTACCATAGACATTGGGGAAAACTCGCTATTTATTAGCAATGTTATACGATCCTTTCACTCATATTTAGACAACTCATAACTCAATTCATACTTGTGACACGACCTTTGTATATGCCTGTACAAGGAGCTGTTAGCTGTGGTCCAGAGGCAAGACCACAGGTGTCCTTATCAATAGATAAGGTAATCATGCTGATTGTTATGCCCTGTTTTTCTACAGGTTTAACTTGGGTAATGTGAGTTCTAAATGACTGGGTATATAAGGCTGCATGCACAATACAAGATATGAGGAATAGAGAACACAAAGAAACACATGGTAGCAAGTTACATGATCACGTTTATTTATATACCACTGCATAATACTTGTGCAAGACAATATAATAGAATCGAACAACACTAGCATAAGTGGATCTGGATGGAGCCTAGTCTCCCACTTCCCAACGTTCAGGTATTAATCTTCTGATCACTGGCTTAATTAGCAAGTTTTATCTTCTGAAAGACCTCAATATATTCATGTAATTCAATTTCACTGATTTGATCTCTTACTGGCTGGTCGCGTGCCCAAGTAGCAGCTCACAGTTAGGATTAGACACGCGTATATTGTAGAACACGGAAATCTCTAGTAACCTCAAGGGGGTACTGATCTAAGTTTTATATTCTTATGGCAGAAATACGTAGAATACAAATCAGTGGGCGAACGTTAGATATCACTAGAGTTTTAATATCTGAATAAGGTAATTACGGGAGTCAATGTCGCCTGTTAATTAATGAGCACTGATCGCTTAGTACGTCCCAAATGGAATGGTTAAATATGAGTTACACTGGGCAAGGTTTTAGCCACTTTATAGAAAGTTAATAAGTGAGTGTCAAACTAGTACTATAACACTTAGTACTAGCAACATGAATCTTGAATAGTATTTGTAGATCTGGTCCTAGTTATCTTGCTTCCGGTGATGTTGGGGGCTAACGACTGGTTCCGCGGCCGTCCAGGGGGCCCATATGTGTGAAGTTCTCAAATACGTGGGCAGGTCCTTCTATCCAAATCTGCCACGGAGTCTGCCGGCTCTGGAATCTTTCAACTCCGGAACAACACAAGGTGACAAGGGCAGAGCTAGAGGTTAACTGCAGGGTAGTGACCACTGGTTGGTGTCTAGCTTTCAACTGATTTGACTGGGGGCAGGAGCTAGGTTTATAGGCTCGGTTCTGGACCCTGTAGACAGTAGGGATCTCGAGTCTTATGGACTTATTATAGCTCTCAATAGATATGGGGACTAGGTCAGATGTTGATTACTGTTGTGGCACATGGCTATAGGAAGCCTTCATATTTTAATATAACTGAGCCTTAGTAAGAGGTACTATTTTGGCTATACTGGAAGTATTTAGGGGAGAGAAACTGGATCTACTTTGCGAGGAGGATGGGGACAGCTGTGATAGGAGCGTCTCTCTTAGATTGTTCAACCTTCATTCTATGGTATAGCTGAGGTGCTAATTTAGTGGTCAGAATATGCAAGAAAGGTAAATGGTTTATTGTGAGTTAATAGAGGTTAGTAAAGGTGTTAGTCATGCATGGTTAGTTCATTGATAGGAAGAATTCCTGTGCTACCTGGCAATGACTCAGAAGTAAAAACAGGGGCCAGGTATACCTCCGCGGGGGTGGGGGTCTCCCTCCTCGGGTGGGCAAAAAGGGGGAGCTGGGCGCCCTCTCTCCGTGATAGTCGTCCGGCGGCTGTGGCGAGGGGCTTGCCATATCACCAGTGTTTGTAATAACCCTCTGTGTATGAGACAGATGTGGGTGTCCTTAATACCAAAACCGAAGGTGCCTTGGCTAGCTGGTTTTACTCGGCTGGTTGTTAATTGTAGGGTTTGCTGGATGTGGTGGAGACTGGGTTGCTAACTCTGCCACATTTATCTGGAAGTATGGCAATAGAAGTTAGTTACTGGTGAGGCGGCTAGCCTCGCACCGACGACCATTGGGTGCCGGGTTGTGAATGGGTTGTAAGAGAGTAGATGGCATGCAAGGGGTTAGTAAAGTTCTAATGTTGTTCTGGCCTACTAAGTGAAGGTAGGCTGGATAGGAGTATATATATAAAAGGTTGGAGAGCGTTAGCAACGGGAAATTCAAGGGTCTTCAAGAGGTATGAGAGAGAGGCTAGGTCGGACAAGAGTAGAGAAACGCGGGGTCTTATAATGAGAGGGGAGGAGTTCAGGGGGGCTATAGGGGAATTTGACCCCATAATAATTATAATAATATTAATAGTTCTTAAAGCTAGCGCATGCTAAGCTAGCTAAGGATAGCTCAATAAGGCCGATTAGGCGTATTTCCATTGGGGTCCTGTACTACTACCCCATCCCTTTGCTCATGAGGGATGGAAACGACTCAGTGCTTGTGAAAAATCTTTAATGCGCCGAGCGTGGGCGCGAACCCGGGCCTTCTGGGTGGAAGTCCGAGACGCTAGTCACTACACCAAGCGAGCCTAAGGTCTCTGGGCGTGGGGGTGGCATTAGGCTGCAGTTGATATGGGAGTTTGAAAAGGCAGTGGAGTACGTTAGCCAAATGCTACCGGGGAATGCAACTATGGGGTGGTATATAAGTCTGGAAAAGATAGAGTTATGTGATCCGTCCGAGGGGTTATGGATACTATTAGTTGGCCCTGGGAACTGCGTTTTCTATAATATATATATATATACCAACAAAAGCGGCAGTTCGTAGGGGTACTTAGTTATTGTTTCGGGGTACTTATGACAGATACTGGTAACAAGGTTATCTTATACAATCTCGGTTTGGGGTAAGAGGTGTATGACACGAAGTAAATTGGCGTAGTGTGGACTGTATATACGAAGGAGGCAAGGGGAAGACGTATGACAATTGTGGAAAAGTAAATGGAAAAAGGTGAACACAATGGCGGATAAGGATACTTAACCTAAGGATTGAATACATAGATTTATGGGGTGATGGGTCTTCAGAAGCTTAGTCTGGCAAGACAAGATGTTAGGGAATGTTAATATTAATACTTAAACTAAGGATTGCATACATCGATGAACGACGACATTATAGTCGTCGTCCTAATAAGGTGATGAAACCTGGTTGATCTGTACTTGGCACAATACGACACAAGGACAGTGCCGCTATGTCGTATCAATACTGGTGGCAGTTAATATTATACAGACACTTAGTTACTGTAACTAGAGGAACAATGCAAGGGGGCGACTGAGCACGGGTTACATATATCTATACTCGTCATGGGAAATGATATACGAGGTCTAGGGACAGGCGTGGGTGTTTTAACTTCTAAGATATATAACATCTACTTCTCGGATGTAAGAACATACATAGATATAATTATGGCTGTCCGATGTGTTGGCATTGGCTCAACATAGGGACAGGGCATGGGTGTTTTTAATATGAATGTATATTCCTGTTCATCATCTTTGTAGTTAGGAGTGTAGGACACGAGGGATAGTGTACGTGAGGTGTGGAAAATGGTCAGTTTAGAAAAGGTAGATAGGTGCGGCCTGGAGCTGCTTAGCCCTGCGGGCTTGGGCCTGTCTGAAATGGCTGGCTCGGTCAGCTGGTCCTTTCGTTCTGTGGACCTTTCCTTTGGGTGTTTCTGTGTGGTGTTCATTCGTGGCTTCTGTGGTGGGCTTCTCGTTCTGGGGCATTTTACTGATTAATCATTACATTCCTATATTAACGACTTGCTAACCTAAACACCAGGAGACCCCTGGACTGGAGTTATGCACGATTATTCACTCGTCATGTATTATTATTCACTCGTCATTCAGGATTATTCACGCTTTCATCATGGGTTATGCATTCTCGGAAGACGAGGTGCGGTTGAACCTAGGCATGACGGCAATCCCACGAAGAGAGAACTCGACAGACACGAGTCGAAGGGTGAGGTCCACTCACCACGCTCTCACACACCCCTTTCACCATTCTCACCATTTCATCACTTCACACCTGATTTGATTCCTGACTGTGTTCCTGCATACTTATAAAACAAATAAAGGAAAGGCTGATCGCATGGGTTGATTAATTCCAGACTCCTAATATGTCTATAAACTATTAGTGGTGGCAGTTTTCTACAAACATTATTCATCACAGAGAGGCCTACTGAAGATTCCACCTCAACACAGTGTCATCGGAGTAAAGAACCTCACAGCAATGTAGCGCTTTTTTTCCTTTGGCAGCACTGCTGAGACCTGGGGTGTGGGTTTCAGTGCACGGACGGACATGCTGGCGGTCGGAAGTGGGCTCCTCGCGGTCCCGCCAACTGACACTTGATTTCTACAGCTTTTACAGGCTTTTAAAGCTTGTAAATTGCTGTAACTTGCCAAACGTAGTACTACGTTTCCCGCACCGAATGGGTTAAGGGAGCCCACCTTGCTTTTTTTCTTTTCCTCCCTCTCTCTTTGGCTTGTATCTATTCAGCCACATTCAGCCTACTGTTTTAAGACGTTTACCCCATCTAGGTGTCAATATTTTCCCAGCGAGTGGTAGCGAGCCAGCATATATATATTTTTGTTTTGACAGCAAGCTAAATTTGTATATTTTTCGATAGAAAATGTCTCCGGCGAAGCCAGATTTCTCCATACAATGCAGGCTCGCTATCGCTCGCCAGGAAGAAATCGACACCTGGATGGGGATAAACGTCTTAAAACAGTCAAAAGACCCCCGCTGGGATGTCAAGTTGAGGGTGTTACGACCAGCACAACAAAATAAACAAGGGCACTTAATATTGGACTATAAGATAGGCTAGATCTGCAACAACGGTACGCTAATTCCAAACCCTCGAACTATTAAGCCGGTGAACAAAACACTTAAACCCTCCAGAGTTAATCTACTGGATAACGGGGTATCAATTAACTGGGTTAAGTGTACTTCTACAAAGGCTTTCCGGTGACGGAAAAGCCTACTCACAACAAGAGTAATTACGTTAATAAAAGCTCTCAAGTAATAACAATGCTTAAATAAACTATGACAAGATTTAATAAAAGATTATATGCTTACGTTATCTTTAGTGTGAGTATGAACTCAACACTAAACTCTTCAATGCTCTATGAAAACACTTGAAGTCTAGTCCTACAGCAAACAGATATGGAATCTTCTGAAAAACGTCTGATGCTCTAAGATGCTCGTCGAATATAGAACAGGAATAATGCAGGGGCAGGACACCAAAGCGTGTATCCTAAATACACCAAAAAGTAGGATACATATATATAGAACAAGAGAGTGCAACAACTCTGTGACAGCACTAACAACAGCAACTCAAAAACAGTACTTCCTTAGCCAAAGTAACAGCCCTACTGGGTTGTGCACTATGCATCAACCTAGGCTAAAACAATACGTGAATAATTGCTAAAGCATACGCAGTTAAAGTTAATAAACAAAATACTGTCTTTCTTACTAATAAAGTCTAGCAGCAGCATAAAGGTACAGGGAGCCTAGGCAGAGCTCAAGCATGCTCGCAGCCTACTGTCTCCCCTGAACAGATTTCCCTTATCTTACGTTAAGTGACTAGGAGGCTCTCTTGGTAATTCCAGATCTCAAGTATCTGGTCTTACCCTGGCGCTCCTCAAAGGTCAACAAAATGAGTTAGCAAGTCTACAAGCAAGAGTAGGCAAAAGCCCTTCGCTTGTATACTGCTAAGCTCGCAAAGGAAAATATGCACAAGGGTGTACTACAGGCTACCTAGCTCCGTCGAAGTCGTACAGGCTCTGACTTGCCATATACATAACTTGCCATATACATAACGACCAAAGATACCCTCCACTGTCTAGCATTAAATAGTAATAAAGAACAACCAAATAATTAGAAGCACCCAACAATATGAATCCCTGTGACTATGATTCTAATAACCTCTAAAGCTAGTGCAAAACATATATGTGAGAACAGGCGCTGGTAATACGACTGGCCGACTATGGAAGTCGTATGCGAGAACCAGAAGGGATGGGTAATTGAATAAAGATAAGAAGTATTGGAAAGAAAGAGTTCAGAGAGAGGAACAGCAGTAAAGGGGGTTAGATGTGAGACAGAATGCGAGGGACTTGTAGGACCGAGCGTGCAATACCATGTTCTGACGAGAGAGAAGGAGAGAAGTACTGAGTCTGGCCACCAGATGGCTCTGCGACCAATCACAGGCCGTTATGTCACATGACAAGCAGACGTCATATGCCATGCCAGGCCCGCCGTCCAATAGCGAGCGGGCGGGCCCACCGAGCGAGGAATGCACACGTACATACGCACACACACTGCCTCTTCGCTCTCCCCTCCGACTCTCTCTCTCTCTCTCTCTCATGCGCTGCATGTTATAATCACTACTATGGATATAAAATACTTCTAAGTGTCACAGACAAGAATAAAGGCAAACACTGATCTGTCTGTGACAACATGAATACTAAGAAAGAAAGAACATCGTTCTACGATTATTATAGCCCATTTCACTGCCGTGGCGAGTGCTAGCGAGTCACGAGTACATTCTGGCAAGCTGGCCAGCGTAACGAGGGGCTTACGCTAAGTTGCGTTGGTTGGCCGTGGTGCTTATCTCTATGGCTCTGCCCTTTGGACCCTGAAGAAAGAAGGAAGGATATAGAAGAGATAATGAAGGAGAGAGAAGAGATAATGAAGGAGAAGAAAGAAGGAAGGAGTTAGAAGAGATAATGAAGGAGAAGAAAGAAGGAAGGATATAGAAGAGGTAATGAAGGAGAGAGAGAAGGAAGGAGATAGAAGAGATAATGAAGGAGAAGAAAGAAGGAAGGAGATAGAAGAGGTAATGAAGGAGGGAGAAAAGGAAGGAGAGAGAAGAGATAATGAAGGAGAAGAAAGAAGGAAGGAGATAGAAGAGATAATGAAGGAGAGAAGAGATAATGAAGGAGAAGAAATAAGGAAGGAGATAGAAGAGATTATGAAGGAGGGAGAGAGAAGAGAGAATGAAGGGGAGAGAAGAGATAATGAAGAAGAAAGAAGGAAGGAGAGAGAAGAGATAATGAAGGAGAAGAAAGAAGGAAGGAGAGAGAAGAAATAATGAAGGAGAAGAAAGAAGGAAGGAGATAGAAGAGAGAATGAAGAAGAAAGAAGGAAGGAGAGAGAAGAGAAGAAAGAAGGAAGGAGATAGAAGAGATAATGAAGGAGAAGAAAGAAGGAAGGAGAGAGAAGAGATAATGAAGGAGATAGAAGAGATAATGAAGGAGAAGAAAGAAGGAAGGAGAGAGAAGAGATAATGAAGGAGGAGAGAGAAGAGATAATGAAGGAGAAGAAAGAAGGAAGGAGAGAGAAGAGATAATGAAGGAGAAAAGAGAAGGAAGGAGAGAGAAGAGATAATGAAAGATAAGAAAGAAGGAAGGAGTTAGAAGAGATAATGAAGGAGAGAGAGAAGAGAAAATGAGGTGGGTAACTCTGGTGAGTTATCCAACTTGGTACAGTTGGCCAAATAAGTCATGTCTCCGCTGTCATTATGTTTTGCTCGCTGTATGTTGTATTAATGTCTGTCAGATTCTGAATAAGGTGTGTGAAGGTAGGAACATGTTTTCATATCTCACTCAAAACGATGAATTAATGCTTAGATAGTGCTGATACCAATTATTGATTGAAATATACTTATTGCCGCATTATCACTTATTTGTCCGACTGTACAACAGGGCTACTGCTTTATTATCCAGGTTACTACAGTTTACTTCCATAACTTTTTCCCTTTCTTTGACATGGCAATTGCACGAACATACCTCAGAAGTC
Source organism: Paralithodes platypus (assembly GCA_032716605.1). Lineage (NCBI taxonomy): Eukaryota > Metazoa > Arthropoda > Malacostraca > Decapoda > Lithodidae > Paralithodes > Paralithodes platypus. The sequence continues at coordinate 9,249,900 of CM064564.1, read as the reverse complement.
TCATGACATAAGTACCTTGACATTTTGTACCAAAGAGGCTTGGTTTAGTCAGGGGAGACACCGAGCCCTGCACCCGAGCCATAACATTAACACTTACGGTGCGGGCATGTTTCCGCATATTTCCGCCATACTAGGGCTCATTCAGGCACTCCTGATTGATTAGGCAAGTGTCTGCATGAAATGAAGTGTATTCAGGCAAAAACTAAAGAAAATAGCTTCAAAATTATGCCAGAAAGAGCTTTGTAGCTCGCGGGATTCACCTGCAGCGCTACCATAGATATTCGCTAAAATTAGCAATTCTCGCTAATGTCGCGGTATTTTTGTCTTTGGCAGCATTGTTGTAATGCCCTCGAAAATGTCCCGCACCCACAATAATACTAACCCGAGTTGACGTCAGGTATAGCGTAAAATAGTCGTAGATGGTAAGTCCAATAAACTCATCTCGAGAGACTATCACCGTGGTTCTTAAAAATCGGACTAAGGTTGCTATACTTTAGTACGTCCGTGGTAGTACAGTGGGTTAGCGCGCGGGCCTGGTGGTGATGGTGGTGCGTCACTAACCAGGGTTCGAACCCCACCCAAGGCATCTCAAAACCTGTGGGTTTTTAGGGGGGTTAAATTCCCTTCAGAGGTTCGTACCCCGCGCCAGGTACCAGGAAAGGTTGATCCTAAAGGTAGCCTGGGGATAATTCCCATTCCTATTTAACCTGGAAAAACCTAGCATTTCATTGGTGGCTAGGAATGGGAATTTTCCCCAGGCTACCTTTAGGATCAACCTTTCCTGGTACCTGGCGCGGGGTACGAACCTCTGAAGGGAATTTAACCCCCCTAAAAACCCACAGGTTTAGAGATGCCTTGGGTGGGGTTCGAACCCTGGTTAGTGACGCACCACCACCACGTTCTGGGGCACTTTTTCTAAACTGACCATTTTCCACACCTCACGTACACTAACCCCCTCGTGTCCTACACTCCTAACTACAAAGATGATGAACAGGAATATACATTCATATTAAAAACACCCATGCCCTGTCCCGACGTTGAGCCAATGCCAACACATCAGACAGCCATAATTATATCTATGTATGTTCTTACATCCGAGAAGTAGATGTTATATATCTTAGAAGTTAAAACACCCACGCTTGTCCCTAGACCTCGTATATCAATTTCCATGACGAGTATAGATATATGTAACCCGTGCTCAGTCGCCCCTTGCATTGTTCCTCTAGTAACTAAGTCTATAATATTAACTGCCACCAGCATTGATGCGACATAGCGGCACTGTCCTTGTATCGTATTGTGCCAAGTACAGATCAACCAGGTTTCATCACCTTATTAGGACGATGACTATAGTGTCATGGTTCATCGATGTATGCAATCCTTAGGTTAAGTATTTTTATCCGCCATTGTGTTCACCTTTTTCCATTTACTTTCCACAATTGTCATACGTCTTCCCCTTGCCTCCTTCGTATCTACAGTCCACACTACGCCAATTTACTTCGTGTCTTACACCTCTTACCCCAACCAGAGATTGTATAAGATAACCTGGTTACCAGTATCTGTCATAAGTACCCCGAAACAATAACTAAGTACCCCTACGAACTGCCGCTGTTGTTGGTATATTTATATTTAATAGAAAACACAGTTCCCAGGGCCATCTAATAGTATCCATAACCCTCGGACTGATCACATAACTCTATCTTTTCCAGACTCATATACCACCCCATAGTTGCATTCCCCGGTAGCATTTGGCTAACGTATTCTACTGCCTTTTCAAACTTCCATATCAATTGTATATCAATTGTAGCCTAATGCCACCCCCACGCCCAGGGACCTTAGGGGCAAAATTTCCCTGTAGCCCTTGAACTCCCCCCCCCTCTCATTAAGACACCCGCGCTTCTCGACTCTTGTCCGACCTAGCCTCTCTCTCATACCTCTTGAAGATCCTTGAATTGTCCGTTGCTAACGCTCTCCAACCTTTTATATATATACTCCTATCCAGCCTACCTTCACTTAGTAGGCCAGAACAACATTAGAACTTTACTAGCCCCTTGCATGCCATCTATTCTCTTACAACACATTCACAACCCTGCACCCAATGGTCGTCGGTGCGAGGCTAGCCACCCCGCCAGTAACTAACTTCTATTGCCATACTTCCAGATAAATGTGGCAGAGTTAGCAACCCAGTCTCCACCACATCCAGCAAACCCGACAATTAACAACCAGCCGAGTAAAACCAGCTAGCTAAGGCACCTTCGGTTTTGGTATTAAGGACACCCACATCTGTCTCATACACAGAGGGTTATTACAAACACTGGTGATATGGCAAGCCCCTAGCCACAGCCGCCGGACGACTATCACAGAGAGAGGGCGCCCAGCTCCCCCTTTTTGCCCACCCGAGGAGGGAGACCCCCACCCCCGCGGAGGTATACCTGGCCCCTGTTTTGACTTTCGAGTCATTGCCAGGTAGCACAGGAATTCTTCCTATCAATGAACTAACCATGCATGACTAACACCTTTACTAACCTCTATTTACTCACAATAAACCATTTACCTTTCTTGCATGCTCTGGTCACTAAATTAGCACCTCAGCTATACCATAGAATGAAGATTGCACAATCTAAGAGAGACGCTCCTATCACAGCTGTCCCCATCCTCCTCGCAAAGTAGATCCAGTCTCCCTCCCCTAAATACTTCCAGTGTAGCCAAAATAGTACCTCTTACTAAGGCTCAGTTATATGAAAATATAAAGGCTTCCTATAGCCCTGTGCCACAACAGTAAATACCATCTTACCTAGTCCCCATATCTATTGAGAGCTCAATTAAGTCCATAAGACTCGAGATCCCTACTGTCTACAGGGTCCAGAACCGAGCCTATAAATCTAACTCCCGCCCCCAGTCAAATCAGTTGAAAGCTAGACACCAAGCAGGGGTCACTACCCTGCAGTTAACTTCTAGCTCTGCCCTTGTGTTGTTCCGGAGTGAGATCCCAGAGCCGGCAGACTCCGTGGCAGATTTGGATAGAAGGACCTGCCCACGTATTTAAGAACTTCACACATATGGGCCCCCTGGACGGCCGCGGAACCAGTCGTTAGCCCCCAACATCATGGACACAAGATAACCAGGACCAGACCCATCAGATGCTACCTAAGATTCCCTTTAGCAGTACTACATATTACTGTGCTGTTTAGAGATTCACTAATTAATATTTCTACGAAGTGGCTATCTCTTTGCCCCAATATAATTCATATAACCATTCAATTAGGAAGTGCTAAGCGTATCAGTGTTCATTATTTAACAGGCGATACTAACTCTCGTAATCAACCATATGCCCAGATATTATTACATAGAAGGAAACCCTAGTAATATATGAAGGTTCGCCCACTGATTTGCGTTCTATGTATTTCTGAGACAAGAATAGAAAACTTAGATCAGTACCCCCTGAGGTTACTAGAATTCCCGTGCTCTAAAATACGCGTGTCTAATCTAGTCTGTGAACTACTACTTGTGCACCAGAGCTACCAGTAAGAAATCTAACAGTGAATATGATTCTATAAGTAACATTGATGGTCTTCGGTATATAAACCTGTTAAATCAAAGCCAGTGATCAGAAGATTAATACCTGAACGTTGGAAGTGGGAGACTAGGCTCCATCCAGATCCACTTATGCTAGTGTTGTTCGATTCTATTATATTGTCTTACACAAGTATTCTGCAGTGGTATATCAATAAACGTGATCATGTAACTTGCTACCGTGTGTTTCTTTGTGTTCTCTATTCCTCATATCTTGTATTGTGCATGCAGCCTTATATACCCAGTCAATTAGAACTCACATTACCCAAGTTAAACCTGTAAAAAAACAGAGCATTTCATTGGTGGCAGCGAGGGAACGTGACCAGGTAGCTACGTGGAGCACCCGTCACGCGAACCCTATACCAAGAATTGAGATAGCTAAGGTAAAATGGTTACGATACCCTACGACCTTACGAGGCTAGGGACTAGCCTAACTAAAAAGGAATGTGGTGTAATGCCCTCGAAAATGTCCCGCACCCACAATAATACTAACCCGAGTTGACGTCAGGTATAGCGTAAAATAGTCGTAGATGGTAAGTCCAATAAACTCGTCTCGAGAGACTATCACCGTGGTTCGAAAATAGTCGTAGATGGTAAGTCCAAAAAACTCATCTCGAGAGACCATCACCGTGGTTCTTAAAAATCGGACTAAGGTTGCTATACTTTTGTACGTCCGTGGTAGTACAGTGGGTTAGCGCGCGGGCTTGGTGGTGATGGTGGTGCGTCACTAACCAGGGTTCGAACCCCACCCAAGGCATCTCAAAACCTGTGGGTTTTTAGGGGGGTTAAATTCCCTTCAGAGGTTCGTACCCCGCGCCAGGTACCAGGAATGGTTGATCCTAAAGGTAGCCTGGGGATAATTCCCATTCCTATTTAACCTGGAAAAACCTAGCATTTCACATATTACCAGTCTTGCTAAGGCAGCCTCCCAGTAGCTGGGTGTGCTCAACCGCCTTAGGGGGTTCTTTTCCCCTGCACAGCTTCTTGCTCTGTACAGGGGCATAGTGCGCCCTTGTATTGAGTATTGTTCACATGTGTGGGGAGGTTCCTCTCACACTGCTCTCCTAGACAAAGTTGAAAGGAAGGCCTTTCGTATCATTAACTCCCGTCCACTCACCAACTCTCTGCAATCTCTCTCTCTCCGCCGCAATGTTGCATCTCTCTCGCTATTCTATCGCTACTATAATAATCAGTGTTCCTCAGAGCTATCCCAGTGCATACCACCTCCTTTACGTAGGGCACGTGGTACCCGTCTTGCAACTCAATCCCACCCCTACTCTGTGCAACTCTCCAACCCAAGAGTGAAACGTTACTCTCAAACTTTCTTCTACTCAACATCTGAGCTCTGGAACTCTCTCCCAGAATCAGTCTTTCCCTCTTCCTATGACTTAAATTGCTTCAAATTCCGTGTGTCCAGGCATTTTGGCTCGAACGTCCCTTGATTTTGGCCCAGTCACTCTTTCAACTATGGGGGAGGCACTCGCTATAGGCAGTTATGCCTTTTGCCTCCCTCAATCACATAGAAAAAAAAATAAAAATAAAAATTTGGTGCAGTGGTTTAGGTCAGTTAAGTAGCTTTGAAGATTTAGTGTAAATGAGAGATATGATGTATTAATTCAGCCGGAGGGAGTATTCTTGTAAGTGGCCTCATTCCCGATGTATCAATGGGAAGATATTATTGGGATGGAATTTGTGCTGTACCTAGTATCACTGCATTACCACAAAGCCCACCGAAACGCCAACAAAAATACCCTCATTGTTCCCTGATTAAATAGCATTGTATGAATATTCCCATATTCAAAATATGCTACAGGGGGGCAATGCCTAGTGAGTTAATTGCTCAATAGGTGTCTATCTGAGAGTGAGGGTCCGAGTCTATGTGGTGAGACAGTGAAGCACTGGAGCGAAGCAGCTTCAGAGATGTGGCTGCTTCGAGCCGTGGGTGGGCAACCGTGCATCATGCAAAGGCAAGATATCTGGGGCTGGTTGTATCCCAAAGTGCTTCACATGTCTCACTCCCTAGACTGGAACGAGACCTCACAGGCTTCGCCGTCCAATGTACAGTTGAATGTACAGGCTCTCAGCCTATGCCCGAGAAGGCCTTAACCTCAATGTAATGAAAAAAAAAAATACCAAATCAATATCAATATCAAAGGCCTTAACCTCAATGTAATGAAAAAAAAAACACGCTCCACCGGGGTAGGTTTGTGAATGTGGACACGCTCCACCGGGGTAGGTTTGTGCAATATCCATGCCGTAGAAAAGGAAAACAGTGGGAGAGGGGAATAGTACAGCTTACCGCACATATTCTATTCTGTTGGGGTCGTGATTTGGCGGAGCTGCACCTGCTTCCCCAACCCCCCTACCTCGCTCCACCTTCTTCCCTTTCACTATTGGTAGGAGGTGGAATGAGGGAGGGGGGTTGGGGAGGTGGGTGCGGTGCTGCCAAGTTACAATTTGCTGGGATGGTTGAGAAATGGAATATGTGCGGCAAACTGAACCTACTGTAGCAAGGAAAGGAATTTATTCTCTCTTTTACCTCAGGGACAGTGAAACTAAATAAAGAAAGGAAATAAAATGACAAACTCTCATTCTTACCCCCTTGCAGAGTGCATCAACATTTTGCACTAATCTTTTTGTAATGGAGTTCAATATGATATACCGTACACCTTTATATCTGAAAAGAGTATTTTCAGTTAATCCATTAAGGGGAGATGGGTCGTTTTTCTGGTCCCCTTTCTCCCTCATGTTTAGCCCTATTAGTTTTCAGATGTTAACTCTTTCCGACATATTATCTTAAGAAAGTTAGGGGTTGCCTGAGTGCCCGGTATTTCCCCCACAATACTCTTTCTCACACTGAGGGACCGTTAGAAGTCGGAAGAATTTGGGGTTGCCACCAACTGACAGATTATGATCTAACTTACCTAACTTACTGAGCTCAATATGATGCAAATTGCGTCATAAACTTATTATTGAGTTATTTCACTAAGTTCATATGACGCAATCACGTCATATGATACTTTTGGGCAAACCGCCATATGTCGCGATCGCGTCATATATGACGCAGAGAGTTAAGATGTTTGCTCCATTAGTTAGTCGATTTTAAGACGTTTTGCCCCATTTCTTCGTCAATATTTAGACCTATCGTGCTACTTAGGTGTAAATTTTTTCCCTGGCAAACGATAGTGAGCCTGTAATGTTGGAAGAACCGGCCTTCGGCCGGAACATTTTTCTACCGAAAAATTTACAAATTTATCTAGAAGGAGTATCTAATGGATGTTTTTCTTAAGTTTGATGGAGGTCTAGGGAAGAAACTAGAAAAATAATGAATACATGCAAAAAATGCCCAAAAAGTGAACCAATCCCCCTTAATCCATTAAAACTAGTGTAATATAAATAGTCCCACCCAGTCTCCGAACAATGATCGATCCCTAGGCCAGAGGTTATTTTTTTTTTTTTTTTTTTTTTTTTTTTTTCTATATTCCAACTTACTTCCTCTCGGGCATAGGCTGAGAGCCTTAACATTCACCGCTTTACAATGAACAGTGAAGCCCGTGAGGTCTTCTTCCAGTATAGGGAGTGAGGCATGTGAAGCACGTAGAGTACAACGAGCACCTGCCATCTTGCCTTCACATGAGGCACGGTGATCACTCATGGCCCGAAACGACCCCATCTCTGAAGCCACCTCGTTCCCGTGCTTCACTGTCTCACCCCCTACACTCGGACTCTCACACTTACACACACACAACGCCACCTGTTGAGCAGATAACTCAACAGGCATTGCACCCCTATAGCATATTTTGAATATGGGAATATTCATACAGTGCTATTTAATCAGGGAACAATGAGGGTATTTTATTGACGTTTCGGTGGGCTTGTGGTAATGCACTGATACCAGGTACAGCACAAATTCCATCCCAATAATATCTTCCCATTGATACATCGGGATTTGAACCCGGGACCTTTGGATTACCAGGCCAGTGGCAAGACCACTCCACCACACCTCCCCTTAGAGGTTAGAGGTGAGGTTAGGTTAGGTTAGGCTAGAGGTTAGATTAGGTTAGGTTAGGTTGGGCTAGAGGTTAGGTTAGAGGTGAGGTTAGGTTAGGTTAGGTTGTGCTAAAGGTTAGGTTAGGTTAGGTTAGAGGTGAGGTTAGGCTAGAGGTTAGGTTAGGTTAGGTTGTGCTAGAGGCCTCCCAGATCACATGCCGGTATACGTTTTCTTGAAATCTACATTATCTGACACTGGGTAACGCCTCTGAATGTCAAATTTAGTGCATCGTTTTTTTTTTATCTTTCTCTCCTTTTCTCTCTTTCCCTGGGTTGTATCCATTCGGCCCCATTCAGCCAACTGTTTTAAGACGTTTATCCCCATCCAGGGCCGATTTCTTCCTGGCGAGCGATAGCGAGCCAGCATTGTATGGAGAAATCCGGCTTCGCCGGAGAAATTTTTCCATCGAAAAATGTACAAATTTAGCTTGCTGTCAAAAACAAAAATATATATATGCTGGCTCGCTACCGCTCACCAGGGAAATATTGACACCTGGATGGGGGTAAACACCTTAAAACAGTAGGCTGAATGGGGCCGAATGGATACAAGCCAAAGAGAGAGGGAGAAAAAGACAAAAAAGCGAGGTGGGCTCCCTTAACCCGGCAAGCGCGATAGGCCTCACGGAAGGCTTCCTATAGGGAACGCGATAGGCCTCACGGAAGCATGACCATAAAAAAAGCCTTCCAAAAAAAAAAAGGGCCTATCAAAACAAAGGATTTTGTCTCTAGGTGAGATAATTCCCCTCTAGTACTCATCCATGTGTTTCTCACCCCTCCCCCTCCCCTCCCCCCCCTCCTCAATTATCACCTATTTTTCCTCTTATTATCATCATTTATCGGTTATTTTTCTCTCCCGCGATAATGTAGCACAAGTGGGTTGCATAAAAGATCGTTATGCAACACCCAGACACCGGCACACACCGCCCCGCTCGTCTCAGTTGACTCCCAGACAGCGAGAGGGGAGGGCTGCCTGTGGCTCTCTCGCCTGAGATTATGACCGGGTGGCCAATATCTTCGTTTTTCACCACCCAAATGCTTTTCCCACTTATTTTAGCACTCTTGAAGGTTCATATATACATCATATATGTAAAATAAAAGCATACCGAAAACAAATAATGCTTTATATTGTAAATATAACGAATTCTGTCAGAATCCAGGGCTAGAAATGCACAAATAACTACCCTAGCACCTAGGTCTATATCGCGCTTGTCAGGTTAAGAAGAAGAGATATAGTAGGTCACTCGTATACCCTCACTGTGAGAAAAATTGGTGTAAGAGGTGTATGTAGAGTCTGGCATAAATCTTTAATTTCTAAACTACCCTCCTTCGGTTTCTATCCCTCCATCTGTGCCTTTGTCTCTGATTTCCTTTCCGGCCGTTCCATAGCTGCGGTTGTGGACGGCCATTGTTCACTTCCTCACCCTATAAACTCCGGTGTTCCTCAGGGCTCTGTCCTATCTCCTATTCTCTTTCTAATTTTTATAAATGATCTCCTTAACTGTACCTTAATTCCCATCCATTTATACGCAGACGACTCAACCTTACACTACTCCATTAGTTTTTCAGAACGCCCCAGCCAGCAATCCCTCAACGACAAACGTAATGAAGCCATAGAACTCTTAAATTCTGACCTAAATACTATTTCCAATTGGGGCAGAGAAAACCTTGTTAACTTTAATGCTTCCAAAACCCAATTTCTCCATCTATCTACCCGTCAGGATCTCCCAGCGGACTATCCCTTATTCTTCAACAATACAAAAATCAACCCTTCATCTTCTCTCAATATTCTTGGTGTCTCTTTTTCTTCTGCTCTCATTTGGAAGGACCATATTGTTATGCTCTGTTTTTTTACAGGTTTAACTTGGGTAATGTGAGTTCTAATTGACTGGGTATATAAGGCTGCATGCACAATACAAGATATGAGGAATAGAGAACACAAAGAAACACATGGTAGCAAGTTACATGATCACGTTTATTGATATACCACTGCAGAATACTTGTGTAAGACAATATAATAGAATCGAACAACACTAGCATAAGTGGATCTGGATGGAGCCTAGTCTCCCACTTCCAACGTTCAGGTATTAATCTTCTGATCACTGGCTTTGATTTAACAGGTTTATATACCGAAGACCATCAATGTTACTTATAGAATCATATTCACTGTTAGATTTCTTACTGGTAGCTCTGGTGCACAAGTAGTAGTTCACAGACTAGATTAGAAACGCGTATTTTAGAGCACGAGAATTCTAGTAACCTCAGGGGGTACTGATCTAAGTTTTCTATTCTTGTCTCAGAAATACATAGAACGCAAATCAGTGGGCGAACCTTCAGATATTACTAGGGTTTCCTTCTAGGTAATAATCTGGGCATATGGTTGATTACGAGAGTTAGTATCGCCTGTTAAATAATGAACACTGATATGCTTAGCACTTCCTAATTGAATGGTTATATGAATTATACTGGGGCAGAGATAGCCACTTCGTAGAAATATTAATTAGTGAATCTCTAAACAGCACAGTAATATGTAGTACTGCTAAAGGGAATCTTAGGTAGCATCTGATGGGTCTGGTCCTGGTTATCTTGCGTCCATGATGTTGGGGGCTAACGACTGGTTCCGCGGCCGTCCAGGGGGCCCATATGTGTGAAGTTCTTAAATACGTGGGCAGGTCCTTCTATCCAAATCTGCCACGGAGTCTGCCGGCTCTGGGATCTCACTCCGGAACAACACAAGGGCAGAGCTAGAAGTTAACTGCAGGGTAGTGACCCCTGGTTGGTGTCTAGCTTTCAACTGATTTGACTGGGGGGCGGGAGTTAGATTTATAGGCTCGGTTCTGGACCCTGTAGACAGTAGGGATCTCGAGTCTTATGGACTTAATTGAGCTCTCAATAGATATGGGGACTAGGTAAGATGGTATTTACTGTTGTGGCACAGGGCTATAGGAAGCCTTTATATTTTCATATAACTGAGCCTTAGTAAGAGGTACTATTTTGGCTATACTGGAAGTATTTAGGGGAGGGAGACTGGATCTACTTTGCGAGGAGGATTGGGACAGCTGTGATAGGAGCGTCTCTCTTAGATTGTGCAATCTTCATTCTATGGTATAGCTGAGGTGCTAATTTAGTGACCAGAGCATGCAAGAAAGGTAAATGGTTTATTGTGAGTAAATAGAGGTTAGTAAAGGTGTTAGTCATGCATGGTTAGTTCATTGATAGGAAGAATTCCTGTGCTACCTGGCAATGACTCGAAAGTCAAAACAGGGGCCAGGTATACCTCCGCGGGGGTGGGGGTCTCTCTCCTCGGGTGGGCAAAAAGGGGGAGCTGGGCGCCCTCTCTCTGTGATAGTCGTCCGGCGGCTGTGGCTAGGGGCTTGCCATATCACCAGTGTTTGTAATAACCCTCTGTGTATGAGACAGATGTGGGTGTCCTTAATACCAAAACCGAAGGTGCCTTAGCTAGCTGGTTTTACTCGGCTGGTTGTTAATTGTAGGGTTTGCTGGATGTGGTGGAGACTGGTTGCTAACTCTGCCACATTTATCTGGAAGTATGGCAATAGAAGTTAGTTACTGGCGGGGCGGCTAGCCTCGCACCGACGACCATTGGGTGCAGGGTTGTGAATGTGTTGTAAGAGAATAGATGGCATGCAAGGGCTAGTAAAGTTCTAATGTTCTGGCCTACTAAGTGAAGGTAGGCTGGATAGGAGTATATATATAAAAGGTTGGAGAGCGTTAGCAACGGACAATTCAAGGATCTTCAAGAGGTATGAGAGAGGCTAGGTCGGACAAGAGTCGAGAAGCGCGGGTGTCATAATGAGAAGGGGGGGAGAGTTCAAGGGCTACAAGGAAATTTGCCCTAAGGTCCTTGGGCGTGGGGGTGGCATTAGGCTACAATTGATATGGAAGTTTGAAAAGGCAGTAGAATACGTTAGCCAAATGCTACCGGGGAAGGCAACTATGGGGTGTATATGAGTCTGGAAAAGATAGAGTATGTGATCAGTCCGAGGTTATGGATACTATTAGTTGGCCCTGGGAACTGCGTTTTCTATTAAAATAAATATACCAACAACAGCGCAGTTCGTAGGGGTACTTAGTTATTGTTTCGGGGTACTTATGACATACTGGTAACCAGGTTATCTTATACAATCTCTGGTTGGGGTAAGAGGTGTAAGACACGAAGTAAATTGGCGTAGTGTGGACTGTGGATACGAAGGAGGCAAGGGGAAGACGTATGACAATTGTGGAAAGTAAATGAAAAAGGTGACACAATGGCGGATAAAAATACTTAACCTAAGGATTGCATACATCGATGGATGGACGATGACATTATAGTCGTCGTCCTAATAAGGTGATGAAACCTGGTTGATCTGTACTTGGCACAATACGACACAAGGACAGTGCTGCTATGTCGCATCAATGCTGGTGACAGTTAATATTATAGACTTAGTTACTAGAGGAACAATGCAAGGGGCGACTGAGCACGGGTTACATATATCTATACTCGTCATGGAAATTGATATACGAGGTCTAGGGACAAGCGTGGGGGTGTTAACTTCTAAGATATAACATCTACTTCTCGGATGTAAGAACATACATAGATATAATTATGGCTGTCTGATGTGTTGGCATTGGCTCAACATAGGGACAGGGCATGGGTGTTTTTAATATGAATGTATATTCCTGTTCATCATCTTTGTAGTTAGGAGTGTAGGACACGAGGGGGTTAGTGTACGTGAGGTGTGGAAAATGGTCAGTTTAGAAAAGGTAAATGGGTGCAAGCCTGGAGCTGCTTAGCCCTGCGGGCTTGGGCCTGTCTGAAATGGCTGGCTCGGTCAGCTGGTCCTTTCGTTCTGTGGACCTTTCCTTTGGTGTTTCTGTGTGGTGTTCGTTCGTGGCTTCTGTGGTGGGCTTCTCGTTCTGGGGCATTTTACTTTTTCTAAACTGACCATTTTCCACACCTCACGTACACTAACCCCCTCGTGTCCTACACTCCTAACTACAAAGATGATGAACAGGAATATACATTCATATTAAAAACACCCATGCCCTGTCCCGACGTTGAGCCAATGCCAACACATCAGACAGCCATAATTATATCTATGTATGTTCTTACATCCGAGAAGTAGATGTTATATATCTTAGAAGTTAAAACACCCACGCTTGTCCCTAGACCTCGTATATCAATTTCCATGACGAGTATAGATATATGTAACCCGTGCTCAGTCGCCCCTTGCATTGTTCCTCTAGTAACTAAGTCTATAATATTAACTGCCACCAGCATTGATGCGACATAGCGGCACTGTCCTTGTGTCGTATTGTGCCAAGTACAGATCAACCAGGTTTCATCACCTTATTAGGACGACGACTATAGTGTCATCGTTCATCGATGTATGCAATCCTTAGGTTAAGTATTTTTATCCGCCATTGTGTTCACCTTTTTCCATTTACTTTCCACAATTGTCATACGTCTTCCCCTTGCCTCCTTCGTATCCACAGTCCACACTACGCCAATTTACTTCGTGTCTTACACCTCTTACCCCAACCAGAGATTGTATAAGATAACCTGGTTACCAGTATCTGTCATAAGTACCCCGAAACAATAACTAAGTACCCCTACGAACTGCCGCTGTTGTTGGTATATTTATATTTAATAGAAAACGCAGTTCCCAGGGCCAACTAATAGTATCCATAACACTCGGACTGATCACATAACTCTATCTTTTCCAGACTCATATACCACCCCATAGTTGCATTCCCCGGTAGCATTTGGCTAACGTATTCTACTGCCTTTTCAAACTTCCATATCAATTGTAGCCTAATGCCACCCCCACGCCCAGGGACCTTAGGGGCAAAATTTCCCTGTAGCCCTTGAACTCTCCCCCCCCTCTCATTAAGACACCCGCGCTTCTCGACTCTTGTCCGACCTAGCCTCTCTCTCATACCTCTTGAAGATCCTTGAATTGTCCGTTGCTAACGCTCTCCAACCTTTTTATATATACTCCTATCCAGCCTACCTTCACTTAGTAGGCCAGAACAACATTAGAACTTTACTAGCCCCTTGCATGCCATCTATTCTCTTACAACACATTCACAACCCTGCACCCAATGGTCGTCGGTGCGAGGCTAGCCGCCCCGCCAGTAACTAACTTCTATTGCCATACTTCCAGATAAATGTGGCAGAGTTAGCAACCCAGTCTCCACCACATCCAGCAAACCCTACAATTAACAACCAGCCGAGTAAAACCAGCTAGCTAAGGCACCTTTGGTTTTGGTATTAAGGACACCCACATCTGTCTCATACACAGAGGGTTATTACAAACACTGGTGATATGGCAAGCCCCTAGCCACAGCCGCCGGACGACTATCACAGAGAGAGGGCGCCCAGCTCCCCCTTTTTGCCCACCCGAGGAGGGAGACCCCCACCCCCGCGGAGGTATACCTGGCCCCTGTTTTGACTTTCGAGTCAATGCCAGGTAGCACAGGAATTCTTCCTATCAATGAACTAACCATGCATGACTAACACCTTTACTAACCTCTATTTACTCACAATAAACCATTTACCTTTCTTGCATGCTCTGGTCACTAAATTAGCACCTCAGCTATACCATAGAATGAAGATTGCACAATCTAAGAGAGACGCTCCTATCACAGCTGTCCCCATCCTCCTCGCAAAGTAGATCCAGTCTCCCTCCCCTAAATACTTCCAGTATAGCCAAAATAGTACCTCTTACTAAGGCTCAGTTATATGAAAATATAAAGGCTTCCTATAGCCCTGTGCCACAACAGTAAATACCATCTTACCTAGTCCCCATATCTATTGAGAGCTCAATTAAGTCCATAAGACTCGAGATCCCTACTGTCTACAGGGTCCAGAACCGAGCCTATAAATCTAACTCCCGCCCCCAGTCAAATCAGTTGAAAGCTAGACACCAACCAGGGGTCACTACCCTGCAGTTAACTTCTAGCTCTGCCCTTGTGTTGTTCCGGAGTGAGATCCCAGAGCCGGCAGACTCCGTGGCAGATTTGGATAGAAGGACCTGCCCACGTATTTAAGAACTTCACACATATGGGCCCCCTGGACGGCCGCGGAACCAGTCGTTAGCCCCCAACATCATGGACGCAAGATAACCAGGACCAGACCCATCAGATGCTACCTAAGATTCCCTTTAGCAGTACTACATATTACTGTGCTGTTTAGAGATTCACTAATTAATATTTCTACGAAGTGGCTATCTCTTTGCCCCAGTATAATTCATATAACCATTCAATTAGGAAGTGCTAAGCATATCAGTGTTCATTATTTAACAGGCGATACTAACTCTCGTAATCAACCATATGCCCAGATATTATTACCTAGAAGGAAACCCTAGTAATATCTGAAGGTTCGCCCACTGATTTGCGTTCTATGTATTTCTGAGACAAGAATAGAAAACTTAGATCAGTACCCCCTGAGGTTACTAGAATTCTCGTGCTCTAAAATACGCGTTTCTAATCTAGTCTGTGAACTACTACTTGTGCACCAGAGCTACCAGTAAGAAATCTAACAGTGAATATGATTCTATAAGTAACATTGATGGTCTTCGGTATATAAACCTGTTAATCAAAGCCAGTGATCAGAAGATTAATACCTGAACGTTGGAAGTGGGAGACTAGGCTCCATCCAGATCCACTTATGCTAGTGTTGTTTCGATTCTATTATATTGTCTTACACAAGTATTCTGCAGTGGTATATCAATAAACGTGATCATGTAACTTGCTACCATGTGTTTCTTTGTGTTCTCTATTCCTCATATCTTGTATTGTGCATGCAGCCTTATATACCCAGTCAATTAGAACTCACATTACCCAAGTTAAACCTGTAAAAAAACAGAGCATTTCATTGGTGGCAGCGAGGGAACGTGACCAGGTAGCTACGTGGAGCACCCGTCACGCGAACCCTATACCAAGAATTGAGATAGCTAAGGTAAAAAGGCTACGATACCCTACGACCTTACGAGGCTAGGGACTAGCCTAACTAAAAAGGAATGTGGTGTAATGCCCTCGAAAATGTCCCGCACCCACAATAATACTAACCCGAGTTGACGTCAGGTATAGCGTAAAATAGTCGTAGATGGTAAGTCCAATAAACTCGTCTCGAGAGACTATCACCGTGGTTCGAAAATAGTCGTAGATGGTAAGTCCAATAAACTCATCTCGAGAGACCATCACCGTGGTTCTTAAAAATCGGACTAAGGTTGCTATACTTTTGTACGTCCGTGGTAGTACAGTGGGTTAGCACGCGGGCTTGGTGGTGATGGTGGTGCGTCACTAACCAGGGTTCGAACCCCACCCAAGGCATCTCAAAACCTGTGGGTTTTTAGGGGGGTTAAATTCCCTTCAGAGGTTCGTACCCCGCACCAGGTACCAGGAATGGTTGATCCTAAAGGTAGCCTGGGGATAATTCCCATTCCTATTTAACCTGGAAAAACCTAGCATTTCACATATTACCAGTCTTGCTAAGGCAGCCTCCCAGAAGCTGGGTGTGCTCAACCGCCTTAGGGGGTTCTTTTCCCCTGCACAGCTTCTTGCTCTGTACAGGGGCATAGTGCGCCCTTGTATTGAGTATTGTTCACATGTGTGGGGAGGTTCCTCTCACACCGCTCTCCTAGACAAAGTTGAAAGGAAGGCCTTTCGTATCATTAACTCCCGTCCACTCACCAACTCTCTGCAATCTCTCTCTCTCTCTCTCCGCCGCAATGTTGCATCTCTCTCGCTATTCTATCGCTACTATAATAATCAGTGTTCCTCAGAGCTATCCCAGTGCATACCACCTCCTTTACGTAGGGCACGTGGTACCCGTCTTGCAACTCAATCCCACCCCTACTCTGTGCAACTCTCCAACCCAAGAGTGAAACGTTACTCTCAAACTTTCTTCTACTCAACATCTGAGCTCTGGAACTCTCTCCCAGAATCAGTCTTTCCCTCTTCCTATGACTTAAATTGCTTCAAACTCCGTGTGTCCAGGCATTTTGGCTCGAACGTCCCTTGATTTTGGCCCAGTCACTCTTTCAACTATGAGGGAGGCACTCGCTATAGGCAGTTATGCCTTTTGCCTCCCTCAATCACATAGAAAAAAATAAATAAATAAAAATTTGGGAGAAATGGTACACTCGGATACCATAGTTTCTAGCCCACTCATAAGAATTCGTGGCCCCCTATGTTTTTCTTTATGCAATTATAACTATCTGGATTGATTTTTTGATAGAAATTGCTTTTCAATAAATGGTATATATAGTTTAGTAGTTGATTTATAGAAAATTATATAAATAAATTGGTTTCCAGAGATATACTTCCATAATTAGAAATAGGTGAAGTCCACGAATATACTGTACTGTATATGGGTGGGCTAGAGATTATGGTATCCGATTGTACATTAAATTAAACTATATGCTTACTATGGGAGCAAAGACAACTTTGTTCTCCCATATACCCTTACTGTGGGAGGTGCAGTGTTTTAGGTCAGTTAAGTAGCTTTGAAGATTTAGTGTAAATGAGAGATATGATGTATTAATTCAGCCGGAGGGAGTATTCTTGTAAGTGGCCTCATTCCCGATGTATCAATGGGAAGATATTATTGGGATGGAATTTGTGCTGTACCTAATATTACTGCATTACCACAAAGCCCACCGAAACGCCAACAAAAATACCCTCATTGTTCCCTGATTAAATAGCATTGTATGAATATTCCCATATTCAAAATATGCTACAGGGGGGCAATGCCTAGTGAGTTAATTGCTCAATAGGTGTCTATCTGAGAGTGAGGGTCCGAGTCTATGTGGTGAGACAGTGAAGCACTGGAGCGAAGCAGCTTCAGAGATGTGGCTGCTTCGAGCCGTGGGTGGGCAACCGTGCATCATGCGAAGGCAAGATATCTGGGGCTGGTTGTATCCCAAAGTGCTTCACATGTCTCACTCCCTAGACTGGAACGAGACCTCACAGGCTTCGCCGTCCAATGTACGGTTAAATGTACAGGCTCTCAGCCTATGCCCGAGAAGAAGTAGTTGGAATATAGAAAAAAGAAAAAGAAAAAACAAAACTAGGTCAACCAGATACATTTACTGTGGGAGAAATGTTGTGTTTGGTCACCGATATACAAATATTGTATGGGATACCCGATTATTTTGGTATTTATATTTTGTTTTTTATTTATTTTTCTTAGGGGGGGGGGGGGTTGGAGCTAATGCAAAGGGAGTGAAAGTAATATTTGAGAACAAAGATGGTGCAGATATTTGCCTCTTGGTTGTACCATTATAGTCACCAAATTGTATTTTTTTTTTTTTCCTATGTTTATGAAGGAGACAAAAGGCACTCTGCCTGTATTGAATGTCTCCCCCAAAGCCAACAGAGTAACAGAGGGCCAAATTCATAGGACGTTGGGGTCAAAATGCCTGGACACACGAAGTTTAAAGCAGTCTAAGTCATAAGATGAAGGAAAGATTGATTGAGGGAGAGAGTTCCAGAGTTCACTTGTTAAGTAGAAGAAAGACTAAGAAACTTTGCTAATTCTTGGGTTGGAGAGCTAGACAGAATAAGAGTGGGACTGTTGAAAGGCGGGTACCTCACACTCGCCTTAAGGGATGAGGTATGCAATGAGAGAGCTCTGAAGAACACTGATTGTTGTAATAGCGATAGAAGAGTTCAAGAGATTCAACATTGCGGCGCGTAGAAAGAAATTGTAGGGAACTAATTAGAGGATGTGAGTTGATGAGGTGAAATGCTTTTGACTCTACTGTTTCGAGAAGTGTGGTATGGGTAAAACCTCCCACACATGCGAACAATACTCAATACAGTACATGGGTACACTGTGCCCCAATACAGAGCAAGAAGCTGTGCGGGGGTGAAGAACCCACGCACACGGTTGTGCACATCTAACTTCTGGGAAGCGGTTTTAGCAAGAGTGGTAATATGATCTTTCCAAGAAAGGTCGGATGAAAAAGATACATCAAGAATATTGACAGAAGGTGAAGGGTTGATTTGTATATTGTTGAAGAGTAATTGATAGGAGGATTATGAAGGGTAGAATAAGGGTGAAACTGGGTCTTGAAGGCATTGAAAGTAACAAGATTTTCTCTGCCCCAATCAGAAATAATTGATAGATCAGAAGATAGGCGTTCTATGGCCTCATCACGTGACTTTTGGAGTGATTGCATGCTGGGTTGTTGTGAAAAAGTAGTTGAATAGTATAAGGTAGAGTCATCAGCATATGAGTGGATGGAACTAGAGGTGCAGTTGAGATCATTAATGAATATTAGAAAGAGAAATGGAGACAGGACAGAACCCTGAGGAACACCGGAGTTGATAGGTTGAGGAAGTGAGCGATGGCTATCCACAACTGCAGCCATGGAGCGGTCAGAAAGGAAATTAGAGACAAAGGAACAGAATGAGGGATAGAAACCGAAAGAGAGTAGTTTGAAAATTATATATTTGTGCCAGACTCAATCGAAGGCATTCGATATGTCTAGCGCAATAGAAAAAGTCTCACTGAAGTCCCGAAGGGAGGATGACCAAGAGGATAGGCAAGGAGATAGGCAAGGAGATCACCAGTAGAGCAGCCCTAAAGGAAACCATACTGGCAATCTGAAAGTAGATTATGGGAAGATATATGCTTAGGAAATTTTTAATTAAGAATAGATCCAAAAACTTTAGAGATGCAGGAAGTAAGCGCAATTGGACGATTGTTGGAAGGTTGAGAATGGTCACCCTTCTTTGGGACAGGTAGAATGAGAGCAAACTTCCAGCAAGAAGGAAAGACGTTAGAGGAAAGACACCCTTGTGGCGTAACGGATAGCGCGTCTGGCTCACAACCAGAAGGTCCCGGTTTCGAGACCGGGCGGGGAAGAGACATTTGGGCAAGTCTCCTAACAGTATAGCCTCTGTTCACCTAGCAGTATAAATAGGAACCTGATATAAGTGGACGAAGTTGTGACGTCCCCTCTGTGGGTTGGTGGTCTGTTACAAGGTGAAAAGGGTATCGTATAGGTCAACCTAAGCCTTCTATAGTGAGATTGGTACAATACAGATCAACCCAAGCCTTCGATTTCAGATGTCGTCAATTGACTGATTACAGACTACACACATCCACAGCCAACGATACACTAACACATGACATGCACTTCACGGAATATATTCCCAGTTAAAGAGGCGCGATATAATGAGCTGAAGCTGGCATTGCGTGGAATCCCCTTGACAAAACAAAACAAGTTCGGTGCAGGAGTTTGCCTAGGCAGGGAGTCAGTAAGGAAGCACAGTTTTTGCCCCGAGAGGGCAGATAGTACATCCTTAAAAGAGATTATGATATAAGTCATAAGTACAAAGGAGTACAAAGGAGTACAAAGGAGTACAAAGGAAATCAAGCAACAACAGGTCTAGTGACCCTTCTAGGTTGCTTGTCCTCCAAAACACTGAGGATCAAGTGACCAAACAGTGGTTTAGAGTGGGTAAGGGAACATTGGAAAGGGAACTACTGCCCTGCCACTAACGTGGCAGGACTAGGAAGTTAGTAGGGGACATATGGGTTAGTAACTGAGGGGAGGATAAAGTTATTCATTTACAAACGCAGTCAGTCGCGGGTTTGATGCGAGATATTTGTCTAGGCGGAATTTAAATGAATCAACGGTGCTGCAGTCTATAACGTCTCGGGGAAGCCCATTCCACAAGTTGACAACTCGATTGAAGAAGAAATTCTTAGATTCGTGCGAGTTAAAAGATTTACCAATAATTTTGCAACCGTTTCCCCGCGTGTAATTAGATTGGTCGATAGTGAAGTACTTACTACAGTTCATATTGTCGATGCCTTTGATGATTTTGAACACTTGAATTAAGTCGCCTCTTAATCTGCGCTGGGTTAAAGGAAATAGATTTAATTCTCTAAGACGCTCTTCGTATGGTTTGTTCTTTAGGCTAGGTATCATTTTGGTAACTCTACGTTGAACTCGTTCTAGCTTGTTTATATCTTTTTGGTAATAAGGGCACCAGGATTGAACGCAGTATTCCAGAAGAGGGCGGACTAAGGAATTGTAAAGGGTTAGGATAACTTCTTTGGATTTATGCTCAAATGACCTGCCTATAAAGCCAATTATTTTGTTTGCCTTCTTAACAACTTCTGAACATTGTTGACTCGGTTTTAGGTTACTCGATATTGTTACTCCCAGATCAGTTTCTCTGTTTACATTCTTAAGCTGAGTGCCATTCATCGAATAGTTTGCTTTCTCATTTAGGTATCCGACATGTAGTACTTTACATTTATCCGCATTGAAACTCATTTGCCAAATTTGGGCCCAACATGACAATTTATCTAGATTGTGTTGCATATCGTCAACTTGTTCTTTTGAGAGTACGCTATTTGCAATTTTTGTATCGTCAGCAAATTTTGAGATTGTGCAGGTGAGACCCTCATCTATGTCGTTGATGTAAATTAGAAAGAGAATTGGTCCTAGTCCCTAGTGAGAGGGAGGAATAGCACCGGAATTATTCAAAGTGGAGTTTTTTGCAAAAGTTTTGAGCGAAGAGTTCAACTTTGTCAAAGGAAGACATGACAGTGGTGCCGTCAGAGTGGAAAAGAGGAGGGAAAGATGAGGAAGTAAAATTGTTGGAAAGGTTTTGGGCTAAATGCCAGAAAGCTTTGGAAGACCTAGAGTGGAAAGTTCAGAACATTTGTTATTGATGTTAGTGTTGGTGGTGTAATGGTTGTTGTTGTTGTTGTTTTTCCCCAAGCTGCCTGGCCGAACAGCCCCAAGGCCCCGAGCAAGGCCAAGGCTGTAACTGAGCACCCCCACAGAACCCTCCCTGCCGACCACAATAAAGCCTGGGTGACCGAAGCCACTCCATGGCGGGGAGCCGAGGAGGGTGCGGAAACGCCCGGGAAACCAAAGCCCCACCCAGGGCCCTGTGCCCCTCAGCAATTATGAAGAGAAAGTTGAGGGGCAAAGGAAAGATGTGACGCTTTGGCTTCCAATCTTGGTAGATTAGGAGGTCAATCCACGCAAGAGACGCCGTCACTTGAGATCTAGAAAATATATAAGTAAAAGGAACAGTCAGAGTAAGCTATGGGTATGGGAGAGATCGCTCAGTTCTCACTCTGATAGACCAGCCCATCACCACATGACTAGAACCCAATCCTCTCAGCATCAGCTAGGAAAGGCCCTAGAAAGCCACCTTTGGCGGGGGGATAGCTCCCCTATTTCAACCCTTTTCGGGGTTGGGCACCCGCCCTGGATTGGTGTAATGGTTTAGGTGCTTATGTTCTGGGTGTGGTGTCCCGAGTTCGAATCCCGGGAGGACCATATGCTTTCATTTATTTATTCAAGTAGCCTACATTGGGGTTTGTAATTGATGATTAATGTTAAGAACGGGGTGTTACTTATTTCTATAGGTTCAGGAACTAGTATAGTGAGGCCGGTCCTTATAGTGATCTTGGCCCCATTCTATGTTCTTTCCTCTCACTAAAACATTACGCTTTCCATAATGCAGTTGGATCTGAGTACATGATTAGATTGATATCCAAAATTTGAAAATGGATATTAATCGTGATTGTGTACTCAACCTTTTACTGTGTTGGTGGTGTAATGGTTTAGG
Source organism: Paralithodes platypus (assembly GCA_032716605.1). Classification (NCBI taxonomy): domain Eukaryota; kingdom Metazoa; phylum Arthropoda; class Malacostraca; order Decapoda; family Lithodidae; genus Paralithodes; species Paralithodes platypus. The sequence goes on along the minus strand of CM064564.1, from coordinate 9,227,670 downwards.
TGCTTATGTTCTGGGTGTGGTGTCCCGAGTTCAAATCCCGGGAGGACCATATGCTTTCATTAGTTTATTCAAGTACATTGGGGTTTGTAATTGATGATTAATGTTAGGAGCTGGGTGTTACTTATTGATGAAAGAGGTTTTGACTAGTCGAAGAACAGATTTGGGTTGATTGCGGGCTGAATCATAAAAAGCATGAGATTCTTGAGTTTGAAGGCGATGGTACTGTTTGAATGATTCCTCCTTACTGCAGACAGCAGTAGAACAAGCGTGAGTAAACCAAGATTATTTTTGTATTAGACTGAGAGAAAGAAAATGGAATGTATGCCTCCATGCCCAAGAGTATTACCTCGGTTATGCACTTGGCACACTCGTGGGAAATCAAAGAAGTACTGCCGAAGAACCTCCCAGTTGGCAGCGCCACAAGCCACAAGCGCCGCCGGCTGAGAGGGTAGGATGACCACTCTGGTAGTGGCTGTTTTGACTTGAAACCTAATATTTACCTCGCAAGTTCCGCCCCACAACTCTTAGTAAGAGCGATGACCCCTCCCTTGGTGGCGGCGTAGTGGCTGCGGAGAGCGGAGCCGGTCTTTCCCGTGATACTGGCGATGTTCACGATGGCTCCCGAAGCCTCCTTTTTACCCTCCAGCAGTGCCTTGGCGAACACCTGGCTGGCCGAAAACGTTCCCTGCATGGATAATGAGGGTTACTGGGATATCCGTTTTATATTTACAGTATTTACAATGGAGAGTCATAAGTCCTACTTAATCGTTCTAATATATTTATATATATTTTTTTCTATGTGAGTGAGGGAGACAAAAGGCAGAACTGCCTGCATCAAGTGCCTCCCCCATAGTTGAAAGAGTGACAGGGCCAATATCAAGGGACGTTCGAGCCAAAATGCCTGGACACACAGAGTTTGAAGCAATTTAAGTCATACGAGGAGGGAAAGACTGATTGTGGGAGAGAGTTCCAGAGCTCAGCTGTTGAATAGAAGAAAGACAGAATAGCGTTTCACTCTTGGGTTGGAGAGTTGCACAGAGTAGGGGTGGGATTGTGTTGCAAGATGGGTACCTCGTACCCTATGTAGAGGAGGTGGCATACACTTGGATAGCTCTGAGGAGCATTCAATATTGTAGTAGCGAGTAGCGAGAGAGATGCAACATTGCGGCGAAGGGAGAGAGTTTGCAGAGAGTTGGTGAGTGGGCGGGAATTAATGATACGAAAGGCCCTCCTTTCTACTTTGTCTAGGAGTGCAATGTGAGAGGATCCTCCCCAAACATGTGAACAATACTCAATACAAGGACGCACTGTGCCCCTGTACAGATCAAGAAGCTGTGCAGGGGTAAAGAACCACTTGAGGCAGTTGAGGCGGCCGTTGAGCACACCCAGCTTCTAGGAGGCTGCCTTAATTAGCAAGACTGGTAATATGGTCCTTCCAAGTGAGGGCAGAAGAAAAAGAGACACCAAGAATACTGAGAGAAGATGAAAGATTGATTTTTGTATTGTTGAAGAATAAGGGAAAGTCCTCTGGGAGTTCCGGACGGGTAGATAAATGGAGAAATTGGGTTTTGGAAGCATTAGAGGTAACAAGGTTTTCTCTACCCCAATTGGAAATAGTAGTTAGATCAGGAGATAAGTGTTCTATGGTTTCATTACGTTTGTTTTTGAGGGATTGCTGGCTGAGGCATTCTGGAAAACTAATCGAGTATAAAGTGTAAGGTAGAGTTGTCTGCGTATGAATGGATGGGACTAGAGGTACAGTTGAGAAGATAATTTATGAAAATTAGAAAGAGAATAGGCGATAGGACAGAGCCCTGATTAACACCGGAGTTGATAGGATGAAGAAGTGAGCGATGGCCATCCACAACCGCAGCTATGGAACGGCCGGAAAGGAAATTAGAGACAAAGGCAGAGATGGAGGAATAGAAACCGAAGGAGGGTAGTTTATAAATCAAAGATTTGTGCCAGACTCTATCGAAGGCCTTCTATATGTCTAGCGCAATAGAAAGTGTCTCACCGAAGTCCCGAAAGGAGGATGACCAAGAGTTAGTAAGATATGAAAGAAGATCACCAGTAGAGCAACCCTTAAGGAAGCCATACTGGCTATCTAAAAGCAGATAATGAGAAGAGAAATGCTTAAGAAATTTGGAAGCAAGAATAGTTTAAAAACCTTAGAGATACAAGAGGGTGAGAGCAATTGGACAATAGTTGGAGAGTTGAGAGTGGTCACCCTTCTTTGGGACAGGTTGAATGAGAGCAAACTTCCAGCATGAAGGGAAGACGTTAGAGGAGAGACAGAGACGAAAGAGTTTGCCTAGGCAGGAAGTCAGTACGGAAGCACAGTTTTTTAGTACAACAGGAGGAACACCATCCGGACCGTACACTTTCTTAGTATTAAGCCCAGAGAGGGTAGAAAGTACATCTTTAGAAGAGATTAGGATATTAGGCATAAGTAGGAAAGATGGGGGTGGAGAGGGAGGAATAGCACCGAAATCATCCAAGGTGGAGTTTGTAGCAAAAGTTTTAGTGAAGAGTTCAGCATAGTCAGAGGATGTGATGGTTGTGCCATCAGAGTGGAAAAGGGGAGGGAAAGACGAGGAAGAACAATTGTTGGAGAAGTTTTTGGCTAGATGCCAGAAAGCTTGAGAAGAGCTTTAGTTGGATAGTTCAGTGCATTTTTTATTGATGAAAGAGTGCTTGGCAAGTCGAAGAACAGATTTGGCTTGATTCCGGGCAGAAACATAGGAAGAATGAGATTCTAGATATTTAAGGCTTCGGTACCGTTTGAATGCTTCCTCCTTATTGCGGACAGCAGTAGAACAAGCGTAAGTAAACCAAGAGTTTTTTGCATTAGACTGAAGGAAAGAAAATGGAATGTACGCATCCATGTCCGAGAGGATTACCTCGGTAATGCGTTCAGCACTCTCCATGGGACCTGATCGGCCACGGAAGCAGAAGTCATTCCATGGGAAATCAAAGAAGTACTGCCAAAGAGCTTCTTAGTCGGCAGCGCCAAAGTGCCACAAGCACTGCCGGCTGGGAGGATCGGGTGGCCGTAATGGAGAGATAGGACAGGTAACGGAGATAAGTTTATGGTCGGAGGAGCCCAAAGGAGAGAAAAGATTGACAGTACGTATAAAAAGAAGGGTTAGAAGTCAGAAATAAGCCAAGAATGTTGGGCCGATCTCCGAAGCGATCCTTGGATATCCTGTATTATATTTCTAAAGAGAGCCATAAGTCCTATGGATGGTCAAAATCGGAGATATAGCCCGCGAGTTGTATAATGTATGGGTGAGGCAATCTGCTTTCCCGCCAATTTCCCCCAAGGCCACTGAGACACAGCTACTTAATGGTACAAATATATTAATAATAGTCTAATGTATTTGGAAGTGTAATGTTCACCAATCTTATTGTACACACTGACTAAGATTGGTAATATATAATATTTTGTAGTTTCCTTTTCTTTTTACTTTGCCTCCTTTCATTGAACTGGCTTCACATTGGTTAGATGAAAGACAGGGCAAGTTGCTAGATATTAATTACCAATTTGGAGTAACATTAATGGACCTCATTGGGTATGTTTCATCTTATAATAACCATCATATATGGTAACAGATTATGTACGGTACCTTCAAGTTTACGTCAAAGAAATTAACGAGGGAGTCTTCCTCCACCTCCAAGAAGGGGCACTGTTTGGCCACCCCGGCACAGTTGACCAGTAGGGAAGGGGGCTCTCCACACTGGTCCTGAGCCTCGCTGAACACCTTCTCCACACTCGCCCGCTCCCGCACGTCAACATACAGGGCTACATGATTCTCGGGATCTTTTATGAAAGAGAATGCCAGAATTCGGAGATCAGTCAATTCTGACCGCTGATGACTTATTTAGGGGAGTTAAATGTAGTTCAATGTGCTGATGGCTCATTTGAAGAATCTACATTTGGTCAATCCGATTAGTTGCTGCATTCATCCATTCCCTCACATTAACAACTACGACAACATGCAGTATGAGAGGCTTGTCCAGGAAGAAAATAATACCAATAATTCTTATCAATAACAATACTCCTTAGTCCATAATTCCCTCTTTAATCTTGTGATAGTCTTATTTGTCTATTTCCTCAAATCAATAATTGCGAGAGCATGCAACTAGGGATCTGTCAGAGAAAAATTAGATGGTAATGTTTATGAAGTGGCATCAAGGATAAGGTTCCTTCTTTGGTAATGGGAAGTTCATTATGATCTTGGTTAAATCGAATATTTGAGGACAAAAAGGTGGAAATAAAATGTAGTATGGGAAAGATATGCTGGGAAGGAAGAAATTGTTTGAGATTAACAATTTGAGAGCCGTCTGTGTGGCTTAAATCATCGTTAAAGCGGCTGTCACACTATGCCAATTTAAATATCGACTGGCCACGACTTAAGGAGTGGCTTTTGACGACACTGATGACTAGTGGCAAAAGGGCCTGGTCGTGATATTGAGTACACACGGCGCGTGTGCGCTGCGTAGTCTGCACATGGCCGCCATCACACGCCAATTGTACAGGGTCGATTGGCGGCAGTTGACGACCAGTCGTTTAATTTTGAAAAATAACGGTCTAAGATGGACGTTGTAATGACAGCGCCACCATGTTGCGCGCATACCGCATGGTGACCAAGCTGTAGACAAGCGCCAAACTTCCTGCAGCACTCATAATAGGGTGCCGACTGATGGCCACTCTTTCACATTAAAGTCGATGTGTGGTCGCCAACTGCACCCAGACGGATCAAAAGAGTGGGCGTGTCGCATATATATGGCAGGCCACCAACGTTCCCTACCTCAGTTTACCTGCCATCAGTGTTCTTTCAAGTCCATCAGTGCACGCCACCATGTCCAGCATAGGTCCAGGCAACTGCAAGTGTACCCTCCAGTACCTCAAGTTACTGCTGTAAGTTGAAAAGAGCAACACCGAGACTGAAATTGCAAGCTGTTGAAGGCTCGCAAAAGGAGGCAGAACAGACAGCCATGCATGTGGGTGCAGCCCTGGCTTCTCCACAGGACGTCCTTTGATATTTATGACCAACTAGTGCAGAAGAGGCACAAGTATGCTAAAGGCACATGGAGACACAGGGCAGGAGTGCAAAGCCTGGGACACTGCTCGGGGGGGGGGGGGGGGGGGGATGGGGGGGGGGGGGGGGGGGGGGGGGGCGGTATTTATACGCGGGAAGGAAGGGACGCGCAAGAGGTCAAACATGCGGCGATGTCATCCTGTGCAACGTTGCCAGGTCACATACTCACATTATCGAAGCGCATACCAACAGCATGCCGTCCCACACTGACGGTGCAAGGTTGCCGACTCATGCTGATTTATACGCAGTTGTATGCTTGTGACGGCCCAGTGTAGCGGTCAGCCGCTGACTATTGCTGGCGCCTGCAGCCATTACTACACTGTCTGATGGCCTGGGCCTCTACGTGGATCCCCTCTCCCAAAACTGGTGACCCCATGTGACGGCCTAAGGTCGCCGCATTATGGTTGACGTCATAACCAGGGCGCCATCTGACAGCACCCTGACATCGTAATACCCCTCAGCACGAGTTTACCCTGCGCTGACCCTGGCTCCCAGAGTTCAGAATGTCAAACTTTTTCTTGCCGGCCAGCCGATCTCTCCCGCGCTGTACCGTGCGCTACCGTCTGTTTGGGAGCATTGCCGAAGAGTGCCGCATTAGGTGCCGTCCTCGCTACGACCACTAGGTCGGCTAGCGTCAGCACTTAAATTGGCATTGTGTGACAGCCACTTAAGCTGAAAGGATTAATAGTAGACCTTCACTGCACAATTCACGAAAAATTATCTGGGCCTCATTAAGCACTCTCAACATTCATCCACTTTCTCATGTTTATGGCCAGCTCAACTAGATTTTCGGGATTTTAGTGTTAGGAAGAAAGTCAAATTTATGTGGTGATGATTCTTTTGAGGAGTCGATATAAACACCCATTTCTCGTAGGTCTGAATATCGAAACCTTGACACTGAGCTTCCATGTAGTTTGAAACTTGCTAGTGGACTATGCTTTGGCCAATCACACAGACAAATATTTTTTTTTTTTTTTTTTTGGAACTGCCAGCTTGTAATTCTTGTTACTTACCAGGCATGAGAGCTAGTGTGTCCTTTGCTGACTTGAGGTTGACATCCGTGATCACCACCTTAGCCCTGTCTCTCGCCAGCACCAAGCAGCACGCCCGCCCAATCCCGCTACCACCACCTGGAAACAACACAATAAAATAATCATAACAAAGCCACTCCAACAGCTCCCTCTCTCTCCAGCACATCTTCTACCCTCTCATCCCTCTTCGAAAAGTAAAATACAAGGTGCCGTTGTAAAGAACTTATCCCTCAATACCTTCACCACCACCATATACAGACTAACAACACACACAACAAAGCCTCTCCAACAGCTTCCTCTCTCTCCAACACATCTTCTCCCCTCTCATCACCCTTCGAAAAGTAGATACGAGTTGCCGCTGTCAAGGCTTATGCCTTAATGCCTTCCCCTGACCTAACCTGAGAGACTTTTAAAGTTTGATCCCCTGATATTGCCCCATGAATACAGGTGCCGTACAGTCGCATATAAAAATTCAAGGACCCCCCCCCCCCCCTATAGTTTCTGCCTGCAAATATATCTATCTGGATTGTGGGTTGATTTTAGGATGGAACTGGATTATCAATAAATAGTATACATAGTTTTGTAGTTAATGTATGTAAAATGATGTTCATAAATTCGTTTCCAGAGATATACTTCCATAATTAGAAATAGGTGAGGTCCACGAATGTTTATGAGTTTTGCCAGCGTTGAAGATGTAGGCCTATGGATGATCAACTATGCTGTTACTCTTGTTCTCCTCTTTGTTCTTGTTGGGGGATAGAACTGGGCTGTGGACAGGAAAACCCCTCTACAGGAACGGGGTGATAAGGGTGAATATCTGATGATTTTGATCATTTTGAAACTCCTACTTTGTTGACATCTTTATACGTTGGCCGATACTCTATGATTCTCCACAGTTTTGTTGGCTGCATAACTTAAAATAGCCTACATGCACAGCTTTTAACCAACTTTTATAACTAAAGTCATAGGGTATTAGCCCCCAAAATGGTAGTATCAGATCTCATAAATATTGGTATAAAATAACATGAAATTTGATTACTACAATAATGAGTAGGCCTACAGTTAGCCAATTATATATATTATAAGTAATTGACTAACTGTTGGTCAAGATTTATCGTACCCTAAGAGTTGCATACTAATTATTATCCCATTCTCTACCGGTGACGTATTTTTAACTTTATTCTGGCCACTATTAGACAATTGTATTCACTTTATAAAGGGCCTCCAGCAATTAACAGGCTTCGAACTATCTCCCTTAACCCTTTTTACAGCCAAAGATCCTTCTTAAACTGTACAAAATCGTCTAAATACAGCTAGAATAACATTAAAAAGACGTCGCCGGTACAGAAGGGGTAAAGAAAGAGGTTTTGATTGTTTGGGATGACGTTTTGGGTTTATGAATCGACATGTCAAGGATATCACGAACAACACCTATCCCATTCTGCCAGCCAGGGTAGAATTAGTAGTTAGTTATGGGGTGGTGTATATGGAGTGCTGTTATGTGTGTGTGTGTGTGTATCATGTATGGCTGTGTGGGTGTGTGTATGCTTGTGTGGGTGTGTATGGCTGTGTATGTGTCTGTGTGTGTGTGTGTATGGTAATAACTAACCTGTAATAAGGGCCACTCTGCCAGCTAGGGAAGGGTCGGTAGTCATGGTGTGTGATGTGGTAACGCTGTAGAGAAGTGAACGTCCTCGGGCTAGACTCTGATTGCTTATCCCTCAATACATTCACCTGACTTGCCTCTTCTGCAGTGATTAGTGGTTCTTCTTATCTTCCTTTAATCACTCAGCATGACTTGTATTCAGATTAGGCAGTATCTGTGGGAGTCAGGGGGTTTTGAATTAAGATTGTGTGCATATTTATTATTCCTATATTTACACTCATAAACAATAGGTATTTGTTTTTTGTTTTGTAGATGTTTAGGTGACAATCACCACGGTCGATCTGGGGATCCGCCGCTAATGAGCTCGTCCTGGAATCTTTACGACTCTGAATCTTACGATTCTTTACAGGACTGAACATGCCATTTTTATCGGCAATAGCTCAGAGAAGAGTGTTGAGAGGGGAGAAGGGATGTTGGAGAGAGAGGAAGGTGTTGGAGTGGCTTTGTTATGTGTGTTTTGTCTGTATACGTCGTCAGGATGTCCCCTGACTGGGTGCAAGCATGTGAAACTAGTCGAAAATTGTGATGATAATTTGTGTGGAATCTGGAGACACTTGGCTATACCTTGTTCCAAATAAGTAGGCCAAAGCTCTTGAACATTAACCTCTGTAACTAAAAAACACCACTAGAACAACCGAGCTAATATCATTACCATTTGGAAAGGGTCAGCCATTAATGGAATAGGTGTGGAAATTTACAGCCCATTTGCCATTTTTGAGTTACAGAGGTTAGGGTTCACGATTTCTGGCCTTCGTATTTAGAACAGGGTATATTAGTCATCCACCTTCTCTACAAAAAAATATATGTTACCAAAGAGACCCATTTAGGGGGGTACGGTGTGTTTTTCTGGACCCCCTCTTCCCTCATGTTTACCCCATTCTGAGATTTTAAGTTTTCCCCATTATTTTGGCGATTTTAAGATCTTTTGCCCATATTAATGCCAATATGAAGACCTTTCATGCAATAATTAGGTGTCGATTTTCCTGGTGAGCAATAGCGCGCCTGTAATTTTAGGAGGAATCGGCCTTCGGCCGGGAAATTTTTCTACCGAAAAATGTACAAATTTATCTTGAAAGGGGGTCTAGGGGACGTTTTCTATTAAGCTTGGTGGAGGTGTAGCGAGGAAACTAAAAGATATATAAATATATTACTATATAGACAAAAGTACAAGCACTACCCCCTTTAAAAAGATGGTATCAGAACACAAAAGGTCTTAAAATCGCCAAACTAATGGGACAAACAAATAGTGGAGCGAAACGTGAGGGAGAAGGGGTCTATAAAAAGCAAGCCTTCCCTTGAATAAGTAGGTTATTATGGACACTTTAATTTCTCTGTTCATGTCCATTATTATTTATAGTGTGGACAGGTTGGGTGAGGTATACCTATCTAGACTTGTAGACTTGTTGTGGGAGGAAGCGTCGTTGTCCTGTGTGGAGTTGTCCTGACTGGCGGGCTTCTTTGAAGATCTGCAGCATTTGTCGTAGTGGCCAATATGGTTGCAGCGACGACACTGAGCGTTGGTAGCAGGGCAAGCAGGAGTCCTAGGCTTATGACCACGACGGCCGCAGTTGGTGCAGGTATAGACGTCAGCCGGGCACTTGTTCTTGTCTTGCCGGCGAGCACAACGCTGGCAGGCGGCAGTCGACGTCAAGGGCTGTTGCGATGAGGAGAACTTGTCGCGTTGCTTAACTTGCTTGCTTTGCTTGTACGCTGACACAGCGTTTACCTGGGACGGTGGGGCACGTATGGCTGATGTAGCGCTTCTAGTGGCCTCATATGCACGGCAAGTGTTGACGATATCCTGTAATGAGGGGGTGGCGTCGAGGGAAAGCAGCTTCTGTACAAGTTCTTAGTCGTGTATGCCCATCAGGATGACCATCTTGAGTTGGGTCTCCTTGCAGGCTGAAGAGTTCCCTGGGCAGACGTCAATTTCTTCGGCGATGTGGCAGAGGCGGACGTAGAAGTTGTTGAATGACTCGCCCTGTTTTTGGTTGCAGCTGAACAGGTCCCTGCGATGGAGAGCTTCATTGCGAGAATTCTTGATGTGCTCCTGTAGTGCATCTAGGACTTCGTCTACAGTCTTGTCGGTGTCAGGGGGTATGCTTAAGGTGTGCTCCAATAGCTGTTGTGTCTCCAGGGTTAAGCACATCCGCATCTGGATCAGTTGTTTCTCGCTCGGTAGTTTAGATAAGTCCACCATAATAGAGTAATCGTCCCATCGACGCCTCCATTCTCCGAAATCCTGGAAGGTGGCATCAGCACGAAGGGGTGGCGGGTTCTGGGTGATAGCCTTCTGTGGTGGTGGTGGAGCTGTAGGGGAGGAGGATGTTGTGGAATGGGATGTTGTCCACGGTGAGGTGGGTGATGTCGTTGTTCGTCATATCCTTTGTCCTTCTGTTCATCCTAAGACTTCGGTTCCCTACGACAAAACCTATCTCAGAAGTAATTCGCAACCGATATGGACACCCCACGCCCCAGGGGTTCCGAAAGTTCGAACAGCTATCAAAAACATTTCACTGATGATGTCATTATATAATGATGAAACGTCTGGCCAAAATAAAGAAGAAAGATGTCGTTGTTCGTCATATCCCTTGTCCTTATGTTCATCCTAAGACTTCGGTTCCCTACGACAAAACCTATCTCAGAAGTAATTCGCAACCGATATGGACACCCCACGCTCCAGGGGTTCCGAAAGTTCGAACAGCTATCAACAAAATTTCACTGATGATGTCATTATATAATGACGAAACGTCTGGCCAAAATAAAGAAGAAAGATGTCGTTGTTCGTCATATCCCTTGTCCTTATATATATATATATATATATATATATATATATATATATATATATATATATATAGTAGCCTATATATACAGTATATACATTAAGGTTAAATCACAAATATCTGTGATCAAATTATGTAGTAAAACTCGCTAGGAAAAATGAAATATTGGAACACAAAGCTTTCGTCTATTCTCTCAAGACATCTTCAGGGTAAGCTCATTATATTGGTTACAAGTGCAATTGTTATCAATGCAACACTCTTCCAAAAAGTTTTCCCTGTTATGATTGTGTCATAACTTAGAAATAGTTGGATAGGTTAGATTAGCTATTTTTCAGCCTTCTTAGACATGTTTTCATTTTGTTTGGTATTTATATTTTAATTGTTTGACATTGTGATGCCCAAATATTTTATAATTGTTGTTACATTGATTCCTTCTGGATAGGACCAGCCCTCAGATAAATATGTATTGTATATGCATCTGTTATAGCTGTGGGTTATTTTACAGTTTGAAAGTAAACAATTTATATAAAGCAAAGATGTAGTATTTTTGTATTCTACTGTTGGAATATTCTACTGTTGGACTAGATAATACCGTAGTTCGTCAGGCACCCAGCCCGAGGAGCTATATAGTATATATTATATGAAAGGCGTAGAAGTATGTGGGCAGGCATTGTGGTGTAGTTCCGCTGTGTAGGCTATCTGCCTGCCGTGACCGGAACCTCTCCGGGAGATCTGGGCCCTGGGAATCTTTTGCTTAGGACCCCTCATGGTCCTTGGTCTCTGAGTTTTCTCCCAGGCGACCTAGTCGTGTTTGAATTTATTTATTTATTTGTATTATAATTATATATTTTTGTTTTTTGTTTGGGCTTTGTGTCGAGTCGGCCACCCCCAGCTATGGGGTAGGCTATGTGCTCGAGTATACAGTATATATGCATACATACATACTGTTAAATGTTAGGAAATTGAATGCTGGGGGGTGAAATGCACAGAGTATAGAAAAGTGTTACCATGGCAATTTGCACACACTAATTGTAAAAAGCATAACAAATCATATAGTTGATGTTGACATAGGGTTGGTTGGTGATCACATGCAAAATCCTCCGGTGACTTCTAGGCAGGCCCCGACCATGTAGCTGCTTCTGTCCCCCAGCAGGAACGACACCACCTCCGCCACCTCTGTACCCCAACCAGTTATTAGTAAAACCAAGTGGATGTATAAAAAGAAGCCCACAGCTAACTCAAAGACAACTGCAGAGGTTGAAGTAACTAAACTAAAGGTTTCTAAATACCCCTGATGGTAACAAAAGCTTTAAAGTATCCCTAATAGGCTCAAAGTCGCGTCATATGTCGGAGAGGGTTAATTCCTTTATTCATATTTTTTTTTAGTTTCCTCCCTAGACCTCCATCAAGCTTAGAAAAAGACCCCCTAGACCCCCTTTCAAGATAAATTTGTAAATTTTTCGGTATAAAAATGTCCCGGCCGAAGGTCGGTTCCTCTTAAAATTGCAGGCTCGCTATCGCTCGCCAGGAAAAAAATCGACACCTAAATGGCACGAAAGGTCTTAAAATTGACAACGAAATAGGGCAAAAGGTGTTAAAATTGCCAAACTAATGGGCCGAACGTCATATAATCTCAAAACTAGTGGGGCTAAACATTAGGGAGAAGAGGGTCCAGAAAAACGGTCTGCCTGAGCCTCCCCTTAAGTCTGGATAGGTTAACCCTTTGAAGATCATGACACGTTTTAACAGTTTACTCTGGCTCTCATTAGACGATCTTATACAGCTTAGGAAGGATCTGTGGGAAATAAATGGGTAAAGACTATCTCAATAAACCCTCTGACTTCCATAGACCCTTTCTAATCTGACTAAAATCGTCTAATAATAGCCAGAAAAACAGAGAAGTGCGTCATCGATCCTCAAAGGGTTAAGGCGACAGTGGTTATTTTCTTGGTTTTATTTATTTATATATTAATTTATGTTTTAGTTTCCTTGCTAGGCCTTCATCAATATACAGTATATGAATAAAGACGTTCGGCCCATTAGTTTGGCGATTTTAAGACCTTCCGTTCCATTTCTATATAAATTTCTTCATCAATCTTAAAAAAACACACTCCCGAGACCTCCCTTCAAGATAAATTTGTACATTTTTCGATAGAAAAATGTCTCGGCCAAAAGCCAGTTTCTCTTAGAATTACAGGCTCCCTATCGCTCGCCAGGCAAAAATCGACACCTAAAAGGTACGAAAAGTCTTGATATTGATATAGAAATGGAACGAAAGGTCTTAAAATCGCCAAACTAATGGGCCTAGACATGAGTATATATATATATATATACTGTATAATTATATATATTGTATATATATATATATATATATATACATATATACACAGTATATATATATACTCTATAATTATATATACTGTATATATATATATATATATATATATTGTTACGGCTGGATCGGCAATACATATTCGGGATTCTTGATCGTAGGACAGAAATGGCTTAAGTGACAACGACACGCTCGATTCCAGTCCCAAATACTATATGCTCCAGACAACAAAAGCACCAACGCCCTACAGAGTTATCGTCTACGGTAATGAGGTACCTTAACTCGGCGAAAGTGTACAACAGGGGTAGGCTATGAGGCTAAACTCCCTCAGACATTTATAGGTTACGTTATTACTAAAGAAATGCAATACTCAAGAAACTACGTTAATATTAAGCCTCTAATAATGTAGAATAGAAGCAGGCTAAAGGTATGACAGTGAAATGCTAAATGACAAATGTACACGCCTACTTGAAAGCGCGTGCACTACACTAACTGTCCCCTACTAACATGCACTAGCATGTAGCATACAAGATGTTCATGATCCAGTAGATACCTAATAATACACATGGGAGGAACATAAACAGTAGTCACTTATTATAATAATGAATCTATACTTGGAATAACTAAAAGGTTGCAGGCAACAGTACTGCGCCGGTAGCCTACTACCGCATAGGCTACTTCGCTTCTCTCACTCTGTCTCCCCTCCGAGTCCGTATGCGCCCTACGCAACAGCACTCCGGACACAGCAGCAAAACGACAGTGCAGTTAATTGATACATGAAAGTATTAATAGTGTTGTCTTGTGTGTGAGTAATGTGTATTGTAAAGTGTTATAGATATATACTTAAAGAGAGCTGCAATGCATAGTAAAATAAAGATATATCCCACTCATCATCCCCATGTGTTCTAGCTAGCAGGCCAAGTCACAGGAACAACGAGTCCCAGCACCGAAAGCGAGAACCCAGGAGAAGACTGTAGAGAACACAAGGACAGATAAATTACGTTACTCTACTATACCGGCACTACGAGCGAGCTGTAGTCTCGGGTGCTACACTCGCTCCTGGCTCGGTATGCAAATCAAGGCTAAGTCCTCGTCCCTCTACAGACAACTCCTGGGCATGGTCGGGCTCTTACACATGGCACCAGTCTAGTCACAAATGGGATGATGAGCAGGGCATATAACTCGTGAACATGTAGAACGTTCACCAACTATCCTCATCAAGAAGATCGCTGTTCACATTAACCCCTTAAATCTAATACATGTAAATATATGCTTATCCTAAGAGTAATACGAGAGGTGAGTGCTGAAACTCCTTTAGGACCTCAAGGGAAGGTTATGCATTTAAATAGAGAGAAGAATGAAATGAGAGTAATGTCGTCAGAGAGAAAGAGTGCAACCGTGAGAAGTTGAGAGAGAGGGCAAGGGATGTTAGAATCTCAAAGGTTCTAGGCAACCTGGTCATAGAACACGCAGCCAGCCTCCAGGCAATGTGCTGTACGACAACATGGGCCCAGCCCAGGCAGGCAACAATGGACTACCAACCCTATCGCGCCTAGCTATAAGGGCAAGGCTGCCAACCAGTCCATACGTCTGGCAACCACCCGGCCGGCAGCGCGGCGCGTTGCTACCCTCTTGCTCTGAAGCCTAACTCACTCTCTCTCTCTGAATTCCCATTATCCTATCTATCAACTTCTCTATTGATACTACATATTAAATGGAAGGTCTCGACATGGCTTAAAACAAAACCCACCACTGGTTAGCACATGACGAGACCTTTGCAGAGATACAAAGAACATAGTTATAAGTTGTCACACTCAATATACATAGCGGCTGACGGTAGCCAGATCACGGGCGGTACAGTGGAGTACCAAGGAGTACAATCAGGTTGCGTTGTCCAGCACTGGGTGCGTCACAATATATATATATATATATATATATATATATATATATATATATATATATATATATATATATATATATTTATATAATATATATATATATATATATATATATATATATATATATATATATATATATATATATATATATACAGTATATATATATATATACTCTATAATTATATATACTGTATATATATATATATATATATATATATATATATATATATATATATATATATATATATATATACAGTATATATATTTATTTATTTATTTATATATTTATTCATTTATACATTTAAATATTTGTCAGCCTATTTATTATTTGTTTAGTATTTGGGATGTACACTTACCCTCTGGTTTGCCAAGTCGGGCCAGAGGGGTTAGAGACTTGTAGAGCTGCATGTCAGCCGAGTCCAGGCTTGCCATGGGTGTCGAGATGACGCCCGGCAGTATACAGTTCACCCGGATACCATGACTGGGGGGAGAAGAATTTATTAGGACATTTGGATAATGATAAAGAGGTAATGTTTAACCCATTCACTCCTTAAAGGGCTGGTCATTTGGAAAATAAAGAAATATAAGGTACTATTTAACTCCTTGATACATTGGAGGGCTGGTTTATTAGGTCATTTGGATAATAATAAAGACATATAAGGTAATATTTAACCCATTAACACCTTGGAGGGCTGGTGATGCCCATTTTGAGTCTGTTATAGGCGTGTGCATAAACCTTTAACCGTCTTGGTGGTGTAATGGTTAAGGTGTCTAAAAATCTGTGTGTGATAACCCAGGTTCGACTCCCAGTGGATCACATATATGTTTTCATTAATTTCATTGGAGGTGCTTATAGTGGTGGGGTGAAATTAATAAGAAAAAAACAAAAACATTATCGGTAGGTTCAGGGATATTTCGTAGCGAGGCCATTCTATATGTTCTGTGCCCCATGAATATTCTTTCCTCTCACTTAAACATTAGGCTACCATAGTGCGGTGGGAATATGAACATGATTAGATTAATATCCAGTATTCGAGAATGCAGACACGTGCAGAGGAGGAGTGCTGAGGGTGCCCGAGCACCTGCCCCTTTTGCCCCTTGTGCCTGGACTCGAGCATGATATCAACTTTATCAACGATTATCCTAAGGCCCACAAAAATTAGCCAATTGCCATGTATAAAATGCTACCCTCACACAGTAAATTAAATGCACAGTAGCAACATTTACTATACTTAAGCAAAATTTAGGCTGAATGCCATTACAAAAACAAATAGTTACGGTAGCGTAGTTACCCCTAAAATTATTTTTGGAACGGTTTTCTTTCATACGATTGCATTTTTATATTAATCTTGTCAATCTGGTTTGCTTCTCACTTTCAGCTGACCGATAAGGTTAAGAATATAATATTTAAATACTTAGTATAGGCTAATTATACAGAGATCTGCAAGAAACCCAGATAATATTTTCCATTTTTAGCATTCTCGAATGTTAGTGCTACGAACGTTCAAATCGTTGTTCACAAACAGCACTAGGAAGGTGAAGGGGCAAGGAAGAGGTATAGTGGCGGTGTGGTGCTCGGAGAGTGTGGAAGTGCCTGCTCTCTCTCCTGTCCACTCTCGGTTTTTCTTTGTGTGTGGGTGTGTGCTTGGTCGATCGGCTGGGACCTCGTGGAGGTTCTAGCCATGTCCAATAGTGTGGAGGGTGGTGGGGTGACCACTACTGTTTCCAAGATGGACGCCTCGACGACGGTTGGGGAAAAGCGGAACAGGGATGCCTCGCCAGATGGTGGTGGTGGTCAGGTTAGTGGGGTGAAGCAGCCGAAGGTCTCTGAAGCTCCGGTGCTGGCCCCCCCCCCCAGGTGAGTCTCCCCCGCTTATAACATTTCTGATCAATGCTGTATCTGGTGCCGCCGTGTTTTGCAATCCGTCTAAGGTTTCCCGGGCCGTGGATGCTTCTCATTTTGGGCGCTTCTGCAGGGATGGGCAGGGGATTGTGGAGTGTAGGGGTGGTGGCAAGACTTTGGTGGTGCGTCTTAGGGAGGCCGATGTCCCCCTGGTGTCACCCTCCATGGAGTCGCTGACGGCCCTGGGTGAGTGGGCGGTTCGGTGTTGCCGGGTCCGCGATCTGCAAGACTCCTCAGTATCCTATGGTTATATCGGGCCTGTGGAGTGGGATGTTACCTCCTGGAGGCTCATCGCCTTCCCGCTTGCTTCCCGGGCCGGTGATCCCCCCAAATCCCTCACTGTCCGCCTCATGTTTAACCCGGCAAGTGCGGCAAGACTTATATAAGTTTCACTGGTGCGCTGCGGAAAGCCTTATATAATCCAAGGCCTAAAAAAAAAAAACATTTAAATCAGCTCTGTATCATTTTTTTTTTTTTTTTTTTATTGCCCTTTGGCCATGCCAAATATCACTCTTCCACATCCCCTCCTTCCACCCCCCCCCCCCTTTGATTATCACCTATTCTCCCTGTTATTCCCTTATTCTTAGGTATATATTCGTGCTAACATTAGCGAGTTGCTAGCAGGGCGTGGTCAGCTGTGTTACCAAGCGTGGGAAAGAGCGAGAGAGAGACTACCACGCAACAGTGTCTCTCCAGCCGTCTTCACGGCTGGCTGGCTGGCAGGCTGCCTGAGCCATATGTTATGTAACTCCCGGCCTCTATCGCCGATTTTGACCATCCAAACGCTGTTTCCACTTGTTTTATTGCTGTAACAGGTTAATACCTTTATAATCAACGTAAAAAATAGGCGCATATGGATAAGTATTAACCTAAGACGTGCGCATGGGGGGTATGAAACACCACACTCCTGTGCGCACGTATTTGAGCTGTTCCCATCACTAACATCGTTATTTTACCTTAAATAGCATTAATACTTATCCATATGCGCCTATTTTAGGTTGATTATAAAGGTATTAACCTGTTACCGCAATAAAATAAGTGGAAACAGCGTTTGGATGGTCAAAATCGGCGATACAGGCCGGGAGTTACATAATTTATGGCTGAGGCAACCTCCCTCCCGTCCACTTTTCCCCGCGTCTGGAGAGAGACTGTCGATCGATACTCTCTCTCTCTCTCTCTCTTGCACTCGCTTGGTAACAGTGATGACAATGCCCTGCTTGCAACTCGCTAATGTTAGCACAAAAATAGACCACAGAATAAGGGAATAACAGGGAAAATAGGTGATAACTGAAGGAAGGAGGGGATGTGGAGGAGTGATATTTGGCATGGCCCAGGGGCAAAAAAAAAAAAAAAAGGGTTCAAGTTTTTTTTGGGTGTTTCAAAAGGATTTTTTTAGGCCCAGGATCTTAAGAGTCTTCCCGCAGTCGCCCGGGGAAACTCTTAAGAGTCTTCCCGCACTTGTCGGGTTAATGATATTTATGGTACGATGACGATTTGAGTTTAGGAAACAGTCTAAATACCTCCGCACAGGGAGGGGTGGCCAATACCCCACCTACGCAGCGGAGAGGTTAAGGGTCCGCTCCCAGTCCGTATGAGATTTAGCTCAGTATCGTATCCCGTCTCTCGGTATCATTTCCCCATGCTTAGGTGTTACGACTGCCACCAGTTCGGTCATGGGTCCACCTTCTGCAGGAGCTCGGTCAGGTGCTCCATGTGTAGCGGGGGTCACCAGTTCCGCTCCAAGGGGGGTGTGCGGTGCGAGCTGGACCCGTTCTGCTACCTGTGCCTCGGCGATCACCGTGTTGTGTCTCGTACATGCCCGATTTATGGCAGAACGGTGGAGCTTCACTGTGCGGTTTGTGAGGATGGGGCCTCTGTGCTGGACGTCAACCGCGAACTGCGCGCGCTTCCGGCCCGGTATCGTCGATCGGCAACCGCCCCCCGGGGGCCCGCGGCGTCGCCTCGTCCGTCGTCGTCGCGCCTTGGCTCGGCGCCCGTCCGCGGTCCGTCGTGGGACACGCCGCGCCACGTCAGTGCTCCCCTCCCCGTCGTACGGATGTCTCGCTCACAAATCTCTTCACCGCTTTCACCGCCCCTGATGAGGACGAGTCGGTGGTGGTTCAGACGCGTCACCTTCGGTCGCCGTCTCGTCCGTGGTTGTACTCGCAGGCTGTTAGTCGCCCTCCCGCCCTGCCTCGTGATCGTGTTGCTCGCCATACCAATCCGCGTCGCCGCCGGTCCGCCGCTCGGGATCATTCGGGTGCGCTGTCCGACGTTTCCGTCCCGTCGGAGATGGACGCCTCCACCCACCGCCGTCCGGATCATCCGTCCCTTTGTCGCTCTTCATTTCCTACCTCTTCTCGTCCCTCCTCTCCTCCTGGTGTTTCGGGCCCTCTCCCACTGTCTCCTTGGAGGCTCTCCTCTGCTTACTTATTGAAGCTATCTCCTATCTCGCTGGTGTTGCCCCTCAGGATATTTGTGAGCAGTTTATGCCTCGGTTTCTCAGTCTCTCGGTCTCTTCATAGGCTCCCTTCCTCGGAGTCTCTCTTTGGTTTTCTGGAATGCCCGCTCGTTGCTCCGGAAATCTCAGGATTTCAAGGTTTTCCTCGACGGGCTGTGACCCGTCATGGTCGGGGTTTGTGAGACGTGGTTTGCCCCTGCCACGCGTTTTCGTCTCCGGGGTTACTCCCCCCTTCGTGCGGACCGGCCCAGGCGGGTTGGGGGTGGTTTGGCGCTCATGGTCCGTGAAGACGTACCGTGTCAACCTCTGCCCCTGCAGCCGTTCAGGGGAGGTGTACTGGAGGTTTTGGCACTTCGCCTTGAGTTAGCGAGGGGTTGGTCCTCGGTTCCGTTAGTTTATAATCCCTGTCTCTCTGTCTCTCTTGCTGAACTTGATCACTTTTTTTTTTTTTTTTTTTCTATGTGATTGAGGGAGGCAAAAGGCATAACTGCCTATAGCGAGTGCCTCCCCCATAGTTGAAAGAGTGACAGGGCCAAAATCAAGGGACGTTCGAGCCAAAATGCCTGGACACACGGAGTTTGAAGAAATTTAAGTCATAGGAAGAGGGAAAGACTGATTCTGGGAGAGAGTTCCAGAGCTCAGATGTTGAGTAGAAGAAAGTTTGAGAGTAACGTTTCACTCTTGGGTTGGAGAGTTGCACAGAGTAGGGTGGGATTGAGTTGCAAGACGGGTACCACGTGCCCTACGTAAAGGAGGTGGTATGCACTGGGATAGCTCTGAGGAACACTGATATTATAGTAGCGATAGAATAGCGGAGAGATGCAACATTGCGGCGGAGAGAGAGAGAGAGATTGCAGAGAGGTGGTGAGACGGGAGTTAATGATACGAAAGGCCTTCCTTTCAACTTTGTCTAGGAGAGCGGTGTGAGAGGAACCTCCCCACACATGTGAACAATACTCAATACAAGGGCGCACTATGCCCCTGTACAGAGCAAGAAGCTGTGCAGGGGAAAAGAACCCCCTAAGGCGGTTGAGCACACCCAGCTTCTGGGAGGCTGCCTTAGCAAGACTGGTAATATGGTCCTTCCAAATGAGAGCAGAAGAAAAAGAGACACCAAGAATATTGAGAGAAGATGAAGGGTTGATTTTTGTATTGTTGAAGAATAAGGGATAGTCCGCTGGGAGATCCTGACGGGTAGATACATGGAGAAATTGGGTTTTGGAAGCATTAAAGTTAACAAGGTTTTCTCTGCCCCAATTGGAAATAGTATTTAGATCAGAATTTAAGAGTTCTATGGCTTCATTACGTTTGTCGTTGAGGGATTGCTGGCTGGGGCGTTCTGAAAAACTAATGGAGTAGTGTAAGGTTGAGTCGTCTGCGGAATGGATGGGAATTAAGGTACAGTTAAGGAGATCATATATAAGAAGAGAATAGGAGTACACCGGAGTTTATAGGGTGAGGAAGTGAACAATGGCCGTCCACAACCGCAGCTATGGAACGGCCGGAAAGAAATAGAGACAAAGGCACAGATGGAGGGATAGAAACCGAAGGAGGGTAGTTTAGAATTAAAGATTTATGCCAGACTCTATCGAAGGCTTTCGATATGTCTAGTGCAATAGAAAAAGTCTCACCGAAGTCCCGAAAGGATGACCAAGAGTTAGTAAGATATGAAAGAAGATCACCAGTAGAGCGACCCTTAACCTCTCCGCGGCGCACAGGGGGTTTTCTACAGGGTAAGACTGTGCGCACCTATGATGATTTTGGGACCTATTGCCAATTTCGATAAAAAGTACATCATCGTGTAGGGAATGTTTGCGTGCATCGGCCCATATATATTTGACCCCCCAAAAAATGTCTGGGGGGGGTAGGGGAACGGTCCGTAGTTGAAAAATGTGGAGCGAATGGCACCGCGCGGCTAGATTGTCATCGAGCGGCGAGATTTCCCGGCCGAATTTTCACGCGCCCAGGGGATAGAAGGAGAGGGAGGAGGAGGTGGGTTACCGCGTATTATCACGTATATCTCCTTTTTCGAGCCCTTTTAGGCTATTTAGAGTATGTATACGTGTGTAGGGCACCCATATAACAATGAATATGCCTCATAGTGACCAAAAATTGCAATATATAAGGGAATTATAAGATAATTTTTAGGCGGGAATGAAGATGTGTTGGAGGTTTGGCGGCAATTTATGAGCTGAGAGTGTGGTTTACGCCATACATATCACGTATATCTTGTACGTAGAGCACTGTCATGCTATAATACAGACTTGTACGTATGTATACGTGCCATATATCAAAATATATACCGCATATAAACCAATTCATGCGATATTTACGCACATTATCAATGAGTTTCTATGCGTGAACCAAGGTGTGAGTGAGTTGTGGTGGGAATGCAAGGGGGAGAGGGTGTGTTACGCCATAAATATCACGTCAATCTTGTATTTAGAGCACTCTCATGCTATAATAAAGACGTGTACATATGTAGGCGTCCCATATAACAAGGAATATACCGCATATAGCCCAATTGATGCGATATTTACGCAAATTGTGAATGTGTTTCTAGCAGACGGAAGCCTGAAAGGGTGGGTGGGTGGGAGGGAGGCATGCAGGGGTGCAGTGAGTGAGTGAGTGAGTCGTGGAGAGATGGAAGTCAGGCAGATCTCTAGATAGATAACCAGCTTTGTGATAATTGTGGAGGCGCCCCAGGCGTATTGATGTTTGGTATTTTGACCCTTATGTCTACCAGATGGCTGGTGTTCGTTGCCATCAACAGGTCTACAATAACATGAGTCAGGAATGGAGAGAGAGAGAGAGAGAGAGAGAGAGAGAAACTGAGACATGCGTATGTCGTACGTATAAATGGACTTCAGAATTGCATTTTTATGCAAGCAGACATTGCATTTTAGACACATGTGAAGTACCACAGAAACATGTAGGCCATTGACTGTAAATAAAGTACTATATTTATAGACCACCAGCGACGGTGCTGAGTAAACACAGGCAGATTGCCTTTTGTGATAGAGGGCTAAATATAGACTGGTGTCTCCTTACACTTGCGAAAGGGTAGATTGCCACCAGAGAAACGTTTACTTATTTATTTCGAAGTAATATGCAATCTAAATGTATATTCGAGACCTACTGCAATTATTTGTATGACAGTCATGACTATGTATAATCCAATATACGCGCGTAGGCGAGACATAAGAAAGCTGGTTGAGCAATTTTCGACACCCACACAGTTATTATTCATTTTTATTTACAATATTATACAATACAAATGTATTTGTGAAGAGTATTTTATCCATTATTGTATTTATACCAATTTTGTTCCCAGACAGAGCTGCTGTAGCTGGAGCATCAAGGAGCGGCAAGGGTCACCTCGTGACCGCTTGACCGTGTGAAAATGAGTGGAGTCACACTGAGAGGGGCAATTTTGCTGAGTGTTTGGGCAATTTTTGACAGAATAAAGTTATATAATTACTAATTCTTGACAGAGACAAACTATTATGAACCTTGGCATGATATAATTGATAATCCCATCAATTTACAAACGTAAATTGGTGGGATAATTCATTTTCTTTTGTATATTGTCATTTCGATTGTAGACACGAAGTTTTGAGTGATATTTGGTATGAGCTCCTGTGGCATGGTTGGTAAGGTCGCGGACTGGAAAACTCAATGTGTCGTAGGGTAGTGGGATCGAATCCAGGAGGGGGTTATGGGGAAGGTTTTATATTGTCTAGAAAAAATTTTATAAATTTTTTTTTTTACAAGATCATGCCATTGTATTCAAACAATATGAAATATTCATAGAATATATCATATTGTAAGAATACAATGACATGACCTTGTTTTCTTTTTTCTTTTTTTTATTGTTTTATTTTATTATCATAGTAGGTTTGACAGGATTTATTGAAACATATTTATTTTTGTACAATTCATTTGAGGTAAGAAAATAATTATATACACATTACTTTGGCTAATAACAAACATATATATTGATATACTAAAAAAATAAGGCATATTACATGTAAATCTTTGAAACTTATAAACTAAATAATGAAACATACAATTATATAATGTAAAAGCTATATCACAGGGACATCTTTGGAACTTATACATTATATAATATATATGTTACATTATGAGGTAGCGTGATCAATTAGGTCAGGTCAGGTAAGGTAGGGCGCGAGTCCAGGGCAGGGCAGGGCAGGGGGCGAGTCCAGGGCAGGGCAGGAGGCGAGTCCAGGGCAGGGCACGGGGCGAGTCCAGGGCAGGGCAGGGCAGGGGCCGACACTCAGTAGTTCTTGAAGGTGTGGTAGTCCCTGAAGCAGTCACCCAGGCAGAGTGCAACTTTGCACTCGGCGCACATTGAGGTGACTCTTTTGGTGACATGGGGTTTCCTGACACTGGAGCTGCAGACGGTGCACTGCACCTGCCTGTGACGAGTGCCAATCAGCTCGGTGTTGGTTGGGTAGTGTCTTTCGACACCCAGCTGGATGCGGTCAGGAACGTGATCCCCACGCCATGCCGTACGTCTGTGAGTGGTGGTGCCATACTTCTCCAGGAGTTGGTAGGAGACGTTGTACACGAACTCCCGGAATTTCAGCTTCTGGTTTGGGGCCATATCCTTTTTCACCAACCACAAGTTGTAGGCGTTCAGCATCGTTATGTTAACTAGGTGGAGGAAGAGCTTGTGATACCACTTCACAGTCTTCCTCAGACACTCAACGCCTGACAGCTGACAGTCAGACTTGTCCACCAGGCGCATGTTTTTTGTGTAGTCCACTACCATGTCGGGCTTGTAGATTGTCTTCCTGGTTCGGTAGTGGATTTTGCCAGAATCCACCTGGGCACCTGTGTGGACGGTGGAAAGCAGGTGGACGTCTCGCTTATCCTTCCACTTCAGGGCTATCAGTTTCCCACACTTCTCGAGCTGCTTGTATTTCTGCCCCTTTCGTCGCCTTCTTCGCACATGCCTCTCGCGGTGTTCCTGGGCCAGGTCGTCTTCTGAAGGTGTGTCACTGGAGGAGGCATCTGTGAGAGGAATGACATCACCTGTGAACTTTGGCATAAACTTTCTTGTCTTTCTGACAGTCCCACATGACCCCGTTTGGTTGTCATAAAGAAACTGGCAGAGAGCAGGAGAAGTATACCAGTTGTCAGTGTAGATGATGTGGCCTTTGCCCAGGTAAGGTGCCAACATTTTCCTGACGATGGCACCTGACATGCCCATGGGGTCATTGGCAGCGGCTTTCGGTACGTCAATGTCAGTTCCTGTATACACGATCATGTCAAGCACTATTCCAGTTTCACAGTCGCACAACACGAAGAGCTTGATTCCGAACCTATGCCTCTTCAAGGGGATATACTGCTTGAAAACAAGACGTCCTTTGAAGAGCACAAGCGACTCATCAATCACCAAATTGAGGAAGGGGTAAAAGTATTTCCTATACCTCTCCAACAACATGGTGAACACATCCCGAACTTTCCATATCCTGTCAATCCTGTTAGGATTTTCGTTGTCTGCAAAGTGCATAAATCTTAGCAGCAACAAAAATCTGTCACGAGTCATGAACTTATTGAAAGTTGGGGTGGCGATGAGAGGGTCGTGCTTCCAATAGTGTTGCAACACATGCTTCTTGATCAGAGGCATGAGGAACAACAAGGCAAAGAACGTCAGAAATTCTTCCACAGTCGTATCCACCCAGCCTCGTATTCTCGCTTTTGGAGAAAGGACGTCCAATCTGCCAAACACCCACCTGTAGTAGGCGTTTGTTTGGGCAACGATGTACGTCATTACCTCCATGTCGAAAAAAGCGAGGAAGAAGTCGCTTTCGTTCGCTTGATCATCACAGGGCCAGTCGTCAGTTGTTCCTGACGTCCCAGGATTGAACTGGGGCACGTCAGGTACAAAATTGACCCCGTCAGACCAATCGAACGAAGGCAGCTCAGGGATCGGAATGTCGTCTGCGTCTGCTTCATCGTCTGAAATATCGCTTCCATGGTCGCGATACAGCACTTCATCATCATTACCCTCCTCTTCACTTGACAGACGATGCCCTTCCTCATTTTCGTCACCGACGTCGGACTCACTCCCACTGTCCACTCCCAAATCCCCCCACCCTTGGTCCCGTGCTAGGGCTTCGTCGTCGAAACCCGGGCTGCCAATGTCCTGCGAATCACCATCAAACAGCAGGGCGGCATACTTAGATGGTGTCAGAGTTTTCCGGGTCACTTTGGCACGTGCGGGAGTCTTATGGACAGGGACAGCAGAGGTGGTGGCAGGGGCGGCGGCGGCAGGGGCAGCAGTGGTGCGTGGCCTTGATGGCAAGATGATGGTGGTGCCTGTCGCCCTTCTCTCTGTTCCTTGGGCAGGGGCGGCAGGGGCGGCAGGGGCAGCAGGGGCGGCAGGGGCGGCAGGGGCAGCAGGGCCGGCAGGGACACCAGGGCCAGCAGTCGCTTTCCCAGTCGCTTTCCCTCTCCCTTTCCCCTTCCCCTTCCCTGTTCCTTGGGCAGGGGCGGCAGGGGCGGCAGGGGCAGCAGGGGCGGCAGTGGCGGCAGGGGCAGCAGGGCCGGCAGGGACACCAGGGCCAGCAGTCGCTTTCCCAGTCGCTTTCCCTCTCCCTTTCCCCTTCCCCTTCCCTGTTCCTTGGGCAGGGGCGGCAGGGGCGGCAGGGGCAGCAGGGGCGGCAGGGGCAGCAGGGGCGGCAGGGGCAGCCGGGCCAGGGGCGGCTGGTGGTGTTGGTGGTGGTAGGGGCACTGTGGCTGGCGTACGGGTTCTTTTCCCTACGCCCGTGCCTTTCATTTTTCCTGCCCGCAGGTAATGCAGCCCTAGGGCGGCCTCCTGCGTCGCTGGTACCGGTGGCAGGGGTGGCAGTGGTGGCAGTGGTGGTGGTAGTGGTTGTTGCAGTGGCCTGGGTCGTGGTGGCAGTGTCCCGAAAGACCAATGACCTCTGTGCCATTGCCCTGCTTGCACGTGTTTTTCGTGCTTTGGGTGCTGGTGATTCGTCCTCTGAGCTGTAGGGCGTGTCGTACTGGTAGCTAGGGTCTTTGGCAGCCACCCTCTGCCTTCCACGGCGGCTAACACACCACCAGAAGGAGGGCTGGTTGTGTCATCAGGGAGCGAGCGTGAGGGACGTGTAGGCTCCATGACTAGTGCGTGGTTACTGGCGCGGTGGTGCTTGCACGAGTGCGGGGCGAGTGTTTGGCGGGGTGGTATCGAGAGTTGACATGTAGTACTATACCCACACCAATTTTCAGCCGCCTGGCTATAAACGCGCGGTTTTGGTACGTGTTCAAAGTCTCTGCTCTTAAGAGTCTCCCCGCAGTGCGCCGGGGGAACTCTTAAGAGTCTCCCCGCAGCTCCCGGGTTAAGGAAGCCATACTGGCGATCTGAGAGCAGATTATGAGAAGAGAAATGCTTAAGAAATTTGGAAGCAAGAATAGTTTCAAAAACTTTAGAAAGACAAGAGATAAGAGCAATTGGACGATAGTTGGAGGGTTGAGAGCGGTCACCCTTCTTTGGGACAGGTTGAATGTGAGCAAACTTCCAGCATGAAGGGAAGACGTTAGAGGATAGACAGAGACGAAAGAGTTTGCCTAGGCAGGGAGTCAGCACGGAAGCACAGTTTTTGAGAACAACAGGAGGAACACTACTTCGATCAGCTCCCTTCGCCGGTGCTGGTCATGGGTGATTTTAACGCCAGGCATGGATGTTGGAAACCGGATCATCCGCTTCGTTCCCGTAATGCCTCTGGCTCTTCCCTCTTCCAATTTCTTCTCGGCTCTGCCCGTTTCTCTCTTCTCTCTCCCTCCGGTTTCCATACCCGGTTTGATCCTCACTCTGGTTTGGCCTCGGTTTTAGACTTGTGTCTGGGCGATGCCCCTTTTTGGGGTGCGACCTATTCTCTTGGTCCCTACCTTGGTAGCGATCACTTGCCTCTTGTCGTTGGGTTTCCAGTCCTTTCCTTGAATCTTCCCTGTCCTACTCGCCCTCGGTGGCGCTCTTCGGTGAGGGGCTGGCCGGTGTTTGAGGAGGCTCTCTCCCTCCCTTACCCGGCGGTGGGTCTCCCCCTCGAGGTAGCGGCGGGCTCCTTTTCTTTGTGGCTGGTATCCGCCGGCCGCCAGGCTTTCTCTTTGACAGACCGTCGCAGGGTGCCCCATTGCGGAGTGCCTTGGTGGACCGATGCTTGTCGTGGGGCAGTGAAGGCCAGGCGTCAGGCATGGTCTACCTGGCGTCGCTGTCTCTCCGAGGCGAACAAGCTACGGTACCGGCGCCTGGCCGCGAAGTGTACCCGTGTCTTGGTAGCCGCGCGCCGCTCGGCCTGGTCGTCCTTTGTCTCTTCTCTCTCCTTCTCCTCCTCTGCCACGTGCACGTGTAGGTTCCTGTCCTCTATGAAGGGTCGTGCTTCCTCGTTCTCCTTTCCTCTTCGCCGGGATGGCGTGGCTCTCCTGACTGATCTCTCCAAGGTCGATTTCCTTGCTTCTTTCTTTTCCTTGCTGCTTAGCACTCCTGTCCCTCTCCCTGCTTCTGCCCCTCCTGGTCTCTCTCTTCCTTTCACTTCTCGGGAACTTTCTTCTGCCCTCTCGGCTCTTTCGCTCCGTAAAGCTGCCGGGCCTGACCTGGTCCCTTATGAGTTCCTCCGCTCTCTCCCTCCTTCTTATTCCGCTGTCATGTTGGATCTCTTCAATCGTAGCTGGGCGGATGGGGTCTTCCCGGGTGCTTGGAAGGAGTCTATCCTCCTCCCTTTCCCTAAACCCGGGAAGGACCTCTCCAGTCCTTCTGGTTACCGCCCCATTGTACTCCTTCAGTGTGTGGGTAAGCTCATGGAGCGGCTAGTTGGTGCTCGTCTTCAGTGGTGGGCTGAGTCTCAGGGTGCGCTGTTGGAGGAGCAGTGTGGCTTCCGTCCTGGCCGGGGCACGCTGGACGTCCTCCTGCAGTTGGAGCACTTGGTACACGACACTTACAGACGTCGTGGAGTCATGCTGGCCCTCTTTGTGGATTTGGCGGGTACTTTTGACTCTGCTTCTCATTTGGGAATCTTATATAAACTCTCTGGTATGGGTGTCTCGGGTGTTCCGTTATCTTGGGTGCGCAGTTTTCTGTCGGGTCATTCCTTCTCGGTTTCGGTGGGGGGGGGGGGGGGGGGGGGGGGCTGTCCACGCCGTGTCCCGTCCGTCGTGGGGCTCCCCAGGGCTCGGGCCTTAATCCCTTCTTTTTTAATCGACTGCTGTCTGACCTCCCCCGTCCCCCTGGTACGTCCCTTTTGGCATATGCGGATGATCTATCCTTGGTCTGCACGGCTCCTACGCTGTTAGAGGTGCAGGAGTGCCTGCAGGCCGGGGTGGATGACCTGCTCCGGTGGTTTGCAGACTGGGGTTTTGCCGTCAATGCGCAGAAGTGCGCATTGATGTGCTTCACCCATCAGCGCAAGCTCCCCTCCATCCTCCTTGCGGGTACGCCGGCCCCGTTATGTACGCAACATACATTTCTGGGACTCCGACTCGATGGCCCCATTTTAACCTGGAAGCATCATATAGAATATTTGCGGTCGTCGTGTATGAAGCGGCTCGATATCATGAAGAGCTTGGCGGGTGTTTATTGGGGCGCGAATCGGGAAGTCCTGCGTTTTTATTCGGCGTACGTGCTAAGTAAAATTAATTACGGTTGCTCCGCCTACGGCTCGGCCTCCCCCATACAAACGGCTGGATGTGGTGCAGCACACGGAGCTGCACATTGCGTTGGGGGCCTTCCGCTCGTCGCCGGCGGTCTCTCTCCACGCGGAGGCGGGTCTTCTTCCCCTTGCTTTGGACCGTCATCACCTTAACGTCACCACCCTCCATCGTGCCCTATCATTTTCACCTGCTCATTATTATAGCCTCCTCATCTCTCATGCCCATGTTTTGCCTCACGCTCCCTCCTGGCCTGTCCGTTCCCGTTCCCCTTTCCTCGTCCGTGCCCTTCTGTCCTCCTCCTCCCTCTCCTTGCCCCTTCCGTCCCCTTCACCCACCCCCTCAGTCTCCCCTTTTCCCCCCCGCTCTGCCCTGTCCTCTATGTTTCACCTTTCCCTTCACGTTCCCTTCGTCAAATCTCAGGATAGCACCCGTGCCCCCTCCCTTCTCCTAGAACTTGTCTCCCTCCGCTATAGTACTCACTTCCCTATTTACACGGATGGCTCCCACACCTCCTATTTGCCATCCTTTAAGCTTTAATTTTCATTCGCGATTTCCTCCCCCCCCCCCCCCCCAGTCAATAGTCATATTTTCAGATTCACTATCCTCCCTTGCCCTCCTCAGCTCCCAGCACCCTGTCTCACATTGCTCCCTTGTATGTCAGACCCATTCTCTCCTTTGGTCCCTCGGGCAGTCCGGCTTTTCCCTCCATTTTCAGTGGGTTCCCTCCCATGTCGGTATCCGGGGTATCGTAATTGTTGATTCTGCGGCTTCACTTGCACACTGCTCCCCTGCCCTTGAGCCCCTCCCTCTCCCTCCCTCCTCCGTTTCCAGGCTAGCTTTTGCCCATTGCCGGATGCTCTGGGATGCCTCCCTCAGAGGTGAGGTCTCCCACACTGCCCTTGGTCAGTACAGGCTAGATTCTAATTCCCCTCACCCTTGGTCCCGTTCCCCCTTTGCCCCCTTGACACAGCCCTGGTCCGTCTCCGCATAGGCCAATGTTGGGCTGGCCTCTCACCTCTTCCGTCTACGACTGGTGCCTGACCCTTTCTGCCCATGGTGCCGGACGGTGGATGAAACGGTAGAGCACTTCCTTCTTCACTGCCCTCGCTTCTATTCCCATAGGACCCTCCTCCGCTGCAGCCTCCGCTCCTTTGGGGTCACTGACTTTACCCTCCCTGTCCTGCTGGGGGGCCGTGGGCTGGACCCGGCCCTCCGTGACCGGGTGCTCCAGCACACCAAGATCTTCTTGCGGCGTTCGGGTCGTCTCGGCTGCCTGTGATTCCCTGCCTGTGTTGGTCTGCGGCAGGGCTAATTGGGCCTGCCCACACAGCCCTACAACCAACAATCAAGATCAAGGAGGTATAGTTGTAAAGTCAGTGAAAATAGGCTAGCCTAAAACAGATCGGATGCGGAATACCCTGAGCCGACCAGGCCAAGTGGGATATCTCTATTGGTCTAACTGGTAAGGTGTCTGCCTCACAACCCAAGGGTTGAGAGTTCGAGCCCCCACCAGGGCTTGATATTTTCGGGAGGCTATTCCCGCATCTAACGAAGTTTAGGTATGCTGGTAAAATTGTTCAGATGGTTGAGAGTAAGATCGGAGCTCCATAAATCCTCTTTCGGGTATGGTGTAAAAACCTAATTCCTACAGGACAAGGAAGGGGATAGGAGAGAGGAGGGAGTACATGTGAGACGCGCTTGGGTTGGGTTGTGGAGTTGCCAACTGGGCAGTTAGTAGGTGCGTGTATGCACCGCTCAGTGAAGTTGACTCACCATTCCCGTTCATCTCTCGGTCAATTCGGCTCAAGCTTGTTCCTCTCGGTTCGTTCCTCTCTGTTCGGAGCTTTCGCTTCCCGGAAGGTGAAGTAGTGTAAAGTCAGTGAAAATAGGCTAGCCTAAACAGATCGGATGCGGAAATACCCTGAGCCGACCAGGCCAAAGGGGATATCTCTATTGGTCTAACTGGTAAGGTGTCTGCCTCACAACCCAAGGGTCGAGAGTTCGTGCCCCCACCAGGGCTTGATATTTTCGTGAGGCTATTTCCGCATCTAACAAAGTTTAGGTGTACTGGTAAAATTGTTCAGATGGTTGAGAGTAAGATCGGAGCTCCATAAATCCTCTTTCGGGTATGGTGTAAAAACCAATTCCTACATAGTCTGGTAGGTTTATCATTTCTCTCTCCATATATATATATATATATATATATATTTATATATTACATTTGTCGATGGTGTTGATAAACTGCAATCTCCGCTCCACAAACGGATAGGCAGCAAGGATAAGGCATGCAGTACCCTATCCTATAGCCTATAGTCTATTCGCTGTATGGAGGATGCCTTTATAGGCACATGGACCTTTTTTGTTTTATCTGTGTTTTTCCTTCCTCAGTTCATTGTCTTTAAAAAAAAAAAATAGGCGAGAAATCACAACCTCTATCCTCGGTAACTTAAAAAGGGCTAGAGCAAATTGGCTGTCAATTTCAACATCTATTCCTGGGCTGACTCTTCCCAAATGGTAGAAATATTAACTCGATTACTCTAGTTGTTTTTGAGTTACAGATGATAGAGGTTATGATTTATCGCCTACTTACAGCGAATAGACTAAAGGACTGCCAGTGTATTTTTGAAAGTTAGGGAAACAAAACTGGTAGAAGTATTTACAGAATTACTTTGTTTATAGTGATGCAAGTTATTGATTTATAATGCAATAATGATTGAATAATCAATAAACACTATGGAGAACATATGAAGTTGAGCTGTGGTGGTCAAGTGGTGAGCATGCTCGCGTGTGAATCTGAAAGACCCGGGATCGAATCCCTGCCACGGCGGACATTTAGTAGGTGCGGTAGTACGTCCTAGCATGTTTCACATGCTTGCACCCAGTCAGGGGACATCCTGACGACGTATACAGACTAATAAACACACATAACAAAGCCACTCCAACACCTTCCTCTCTCTCCAACACCCCTTCTCCCCTCTCAACACTCTTCTCTGAGCTAGTGCCGATAAAAAATGGCATGGTCAGTCCTGTAAAGAATCGTAAGGTTCAGAGTCATAAAGATTCCAGGACGAGCTCATTAGCGGCGGATCCCCAGATCGACCGTGGTGATTGTCACCTAAACATCTACAAAAGTACAAAACAAAAAAAGTATAGTCTATTCGCTGTAAGTAGGCGAAAAATCATGACCTCTGTCCTCTATAACTCAAAAAGGGCTGGATCAAATTGGCTGTAAATCTCCACATCTTTTCCTTGACTGACTCTTCCCAAATGGTAGAAATATTAGCTCGATTACTCTAGCCCTTTTTGAGTTACAGAGGATAGAGGTTATGATTTCTCGCCTACTTACAGCGAATAGAGTAAAGCTGCAGTGCTCATCTCCATTCCTGATCCATTGCCTTTTGGAGCCTGCTGTTATCAACCCAATACAGGCGGCCAGGGGCTACTGCATTTTTGTGGGTTACCACACTTTGCTTCCCTAGAGGCCGAGGGGATCTCACAACTGTCCATTAACACTAGGTAGCCTACCTATTTCGCGCTTAGGTGAACAGAGGCATTGCGTGTATGGAGACTGCCCATCATGTCTCGCTCTCCCTGGGAATCAAACCTGGGACCTTCTGGTTATGAGCCAGATGCATTAGCAGCATTACCACTACACAGGTCACTTGTCACTTGGTCACTTGGGTGATGGCTCACTTTTTGGGCGATTTTTGCATGTATTAATTATTTTTCTAGTTTCCTCCCTAGACCTCCATCAAACTTTCAAAAAACATCCATTAGATCCCCCTTCTAGATTAATTTGTATATTTTTCGGTAGAAAAATGTCCCAGCCGAAGGCCGGTTCTTCCAACATTACAGGCTCGCTATCATTCGCCCAGGGAAAAAATTGACACCTAAATAGCACGAAAGGTCTAAATATTGACGAAGAAATGGGGCAAAAGGTCTTAAAATCGACTTACTAATGGGGCAAACATCTTAACATCTGATAAGTATTGGGGGTAAGCATGAGGGAGAAAAGGGTCCAGAAAACCGGCCCATGTCCCCTTAAGATTAAGAACACTACAAGGTCACTTCAAGAACAGTGATATGCTATATTTAAATATTTATAGATACGGTAGGGTATTCATAGAATCATAGATCAAAATAGTATGAAAAAAGGCTACAAGGACTCACCGTATCAGTTCAACAAAGATAGATAAGAATATAAATGTCCACTTTGGTGTGAAGATTGCAAAAACCTAATCGGTGCTGCTCAAGGCTAGGGCCCTACGATGCCCGTGAAAGTGGAAACTACCTTCTACATGTTATTTATGAGTATGAGTATGTTGGTATATAATATAATTATGTACATGTATTTAAAAAAAAGCTAGTGATGAAATGTTTCTTTTTCCTTGTTCAATTTAACACTTCATTGGTATAAGTTTGGTGTCAGTTATGCATCTGAATCTGAAACAATTTAAGCTGCGTGTATATTTAATTAATTCACTAGTAGCTAGGTGCCCCTTTTTTCAGTTTGAGCATGCACCTACCCTTAACCAAGTCTCTGCATGGGCCTGCGAGAATGGATAATAAGTCGTAGGCGTATGCATAAACCTTTAACCGTCTTTGTGGTGTAATGGTTAAGGTGTCTATTAATCTGTGTGTGATAACCCGGGTTCGAACCCTGGTGGATCACATATATGCTTTCATTAATTTCATTGGTGGTGTGGTGAAGTTAATAAAAACTAGATTTGGGGAAAACTCGCTATTTATTAGCAATGTTATACGATCCTTTCACTCATATTTAGACAACTCATAACTCAATTCATATTTGTGACACGACCTTTGTATATGCCTGTACAAGGAGCTGTTAGCTGTGGTCCAGAGGCAAGACCACAGGAGTCCTTATCAATAGATAAGGTAAATATGCTGATTAATCATTACATTCCTATATTAACAACTTGCTAACCTAAACACCAGGAGACCCCTGGACTGGAGTTATGCACGATTATTCACTCGTCATGTATTATTATTCACTCGTCATTCAGGATTATTCACGCTTTCATCATGGGTTATGCATTCTCGGAAGACGAGGTGCGGTTGAACCTAGGCATGACGGCAATCCCACGAAGAGAGAACTCGACAGACAAGTCGAAGGGTGAGGTCCATCACCACGCTCTCACACACCCCTTTCACCATTCTCACCATTTCATCACTTCACCTGATTTGATTCCTGACTGTGTTCCTGCATACTTATAAAACAATAAAGGAAAGGCTGATCGCATGGGTTGATTAATTCCAGAATCCTAATATGTCTATAAACTATTAGTGGTGGCAGTTTTCTACAAACATTATTCATCACAGAGAGGCCTACTGAAGATTCCACCTCAACACGGTGTCATCGGAGTAAAGAACCTCACAGCAATGTAGCACTTTTTTTCCTTTGGCAGCACTGCCGAGACCTGGGGTGTGGGTTTCAGTGCACGGACGGACGTGCTGACGGTCGGAGGTGGGCCCTCGCGGTCCCGCCAACTGACACTTGATTTCTACAGCTTTTACAGGCTTTTAAAGCCTGTAAATTGTTGTAACTTGCCAAACGTAGTACTACGTTTCCCGCACCGAATGGGTTAAGGGAGCCCACCTTGCTTTTTTTCTCTTTCTCTCCCTCTCTCTTTGGCTTGTATCTATTCAGCCTACTGTTTTAAGACGTTTACCCCATCTAGGTGTCAATATTTTCCCAGCGAGTGGTAGCGAGCCAGCATATATATATTTTTGTTTTGACAGCAAGCTAAATTTGTATATTTTTCGATAGAAAAATTTCTCCGGCGAAGCCAGATTTCTCCATACAATGCTGGCTCGCTATCGCTCGCCAGGAAGAAATCGACACCTGGATGGGGATAAACGTCTTAAAACAGTTGGCTGAATGGGGCCGAATGGATACAAGCCAGGGAAAGAGAGAAAAGAAGAGAAAGATAAAGAAGCCGGTGACCCCTTTTATCTCCATAAATGCGTCTAATGTCAGCCAAAGGGAACATAAAGCGTCATCGTGATGAAATGGTAAATGTTGTTTACGTTCCCCCTAGCGGCCTAGCCAACAAAAGCTGGGATGTCAAGTTAACCCGGGAGCTGCGGGGAGACTCTTAAGAGTTCCCCCGGCGCACTGCGGGTAGACTCTTAAGAGCAGAGACTTTGAACACGTACCAAAACCGCGCGTTTATAGCCAGGCGGCTGAAAATTGGTGTGGGTATAGTACTACATGTAAACTCTCGATACCACCCCGCCAAACGCTCGCCCCGCACTCGTGCAAGCACCACCGCGCCAGTAACCACGCACTAGTCATGGAGCCTACACGTCCCTCACGCTCGCTCCCTGATGACACAACCAGCCCTCCTTCTGGTGGTGTTAGCCGCCGTGGAAGGCAGAGGGTGGCTGCCAAAGACCCTAGCTACCAGTACGACACGCCCTACAGCTCAGAGGACGAATCACCAGCACCAAAAGCACGTAAAACACGTGCAAGCAGGGCAATGGCACAGAGGTCATTGGTCTTTCGGGACACTGCCACCACGACCCAGGCCACTGCAACAACCACTACCACCACCACTGCCACCACTGCCACCCCTGCCACCCCTGCCACCGGTACCAGCGACGCAGGAGGCCGCCCTAGGGCTGCATTACCTGCGGGGGCAGGAAAAATGAAAGGCACGGGCGTAGGGAAAAGAACCCGTACGCCAGCCACAGTGCCCCTACCACCACCAACACCACCAGCCGCCCCTGGCCCGGCTGCCCCTGCCGCCCCTGCTGCCCCTGCCGCCCCTGCCGCCCCTGCTGCCCCTGCCGCCCCTGCCGCCCCTGCCCAAGGAACAGGGAAGGGGAAGGGGAAAGGGAGAGGGAAAGCGACTGGGAAAGCGACTGCTGGCCCTGGTGTCCCTGCCGGCCCTGCTGCCCCTGCCGCCCCTGCCGCCCCTGCCGCCCCTGCCGCCCCTGCCGCCCCTGCCCAAGGAACAGGGAAGGGGAAGGGGAAAGGGAGAGGGAAATCGACTGCTGGCCCTGGTGTCCCTGCCTGCCCTGCTGCCCCTGCCGCCCCTGCCGCCCCTGCCCAAGGAACAGAGAGAAGGGCGACAGGCACCACCATCATCTTGCCATCAAGGCCACGCACCACTGCTGCCCCTGCCGCCGCCGCCCCTGCCGCCGCCCCTGCCGCCGCCCCTGCCACCACCTCTGCTGTCCCTGTCCATAAGACTCCCGCACGTGCCAAAGTGACCCGGAAAACTCTTACACCATCTAAGTATGCCGCCCTGCTGTTTGATGGTGATTCGCAGGACATTGGCAGCCCGGGTTTCGACGACGAAGCCCTAGCACGGGACCAAGGGTGGGGGGATTTGGGAGTGGACAGTGGGAGTGGGTCCGACGTCGGTGACGAAAACGAGGAAGGGCATCGTCTGGCGAGTGAGGGGAGGGGTAATGATGATGAAGTGCTGTATCGCGACCATGGAAGCGATATTTCAGACGCAGAAGCAGACGCAGACGACATTCCGATCCCTGGCATGCCTTCGTTCGATTGGTCTGACGGGGTCAATTTTGTACCTGACGTGCCCCAGTTCAATCCTGGGACGTCAGGAACAACTGACGACTGGCCCTGTGATGATCAAGCGAACGAAAGCGACTTCTTCCTCGCTTTTTTCGACATGGAGGTAATGACGTTCATCGTTGCCCAAACAAACGCCTACTACAGGTGGGTGTTTGGCAGATTGGACGTCCTTTCTCCAAAAGCGAGAATACGAGGCTGGGTGGATACGACTGTGGCAGAATTTCTGACGTTCTTTGCCTTGTTGTTCCTCATGCCTCTGATCAAGAAGCATGTGTTGCAACACTACTGGAAGCACGACCCTCTCATCGCCACCCCAACTTTCAATAAGTTCATGACTCATGACAGATTTTTGTTGCTGCTAAGATTTATGCACTTTGCAGACAACGAAAATCCTAACAGGATTGACAGGATATGGAAAGTTCGGGATGTGTTCACCATGTTGTTGGAGAGGTATAGGAAATACTTTTACCCCTTCCTCAATTTGGTGATTGATGAGTCGCTCGTGCTCTTCAAAGGACGTCTTGTTTTCAAGCAGTATATCCCCTTGAAGAGGCATAGGTTCGGAATCAAGCTCTTCGTGTTGTGCGACTGTGAAACTGGAATAGTGCTTGACATGATCGTGTATACAGGAACTGACATTGACGTACCGAAAGCCGCTGCCAATGACCCCATGGGCATGTCAGGTGCCATCGTCAGGAAAATGTTGGCACCTTACCTGGGCAAAGGCCACATCATCTACACTGACAACTGGTATACTTCTCCTGCTCTCTGCCAGTTTCTTCATGACAACCCAAAAGGGGTCATGTGGGACTGTCAGAAAGACAAGAAAGTTTATGCCAAAGTTCACAGGTGATGTCATTCCTCTCACAGATGCCTCCTCCAGTGACACACCTTCAGAAGACGACCTGGCCCAGGAACACCGCGAGGGGCATGTGCGAAGAAGGCGACGAAAGGGGCAGAAATACAAGCAGCTCGAGAAGTGTGGGAAACTGATAGCCCTGAAGTGGAAGGATAAGCGAGACGTCCACCTGCTTTCCACCGTCCACACAGGTGCCCAGGTGGATTCTGGCAAAATCCACTACCGAACCAGGAAGACAATCTACAAGCCCGACATGGTAGTGGACTACACCAAAAACATGCGCCTGGTGGACAAGTCTGACTGTCAGCTGTCAGGTGTTGAGTGTCTGAGGAAGACTGTGAAGTGGTATCACAAGCTCTTCCTCCACCTAGTTGACATAACGATGCTGAACGCCTACAACTTGTGGTTGGTGAAGAAGGATATGGCCCCAAACCAGAAGCTGAAATTCCGGGAGTTCGTGTACAACGTCTCCTACCAACTCCTGGAGAAGTATGGCACCACCACTCACAGACGTACGGCATGGCGTGGGGATCACGTTCCTGACCGCATCCAGCTGGGTGTCGAAAGACACTACACAACCAACACCGAGCTGATTGGCACTCGTCACAGGCAGGTGCAGTGCACCGTCTGCAGCTCCAGTGTGAGGAAACCCCATGTGACCAAAAGAGTCACCTCAATGTGCGCCGAGTGCAAAGTTGCACTCTGCCTGGGTGACTGCTTCAGGGACTACCACACCTTCAAGAACTACTGAGTGTCGGCCCTGCCCTGCCCTGCCCTGCCCTGGACTCGCCCCGTGCCCTGCCCTGGACTCGCCTCCTGCCCTGCCCTGCCCTGGACTCGCGCCCTACCTTACCTGACCTGACCTAATTGATCACGCTACCTCATAATGTAACATATATATTATATAATGTATAAGTTCCAAAGATGTCCCTGTGATATAGCTTTTACATTATATAATTGTATGTTTCATTATTTAGTTTATAAGTTTCAAAGATTTACATGTAATATGGCTTATTTTTTTAGTATATCAATATATATGTTTGTTATTAGCCTAAGTAATGTGTATATAATTATTTTCTTACCTCAAATGAATTGTACAAAAATAAATATGTTTCAATAAATCATGTCAAACCTACTATGATAATAAAATAAAACAATAAAAAAAGGAAAAAAGAAAACAAGGTCATGTCATTGTATTCTTACAATATGATATATTCTATGAATATTTCATATTGTTTGACTACAATGGCATGATCTTGTAAAAAAAAAAATTTATAAATTTTTTTCTAGACAATATAAAACCTTCCCCATAACCCCCTCCTGGATTCGATCCCACTACCCTACAACACTTTGAGTTTTCCAGTCCGCGACCTTACCAACCATGCCACAGGAGCTCATACCAAATATCACTCAAAACTTCGTGTCTACAATCGAAATGACAATATACAAAAGAAAATGAATTATCCCACCAATTTACGTTTGTAAATTGATGGGATTATCAATTATATCATGCCAAGGTTTATAATAGTTTGTCTCTGTCAAGAATTAGTAATTATATAACTTTATTCTGTCAAAAATTGCCCAAACACTCAGCAAAATTGCCCCTCTCAGTGTGACTCCACTCATTTTCACACGGTCAGGCGGTCACGAGGTGACCCTTGCCGCTCCTTGATTCTCCAGCTACAGCAGCTCTGTCTGGGAACAAAATTGGTATAAATACAATAATGGATAAAATACTCTTCACAAATACATTTGTATTGTATAATATTGTAAATAAAAATGAATAATAACTGTGTGGGTGTCGAAAATTGCTCAACCAGCTTTCTTATGTCTCGCCTACGCGCGTATATTGGATTATACATAGTCATGACTGTCATACAAATAATTGCAGTAGGTCTCGAATATACATTTAGATTGCATATTACTTCGAAATAAATAAGTAAACGTTTCTCTGGTGGCAATCTACCCTTTCGCAGGTGTAAGGAGACACCAGTCTATATTTAGCCCTCTATCACAACAGGCAATCTGCCTGTGTTGACTCAGCACCGTCGCTGGTGGTCTATAAATATAGTACTTTATTTACAGTCAATGGCCTACATGTTTCTGTGGTACTTCACATGTGTCTAAAATGCAATGTCTGCTTGCATAAAAATGCAATTCTGAAGTCCATTTATATGTACGACATACGCATGTCTCAGTTTCTCTCTCTCTCTCTCTCTCTCTCCATTCCTGACTCATGTTATTGTAGACCTGTTGATGGCAACGAACACCAGCCATCTGGTAGACATAAGGGTCAAAATACCAAACATCAATACGCCTGGGGCGCCTCCACAATTATCACTAAGCTGGTTATCTATCTAGAGATCTGCCTGACTTCCATCTCTCCACGACTCACTCACTCACTGCACTCCCTCCCACCCACCCACCCCCAACCCCCCCTTTCAGGCTTCCGTCTGCTAGAAACACATTCACAATTTGCGTAAATATCGCATCAATTGGGCTATATGCGGTATATTCCTTGTTATATGGGACGCCTACATATGTACACGTCTTTATTATAGCATGAGAGTGCTCTAAATACAAGATTGACGTGATATTTATGGCGTAACACACCCTCTCCCCCTTTCATTCCCACCACAACTCACTCACACCTTGGTTCACGCATAGAAACTCATTGATAATGTGCGTAAATATCGCATGAATTGGTTTATATGCGGTATATATTTTGATATATGGCACGTATACATACGTACAAGTCTGTATTATAGCGTGACAGTGCTCTACGTACAAGATATACGTGATATGTATGGCGTAAACCACACTCTCAGCTCATAAATTGCCGCCAAACCTCCAACACATCTTCATTCCCGCCTAAATATTCTCTTATAATTCCCTTATATATTGCAATTTTTGGTCACTATGAGGCATATTCATTGTTATATGGGTGCCCTACACATGTATACATACTCTAAATAGCCTA
Source organism: Paralithodes platypus (assembly GCA_032716605.1). Lineage (NCBI taxonomy): Eukaryota > Metazoa > Arthropoda > Malacostraca > Decapoda > Lithodidae > Paralithodes > Paralithodes platypus. The sequence continues at coordinate 9,187,410 of CM064564.1, read as the reverse complement.
AAAGGGCTCGAAAAAGGAGATATACGTGATAATACGCGGTAACCCACCCCCTCCTCCCTCTCCTTCTATCCCCTGCGCGCGTAAATATTCGGCAGGGAAATCTCGCCGCTCGATGACAATCTAGCCGCGCGGTGCCATTCGCTCCACATTTTTCAACTACGGACCGTTCCCCTACCCCCCCCAGACATTTTTTGGGGGGTCAAATATATATGGGCCGATGCACGCAAACATTCCCTACACGATGATGTACTTTTTATCGAAATTGGCAATAGGTCCCAAAATCATCATAGGTGCGCACAGTCTTACCCTGTAGAAAACCCCCTGTGCGCCGCGGAGAGGTTAAGGGGCTTACGCTAAGTTGCGTTGGTTGGCCTTGGTGCTTATCTCTATGGCTCTGCCCTTTGGACCCTGAAGAAAGAAGGAAGGATATAGAAGAGATAATGAAGGAGAGAGAGAAGGAAAGAGATAGAAGTGATAATGAAGGAGAATAAAGAAGGAAGGAGATAGAAGAGGTAATGAAGGAGGGAGAAAAGGAAGGAGATAGAAGAGATAATGAAGGAGAAGAAAGAAGGAAGGAGATAGAAGAGATAATGAAGGAGAGAAGAGATAATGAAGGAGAAGAAAGAAGGAAGGAGATAGAAGAGATAATGTAGGAGAGAAGAGATAATGAAGGAGAAGAAATAAGGAAGGAGATAGAAGAGATAATGAAGGAGGGAGAGAAGGAAGGAGAAGAAAGAAGGAAGGAGAGAGAAGAGATAATGAAGGAAGGAGAGAGAAGAGATAATGAAGGAGAGGAAAGAAGGAAGGAGAGAGAGAAGAGATAATGAAGAAGAAAGAAGAAAGGAGAGAGAAGAGAGAATGAAGGAGAAGAAAGAAGGAAGGAGAGAGAAGAGATAATGAAGGAGAAGAGAGAAGAAAGAACGAAGGACATAGAAGAGATAATGAAGGAGAAGGAAGGCGAGAGCAGAGATAATGGAGGAGCAGAGAGAAGAGATAATGAAGGAGAAGAGATAATGAAGGAGAAGAGAGAAGGAAGGAGAGATAAGAGATAATGAAGGAGAAGAGAGAAGGAAGGAGAGAGAAGAGATAATGAAAGATAAGAAAGAAGGAAGGAGTTAGAAGAGATAATGAAGGAGAGAGAGAGAAGAGAAAATGAGGTGGGTAACTCTGGTGAGTTATCCAACTTGGTACAGTTGGCCAAATAAGTCATGTCTCCGCTGTCATTATGTTTTGCTCGCTGTATGTTGTATTAATGTCTGTCAGATGCTGAATAAGGTGTGTGAAGGTAGGAACATGTTTTCATATCTCACTCATAACGATGAATTAATGCTTAGATAGTGCTGATACCAATTATTGATCGAAATATACTTATTGCCGCATTATCACTTATTTGTTCGACTGTACAACAGGGCTACTGCTTTATTATCCAGGTTACTACAGTTTACTTCCATAACTTTTTCCCTTTCTTTGACATGGCAATTGCACGAACATACCTCAGAGGTCTCATGGCATAAGTACCTTACCGGACATATTGTACCAAAGAGGCTTGGTTTAGTCAGGGGAGACACCGAGCCCTGCACCCGAGCCATAACATTAACACTTACGGTCTGGGCATGTTTCCGCATATTTCCGCCATACTAGGGCTCATTCAAGCACTCCTGATTGATTAGGCAAGTGTCTGCATGAAATGAAGTGAATTCAGGCAAAAACTAGAAGAAAATAGCTTCAATATTATGCCAGAAAGAGCTTTGTAGCTCGCGGGATTCACCTGCAGCGCTACCATAGATATTCGCTAAAATTAGCAATTCTCGCTAATGTCGCAGTATTTTTGCCTTTGGCAGCATTGTATATCTAGCGAGAGTCTGACTCAGACCCTTCAGTGTACCGAGCGGCTGCCTGGGAGGAGGACGGGTGGCCTGTCGCGCTATCGCTCCCTCGCACTTGATTTTACAGGCTTTAAGAGGCTTTAAAAGCCTTTAGATTGCTGTAAATTGCCATGGCGTTCCGGAACGTTTCCCGCAGGGAAAGGGTTAAGGGGAGATTTCCACTTGAGATATTTTTTTCTAGACCCCTTTCTCTCTCATGTTTAGCCCCATTAGTTTGAAATGTTAAGACGTTCGCCCCATTAGTTTGGCGATTTTAAGAACTTTCGCCTCATTTCTGTCAAATTTAAGACCATTCGTGCCAATTAGGTGTCGATTTTTTTTCCTGGTAAGCGATAGCGATCGAGGCTGTATTTAAGAGGAACCGGCCTTTGGCCGGGACATTTTTCTACCAAAAAATTTACAAATTTATCTTGAAAGGTGGCCTAGGGGGTGTAATTTTTAAGGTTGATGGAGGTCTAGGGAACAGACTAAAAACCTCCCCTTAAACCCCTGGCTCAGGAAGCGTGAATGTGGACACGCTCCACCGGGGTAGGTTTGTGAATGTGGACACGCTCCACCGGGGTAGGTTTGTGCAATATCCATGCCGTAGAAAAGGAAAACAGTGGGAGAGGGGAATAGTACAGCTTACCGCACATATTCTATTCTGTTGGGGTCGTGATTTGGCGGAGCTACACCTGCTTCCCCAACCCCCCTACCTCGCTCCACCTTCTTCCCTTTCACTATTGGTAGGAGGTGGAATGAGGGAGGGGGGTTGGGGAGGTGGGTGCGGTGCTGCCAAGTTACATTTTGCTGGGATGGTTGAGAAATGGAATATGTGCGGCAAACTGAACCTACTGTAGCAAGGAAAGGAATTTATTCTCTCTTTTACCTCAGGGACAGTGAAACTAAATAAAGAAAGGAAATAATATGACAAACTCTCATTCTTACCCCCTTACAGAGTGCATCAACATTTTGCACTAGTCTTTTTGTAATGGAGTTCAATATGATATACCGTACACCTTTATATCTGAAAAGAGTATTTTCAGTTAATCCATTAAGGGGAGATGGGTCGTTTTTCTGGTCCCCTTTCTCCCTCATATTTAGCCCTATTAGTTTTTAGATGTTAACTCTTTCCGACATATTATCTTAAGAAAGTTAGGGGTTGCCTGAGTGCCCGGTATTTCCCTCACAATACTCTTTCTCACACTGAGGGACCGTTAGAAGTCGGAAAAATTTGGGGTTGCCACCAACTGACAGATTATGATCTAACTTACCTGACTTACTGAGCTCAATATGATGCAAATCGCGTCATAAACTTATTATTGAGTTATTTCACTAAGTTCATATGACGCAATCACGTCATATGATACTTTTGGGCAAACCGCCATATGTCGCGATCGCGTCATATATGACGCAGAGAGTTAAGATGTTTGCTCCATTAGTTAGTCGATTTTAAGACGTTTTGCCCCATTTCTTCGTCAATATTTAGACCTTTTGTGCTACTTAGGTGTCAATTTTTTCCCTAGCAAACGATAGTGAACCTGTAATGTTGGAAGAACCGGCCTTTGGCTGGAAAAAATTTCTACCGAAAAATTTACAAATTTATCTAGAAGGAGGATCTAATGGATGTTTTTCTTAAGTTTGATGGAGGTCTAGGGAAGAAACTAGAAAAATAATGAATACATGCAAAAAACGCCCAAAAAGTGAACCAATCCCCCTTAATCCATTAAAACTAGTGTAATATAAATAGTCCCACCCAGTCTCCGAACAATGATCGATCCCTAGGCTAGAGGTTAGGCTAGAGGTGAGGCTAGGTTAGGTTAGGGTAGAGGTTAGATTAGGCTAGAGGTTAGATTAGGTTAGGTTAGGTTGGGCTAGAGGTTAGGTTAGAGGTGAGGTTAAGTTAGAGGTGAGGTTAGGCTAGAGGTTAGGTTAGGTTAGGTTGGGCTAGAGGCCTCCCAGATCTCATACCGGTATACGTTTTCTTGAAATCTACATTATCTGACACTGAGTAACGCCTCTGAATGTCAAATTTAGCGCACCGTTTTTTTGTTTTATCTTTCTCTCCTTTTCTCTCTTTCCCTGGGTTGTATACATTCGGTCCCATTCAGCCAACTGTTTTAAGACGTTTATCCCCATCCAGGGCCGATTTCTTCCTGGCGAGCGATAGCGAGCCAGCATTGTATGGAGAAATCCGGCTTCGCCGGAGGCATTTTTTCATCGAAAAATGTACAAATTTAGCTTGCTGTCAAAAACAAAAATATATAATAATTATATGCTGGCTCGCTACCGCTCACCAGGGAAATATTGACACCTGGATGGGGGTAAATGCCTTAAAACAGTAGGCTGAATGGGGCCAAATGGATACAAGCCAAAGAGAGAGGGAGAAAAGGATAAAAAAAGCGATGTGGGCTCCCTTAAGAAGAAGAGATATAGTAGGTCACTCATATACCCTCACTGTGAGAAAAATTGGTGTAAGAGGTGAATGTGGGAGAAATGGTACACTCGGATACCATAGTTTCTAGCCCACTCATAAGAATTCGTGGCCCCCTATGTTTTCCTTTATGCAATTATAACTATCTGGATTGATTTTTGGATAGAAATTGCTTTTCAATAAATGGTATATATAGTTTAGTCGTTGATTTATAGAAAATTATATAAATAAATTGGTTTCCAGAGATATACTTCCATAATTAGAAATAGGTGAAGTCCACGAATATACTGTACTGTATATGGGTGGGCTAGAGATTATGGTATCCGATTGTACATTAAATTAAACTATATGCTTACTATGGGAGCAAAGACAACTTTGTTCTCCCATATACCCTTACTGTGGGAGGTGCAGTGTTTTAGGTCAGTTAAGTAGCTTTGAAGATTTAGTGTAAATAAGAGATATGATGTATTAATTCAGCCGGAGGGAGTATTCTTGTAAGTGGCCTCATTCCCGATGTATCAATGGGAAGATATTATTGGGATGGAATTTGTGCTGTACCTAGTATCACTGCATTACCACAAAGCCCACCGAAACGCCAACAAAATTACCCTCATTGTTCCCTGATTAAATAGCATTGTATGAATATTCCCATATTCAAAATATGCTACAGGGGGGCAATGCCTAGTGAGTTCATTGCTCAATAGGTGGCTTTCTGAGAGTGAGGGTCCGAGTCTAGGTGGTGAGACAGTGAAGCACTGGAGCGAAGCAGCTTCAGAGATGTGGCTGCTTCGAGCCGTGGGTGGGCAACCGTGCATTATGCAAAGGCAAGATATCTGGGGCTGGTTGTATCCCAAAGTGCTTCACATGTCTCACTCCCTAGACTGGAACGAGACCTCACAGGCTTCGCCGTCCAATGTACGGTTAAATGTACAGGCTCTCAGCCTATGCCCGAGAAGAAGTAGTTGGAATATAGAAAAAAGAAGAAGAAAAATAAACTAGGTCAACCATATACATTTACTGTGGGAGAAATGTTGTGTTTGGTCACCGATATACAAATATTGTATGGGATACCCGATTATTTTGGTATTTATATTTTGTTTTTTATTTATTTTTCTTAGCGGGGGGGGGGGGGTTGGAGCTAAAGCAAAGGGAGTGAAAGTAATATTTGAGAACAAAGATGGTGCAGACATTTGCCTCTTGGTTGTACCATTATAGTCACCAAATTGTATTATTTTTTTGTTTTCCTATGTTTATGAAGGAGACAAAAGGCACTCTGCCTGTATTGAATGTCTCCCCCAAAGCCAACAGAGTAACAGAGGGCCAAATTCATAGGACGTTGGGGTCAAAATGCCTGGACACACGAAGTTTAAAGCAGTCTAAGTCATAAGATGAAGGAAAGATTGATTGATGGCTTAAGGAAGCCATACTGGCTATCTAAAAGCAGATAATGAGAAGAGAAATGCTTAAGAAATTTGGAAGCAAGAATATTTTAAAAAACCTTAGAGATACAAGAGATGAGAGCAATTGGACGATAGTTGGAGAGTTGAGAGTGGTCACCCTTCTTTGGGACAGGTTCAATGAGAGCAAACTTCCAGCATGAAGGGAAGACGTTAGAGGAGAGACAGAGACGAAAGAGTTTGCCTAGGCAGGGAGTCAGTACGGAAGCACAGTTTTTTAGTACAACAGGAGGAACACTGTCCGGACCGTACACTTTCTTAGTATTAAGCCCAGAGAGGGTAGAAAGTACATCTTTAGAAGAGATTAGGATATTAGGCATAAGTAGTAAAGAGGGGGCTGGAGAGGGAGGAATAGCACCGAAATCATCCAAGGTGGAGTTTGTAGCAAAAGTTTTAGTGAAGCGTTCAGCATAGTCAGAGGATGTGATGGTTGTGCCATCAGAGTGGAAAAGGGGAGGGAAAGACGAGGAAGAACAATTGTTGGAGAAGTTTTTGGCTAGATGTCAGAAAGCTTGAGAAGAGCTTTAGTTGGATAGTTCAGTGCATTTATTATTGATGAAAGAGTCTTTGGCAAGTCGAAGAACAGATTTGGCTTGATTCCGGGCAGAAACATAGGAAGAATGAGATTCTAGATATTTAAGGCTTCCGTACCTTTTGAATGCTTCCTCCTTATTGCGGACAGCAGTAGAACAAGCGTGAGTAAACCAAGAGTTTTTTGCATTAGACTGAGGGAAAGAAAATGGAATGTACGCATCCATGTCCGAGAGGATTACCTCGGTAATGCGTTCAGCACTCTCCAAGGGACCTGATCGGCCACAGAAGCAGAAGTCATTCCATGGGAAATCAAAGAAGTACTGCCAAAGAGCTTCTTAGTCGTCAGCGCCAAAGTGCCACAAACGCTGCCGGCTGGGATGATCGGGTGACCGTACTGGAGAGATAGGACAGGTAACAGAGATAAGTTTATGGTCGGAGGAGCCCAAAGGGGAGAACAGATTGACAGTATAAAAAGAAGGGTTAGAAGTCAGAAAGAAGCCAAGAATGTTGGGCCGATCTCCGAAGCGATCCTTGGATATCCTGTATTATATTTTTAAAGAGAGCCATAAGTCCTACTTAATGGTACAAATATATTAATGATAGCCTAATGTATTTGGAAGTGTAATGTTCACCAATCTTATTGTACACACTGACTAAGATTGGTAATATATAATATTTTGTAGTTTCCTTCTCTTTTTACTTTGCCTCCTTTCATTGAACTGGCTTCACATTGGTTAGATGAAAGACAGGGCAAGTTGCTAGATATTAATTACCAATTTGGTGTAACATTAATGGACCTCATTGGGTATGTTTCATCTTATAATAACCTTCATATATGGTAACAGATTATGTACGGTACCTTCAAGTTTACGTCAAAGAAATTAACGAGGGAGTCTTCCTCCACCTCCAAGAAGGGGCACTGTTTGGCCACCCCGGCACAGTTGACCAGTAGGGAAGGGGGCTCTCCACACTGGTCCTGAGCCTCGCTGAACACCTCCACACTCGCCCGCTCCCGCACGTCAACATACAGGGCTACATGATTCTCGGGATCTTTTATGAAAGAGAATGCCAAAATTCGGAGATCAGTCAATTCTGACCGCTGATGACTTATTTAGGGGAGTTAAATGTAGTTCAATGTGCTGATGGCTCATTTGAAGAATCTACATTTGGTCAATCTGATTAGTTGCTGCATTCATCCATTCCCTCACATTAACAACTACGACAACATGTAGTATGAGGGACTTGTCCAGGAAGAAAATAATACCAATAATTCTTATCAATAACAATACTCCTTAGTCCATAATTCCCTCTTTAATCTTGTGATAGTCTCATTTGTCTATTTCCTCAAATCAATAATTGCGAGAGAATGCAACTAGGGATCTGTCAGAGAAAAATTAGATGGTAATGTTTATTAAGTGGCATCAAGGATAAGGTTCCTTCTTTGGTAATGGGAAGTTCATTATGATCTTGGTTAAATCGAATATTAGAGGACAAAAAGGTGGAAATAAAATGTAGTATGGGAAAGATATGCTGGGAAGGAAGAAATTGTTTGAGATTAACAATTTGCGAGCCGTCTGTGTGGCTTAAATCATCGTTAAATCGGCTGTCACACTATGCCAATTTAAATACCGACTGGCCACGACTTAAGGAGTGGCTTTTGACGACACTGATGACTAGTGGCAAAAGGGCCTGGTCGTGATATTGAGTACACACGGCGCGTGTGCGCTGCGTAGTCTGCACATGGCCGCCATCACACGCCAATTGTACAGGGTCGATTGGCGGCAGTTGACGACCAGTCGTTTAATTTTGAAAAATAACGGTCTAAGATGGACGTTGTAATGACAGCGCCACCATGTTGCGCGCATACCGCATGGTGACCAAGCTGTAGACAAGCGCCAAACTCTCTGCAGCACTCATAATAAGGTGCCGACTGATGGCCACTCTTTCACATTAAAGTCGATGTGTGGTCGCCAACTGCACCCAGACAGATCAAAAGAGTGGGCGTGTCGCATATATATGGCAGGCCACCAACGTTCCCCACCTCAGTTTACCTGCCATCAGTGCTCTTTCAAGTCCATCAGTGCATGCCACCATGTCCAGCATAGGTCCAGGCAACTGCAAGTGTACCCTCCAGTTGTTGTTGTTGTTGTTGTTGTTGTACCCTCCAGTACCTCAAGTTACTGCTGTAAGTTGAAAAGAGCAACACCGAGACTGAAATTGCAAGCTGTTGAAGGCTCGCAAAAGGAGGCAGAACAGACAGCCATGCATGTGGGTGCAGCCCTGGCTTCTCCACAGGACGTCCTTTGATATTTATGACCAGCTAGTGCAGAAGAGGCACAAGTATGCTAAAGGCACATGGAGACACAGGGCAGGAGTGCAAAGTCTGGGACGCTGCTCGGTGGGGGGCGATATTTATACGCGGGAAGGAAGGGACGTGCAAGAGGTCAAATATGCGGCGATGTCATCCTGTGCAACGTTGCCAGGTCACATACTCACATTATCGAAGCGCATACCGACAGCATGCCGTCCCATACTGACGGTGCAAGGTTGCCGACTCATGCTGATTTATACGCAATTGTATGCTTGTGACGGCCCAGTGTAGCGGTCAGGCACCGACTATTGCTGGCGCCTGCAGCCATTACTACACTGTCTGATGGCCTGGGCCTCTGCGTGGATCCCCTCTCCCAAAACTGGTGACCCCATGTGACAGCCTAAGGTCGCCGCATTATGGTTGACGTCATAACCAGGGCGCCATCTGACAGCACCCTGACATTGTAATGCCCCTCAGCACGAGTTTACCCTGTGCTGACCCTGGCTCCCAGAGTTCAGAATGTCAAACTTTTTCTTGCCGGCCAGCCGACCTCTCCTGCGCTGTACCGTGCGCTACCGTCTGATTGGGAGCATTGCCGAAGAGTGCCACATTAGGTGCCGTCCTCACTACGACCACTAGGTCGGCTAGCGTCAGCACTTAAATTGGCATTGTGTGACAGCCACTTAAGCTGAAAGGATTAATAGTAGACCTTCACTGCACAATTCACGAAAAATTATCTGGGCCTCGTTAAGCACTCTCAACATTTATCTACTTTCTCATGTTTATGGCCAGCTCAACTAGATTTTCGAGATTTTAGTGTTAGGAAGAAAGTCAAATTTACGTGGTGATGATTCTTTTGAAGAGTCGATATAAACACCCATTTCTCGTAGGTCTGAATATCGAAACCTTGACACTGAGCTTCCATGTAGTTTGAAACTTGCTAGTGGACTATGCTTTGGCCAATCACACAGACATTTTTTTTTTTTTTTTTTTTTTTTTTTTTAACTGCCAGCTTGTAATTCTATTTGTTGTGACTTACCAGGCATGAGAGCTAGTGTGTCCTTTGCTGACTTGAGGTTGACATCCGTGATCACCACCTTAGCCCCGTCTCTCGCCAGCACCAAGCAGCACGCCCGCCCAATCCCGCTACCACCACCTGGAAACAACACAATAAAATAATCATAACAAAGCCACTCCAGCAGCTTCCTCTCTCTCCAGCACATCTTCTACCCTCTCATCCCTCTTCGAAAAGTAAAATACGAGGTGCCGTTGTAAAGAACTTATCCCTCAATACCTTCACCACCACCATATACAGACTAACAACACACACAACAAAGCCTCTCCAACAGCTTCCTCTCTCTCCAACACATCTTCTCCCCTCTCATCACCCTTCGAAAAGTAGATACGAGTTGCCGCTGGCAAAGCTTATCCCTCAATGCCTTCCCCTGACCTAACCTGAGAGACTTTTAAAGTTTGATCCCCTGATATTGCCCCATGAATACAGGTGCCGTACAGTCGCATATAAAAATTCAAGGACCCCCCCCCCCCCTTATAGTTTCTGCATGCAAATATATCTATCTGGATTGTGGGTTGATTTTAGGATGGAACTTGCTTATCAATAAATAGTAGCCTATACATAGTTTTGTAGTTAATGTATGTAAAATGATGTTCATAAATTCGTTTCCAGAGATATACTTCCATAATTAGAAATAGGCGAGGTCCACGAATGTTTATGAGTTTTGCCAGCGTTGAAGATGTAGGCCTATGGATGATCAACTATGCTGTTACTCTTGTTCTCCTCTTTGTTCTTGTTGGGGGATAGAACTGGGTTGGACAGGAAAACCCCTCTACAGGAACGGGGTGATAAGGGTGAATATCTGATGGTTTTGATCATTTTGAAACTCCTACTTTGTTGACATCTTTATACGTTGGCCGATACTCTATGATTCTCCACAGTTTTGTTGGCTGCATAACTTAAAATAGCCTACATGCACAGCTTTTAACCAACTTTTATAACTAAAGTCATAGGGTATTAGCCCCCAAAATGGTAGTATCAGATCTCATAAATATTGGTATAAAATAACATTAAATTTGATTACTGCAATAATGAGTAGGCCTACAGTTAGCCAATTATATATTATAAGTAATTGACTAACTGTTGGTCAAGATTTATCGTACCCTAAGAGTTGCATACTAATTATTATCCCATTCTCTACCGGTGACGTATTTTTAACTTTATTCTGGCCACTATTAGACGATTGTATTCACTTTATAAAGGGCCTCCAGCAATTAACAAGCTTCGAACTATCTCCCTTAACCCTTTTTACAGCCAAAGATCCTTCTTAAACTGTACAAAATCGTCTAAATACAGCTAGAATAACATTAAAAAGACGGCGCCGGTACAGAAGGGGTTAAGAAAGAGGTTTTGATTGTTTGGGATGACGTTTTGGGTTTATATCACGAACAACACCTATCCCATTCTGCCAGCCAGGGTAGAATTAGTAGTTAGTTATGGGGTGGTGTATATGGAGTGCTGTTATGTGTGTGTGTGTGTGTGTATCATGTATGGCTGTGTGGGTGTGTGTATGCTTGTGTGGGTGTGTATGTGTCTGTGTGTGTGTGTGTATGGTAATAACTAACCTGTAATAAGGGCCACTCTGCCAGCCAGGGAAGGGTCGGTAGTCATGGTGTGTGATGTGGTAACGCTGTAGAGAAGTGAGTGGGGTGCCGGTCATGGGTAAATTTCCCTTTTCAGTTCACATTGATGCAAAAGTTTGCTTTTCGGTACCAATTTAAAGCTAAGGGTCTCTAGAACAATATTGGTCCGAGTGTACAAGAATTATACCCAATTTGGAGTCTGGGGGGCATGGGGGATTGGTGGGGGATGTTTTGACCACCCGCGGGCATACGCAAAATATGAAAACTGCTATAACTCGTGAACGGATTATCCAATCTGAACATGTGAGGTACCTATGGCTTCAAGAGGATGAGTAGCAACTTCTTATCCGACCATATTGTCCATAGAAGCAAACAATTTGCCGAGATCGGTGTATATCCATAACACAAAGATATATGTTTTTGATATTTCTCAGTGATACTTGGACACAATTACAAAATAATACTGAATTGTTTTATTTATCATTACATGGTCAAACACAGGTAGCACTTGGTGAACATAGGCTTGCAAATCTGCTTGAACAACTGCTTGAACACCACGTTTAATGACCATTACCATTTACCATTAGGCCATCATAAATTGATAATCAGAAAATTAGATTCGCGTCGGACAGAAACAACAGATAAAACAGATTGTACAGACTGGATCTCCCAATAAGAATAACTACACTTCATCTCATCTTAGACTATATGTAGAATCTACACGTAAGTTCAGGTTACATAATATTTTCAGCACCAAAATACAGAACATCTTAAAGATTTACAAACTTAATCTCATTCATAAACAGACCTTTTTGAAATTAGAAATATAGACGACACAAGTACATAATTCTTGAATAAAACAAGTAGACTCGACTAGAGTACCATCATTACAAATTATAAACTAGAAATATAGACGACACAAGTACATAATTCTTGAATAAAACAAGTAGACTCGACTAGAGTACCATCATTACAAATTAATAACTAGAAATATAGACGACACAAGTACATAATTCTTGAATAAAACAAGTAGACTCGACTAGAGTACCATCATTACAAATTAATAACTAGAAATATAGACGACACAAGTACATAATTCTTGAATAAAACAAGTAGACTCGACTAGAGTTCCATCATTATAAATGTGACTGACAAGTAGCTGATCAAACTAAATTACACGTGAACCAAAAACAGGTTATTCAAACTAGACTAGAACACTTCAAACAAAAACTATTGAAATCACAACAATGAAAAGATACAACCTAAACTACATTCAAATTGTGTATCCAGAAGCTAAATGCTTCTTGATAAAATTAAAAGAAAACACATTCTGGATATAAGTACGGTTACGGGCTAAAAGCATGTACATAATTGACAAGAAAATAATGCAAGCTAAGGACTTAATTTGTGTGAACAGGATGGCCTTAGGCATTGAAAACTGGACAACGTTCTGAACCAGCTATTTGTCACATTTGCACTTGCACAGACGTGTGCATTTTAAATTTGCTTTTTTACACTTGCACGATGAGCAGGCATGTGCGCACGTGCATTTCACATTGAGGTTGAATACCTCCTTGGCGAGCGGCAGTGTGGTCCAAACGGGAAGCAGCTTGCCTTCCTTCTCCATCCATCCATGATTAACAGGGTTCTCGACAGGCATCATGGGTTCATGGGTTGTAGTCCAGACGCTCGCTTGGAAGACACTCCTTTTGAGATGTTGGTCCAAAGCATCACTCGTTGGGGAGATTCTCTCTACATCCCTAGTCCTCTGCGAGAACACCCTCATGCGGACGAAATCAACGTCGGTCTCGTCGGTTGACTCATTGGAGTATAGCTTACAAACAAAATTCCTGGCCATGTCCTTCAGCTTTGGTGATATTTGGAATGGTGTGTCAGTGATTGTCGCAAATTCGTCCATCAGGGATGGTGCGTCATCCTTCAACTTGCAACAGTATCGCTTTCCCTTGAACTTGAATGATGACGTGCTGTCTGAGCCAGTGAATGCGTGGAAGAGGGCCATGGCTTTGCACGTTGTCATTCCCAGGCTCGAGGCAATGGCATTCAGGGAGATCATTCTGGTTGTCTTTCCTGCTTTGAATGAGATCCAGACTTGTGCAGCTGGATTCACAGTTATGATGTGGTGGAAATTGCTCAGAAGTATTATGACCACGTCTGTATCCCCAGTGTGAACCATCCCATGTGAAGAAGTTTGGAGGGCATGGATGAGATGCACTAGGACACGAGTGTCCGCTTCCTCGTGGTTGCAAGAGCCCATTGGAGGAGTGTTCCCAACAGTGTAGACTTGATCACCTGAAGTGATATACACATTCTTGTCATCTGGGAATTGTACTTCTGCTATCTTTGTTGACAGGAAGAGAACAGTTCCTTCTTGTTATCTGCATTGGCCAAAAAGTTATGCCAATTTCCTGGGACTTTGGCAGCACCAGACATGCGTTGTCGAGTACCTGTTCCTCGTTTTTCCCTTGTGGCCCCTTTGATTGTCTTAGCACGATACTCATCCCAGACAATGTCTACTCTTGTCGATCTTTTCAAATCGTGGTGAACTCTTGGGCAGAATACTTTGTTGAAGTATTCATCGAACGTCTTGCCTTGGACGGCTGTACCAGGAAGGGAGTGGATCAGTACTCCTCCATCAATGACAATAAAGTCGTAAACGTCTGGCGCAACCAACTCCTCGTCGGCAGAAAGGGTGGTACTCGCACTAGCTTCCATGATGTATGTCAACAAATCAGACTTGGTACAAGGAGGGACCCTTCGGACGACAACGCAGGTGGGTATGCGGAAGACTCGTGACGGAAAAAACTCCTCCAGATTGCCTCCTCGGCTATCTAACACAACAAACGCTTGTCCGTAGATCTCTGCATGCTGTTTGAAGTGCTGCATTTTCCGATTAAGAGCCGTCTTCTGAGTTTTCTTCTCGTGGAACAACAATAAGTTATTTCGGTTGATCGGCGCTGTCAGAGGTGTATCATTCGAGTCGAGCACGTTCTTTCTGAAGTTGTTTTATTGCTCTTGTCCTGTAGATTCAAATATACGGACAGATGCGGCAGCAGACGCAGAAACACACACCTTGTTGTCTAACGTAACCAGGTCCTCGCTGTTCTCCTCAAAGGGATTCCCCCTGCTTAGCAAGACATTGATCAGTTCTTTGGTATGTCGTTGAAATCTGCGCTGAGACGCACATCCTTCCTCATGATGAGGGAGTTCATCATCCTCGGCATCATCTTTTACACCAGTGAATTCCTCAACAATACGGCTGATCTCTGGTCCGCCGGAGTCTTTTTCTTGCAGGACATCCTCGGGAAAAACGCTCTTTGGCACGGTCAAGTGGTGATGCCTTGTACAGCTGGCGACATGACTTGTACCAGGATGCATTATTCTTCTGCATGGACTCTTCATCTGGAAGGTCTACGTCTGGGTGGGGTGCAGCACCAACTTCTCTAAATTTACTTGCAAGACTGGTGATGTCTTTGTACGCCCCCTCTTTTTGAGCAGAGACCGGGTTCGCAAGAGGACAGACAAGTCCTTCTTTAGTTTGTTTTTGGCAGAGAACACACAACTCTCATTTCGTAATCCCAGCCATATCCTCACGAACCTGGAAAGACAAGAGATAAACTGTAAGACATACATTTAGCCAATTAAAAATGACATCCCAAAACATTTCCTTTTCATGGATATACACCGATATCGGCCAAAAAAATAATTTTTATGGACAATATGGTTGAACAAGAAGTTGGTACTCGTCCTCCTGAAGCCATAGGTACCTCATATGTTCAGATTGGATAATTCGTTCAAGACTTATAGAAGTTTTCATATTTCGCGTATGCCCGCGGGGGGTCAAAACACCCCCCACCAACCCCCCACACCCCCCAGACTCCAAATTGGGTCTAATCCTTGTACACTCGGACCAATATTGTTCTAGAGACCCTTAGCTTTAAATTGGTACCGAAAAGCAAACTTTTGCATCAATTTGAAATGACGGAGGGTCTGGGAACCGCACTTGTGGAAATTTACAGCCCATTTGCCCTTTTTGAGTTACAGAGGTTAGGGTTCACGATTTCTGGCCTTCGTATTTAGAACAGGGTATATTAGTCATCCACCTTCTCTACAAAAAAAATATATGTTACCAAAGAGACCCGTTTAGGGGGGTACGGTGTGTTTTTCTGGACCCCCTCCTCCCTCATGTTTACCCCATTCTGAGATTTTAAGTTTTCCCCATTAGTTTGGCGATTTTAAGAGCTTTTGAGTTCACTGCTTAATAGGTGGCGTTCTGAGAGTGAGGGTGAGATGGTGAAGCACTTGAGCGAAGCAACCGGCCGCTTCAGAGATGGAGCTGCTTCGAGCCATGATGGATGCTTCACATGTCTCACTCCCCAGACTGGAACAAGACCTCACGGTCTTCACCGTGTTGAGCGGTGGAATGTACAGGCTCTCAGCCTATGCCCGAGAGGGAGTAGTTGGAATATAGAAGAAAAAAAATATATATATATATATATATATATATATTAATGCCAATATGAAGACCTTTCATGCAATAATTAGGTGTCGATTTTTCCTGGCGAGCAATAGCGAGCCTGTAATTTTAGGAGGAATCGGCCTTCGGCCGGGACATTTTTCTACCGAAAAATGTACAAATTCATCTTGAAAGGGGGTCTAGGGGACGTTTTCTATTAAGCTTGGTGGAGGTGTAGCGAGGAAACTAAAAGATATATAAATATATTACTATATAGACCAAAATACAAGCACTACCCCCTTTAAAAAGATGGTATCAGAACACAAAAGGTCTTAAAATCGCCAAACTAATGGGACAAACAAATAGTGGAGCGAAACGTGAGGGAGAATGGGTCTATAAAAAGCAAGCCTTCCCTTGAATAAGTAGGTTATTATGGACACTTTAATTTCTCTGTTCATGTCCATTATTATTTATAGTGTGGACAGGTTGGGTGAGGTATACCTATCTAGACTTGTAGACTTGTTGTGGAAGGAAGCGTCGTTGTCCTGTGTGGAGTTGTCCTGACTGGCGGGCTTCTTTGAAGATCTGCAGCATTTGTCGTAGTGGCCCATATGGTTGCAGCGACGACACTGGGCATTGGTAGCAGGGCAAGCAGGAGTCCTAGGCTTATGACCACGACGGCCGCAGTTGGTGCAGGTGTAGACTTCAGCCGGGCACTTGTTCTTGTCGTGCCGGCGAGCACAACGCTGGCAGGCGGCAGTCAACGTCAAGGGCTGTTGCGATGAGGAGAACTTGTCGCGTTGCTTAACTTGCTTGCTTTGCTTGTACGCTGACACAGCGTTTACCTGGGACGGTGGGGCACGTATGGCTGATGTAGCGCTTCTAGTGGCCTCATATGCACGGCAAGTGTTGACGATATCCTGTAATGAGGGGGTGGCGTCGAGGGAAAGCAGCTTCTGTACAAGTTCTTAGTTGTGTATGCCCATCAGGATGACCATCTTGAGTTGGGTCTCCTTGCAGGCTGAAGAGTTCCCTGGGCAGACGTCAATTTCTTCGGCGATGTGGCAGAGGCGGACGTAGAAGTTGTTGAATGACTGGCCCTATTTTTGCTTGCAGCTGAACAGGTCCCTGCGACGGAGAGCTTCATTGCGAGAATTCTTGATGTGCTCCTGTAGTGCATCTAGGACTTCGTCTACAGTCTTGTCGGTGTCAGGGGGTATGCTTAAGGTGTGCTCCAAAAACTGTTGTGTCTCCAGGGTTAAGCACATCCGCATCTGGATCAGTTGTTTCTCGCTCGGTAGTTTAGATAAGTCCACCATAATAGAGTAATCGTCCCATCGACGCCTCCATTCTCTGAAAACCTGGAAGGTGGCATCAGCACGAAGGGGCGGTGGGTTCTGGGTGATAGCCTTCTGTGGTGGTGGTGGAGCTGTAGGGGAGGAGGATGTTGTGGAATGGGGTGTTTTCCCCGGTGAGGTGGGTGATGTCATTGTTCGTCATATCCCTTGTCCTTCTGTTCATCCTAAGACTTCGGTTCCCTACGACAAAACCTATCTCAGAAGTAATTCGCAACCGATATAGACACCCCACGCTCCAGGGGTTCCGAAAGTTCAAACAGCTATCAAAAAAATGTCAGTGATGATGTCATTATATAATGACGAAACGTCTGGCCAAAATAAAGAAGAGAGATGTCGTTGTTCGTCATATCCCTTGTCCTTATGTTCATCCTAAGACTTCGGTTCCCTACGACAAAACCTATCTCAGAAGTAATTCGCAACCGATATGGACACCCCACGCTCCAGGGGTTCCGAAAGTTCGAACAGCTATCAAAAAAAATTCACTGATGTCATTATATAATGACGAAACGTCTGGCCAAAATAAAGAAGAAAGATGTCGTTGTTTGTCATATCCCTTGTCATTATATATATATATATATATATATATATATATATATATATATATATATATATATATATATATATATATATATATATATAGTAGCCTATATATACAGTATATACATTAAGGTTAAATCACAAATATGTGTGATCAAATTATGTAATAAAACTCGCTAGGAAAAATG
Organism: Paralithodes platypus; assembly: GCA_032716605.1. Lineage (NCBI taxonomy): Eukaryota > Metazoa > Arthropoda > Malacostraca > Decapoda > Lithodidae > Paralithodes > Paralithodes platypus. Next base: position 9,169,594 of record CM064564.1, on the reverse strand, counting down.
AAACATTGGAACACAAAGCTTTCGTCTATTCTCTCAAGACATCTTCAGGGTAAGCTCATTATATTGGTTACAAGTGCAATTGTTATCAATGCAACACTCTTCCAAAAAGTTTTCTCTGTTATGATTGTGTCATAACTTAGAAATAGTTGGATAGGTTAGATTAGCTATTTTTTCAGCCTTCTTAAACATGTTTTCATTTTGTTTGGTATTTATATTTTAATTGTTTGACATTGTGATGCCCAAATATTTTATAATTGTTGTTACATTGATTCCTTCTGGATAGGACCAGCCCTCAGATAAATATGTATTGTTATGCATCTGTTATACCTGTGGGTTATTTTACAGTTTGAAAGTAAACAATTTATATAAAGCAAAGATGTAGTATTTTTGTATTCTACTGTTGGAATATTCTACTGTTGGACTAGATAATACCGTAGTTCGTCAGGCACCCAGCCCGAGGAGCTATATAGTATATATTATATGAAAGGCGTAGAAGTATGTGGGCAGGCATTGTGGTGTAGTTCCGCTGCGTATCTGCCTGCCGTGACCGGAACCTCTCCGCGAGATCTGGGGCCCTGGGAATCTTTTGCTTAGGACCCCTCATGGTCCTGGGTCTCTGAGTTTTCTCCCAGGCGACCTAGTCGTGTTTGAATTTATTTATTTATTTTTATTATATATATTTTTGTTTTTTGTTTGGGCTTTGTGTCGAGTCGGCCACCCCCAGCTATGGGGTAGGCTATGTACTCGAGTTTTATATATGCATACATACATACTGTTAAATGTCAGGAAATTGAATGCTGGGGGGTGAAATGCACAGAGTATAGAAAAGTGTTACCATGGCAATTTGCACACACTAATATTGTAAAAAGCATAACAAATCATATAGTTGATGTTGACATAGGGTTGGTTGGTGATCACATGCGATATCCTCCGGTGACTTCTAGGCAGGCCCCGACCATGTAGCTGCTTCTGTCCCCCAGCAGGAATGACACCACCTCCGCCACCTCTGTACCCCAACCAGTTATTAGTAAAGCCAAGTGGATGTATAAAAAGGAGTCCTATCTATATTTTTTATCAATTTCGCCACAACACCAAACACCTCCAATGAAATTAATGAAAGCATGTATGTGATCTACCGGGATTCGAACCTGGGTTATCACACACAGATTTGTAAACACTAACCATTACAACACCAGGATGGTTAGAGGTAAATACAATGGGATACATTTTGTTCTCAAACTTTGACCATAGGCCCAACTATCAAGTACATGCAATACATACCAAAAGACAAACGAAGATATTCATATTGACCATGATTTTAGGGTATTATCGTCTCATCAACTTCAGGCACCATCATTGGCTAGCGTGTGGCATGCGTTGCTATTTCATGTATATTTATATTCCTACCCACCTTGATGTGATCGGGTTTTTATTTCATATTTATTTACAGTATGTAGTGGCATATACAAGGCTGCCCTTGGGCCTTTAGTTAAGGGGAGATATATATCTTTTCTAGACCCCCTTCTCCGTCATATTTAGCCCCATTAGTTTGGCGATTTTATGAACTTTCGACCCATTTCTGTCAATTTTAAGACCTTTTGTGCCATTTAGGTATCAATTTTTTCCTGGCGAGCGATAGCAAGCCTGTAATTTAAGAGGAACCGGCCTTTGGCCGGGAAATTTTTCTACCGAAAAATATACAAATTTATCTTGAAAGGGTGTCTAGGGGGCGTCTTTCTAAGCTTGTTGGAGGTCTAGCGAGGAAACTAGAATAATAATAAATATATGAAAACATCGACCAACAAGTGAACCATCTCCCCATAATTCAAAGTAAGACCTCCTGAAGCTCCTTGTGTCGAGCACTTGGTCTGACTAACTGAATCCAGTGTATGTACATACCCCAGTTCTTAACCCACTGAGCCCCAGCTAATTAATAATAAATGTACCACCCAGGACCGGCAGGTTTTGAAGAAAAAGAAAAAAATCCAGAAAACACCAGGAATGGGTTAGGAATGAAGGAAAACCCACAAAAAACCGATCTCCTAGGTCATTTACCTCCCCGCTGCGTACCCCCTATAGTATACAGCCACCCCTGTGCGGAGGTATTTAGACTGTTTACTTCACTCAAATCGTCATCGTACCATAAATATCATTAATACTTATACATATGCGCCTATTTTACGTTGATTATAAAGGTATTAACCTGTTACAGCAATAAAACAAGTGGAAACAGCGTTTGGATGGTCAAAATCGGCAAATTAGATCGGGAGTTACGTAACTTAAGGCTGAGGCCGCCTGCCAGCCAGCCAGCCGTCACGACGGCTGGAGCGACACTGTCGTGGAGTTCCCTCTCTTTCTCTCTTTCATATGCTGTGTAGCACATACAAGCACAGCTTGCTTATGAATCGCTATTGATAGCACGAAATATATCGACGAAATAAGGGAATAAGAGAGAGAATAGGTGATAATTGACGGGGGGTGGGGAAGGGGGGAAGGAGGGGATGTGGAGGAGTGATATTTGGCATGGCCAAGAGGCAATTAAAAAAAAAAAAATATATATATATATATATATATATGAAATTTGATACTGGGCTGATTTAAATGTTTTTTTTAGGCCTTGGATTATATAAGGCTTCCCGCAGCCCCACCAGTAGGCCTTATTTAAGTCTTGCCACACTTGCTGGGTTAAGGGGTCCTACGGTGCGCCCGAAAGTCGGAATTAACATGGGGAAATGGGTAGGCAAAAACAGGTTTTTGCGCGCTCACGCGCACGCGGTTGGACTTTGAGTTTTCAACCATCGGTATTGTTGCGTGGGATACTTACACAGTTCCCATACAAATCTGATTGCCATAGGACCGGAGTAATTAACAGTGACGCAACGTATGTGACGCTGGGGTTGGCAGAAAAATACATTGCCGACGCAAACAGTGCGTCGCTGGGGCTCAGTGGGTTAACTCTTTGAGTACCAGCGACGTGGGTTGTATTTTATTCTAGCTATAATTAGACGTTAGTATGCAGCTTAGGAAGGATCTGTGGTAGTCAAAGGGGTTGGGTCGAGATAATTTGAAGCCTTATTATTACACTAGAGGTCCTTCCTAAGCTGAATAAAAACATCTAATACCGTCCAGAATATGCTAAAAAAGGGACATCACCGGTACTGTACGGGTTACCCTAGATACTATTATATTCACTCTCGGTTGTAATCATTATATAACACATTATCTACCATACCGTGTAGTACTCTGTTCTAGCCTTAGTCTCCTACTTAACCCAGCAAGTGCGGGAAGACTCTTAAGATCCTGGGCCTAAAAAATTCAATTTAAAACACCCAAAAAAAACTTGAACCCTATTTTTTTTTTTTTTTTTTTGCCCCTGGGCCAAGCCAAATATCACTCCTCCACTTCCTCTCCCTCCTTCAGTTATCACCTATTTTCCCTGTTATTCCCTTATTCTGTGGTCTATTTTCGTGCTAACATTAGCGAGTTGCAAGCAGGGCATTGTCATCACTGTTACCAAGCGAGTGCAAGAGAGAGAGAGAGAGTATCGATCGACAATCTCTCTCCAGACATGGAGAGGAGTGGAGGGGAGGGAGGTTGCCTCAGCCTTTGGTTATGTAACTCCCGGCCTGTATCGCCGATTTTGACCATCCAAACGCTGTTTCCACTCGTTTTATTGCTGTAACAGGTTAATACCTTCATAATCAATGTAAAAGAGGTGCATTGGATAAGTATTAATGCTATATATGGTCAAATAACGATGTTAGTGATGGGAACAGCTCAAATACGTGCGCACAGGCGTGTGGTGTTTCATACCCCCCATGCGCACGTCTTAGGTTAAGGGGAGACTGACCGTTTGTTTGGTCTATTAATTCCTTTATTCATGTATTTTTTTAGTTTCCTCCCTAGACCTCCATTAAGCTTAGAAAAAGAACCCCTAGACACCCCTTCAAGATAAATTGGTAAATTTTTTGGTATAAAAATGTCCCGGCCAGTTCCTCTTAAAATTGCAGGCTTGCAGTCTAAGGGTTTATTGAGATAGTCTTTACCCATTTATTTCCCACAGATCCTTCCTAAGCTGTATAAGATCGTCTAATGAGAGCCAGAGTAAAACTGTTAAAACGCGTCATGATCTTCAAAGGGTTAACCTATCGTCATGATCTTCAAAGAGTTAACCTATCCAGACTTAACACTCTCCGACTAATATGACACGATCGCGTCATATGGAACTTATGCCAAAAACTCATATGGCGCGATCGCGTCTTATGAACTTATCTTAATAGCTCTCTAATAAGTTTATGACGCGATTTTGCGTCGATTTATTTTGGTGGCAACCCCAAGTTTCTCCGACTTCTAACGGTCCCGCAGTGAGATTTTGACAGTTGTGGGGTACAGTGGCAATAATACTGTGTTTTTGTATAAGATCGTCTAATGATAGCCAGAGTAAACTGTTAAAATGAGTCATGATCTTCAAAGGGTTAACCTATCCAGACTTAACACTCTCCGACTCATATGACTCGATCGCGTCACGTCGACACCTAAATGGCACGAAAGGTCTTAAAATTGACAACGAAATGGGGCAAAAGGTGTTAAAATCGCCAAACTAATGGGCCGAACGTCTTATAATCTCAAAACTAGTGGGGCTAAACATTAGGGAGAAGGGGGTCCAGAAAAATGGTCTGCCTCCGGGCCCTTAAGTCTGGATAGGTTAACGCTTTGAAGATCATGACGCATTTTAACAGTTTACTCGGCTCTCATTAGACGATCTTATACAGCTTAGGAAGGATCTGTGGGAAATAAATGGGTAAAGACTATCTCAATAAACCCTTCGACTTCCATAGACCCTTTCTAATCTGACTAAAATCGTCTAATAATAGCCAGAAAAACAGAGAAGTGCGTCATCGATCCTCAAAGGGTTAAGGCGACAGTGGTTATTTTCTTGGTTTTATTTATTTATATATTAATTTATGTTTTAGTTTCTTGCTAGGCCTTCATCAATATACAGTATATGAATAAAGACGTTCGGACCATTAGTTTGGCGATTTTAAGACCTTCCGTTCCATTTCTATATAAATGTCTTCATTAATCTTAAAAAACACACTCCCGAGACCTCCCTTCAAGATAAATTTGTACATTTTTCGATAGAAAAATGTCTCGGCCGAAAGCCAGTTTCTCTTAAAATTACAGGCTCCCTATCGCTCGCCAGGCAAAAATCGACACCTAAAAGGTACGAAAAGTCTTGATATTGATATAGAAATGGAACGAAAGGTCATAAAATCGCCAAACTAATGGGCCTAGACATGAGGATTTATATATACTGTATATATATATATATATATATATATATATATATATATATATATATATATATATATATATATATATATATATATATATCTATATATATATATAAGCAGGGTCTCCATTTGTGCGAGAATTTGGTGGATGAACGAGGCTGCACAACTCGAAATCGTACAACTCGAAACATGTATCTTATGGGAAATAATTAATTTGGTGGATGGACGGTCCCGAGTTTAGGAGTTCAACTTCATATTACCTATACAAAACAACACTAACTGACACATATTCATAACAATACATAATATAAATAAAAGTAAGCAATAATTAAACAATAATAAGTCATTGTTTACTCACATTAAGCTAGGGGGCTCCGAGGCAAACCCCCGCGGCAGGGCGAGTGCAGCTATGCCTCCACGGCCCCGGCCCCGGCCCCAGCCCCGTCTCCGTCCCTGTCTCCGTTTTTCTTATAAATTGATCGAACATTCGACTCGGTAAGTCCCAACTGCCTGGCTACAACTGATTTTCCTTTTCCAGCATCCTTTAACTCGATAACTTTCTGCTTTAGTTCCAGTGTGATGGTCCGCCGCTTCCCGGAACGTGGGGGTGGCATGGTCAATAAGGGCTAGGTTGGCTCAGCCGCTCAAGGTATACGAATTTCTCACGGAGCTATGTGTGCACTAGAGCGGGGGCAAAAAAATATGGCCGACTACCCCCTCCCACCCAGTACCCAAGCGGCACAGAAGCTGGCTGTGACGCATGACGTATCTCGCACAGCTGTGAAGAAACTCGTACATTTGGGTTTCTCCACGGATTTGCTTACCTTTATTCCGGCGCTCGCACACTTCGAACAATATTAGCACAGTTTGGAATTATTAAATTAATATTTTTGGTAGCTCGCACAACTCGTGAAACGCACAGCTCGAATACGCACAAATAGGGACCCTACTGTATATCTATATCTATATATATATATATATATATATATATATATATATATAATATATATATATATATACTGTATATATATATAATATTATATATACTGATATATTTATTTATATATTTATTCATTTATATATTTAAATATTTGTAGGCCTATTTATTATTTGTTTAGTATTTGGGATGTACACTTACCCTCTGGTTTGCCAGGTCGGGCCAGAGGGGTTAGAGACTTGTAGAGCTGCATGGAAGCCGAGTCCAGGCTTAACATGGGTGTCGAGATGGCGCCCGGCAGTACACAGTTCACCCGGATGCCATGGCTGGGGGGAGAAGAGTTTATTAGCACATTTGGATAATGATAAAGAGGTACTGTTTAACCCATTCATTCCTTAAAGGGCTGGTCATTTGGATAGTAAAGTAATATAAGGTACTATTTAACTCCTTGATACATTGGAGGGCTGGTTTATTAGGTCATTTGGATAATAATAAAGACATATAAGGTAATATTTAACCCATTAACACCTTGGAGGGCTGGTGATGCCCATTTTGAGTCTGTTATAGGCGTGTGCATAAACATTTAACCGTCTTGGTGGTGTAATGGTTAAGGTGTCTAAAAATCTGTGTGTGATAACCCAGGTTCGAATCCCGGTGGATCACATATATGCTATCATTAACCCTCTCCATCACATATAACGCGATTGCGTCATATGGCAATTTCGACCAAAAGTATCATATGACACGATCGCGTCATATGAACTTAGTGAAAAAGCTCAATAATAAGTTTATGACGCAATTTGCGTCATATTGAGCTCAGTAAGTTAGGTAAGTTAGATCATAATCTGTCGGTTGATGGCAACCCCAAATTCCTCCGACTTCTAACGGTCCCTCAGTGTGAGAAAGACTGTTGTGGGGGAAATACAGGGCGCTCGGGCAAGCCTTAACTTTCGTAAGTTAATATGTCTGGGGGGGGGGGGGGGGGGTAATTTCATTGGAGGTGTTTAGTGGTGTGGTGAAATTAATAATAAAAACAAAAAAAAACATTATCAGTAGGTTCAGGGATATTTCGTAGCGAGGCCGTTCTATATGTTTTGTTCCCCATGAATATTATTTTCTCTCACTTAAACATTAGGCTACCATAGTGCGGTGGGAATATGAACAGGATTAGATTAATATCCAGTATTCGAGAATGGATAATACGTCGTAGGCGTGTGCATAAACCTTTAACCGTCTTGGTGGTGTAATGGTTAAGGTGTCTAAAAATCTGTGTGTGATAACCCAGGTTCGAATCCCGGTGAATCACATATATGCTTTCATTAATTTCATTGGAGGTGTTTGGTGTTGCGGTGAAGTTAATAAAAAGTAGATTTATGCTACCATAGACATTGGGGAAAACTTGCTATTTATTAGCAATGTAGCGCTTTTTTGCCTTTGGCAGCACTGCTGAGCAGGGTTGCCACTCCTGAAAACCATAAAAGCCAAGATGACCCATCAAAAAGAGCCAAGATTGACCCAAAAATTACTAGATCTAATGTAACTTTAGGAACACCTATTCTTGATTATCCAACACCCCAATTCCTGTAAGAATGGCCATAAATGAATCTCCTCCATGCATTACCTGCCAAGAAACCCAAATTAGGCTAGCCATAAAAAGACAGCCGGGTTCCAACTTCCAAGGGTTAAACAATAGGCCTACTATACACAAATTATTCCCAGCTGATAGTAAAGTGCCTAGTAAAGTGCCATGGTTTTAAGTTCATTACTCTGCTATGATAAACATTAAGCAGTGAAATAGGTTAGTAATTATAAAAAAAATGGCAATATAAGGATGCACGGGTAACACAGTGTCCTATTTCCCCACAAAAAATTCAGAAATCAAATAATAAAGCTTTCAATTTACCCTCAGCTGAAAATAATTTGACTATAGGTAAGCATGTTAACACCGTTTTATCACTGTTGTGACACAGACACTCTAAATTGCTTAGTCTCACTGATACTGCGGTACCGTACAAGTTCTGTAACTGCGTGACGGTGAACCGTGAGAGTCAACACTCAAACTGCCAACAGACTGTTGGGGGCTGGGCGGCTGGGAAAGGCAACCCTGCTGCTGAGACCTGGGGTGTGGGCTTCAGTGCATGGACGGACGTGCTGACAGTCGAAGGTGGGCCCCTCGCGGTCCCGCCAACTGACACTCGATTTCTACAGTTTTTTCAGGCTTTTACAGCCTGTAAATTGCTGTAACTTGCCAAACGTAGTACTACGTTTCCCGCACCGTACGGGTTAAAGGAGCCCACTTCGCTTTTTTTCTCTTTCTCTCCCTCTCTCTTTGGCTTGTATCCTTTCGGCCACATTCAGCCTACTGTTTTAAGACGTTTACCCCCATCTAGGTGTCAATATTTTCCTAGCGAGTGGTAGCGAGCCAGCATATATATATTTTTGTTTTGACAGCAAGCTAAATTTGTATATTTTTCGATAGAAAAATTTCTCCGGCGAAGCCGGATTTCTCCATACCATGCTGGCTCGCTATCGCTCGCCAGGAAGAAATCGACACCTGGATGGGGGTAAGATGACCACTCTGGTAGTGGCTGTTTTGACTTGAAACCTAATATTTACCTCGCAAGTTCCGCCCCACAGCTCTTAGTAAGAGCGATGACCCCTCCCTTGGTGGCGGCGTAGTGGCTGCGGAGAGGGGATCCGGTCTTTCCCACGATACTGGCGATGTTCACGATGGCTCCCGAAGCCTCCTTTTTACCCTCCAGCAGTGCCTTGGCGAACACCTGGCTGGCCGAAAACGTTCCCTGCATGGATAATGAGGGTTACTGGGATATCCGTTTTATATTTACAGTTATTTACTGTGGAGAGTCATAAGTCCTACTTAATCGTTCTAATATATTTATGTTTTGTTTTTTCTATGTAAGTGAGGGATACAAAAGGCAGAACTGCCTGTATCAAGTGCCTCCCCCATAGTTGAAAGAGTGACAATGCCAAAATCAAGGGACATTCGAGCCAAAATGCCTGGTCACACAGAGTTTGAAGCAATTTAAGTCATATGAGGAGGGAAAGACTGATTCTGGGAGAGAGTTCCAGAGCTCAGCTGTTGAATAGAAGAACGACTGAGAATAGCATTTCACTCTTGGGTTGGAGAGTTGCACAGAGTAGGGGTGGGATTGTGTTGCAAGATGGGTACCACATACCCTATGTAGAGGAGGTGGTATACACACTGGGATAGCTCTGAGGAGCACTGAATATTGTAGTAGCGATAGAATAGCGAGAGAGATGCAACATTGCGGCGAAGGGAGAGAGTTTGCAGAGAGTTGTACGTGAGTGGGCGGGAATTAGTGATACGAAAGGCCTTCCTTTGTACTTTGTCTAGGAGTGCGATGTGAGAGGATCCTCCCCATATATGTGAACAATACTCAATACAAGGACGCACTGTGTGTACAGAGCAAGAAGCTGTGCAGGGGTAAAGAACCACCTGAGGTGGCCGTTGAGCACATCCAGCTTCTGGGAGGCTGCCTTAGCAAGACTGGTAATATGTCCTTCCAAGTGAGGGCAGAAGAATAAGAGACACCAAGAATACTGAGAGAATATGAAAGATTGATCTTTGTATTGTTGAAGAATAAGGGAAAGTCCTCTGGGAGTTCCGGACGGGTAGATAGATGGAGAATTGAGTTTTGGAAGCATTAAAGGTAACAAGGTTTTCTCTGCCTCAATTGGAAATAGTAGTTAGATCAGAAGATAAGTGTTGTATGGCTTAATTACGTTTGTTTTTGAGGGATTGCTGGCTGGGGCGTTCTGGAAAACTAATCGAGTAGTGTAAGGTAGAGTTGTCTGCGTATGAATGGATGGGACTGTACGTAGTTGAGAAGATCATTTATGAAAATTAGAAAGAAAATAGGATATAGGACAGAGTCCTGATTAACAACGGAGTTGATAGGATGAAGAAGTGAGCGATGGCCGTCCACAACCGCAGCTATGGAACGGCCGGAAAGGAAATTAGAGACAAAGGCAGAGATGGAGGGATAGAAACCGAAGGAGGGTAGTTTATAAATTAAAGATTTGTGCCAGACTCTATTGAAGGCCTTCTATATGTCTAGCGCAATAAAAAAAGGTCTCACCGAAGTCCCGAAAGGAGGATGACCAAGAGTTAGTAAGATATGAAAGAAGATCACCAGTAGAGCAACCCTTAACCCGGGAGCTGCGGGGAGACTCTTAAGAGTTCCCCCGGCGCACTGCGGGGAGACTCTTAAGAGTCAGAGAAAACAAAAATCAACTTTTGACATCGAAAAAAAAAAAAAAATTTATATTTTTTTTTTTTTATTTATTTTTTTTTTTTTTGGCCCCTGGGCCATGCAAAATCTCAGTCCTCTACCTCCCCTCCTTCCCCACTTTCCTCCTCTCCTTCAGTTATCACCTATTTTCCCTGTTATTCCCTTATTCTGAGGTATATTTTCGTGCTAACATTAGAAATCCGATTGGAGGGTGTGGTCATCACTGATAGCAAGCGAGTGCAAGAGAGAGAGAGAGAGTATCGATCGACTGTGTCTCAGTGGCCTTGGGGAAAATTGGCGGGAAAGCAGATTGCCTCACCCATACATTATACAACTCGCGGGCTATATCTCCGATTTTGACCATCCAAACGCTGTTTTCACTCGTTTTATTGTTGTTTCAGGTTAATACCTTTATAATTAACCCATAATAGGCGCATATGGATAAGTATTAATGCTATTAATGGCACAATGAATATTTTAGTGACGGAAACACCTCAAATACGTCAGCACAGGGGGACGTTTCCAATTACCCCCATGCGCACTTCAGAGGTTAAGGAAGCCATACTGGTGATCTGAAAGCAGATAATGAGAAGAGAGATGTTTAAGAAATTTGGAAGCAAGAATAGTTTAAAAAACCTTAGAGATACAAGAGATGTGAGCAATTGGACGATAGTTGGAGAGTTGAGAGCGGTCACCCTTCTTTTGGACAGGTTGAATGACAGCACACTTCCAGCATGAAGGGAAGACGTTAGAGGAGAGACAGAGACGAAAGAGTTTGCCTAGGTAGGGAGTCAGTACGGAAGCACAGTTTTTTAGTACAACAGGAGGAACACCGTCCGGACCGTACACCTTCTTAGTATTAAGCCCAGAGGGTAGAAAGTACATCTTTAGAAGAGATTAGGATATTAGGCATAAGTAGGAAAGAGGGGGGTGGAGAGGGAGGAATAGCACCGAAATCATCCAAGGTGGAGTTTGTAGCAAAAGTTTGAGTGAAGAGTTCAGCATAGTCAGAGGAAGTGATGGTTGTGCCATCAGAGTGGAAAAGGGGAGGGAAAGACGAGGAAGAACAATTGTTGGAGAAGTTTTTGGCTAGATGCCAAAAGCTTGAGAAGAGCTATAGTTGGATAGTTCAGTGCATTTATTATTGATGAAAGAGTGCTTGGCAAGTCGGAGAACAGATTTGGTTTGATTCCGTGCAGAAACATAGGAAGAATGAGATTCTAGATATTTAAGGCTTCGGTACCGTTTGAATGCTTCCTCCTTATTGCGGACAGCACTAGAACAAGCGTGAGTAAACCAAGAGTTTTTTGCATTAGACTGAGAGAAAGAAAATGGAATGTACGCTTCCATGCCCGAGAGGATTACCTCGGTAATGCGTTCAGCACTCTCTAATGGACCTGATCGGCCACGGAAGCAGAAGTCATTCCATGGGAAATCAAAGATGTACTGCCAAAGAGCTTCTTAGTCGGCAGCGCCAAAGTGCCACAAGCGCCGCCGGCTGGGAGGATCGGGTGGCCGTACTGGAGAGATAGGACAGGTAACGGAGATAAGTTTATGGTCGGAGGAGCCCAAAGGAGAGAAAAGATTGACAGTATAAGAAGAAGGGTTAGAAGTCAGAAATAAGTCAGGAATGTTGGGCCGATCTCCGAAGCGATCCTTGGATATCCTGTTTTATATTCTTAAAGAGAGCCATAAGTCCTACTTAATGGTACAAATATATTAATGATAGTCTAATGTATTTGGAAGTGTAATGTTCACCAATCTTATTGTACACACTGACTAAGATTGGTAATATATAATGTTCTGTAGTTTCATTCTCTTCCTTTTCTTTTTACTTTTCCTCCTTTCAATGAACTAGCTTCACATTGGTTAGGGAAAGACAGGGCAAGTTGCTAGATATTAATTACCAATTTGGAGTAACATTAATGGGCATCATTGGGTATGTTTCATCTTATAATAACCTTCATATATGGTAACAGATTATGTACGGTACCTTCAAGTTTACGTCAAAGAAATTAACGAGGGAGTCTTCCTCCACCTCCAAGAAGGGGCACTGTTTGGCCACCCCGGCACAGTTGACCAGTAGGGAAGGGGGCTCACCACACTGGTCCTGAGCCTCGCTGAACACCTTCTCCACACTCGCCCGCTCCCGCACGTCAACAGACAGAGCCACATGATTCTCGGGATCTTTTATGAAAGAGAATGCCAGAATTCGGAGATCAGTCAATTCTGACCGCTGATGACTTATTTAGAAGAGTTAAATGTAGTTCAATGTGCTGATGGCTCATTTGAAGAATCTACATTCGGTCAATCTGATTAGTTGCTGCATTCATCCATTCCCTCACATTAACAACTACGACAACATGCAGTATGAAGGGCTTGTCCAAGAAGAAAATAATACCAATAATTCTTATCAATAACAATCATCCTTAGTCCACAATTCCCTCTTTAATCTTGTGATAGTCTCATTTGTCTATTTCCTCAAATCAATAATTGCGAGAGCATGCAACTAGGGGTCTGTCTGAGAAAAATGAGATGGTAATGTTTATTAAGTGGCATCAAGGATAAAGTTCCTTCTTTGGTAATGGGAAGTTAATTATGATCTTGGTTAAATCGAATATTAGAGGACAGAAAGGTGGAAATAAAATGTAGTAGGGGAAGGATATGCTGGGAAGGGAGAAAAGAAATTGATTGAGGTTAACAATTTGTGAGCCGTCGCCTGGCTTAAATCATCGTTAAAGCGGCTGTCACACAATGCCAATTTAAATACCGACTGGCCACGACTTCAGGAGTGGCTTTTGACGACACTGATGACTAGTGGCAAGAGGGCCTTGTCGTGATTATTGAGTACACACGGCGCGTGTGCGCTGCATAGTCTGCACATGGCCGCCATCACACGCCAATTGTACGGGGTCGATTGGCAGCAGTTGACGACCAGTCGTTTAATTTTGAAAAATAACGGTCTAAGATGGACGCTGTAATGACAGCGCCACCATGTTGCGCGCATACCGCATGGTGACCAAGCTGTAGACAATCGCCAAACTCCCTGCAGCACTCATAATAGGGTGCCAACTGAGCGCCGACTGATGGCCACTCTTTCACACTAAAGTCGATGTGTGGTCGCCGACTGCGCCCAGATGGATCAAAAGAGTGGGCGTGTCGCATATATATGGCAGGCCACCAACGTTCCCCACCTCAGTTTACCTGCCATCAGTGTTCTTTCAAGTCCATCAGTGCACGCCACCATGTCCAGCATAGGTCCAGGCAACTGCAAGTGTACCCTCCAGTAACCTCAAGTTACTGCTGTAAGTTGAAAAGAGCAACACCGAGACTGAAATTGCAAGCTGTTGAAGGCCCACAAAAGGAGGCAGAACAGACAGCCATGCATGTGGGTGCAGCCCTGGCTTCTCCACAGGACGTCTTTTGATATTTATGACCAGCTAGTGCAGAAGAGGCACAAGTAGGCTAAAGGCACATGGAGACACAGGGCAGGAGTGCAAAGCCTGGGACGCTGCTCGGCGGGAGGCGTTATTCATTCACGGGAAGGAAGGGACGCGCAAGAGGTCAAACATGCGGCGATGTCATCCTGTGCAACGTTGCCAGGTCACATACTCACATTATCAAAGCGCATACCGACAGCATGCTTTCCCATACTGACGGTGCAAGGTCGCCGACTCATGCTGATTTATATGCAATTGTATGCTTGTGACGGCTCAGTGTAGCGGTCAGGCGCCGACTATTGCTGGCGCCTGCAGCCATTACTACACTGTCTGATGGCCTGGGCCTCCGCGTGGATCCCCTCTCCCAAAACTGGTGACCCCATGTGACAGCCTAAGGTCGCCGCATTATGGTTGACGTCATAACCAGGGCGCCGTCTGACAGCACCCTGACATCGTAACGCCCCTCAGCACGAGTTTACCCTGCGCTGACCCTGGCTCCCAGAGTTCAGAATGTCAAACTTTTTCTTGCCGGCCAGCCGACCTCTCCCGCGCTGTACCGTGCGCTACCGTCTGTTTGGGAGCATTGCCGAAGGGTGCCGTCCTCACTACGACTACTAGGTAGGCTAGAGTCAGCACTTAAATTGGCATTGTGTGACAGCCACTTAAACTAAAAGGATTAATAGTAGACCTTTACTTCACAATTCACAAAAAATTATCTGGGCCTCGTTAACCTCTCCCCTGCGTAGGTGGGGAGACCCCTCCCTGTGCGGAGGTATTTAGACTGTTTCCTAAACTCTAATCATCATTGTACCATAAATATCATTAACCCTTCTTTGGCGGTGCGCATCTTATGGCGTGTGAAATAAATATGGACTAAGTGGCGGTTCACAACTTATGTCGTGTGACATTTTCACCACGTAATGTTGCTGAGAGAGAGAGATGAGTGGTGGGAGGAGCGTAGCAAGCGTATGACTGCTCCAGACCACCGCGGAAGACCTACTGACATGAATCCCACCCTTCCCTCCCCTCTCACACTCGCTACACAGGGAATTATGTAGGGAAATTACCTAATTACAGGGTTTTTGCACTCGTGTTGCACGATTGTTGCAAGAGAACCAGCGGTCGTACAAGGATGGATCGGGTGTCATTGGAAAGCTCTGTTTACGCCCTTTCAGGGATAGATACTTGTTTTACACTCTGGGTCTTATTTAAGCATGAAAATTAGCACGTAAACAACCCTATTTAGGGTTAAAAAAAACGCTGGGCGCTACAGTCCCCTAGACCGCCTAGCCCGCCAATAAGGTGTTAATACTTATCCATATACGCCTATTTTATGTTGATTATAAAGGTAATAACCTGTTACAGCAATAAAACAAATGGAAACAGCGTTTGGATGGTCAAAATCGGCGATAGAGGCCGGGAGTTACATAACTTATGGCTGAGGGCAGCCTGCCAGCCAGCCAGCAGGCCAGATGGCTGGAGAGACACTGTTGCGTGGTAGTCTCTCGCTTTTTCCCACGCTTAGTAACACAGATGACCACGCCCTGCTAGCAACTCACTAATGTTAGCACGAATATATACCTAAGAATAAGGGAATAACAGGGAGAAAAGGTGATAATTGAAGGGGGGTGGGGGGGGGGGGGAAGGGTGGAAGGAGGGGATGTGGAGGAGTGATATTTGGCATGGCCAAGGTGCAATAAAAAAATAATAAATAAAATAAATAAATACTGGGCTGATTTAAATGTTTTTTTTTTTAGGCCTTGGATTATATAAGGCTTCCCGCAGCCCACCGGTAGGCCTTATATTAGTCTTCCGGCACTTGCTGGGTTAAGCACTCATCATTCATCCACTTTCTCATGTTTATGGCCAGTTCAACTAGATTTTCGGGATTTTAGTGTTAGGAAGAAGGTCAAATTTATGTGGTGATGATTCTTTTGAGGAGTCGATATAAACACCCATTTCTCGTAGGTCTGAATATCGAAACCTTGTAAGCTTCCATGTAGTTTGAAACTTGCTAGTGGACTATGCTTTGGGCAATCACAGACAAATAGTTCTTTTATTTTATTTTTTGGAACTGCCAGTCCGTAATTCCATTAGTTGTGACTTACCAGGCATGAGAGCTAGTGTGTCCTTTGCTGACTTGAGGTTGACATCCGTGATCACCACTTTAGCCCGTCCCTCGCCAGCACCAAGCAGCACGCCCGCCCAATCCCGCTACCACACCTGGAAACAACACAATAAATTAATCATTACAGAGCCTCTCCAACAGCTTCCTCTCTCTCCAGCACCCTTCTACCCTCTCATCCCTCGAAAGTAAAATACGAGGTGCGTTGTAAAGGACTTATCCCTCAATACCTCTCTTCGAAAAGTAGATACGAGGTGCCGTTGTCAAGGCTTATCCCTCAATACTTCCCCTGGCCAACCTGAGAGACTTTTAAAGTTTGATCCCCTGATATTGCCCCATGAATATAGGTGCCGTACAGTCGCATATAAAAATTCAAGGACCCCCCCCCCTATAGGTGGATGGAACTGGCTTATCAATAAATAGTATACATAGTTTTGTAGTTGGTGTATGGAACATGATATCAATAAATTCGTTTCCAAAGATATACTTCCATAATTAGAAATAGGCAAGGTCCACGAATGTTTATGAGTTTTGCCAGTGTTAAAGATGTAGGCCTATGGATGATCAACTATGCTGTTACTCTTGTTCTCCTCTTTGTGTCTTGTTGGGGGATAGAACTGGGTTGTGGACAGGAAAACCCCTCTACAGGGTGAATATCTGATGGTTTTGATATTTTGAAAATTTTGAAACTTGTACTTTGTTGACACCTTTATATGTAGGCCGATATCTTGATTCTTGCACAGCTTTTAACCCACTTTTTTAACTAAAGTCATAGGGTATTAACCCCCAAAATGGTAGTATCAGATCTCATATACCTGTATATAGGTATAAAATAACATGAAATTTGATTACTACAATTAAAATGCTGGGTGCGAAGGGAATTTAACCCTCCCGAAAACTCCCCAGGTTTTGAGATGCCTGGCGCGGGGTTCGAACCCTGGAGAGATTTCAACCCTCCCGAAAACTCCCTACATTTTGAGATGCTGGCGTGGGGTTCGAACCCGGGTTAGTGATCTCAGTAGGTCTACCAGACCGGCGAACTAATCCACTGTACTACCACGGACGTACAGTTTGATAGTAACCTTAGTTTTCCTTGAAAGAACCAGGTGATAGTCTCCTGGTGATTCACTTGATGGGTTTATTAGACTTCTCCATCAACGACTATTTTACACTATCCCAGATGTCAGCTCGGGTAGTACAGTATTGGGTTGCGGGATTTTTGCTGGTACAGGGCATTACACAACATCCTTCTTTAACAAGGCTAGTCCCTAGCCTCTTTAAGGTCGTAAGGTATCGTAGCCATATCACCTCAGCAATCTCAATATTGTTTAAGGTCTGCGTGATGGGTGCTCTATGTATAGCTACCAGATCGCGTTCCGTGACTGCCACCAATGAAATGCTGGGTGCGAAGGGAATATAACCCTCACGAAAACTCCCCAGGTTTTGAGATACCTGGCACGGGGTTCAAACCCGGGTTAATGACCTCAGTTGGTCAACCAGACCCGCGCGCTAACCCACTTTACTACCACGGGTGTACAATAGGATAGTAACCTTAGTTCTCCTTGCAAGAACCAGGTGATAGTCTCGTGGTGATTCACGTGATGGGTTTATTAGACTTCGCTATCAACGACTATTTTACACTATCCCAGACGTCAACTCAGGTAGTACAGTATTGGGTTGCGGGATTTTGCGGGTACAGGGCATTAAAACAATAATGAGTACAGTTAGTCAATTATAGATATTATAAATAATTGACTAATTGTTGGTCAAGATTTATCGTACCCTAAGAGTTGCATACTAATTATTATCCCATTCTCTACCGGTGACGTCTTTTTAACTTTATTCTGGCCACTATTAGACGGTTGTATTCAGTTTATAAAGGGCCTTCAGCAATTAACAAGCTTCGAACTATCTCCCTTAACCCTTTTTACAGCCAAAGATCCTTCTTAGACTGTACAAAATCGTCTAAATACAGCTAGAATAATATTAAAAATACGTCGCCGGTACAGAAGGGGTTAAGAAAGAGGTTTTGATTGTTCAGGATGACGTTTTGGGTTTATGAATCGACATGTCAAGGCTATCACGAACAACACCTATCCCATTCTGCCAGCCAGGGTTGTTGTTGTTGTTGTTGTTGTTGTTCCCCAAGCTGCCTGGCCGAACAGCCCCAAGGGTGCCCTTGGGTGGCTTCGGTCACCCCTTTATTGTGGTCGGCGGGGAGGGTTCTGTGGGGGCGCTCGGTTATGGCCTTGGCCTTGCTCGGGGCCTTGGGGCTGTTCGGCCAGGCAGCTTGGGGAACAACAACAACAACAACAACAGCCCCAAGGCCCCGAGCAGGCCAAGGCCATAACCGTGCGACCCCACAGAACCCTCACTGCCGACCACAATAAAGCCTGGGCGACCGAAGCCACTCCATGGCGGGGAGCTGAGGAGGGTGCGGAAACGCCCGGGAAACCAAAGCCCCACCCAGGGCCCTGTGCCCCTCAGCAATTATGAAGAGAAAGTTGAGGGGCAAAGGAAAAAATGTGACGCTTTGGCTTCCAATCTAGGTAGACTGGGAGGCCAATCCACGGAAGAGACGCCGTCACTTGAGATCTAGAAAATATAAAAGTAAAAGGAACAGTCAGAGTAAGCTATGGGTATGGCAGAGATCGCTCAGTTCTCACTCTGATAGACCAGCCCATCACCATCACCATCGCCAGCCAGGGTAGAATTAATTAGTAGTTAGTTATGGTGTGGTGTATATGGAGTGCTGTATGTGTGTGTGAGTATACTGTATATGTATGGTTGTGTGGGTGTTTGTATGGCTGTGTGTGTGTGTATGGTTGTGTGAGTGTGTGTATGGTTGTGTGGTTGTCTGTGTGTGTGTGTGTATGGCTGTGTGTGTGTGTGTGTGTATGGTACCGGTAGTAACTAACCTGTAATAAGGGCCACTCTGCCAGCTAGGGAAGGGTCGCGAGTGTGTGTATGGTTGTGGGTGTGTGTATGGTTGTGTGGGTGTGTGTATGTGTATGACTGTGTGTGTGTGTGTATGGTTGTGTGGGTGTTTGTATGGTTGTATGTGTGTGTGTATGGCTGTGGGTGTGGGTATGTGTATGGTTGTGTGGTTGTCTGTGTGTGTGTGTGTGTGTGTGTATGGTAGTAACTAACCTGTAATAAGGGCCACTCTGCCAGCTAGGGAAGGATCGGTAGTCATGATGTGTGATGTGGTAAAGGTCCTCGGGTTAGACTCTGATGACTCTAGTGCAGGGATTGGTGATTCTTCTTCTCTTCCTTTAATCACTCAGCATCACTGTTATTCAGATTAGGCAGTATCTGTGGGAGTCAGAGGGTTTTGAATTAAGATTGTGTGCATATTTATTATTCCTATATTTACACTCATAAACAATAGGTAGTCGAAAATTGTGATGATAATTTGTGTGGAATCAGGAGACACTTGGCTATACCTTGTTCCAAATAAGTAGGCCAAAGCTCTTGAACATGAACCTCTGTAAAGGGGTTATCACACTGGGCCAATTATCGTCACTCTTCAGCAAAAAGTGGAGCTACCGTCAATCTCCAGCACAAATCTCACCCTTTGATGGAGCTAGGATGCTTCCCGCATGGGGTTATCACACTGGGCCAATTCTCGTCACTCTTCAGCAAAAAGTGGAGCTACCGTCAATCTCCAGCACAAATCTCACCCTTGATGGAGCTAGGATGCTTCCCACACTGGGTGGGAAGCTCCAGTTTTTGATGGAGGTAGAGTGTCAGCCTCTTTACAGCTCTCATTTAATCTCATTGATATCTCAAGTATATGACGTCGAAATATATATTTTGCTACATAATTGTGTGTTTTGATTGTGAGAAGGGCTGCGGATAACATAAACTAAGTGAATTAATGCTAAAATAGCTACACCACTTGCAGCTAAATAACCACTTCCTATACCTACGCCACGGCGATTGGTATGAAACAAAAACATTCGGTTGTGTAGCAGGAGGAACTGTTTTTCAGATGCCTATTTACTAAGAATCATTGAACAATATATTTAACCTAACCTAAGATATTAGTGGACTATTTATGAATGTAAAATGTAAAAATATATTGTAACATTACCAAATTATTGAGATAAATACAGGTCTACCCGCATAAACAGGATTATGCCTACAACCTCCGAAAAGTTCAAAATATTTCCTCATATATGCTCCAAATATAAAACATAATCACGCAAACTTGTAGATTGAGTCCTATTGAAATATAAGTGTCGATATAAATCCATATTACTCTAAATTATTGGTGAAACAGCACAATATAAACGATCGTTTAGTGCCGAGGTAACGACAGGGGCTCCGTCAGGCTATAGCCTATATTTTGCTAAAAACTTCCTCATAGCTACTTATATAAGCTTCACACGCAAAACATAGCAACATTAACGTATAGATTGGGTCCTATTACACAAAGTTTGTCAATATCAATCCATATTATTTTACAGTTTAAGTGAAACCACTGTTCTATAGCCTACGCCACGGCGATTGGTATGAATCGAAAAAGTTCAAAATATAAATTTCCTCATATAAGCTTCAAATTTAAAAAAAAATTACACTAACGTGTAGATTGAGTCATATTGCATTATAATTGTAGATGCAAATTCATATTGCTATACATTACAGTATAGGTGAAACGGACCAATATAGGCTAAGGTCGGACGTTGTTATTGTTGTGTTGGAGACTCACGCAGCCAGGACGCTTGGCGTGTGCGATAGAATTTGCTGGCGCTACTGACTGGAAACGGACACTGGAGATTGGAGATTGACGAGAATTTGGCCCAGTGTGATAACCCCTTAACTGAAAAAACACCACTAGAACAACCGAGCTAATATCATTACCATTTGGAAAGAGTCAGCCATTAATGGAATAGGTGTGGAAATTTACAGCCCATTTGCCATTTTTGAGTTACAGAGGAGGGTTCACGATTTCTGGCCTGCGTATGTAGAACAAGGTATATAGTCATCCACCTTCTCTACAAAAAATATATGTTACCAAAGAGACCCGTTTAGGGGGATACGGTGTGTTTTTCTGGACCCCCTTCTCCCTCATGTTTACCCCATTCTGAGATTTTAAGAAGTTTGCCCCATTAGTTTGGCAATTTTAAGATCTTTTGCCTATATTAATGCCAATATGAAGACCTTTCATGCAATTTAGGTGTCGATTTTCTTCCTGGCGAGCGATAGCGAGCCTGTATATATATATATATATATATTATATATAATATATATATATATATATATATATATATATATATATATGAAATAAAGAGAAAGCAAACTAAAATGCCCCAGAACAAGAAGCCCACCACAGAAGCCACGAGCGAACACCACACAGAAACACCCGAAAGAAAGGTCCACAGAACGAAAGGACCAGCTGACCGAGCCAACCAGTTCAGACAGGCCCAAGCCCGCAGGGCTAAGCAGCTCCAAACCACATCTGCCTACCCCTTCTAAACACTGACCTTTCCCACACCTCACATACACTACCCCTCGTGTCCTACACCTCTACCTACATGATGACGAACATAAATACACCGTACAGTTAATTTTTTTTTTTTTTTTTTTTAAAGAGACAATGAACGGAGGAAGGAAAAACACAGATAAAACAAAAAGGTCCATGTGCCTAAAGGCATCCTCCATTCATAAAATGTTTGTAACAACTGGATTTAAACATTTGTTGATTGTAAGTTTGTGGAAAGCAATTCGAGGGAAGTGAATTCCAAAGAGTAGTAGCTCTAGGGATAAATGAATTCTGATAAGCAGAAGTTCTGCATTGTGGAGGAGAAAGTGTAAATTCATGGGCGCTCTCAGCTGCCCTAGTTCTACGGGGAAAGATGTGGAGAGGCGGCACAATTGAAGCAAGTTCCTCGGAACAATTGCTGTGAAAATATCTGTAGAATAATGCAAGGGATGCAACGTTTCTTCGTATGGCTAATGTAGGAAGGTCCTGTGTGATTGCAGGGTTATTGATTAATCTAATAGCTTTATTTTGAATTTTGTCCAACTGCCTCAATGCAACCACTCCACTTCCACCCCACAGAGGTGAACAGTAATCCATCTGAGAGCGCACATGACTTTTATATATTACGGCCAACTGCTCGTCAGTGAAGAATTCTCGAACTCTGTACAGGAGTCCCAGTTTTTTAGAGGCATTCTTAGCAATGCTTCTAACATAATGTGTCCAGCTCAAGTTAGTAGTTAATGTTACACCGAGAATGTCAATACTAGGGGAAGTGGGAATATTTACATCATTAAAAAATATATGGGAGTCAGTGAGATTCTGTCGGTTAGAAAATTGAATGTACTTGGTTTTCTGTGCATTAAAGGAAACTAGATTCTCTTGTCCCCATTCATTAATTCTAGAAAGGTCCTGGTTCAGAGAAATTGCAGTGTTTATTTTTGAATTTATAAGATCGGGTTGGGTGAAAGAATTGGTAAATGTGAAGGAACTGTGGAGTGTTGAGTCATCTGCGTAGGAATGTATTGGATTATGAGTGGTAGATATGAGATCATTGATATGAATGAGGAACAGAGTTGGGGCCAAAACTGATCCCTGGGGAACACCAGCATTTATTGAGTGAAATTGAGAATAAAGGCCATCTACCATTACACATATTTTTCTGTTATGAAGATAAGAAGAAATTAGTGGAACTAATGATGCAAGGCCGTAGTGTGACATCTTCGACAATAAGGATTGATGCCAGACTCTATCAAATGCCTTTGATATATCCAGTGCTATTGTATGTGTTTCACCCATGCCCTGTCCCTAAGTTAGGATATTAATATCAACATACCCTAAAATACCTTGTCTTGCCAGACTAAGTTTCTGAAGACCAATCGCCCCATAAATCTATGTATGTTCCTCCCAGGTTAAAACACCCATGCCCTGTCCCTAGGTTGAGCCAATGCCAACCAGTTCAGACAGCCATTAATCTATGTATGTTCTTCCATCCGAGAAGTAATATGTTCACCCCTTAACCTGACAAGCGCGATATAGACCTAGGGGCTAGGGTAGTTATTTGTGCATTTCTAGCCTTGGATTCTGACAGAATTCGTTATATTTACAATATAGAGCATTATTTGTTTTCGGTATGCTTTTATTTTACATACATGATGTATATATGAACCTTCAGGAGTGCTAAAATAAGTTGGAAAAGCATTTGGGTGGTGAAAAACGCGAAGATATTGGCCACCCGGTCATAATCTCAGGCTAGAGAGAGCCACAGGCAACCCTCCCCTCTCGCTGTCTGTGAGTCAACTGAGGCGAGCGGGGCGGTGTGTGCCGGTGTCTGGGTGTTACATAACGATCTTTTATGCAACCCACTTGTGCTACATTATTGCGGGAGAGAAAAATAACCGATAAATGATGATAATAAGAGGAAAAATAGGTGATAATTGAGGAGGAGAGGGAGGGGGGAATAAGGTGGGGGAGGGGGGGGGGCGTGAGAAACACATGGATGAGTACTAGAGGGGAATTATCTCACCTAGAGACAAATTCCTTTGTTTTGATAGGCCCTTTTTTTTTTTGGAAGGCTTTTTTTATGGTCTTGCTTCCGTGAGGCCTATCGCGTTCCCTATAGGAAGCCTTCCGTGAGGCCTATCGCGCTTGCCGGGTTAAAATACCTTGTCTTGCCAGACTAAGTTTCTGAAGACCAACCGCCCCCATAAATCTATGTATGTTCTTCCATCCGAGAAGTAATATGTTCACCCCTTAAAATACCTTATCTTGCCAGACTAAGTTTCTGAAGACCAACCGCCCCCATAAATCTATGTATGTTCTTCCATCCGAGAAGTAGTATTAAAATGCCCCAGAACGAGAAGCCCACCACAGAAGCCACGAACAAACACCACACAGAAACACCCAAAGGAAAGGTCCACAGAACGAAAGGACCAGCTGACCGAGCCAGCCAATTCAGACAGGCCCAAGCCCGCAGGGCTAAGCAGCTCCCGGCCGCACCTAGATACCCCTTCTAAACTGACCATTTTTCCACACCTCATGTACACTACCCCCTCGTGTCCTACACTCCTAACTACAAAGATGATGAACAGGAATATACATTCATATTAAAAACACCCATGCCCTGTCCCGACGTTGAGCCAATGCCAACACATCAGAAAGCCATAATTATATCATGTATGTTCTTACATCCGAGAAGTAGATTTTATATATCTTAGAAGTTAAAACACCCAAGCCTGTCCCTAGACCTCGTATATCATTTCCCATGACGAGTATAGATATATGTAACCCGTGCTCAGTCGCCCCCTTGCATTGTTCCTCTAGTAACTAAGTGTCTCTATAATATTAACTGCCACC
The DNA here is from genome assembly GCA_032716605.1 of Paralithodes platypus. Lineage (NCBI taxonomy): Eukaryota > Metazoa > Arthropoda > Malacostraca > Decapoda > Lithodidae > Paralithodes > Paralithodes platypus. The sequence continues at coordinate 9,145,183 of CM064564.1, read as the reverse complement.
AGTATTGATACGACATAGCGGCACTGTCCTTGTGTCGTATTGTGCCAAGTACAGATCAATCAGGTTTCATCACCTTATTAGGAGGACGACTATAATGTCGTCGTTCATCGATGTATGCAATCCTTAGTTTAAGTATTAATATTAACATTCCCTATCATCTTGTCTTGCCAGACTAAGCTTTCTGAAGACCCATCGCCCCATAAATCTATGTATTCAATCCTTAGGTTAAGTATCTTTATCCGCCATTGTGTTCACCTTTTTCCATTTACTTTTCCACAATTGTCATACGTCTTCCACTTGCCTCCTTCGTATCCACAGTCCACACTACGCCAATTTGCTTCGTGTCATACACCTCTTACCCCAACCAGAGATTGTATAGATAACCTTGTTACCAGTATCTGTCACAAGTACCTCGAAACAATAACTAAGTACCCCTACGAACTGCCGCTTTTTTGGTATATATATTTCATAGAAAATGCAGTTCCCAGGGCCAACTAATAGTATCCATAACCCCTCGTACTGACTACATAATTCTATCTTTTCCAGACTCATATACCACCCCGTATTTGCATCCCCCGGTAGCATTTGACTAACGTACTTTCACTGTACTTTCACTGTCAAACTCCAATATCAATTCTAGCCTAATGCCACCCCCACGCCCAGGGACCTTAGGGGCAAAATTTCCCTGTAGCCCCTGAACTTCCCCCCCTCTCATTAAGACACCCGCGCTTCTCGACTCTTGTCCGACCTAGCCTCTCTCTCATACCTCTTGAAGATCCTTGAATTGTCCGTTGCTAACGCTCTCCAACCTTTTATATATATACTCCTATCCAGCCTACCTTCACTTAGTAGGCCAGAACAACATTAGAACTTTACTAGCCCCTTGCATGCCATCTATTCTCTTACAACCCATTCACAACCCTGCACCCAATGGTCGTCGGTGCGAGGCTAGCCGCCTCGCCAGTAACTAACTTCTATTGCCATACTTCCAGATACATGTGGCAGAGTTAGCAACCCTGTCTCCACCACATCCAGCAAACCCTACAATTAACAACCAGCCGAGTAAAACCAGCTAGCCAAGGCACCTTCGGTTTTGGTATTAAGGACACCCACATCTGTCTCATACACAGAGGGTTATTATAAACACTGGTGATATGGCAAGCCACAGCCGCCGGATGACTATCACAGAGAGAGGGCGCCCAGCTCCCCCTTTTTGCCCACCCGAGGAGGGAGACCCCCACCCCCGCGGAGGTATACCTGGCCCCTGTTTTGACTTCCGAGTCATTGCCAGGTAGCACAGGAATTCTTCCTATCAATGAACTAACCATGCATGACTAACACCTTTACTAACCTCTATTAACTCACAATAAACCATTTACCTTTCTTGCATACTCTGATCACTAAATTAGCACCTCAGCTATACCATAGAATGAAGATTGAACAATCTAAGAGAGACGCTCCTATCACAGCTGTCCCCATCCTCCTCGCAAAGTAGATCCAGTCTCTCTCCCCTAAATACTTCCAGTATAGCCAAAATAGTACCTCTTACTAAGGCTCAGTTATATGAAAATAAAGGCTTCCTATAGCCATGTGCCACAACAGTAAATACCATCTTACCTAGTCCCCATATCTATTGAGAGCTCAAATAAGTCCATAAGACTCGAGATCCCTACTGTCTACAGGGTCCAGAACCGAGCCTATAAATCTAGCTCCCGCCCCCAGTCAAATCAGTTGAAAGCTAGACACCAACCAGTGGTCACTACCCTGAAGTTAACCTCTAGCTCTGCCCTTGTGTTGTTCCGGAGTTGAGATTCCAGAGCCGGCAGACTCCGTGGCAGATTTGGATAGAAGGACCTGCCCACGTATTTGAGAACTTCACACATATGGACCCCCTGGACGGCCGCGGAACCAGTCGTTAGCCCCCAACATCATGGACGCAAGATAACCAGGACCAGACCCATCAGATACTACCCAAGATTCCCTTTATCAGTACTAGGCCTACATGTTACAGTGCTGTTTAGAGATTCACTAATTAATATTTCTACGAAGTGGCTATCTCTTTGCCCCAGTATAATTCATATATCCATTCAATTAGGAAGTGCTAAGCGTATCAGTGTTCATTATTTAACAGGCGATACTAACTCTCGTAATCAACCATATACCCAGATATTATTACCTAGAAGGAAACCCTAGTGATATCTGAATGTTCGCCCACTGATTTGCGTTCTATGTATTTATGAGACAAGAATATAAAACTTAGATCAGTACCCCCTGAGGTTACTAGAATTCCCGTGCTCTAAAATACGTGTGTCTAATCTAGTCTGTGAACTACTACTTGTGCACCAGAGCTACCAGTAATAAATCTAACAGTGAATATGATTCTATAAGTAACATTGATGGTCTTCGGTATATAAACCTGTTGAATTAAAGCCAGTGATCAGAAGATTAATACCTGAACGTTGGAAGTGGGAGACTAGGCTCCATCCAGATCCACTTATGCTAGTGTTGTTCGATTCTATTATATTGTCTTGCACGAGTATTCTGCAGTGGTATATAAATAAACGTGATCGTGTAACTTGCTACCATGCGTTTCTTTGTGTTCTCTATTGTTCATATCTTGTATTGTGCATGCAGCCTTATATACCCAGTCAATTAGAACTCACATTACCCAAGTTAATCCTGTAGAAAAACAGGGCATAACAAGTATGTTAAAACCCCATGTCATAATTAATAAGAAACTATGATACCCACGGGTACACCATTGTATATATAACCATTATTCCTGTAAGACCTTGACAGAGATAATGACTGAAGATGTTAGCCACCATGCAGTAACTCTAATTCTTACCCCAACCAGAGATTGTATAGATAACTTTTTTTTCCATTGTCTATCATAGTAGCATAGTGTCCATAACCCCTCGTATTGACGAGTAATAATACACCATGTTTTTCTCTACTTTTATCCACAGTCAAGCACACACCTACAGTTAACCTCCGCTTCCCCACAGCCCACAGTTCACATGATCCTATCTTTTCCAGACTCCTATACCACCCCTTATTTGCTCATCCCCCGGTAGCATTTGGCTAACGTACTTTCACTGTCCTTTCCCCCCAAACTCCAATATCAACTGTAGCCTAATGCCACCCCCACGCCCGGAGACCTTAGGGTCAAATTTCCACGTAGCCCCCTGAACTCTCTCCCTCTCATTAACACCCCACGCTCCTCGACTCTTTTCCGACCTAGCCTCTCCCTCATACCTCTTGAAAATCCTTGATTTTTCCGTTGCTAACGCTCTCCAACCTTTTATATATACTCCTATCCAGCCTACCTTCCCTTAGTAGGCCGGAACAACATTAGAACTTTACTAACCCCTTGCATGCCATCTATTCCCTTACAACCCATTCACAACCCTGCACCCAATGATCGTCAGTGCGAGGCTAGCCGCCTCGCCAGTGACTAACTTCTATTGCCATACTTCCAGATAAATGTGGCAGAGTTAGCAACCCTGTCTCCACCACATCCAGCAAACCATACAATTAACAACCAACTGATTAAAACCAGCTAGCCAAGGCACCTTCGGTTTGGTATTAAGAACACCCACATCTGTCTCATAAACAGAGGGTTATTACAAACACTTGTGATATGGCAAGCCCCTAGCCACAGCCGCCGGACGACGATCCCAGAGAGAGGGCGCCCAGCTACCCCTTTTTACCCACCCGAGGAGGGAGACCCCCACCCCTGCGGAGGTATACCTGACCCCTGTTTTGACTTCCGGGTCATTGCCAGGTAGCACAGGAATTCTTCCTATCAATGAACTAACCATGCATGACTAACCCCCTTACTAACCTCTATTAACCCACAATAACCCATTCACCTTTCTTGCATACTCAGATAATCAAATTAGCACCTCAGCTATACCATAGAATGAAGATTGAACAATCTAAGAGAGACGCTCCTATCACAGCTGTCCCAATCCTCCTCGCAAAGTAGATCCAGTCTCTCTCCCCTAAATACTTCCAGTATAGCCAAAATAGTACCTCTTACTAAGGCTCAGTTATATCGCATTATGAAGGCTCCATATAGCCATGTGCTACAACAGTAATCACCACCTTACCTAGTCCCCGTATCTATTGAGAGCTCAAATAAGTCCATAAGACTCGAGATCCCTATGGCCTACAGGGTCCAAAACCGAGCCTATAAACCCAGCTCCAGCCCCCAGTAAAATCAGTTGAAAGCTAGACACCAACCAGTGGCTGACCCCCTGAAGTTGACTTCTAGCTCTGCCCTTGTGTTGTTCCTGAGTTGTGAGATTCCAGAGCCGGCAGACTCCGTGGAAGATTGGAGATAGAAGCATCTGTCCACTTACAAGAATCTACGTGCACCTTATAACCTTCACACACACTAGTGGGTATATAAGCGTGTAGCCAGCACCGATCGCCAAGAGATCCGTCTTGAGAACTTCCTACATATGGACCACCTGGACGGCCGAGGAACCAGTCGTTAGCCCCCAACATCACGGACGCAAGATAACCAGGACCAGACCAACAAAATACTATCCAAGATTCACTTTATTAGTACTAACGTGTTATAGTACTAATTAGAAATTCACTTATTAATCTTTCTATGAAGTGGCTATATCTTTGCCCAGTGTAATTCATATATAACCATTCCATTTGGGAAGTACTAAGTGAATCAGTGTTCATTAATTAACAGGCGACATTAACTCTCGTAATTACCTTTATCCAGATATTAAAACCCTAGTGATATCGAACGTTCGCCCACTGATTTGTGTTCTACGTATTTCTACCATAAGAATATAAAACTTAGATCAGTACCCCCTGAGGTTACTAGAATTCCCGTGCTCTAAAACATACGCGTGTCTAATTCTAGTCTGTGAACTACTACTTGTGCACCAGACCTGCCAGTAATAAATCTAATTAGTGAAATTGAATCCATAAAAAACATTGAGGTCTTCCAGTATATAAAATTGCGAACCAAACCAGTGATCAGAAGAGTATACCTGAACGTTGGAAGTGGGAGACTAGGCTCCATCCAGATCCACTAATGCTAGCGGTTCATTTCTATCATTTGTCTTGTACGAGTATTCCTACTTTCCTATGCTCTCTATTAACCTACTTAAATAAACGTGATCGTGTGTCTTGTTACCGTGTGTTTATTTTGTGTTCTCTATTCCTCATACCTTGTATTGTGCATGCAGCCTTATATACCCAGTCAGTTAGAACCCACATTACCCAAGTTAATCCTGTAGAAAAACAGGGCATAACATTGGCGGCAGCGGTGGTTCTTGATTCGGATAAAAGGTTGCATTACATTGCAAGTTTGGAACAGCCAGAACACGATAACATCATGGCGCACCGTTCTCACATTCCCATCCCACATTATGATGGAGAAACTTACGAGATCGAAACGTTCATGGACATAGTGAAACCCGTACTTGACCTAGTTTATACCACGGATGCAGAAAAAATAGTCGTGACATTAACGCACATGGGAAAAGCCGTTTCCCTGGTTGCCTACCAAGTGCACCCTGCTCTCACCTGGGACAAATTTCGCCCAATAGTGATAGAAGCCATTAAGCCTTCGTTGGGCGTTTTCGTGGCCCACACCCGTATCCAAGACACTAAATTCGAAGGCGATCTAGATGCCACAGTGAATAAGATCGCCCAACACATAAAAGTTTCTTTCCCCACATTGACCAGAATCCAACAAGAACAGCAGATTCTGGTCAACCTTGTATCAATATTGCCCTCAGCAGTAAAAGACCATTTCCGTGTGCACGATTTCGTCGGATACCAAACAAATCTCATCACGATCCGACGTATTTTGGCAGTGCGCACAGAAGCACCCACCCAAATCGCTGTGATCAAGAGGTTTCCCACGCACCCGCAGCACCCCAACCACCAAAACTCCAAGAATGCCTACCCATCCTCATCCTTCCACAACAGACCCACCTACCCTTCCGGCAAGCCCCAACCCAGTAGATCCCGGTTCCAACCTACCCAGCCACGCAGAATCTTCAACCGGAACAAAACCTACAACACCTACCAAAGTAAAAACCCTACCTTAGTAATTATCAACCCCTATGAATTCCCTGCCTGTAATGCTCAGTGTGCCCTCCATCAAATTCGTGACTCTGCCAAACCTCGCCCCTTTACTCCTCTCATTTCTGTAAATGAAGAGGAGTTGGGACAAGAGGAAGAAATGGAGGAAAGGCACACTGGAGAAATAGCCCCTATCATGACCTCAGAGGATACCGAGGAAACCCTGGAGGAGGTAGATACCGACCCCCAGGATTTTTAAACTACCCCCCGCCCAAGATGGTCTCGGCGGGGGACGCCATAACTGACCGCACTGCCCCCATTTATTACATGGCCAAAATCAAGGACATTCCTGTCCGCTTGTTAATCGACACGGGAGCTGCCAAGTCATGTTTGTTCAAGTCTTATTATGATCAACACCACCGACTATTTGGCCCCTTGTTAACCACCAAAGCAGAACTAATCTCAGCTGCTGATACTTACTTAAATCTCCTAGGAGACACTTTGCCCCTATCAGTAACTACTCCTGCCCCCCATACTCGTTGTTATCACACGCTCATAGTATTTTCCTCCCACTGTAAACATTACGATGGTTTCCTTAGACTTGATCTCCTTCAAAAACTCCAGGCCCAGGTTGACTGCGGCCAAAGGCTGATCTCATTCAAAAACAAATTCCAACCCAAAGCCTCTGACAAACCAATCACGCAGAAACCCATTCACAAAAAGAAAAAACACCTTCCCCCTCAACAAACCCTGAGTCAGGGTTACCAAGTTGCTGCTAGCACTAAGGTGACTCCTAAACCCTCCCCTTGCCCCGAGTTCTCTCAAAATATCACCCAATTCAGTAAAAAAATGCCTTAACAAACGAAAGAAGACAAGTCCAAGCAACTCCCTCTCGGTAATCCCCTCAATTCTCGTAACTCTGTTCAGGATAAATCCTCCCATGTTTTCAGGACAGACTCTGATATATGTAACCATAATTTTATCAAATGTTTATGTACACATGCTTCCAGGGAAAATGCCGACCTATGTACCCAACAATGTTTCCCCCATGCCCCCAGAAATATTCAGCTATCCCACAACCAACAAAATTTCCCTTGTGACAGTTTTCCGTCAGTAGCTCCCTTCCTCCCCCCCCCCCCCCCCCACACAATTCACACCCCTAGAAAACTTCACAACTCCACACTTGACTCGCCCTCTCATGACAAACAAACTCACCAGTCCCAAATAACCTTTAACCAGACCGTTACTGCCACCAAGAAAATTCCTCACATTCATCCTGTTAACAACCCCAAATCAATACACCAGTCCTCCACCAATAACCCATGTTCTACACCTAACTCTTCCCCCACCAACCCTCCGCAGTCCCACCAACAAATCCCGTTTTCTAACTCGCTCACCTCTCACCACCTTGACCCGCCCGCACGCGCCGTTAATCCTCCCCTCACGCGTGCCGACTGAGGGACACAACTATGTTCCCACCATGCCCCCAGAAATGTCCAGCTAGTCCACACCCACCCCAATCCCCCTTGTGCCAGTTTTCCGTCAGTAGCTCCCTTCCACCCCCACACAATTCACACCCCTAGAAAACTTCAAAATCCCACACTTAACTCGCCCTCTCATGACAAACAAAACCACCAAATCCATATAAACTCCAAAGGCCACCTGTCTATCACCTACCACACCTTCCCACTCTGAACCTGTTTTGGTGACTAAATGGCATTACGATAGGGCAGACTGGGAGAGTCTTCAAGGTTTCTGTATTGATATTCCCTGGACCTCTTTCTTTTCTAATGATGCACACTCCACCTTGAGCCACATACAAGATTTTGTAAAAATTGGAATGGAAACTTTTATTCCTCATCAAAAGTACAGTAAAAGATCTAATTCACCTAAATGGTTTGACCATAATTGTGCTAGAGTAACTGAACAAAAAGCAATAGCCTACAATGCATACACAAGATCAAACACTCATGAAGCCTTTAATTACTTTAGAAACATCAGAAATCATGCCAAAACTGTATTAAACCTAACTAAATCAAACTTTCTCCACAAGCAGGCAAATAAACTTCTAAATAATCCAAATGATAACAAAATATTTTGGTCTACTCTTAACTCATTTAAATCCAACTTCACTACTGCTTCATCCATTCCAACATTAAAATCTCCGACTGGCAATCTTGTAAGTGACCCACGAGGTAAAGCTCACCTTCTTGCGGATATTTTCTCCACCAACTCAACCTTAGATGAAATAAATCAAGATGTCCCTGTACTTAATTTTAATTCGCCTGAAATTCCCTCACTTAAGATCCACACCAGACATGTCAAAACTATTTTGCAGAATCTCTCAGTAGATAAGGCTCCTGGTCCAGATGAAATTCCTCCAATAGTACTTAAGAATTGCTCCTTGGTGCTCGCTCCTGTATTGGCAAAAATTTCCGTCTGTGTACTCATACCTCATGCTTCCCAGTACCCTGGAAAGAAGCAAACATCCATCCAGTTCCTAAAAAAGGTGCCTCTTCAGATCCATCAAACTACAGACCAATAGCTATAACTTCCACTCTTGGTAAAGTCTTTGAAATTATATTAAATAATCACATAATTAAGCATCTTGAGAATAATAATTAATCAGTGATAGGCAATATGGTTTTAGACGATGTCGATCAACTGCAGACATGCTTTGCCTTCTTACGCATCAAATCAACCAAGCTACAGACCAACATGGTGAAACACATACAATAGCACTGGATATATCAAAGGCATTTGATAGAGTCTGGCATCAATCCTTATTGTCGAAGATGTCACACTACGGCCTTGCATCATTAGTTCCACTAATTTCTTCTTATCTTCATAACAGAAAAATACGTGTAATGGTAGATGGCCTTTATTCTCAATTTCACTCAATAAATGCTGGTGTTCCCCAGGGATCAGTTTTGGCCCCAATTCTGTTCCTCATTCATATCAATGATCTCATATCTACCACTCATAATCCAATACATTCCTACGCAGATGACTCAACACTCCACAGTTCCTTCACATTTACCAATTCTTTCACCCAACCCGATCTTATAAATTCAAAAATAAACACTGCACTTTCTCTGAACCAGGACCTTTCTAGAATTAATGGATGGGGACAAAAGAATCTAGTTTCCTTTAATGCACAGAAAACCAAATACATTCAATTTTCTAACCGACAGAATCTCACTGACTCCCATATATTTTTAATGATGTAAATATTCCCACTTCCCCTAGTATTGACATTCTCGGTGTAACATTAACTACTAACTTGAGCTGGACACATTGTGTTAGAAGCATTGCTAAGAATGCCTCTAAAAAACTGGGACTCCTGTACAGAGTTCGAGAATTCTTCACTGACGAGCAGTTGGCCGTGATATATAAAAGTCATGTGCGTTCTCAGATGGATTACTGTTCACCTCTGTGGGGTGGAAGTGGAGTGGTTGCATTGAGGCAGTTGGACAAAATTCAAAATAAAGCTATTAGATTAATCAATAACCCTGCAATCACACAGGACCTTCCTACATTATCCATACGAAGAAACTTGCATCCCTTGCATTATTCTACAGATATTTTCACAGCAATTGTTCCGAGGAACTTGCTTCAATTGTCCCGCCTCTCCACATCTTTCCCCGTAGAACTAGGGCAGCTGAGAGCGCCCATGAATTTACACTTTCTCCTCCACAATGCAGAACTTCTGCTTATCAGAATTCATTTATCCCCAGAGCTACTACTCTTTGGAATTCACTTCCCTCTAATTGCTTTCCACAAACTTACAATCTACAAATGTTTAAATCCAGTTGTTACAAACATTTTATGAATGGAGGATGCCTTTAGGCACATGGACCTTTTTGTTTTATCTGTGTTTTTCCTTCCTCCGTTCATGGTCTCTTTTAAAAAAAAAAAAAAAAAAAAAAAAAAAAAACGTCACTGCCATCGACATAACTCCCCAAATTCGTCATTCTAACCACCACTAATCCTTACATCAGTCCTCCACCAATAACCCATCTTCTATACCTCACTCTTCCCCCACCAACCCTCCACAGTCCCTCCAACAAATTCCGTTTTCTAACTCCCTCACACCGTGCCCCACTGATCCTCCCACACGCGCCGTTAATCCCCCCCTCACGCGTGACCCCCACCAAAGTGACCTTTCCCCCCTTATGCGTACCAAGCACCTGCTCGCCAGTCACTCCCCCACCATCATTAGCCCAGCTGTAGTTCAAGATAAATGCCAAATTCCCCCCCCCGCCATCAAAAATGGGTAAACCTTCGACCCATACCCCAAACTCACATGATATTTTCCCCCACTACCACGTCCACCAACCCCAATCGTTGCCTCTTACAACCTGCCATCATTTCCGCTCGCATCAACCACATTCTCGTGGCAAATATCTCCGAGGAATCCCTGACATTACCAAAAGGTCTCATTATAGGAGACCTCGAAACTTTTGATGACCTTCCCATAGATTTTAATGACACCCCTACCAGCCTCCAATTGCCCCCTCTCCCGGACACATTATCCGACCACCAAAAAAAGGCATGTACGACCTATTGTTAGAGTTCAGTGACATGTTTGCCCAACAACCCACCGAAATCGGACAGACCGATGTAGAACAACACATCAATAACACCACAGGCCCCCCCATACGACAACCATCCCGTAGAAAAAATCCCATACAACATCAGGAAGAGGAACGCCAAGTCCAAGAGATGTTAGAGGCCGATATTGCCACCCCGTCCATTAGTCCCTGGTCTTCCCCTGTTGTCCTAGTCAAAAAGAAAGATGGGTCAACCCGTTTTTGCGTCGATTACAGGAGGTTGAATGACGTAACCATTAAAGACGCTACACCATTACCCCAGATAGACGATTCCCTTGGCTCCCTATACGGATCCAGATGGTTCACTACCCTCGACTTGCAAGCAGGGTATTGGCAAGTGCCTATTAAGGCCGAGGACCAAGAGAAAACGGCATTTTCCACTAGTGGTGGCCACCACTACGAATTTAACGTCCTACCTTTTGGTCTCTGTAACGGACCCGCCACTTTCTTCCGTTTGATGGAAGCGGTATTACATGGCCTAACCTGGGAAACCTGCCTAGCCTATCTAGACGATATTATTGTGTACTCACCAACCTGGGAAGAACACCTCCTCAGGTTGAGACAAGTCCTTCAAAGAATCCGAGCCGCCGGGTTGAAATTAAAACCCTCAAAGTGCGAGATTGCCTGAAATAAGGTAGATTTCCTCGGCCACGTAATATCTGAACATGGTATTGCACCAGACCCAAAGAAACTTCAAGCCATACAAAACCAACCCCCACCCACCACCGTTAAAGGAGTACGTTAGTTTTTAGGTTTAGCCATATACTACAGACGTTTCGTCCCCTACTTTGCCACCATAGCCAGACCCCTCCACCAACTCACCCACAAAGACACCCCGTTCACCTGGACACCTGAAAGAGACCTCGCGTTTAACACTTTGAAACAAAAGCTAATCCAAGCCCCTATTGTCGCTTTCCCTGATTACCATAAACCTTTCCGTCTTTATACCGACGTATCTCTGTACGCCATTGGTGCAGTTTTAGCTCAAGTCAGAGACGGAGAGGAACATGTGATAGCGTATGACAGCTCCACCCTCAACCAAGCACAACAGAATTATGCAGCCACCAAGAGAGAGTGCTTAGGGATCATTTGGGCACTCAGCCACTTCCGGTCATTTGTGTTGGGCGCAAAACTCGATATAATCACCGACCATCAATCTTTGCAATGGTTGCGTCAATGCGAAACCAACTCAGCCATTTTGGTACGTTGGAGGGAGACACTAGAGGACTACGACTTTACAATACAGTATCGTCCAGGAAAACTTCACACCAATGCAGACGCCCTGTCACGTTTGCCAGTACCAAAAGACCCCCCCACCAACCTAGCCGCCTTACAAAACACAGAGCTTTTATCCACCCTCATCCCCCAATATAATTCCCCCTCAGCCCCCTCCCTAATTCAATCTTGGGAAGCAAGAATCAGACCACCCTGGATACCGTTAAATGTCTTCAGGAAACTGACTCGCTGGGGAGATCAACTCGCCACAGACTCTGGTCACATAATCTTAGACCCCATCATTGCCCACGACTACATGATTGCCATCCACGAGGGAAACGGCATACACCTTGGACAAAAGAAGATGTTAAAAATCTTCACAGATCAATACTGGACCCGCAACCCCTCCAAAATTGCACAACGAGTGACAGAATCCTGCAAACCTTGTTTATTCGGGAAGGATAGATCACGCACCCCAGGCCCAGCTGGTACCATGTCTGCTAACAAACCGTTCCAAGTCCTATCCCTCGACATCATGGGCCCGTTTCCTTCTTACGCTGGCAACCGCTATATCGTCACATTTGTTGACGTATATTCAAAATTTGTAATAGCCTGCCCAGTTAAAGACCACACAGCCACCACAGTCGCCACACTGCTTGCCACAGAAGTGTTCCCTATATTCGGCCTTCCCCTTGCTCTTCTATCCGACAATGCCCCCGAGTTTAGTGGACACGTTTGGCAACAGTTCACCCAACAATGTGGTATTAAGATTAAACACTCATCCCCGTACTGGCCTCAAGGAAATGCTATATGCGAACGTAGCCATCGCACCATCAACAATCAGTTACGGACAAAAATGATTGCTCTTAACACCTCAGACTGGCCATCACAACTAAAGATGATACAAAAGAACACCTGCCCCCGAGAAGACAGTATTTCCCCTCATGGACGTGTTTACGGCGTACCCCCCCTGTTACTGCCGTTCCACCATCACGCTCACCTCCCCTCCACCACCTCCACAGTTGACCCATTGCAACATCTGCAAAACACCCTCCATACCGCCCAAACCTGTCAAGACACCAAAACTGATAACCCCGATGACAAAAACCCTTTCGCCATCCATGACACCGTAATGGTAGCCAACCTCCCTGTCACCAACAAATTAGGCCCTCGCTATGTCGGGCCCTACACCATCACACAAGTCCCAAACGCCTATCAAGTCACCATCGATTATCACGGCGTGACTCGCACGTTCCGAACTAGATTCGTCCGAGCGTTTAAACATCTAAAACCACAAGACAATACCCCACCCCACACGTCTGAACCGGAATTAAACACCCCTACTAACCCTTCCACTCAGGCTATGAATATTCCCATACAAACCCCTAAGGACCTAAGCCCTCCGACACTGAACAGACAAATCATTCCTCAACATACCTCCCAAACTAACCTCCACAAACCCCAAGCCCCCACTATCACACCCTCCTCCACCATGACACCTTCTTTCACTTCTGATAGTCAAGTACCTCCTCAACTTATCCAAGTACGAAAACCTCCACCCACAACAGAAACCCTCCCGTCTAGCCCTGAGATACCTCCCCCAGGCACCACAGTAAGAAAGCCACCCCCCCCCCCCCCCCCCCCACCCAAAACCAAGTACACACCCAAACACACCACACAATCTACCTCAGTAACCTCACGCTACAACTTACGCCCACGACAAAAATCTTTTAAAACCTCCAGAAAACACACCCTGCTAACCAGGTTCCGTAGGGCTGCCAGACCACTATCCTCCTCCTCCTCCTCCTCTTCTTCTTCTTCGTCGAATTCTCCTCCACAAAGGGAAAGAAGACGAATAATCACCAGTAAACACCATAAACCCTCTAACTATATTCCAGAAGTAACAACCCCCACCCCCCCACGAAAATACATACCTTCCTCTTCAACCTCATCCCCTCTCCACCCCCACCTCATTACCCCGAATGACCTGCTAGATCTACCCCCCCACCAAACACCCATAAAACCGCCTACTTCCACCACCAGCAAATCACCGACCTCACCAAAGAACACACCCCACACACGTCCCTACCCCCAACCCTCCAACTTAAATCTCCACTCCCTACCCACCCATCTAGCCCCCCCCCCCGCATCCACCCCTTTCCCCTCCACTATCCCCGCAACCCCACCCACACATCAACCAACCTCCTCATCTCATCGAACCCCCCACCCTAAAAAATTCCCCCACAAAGTGACCCCTGAGAGAACCCCCATATATACCCCCACCAAATCCTCTTCCATTCCGCCTACCACCCTCACCCAACAAAAACCTCCACACGCATCTACCTCTCAAATAACCCCCGACCTCACCCCCAATAAATGCCCTTCACCTGTAAAACGTTCTTCCCCTCAATATAAAACATCATCGAGCGACTCACGTCCCACGACAAACATCTACCTTCCCACCAGGACCTCCAAAGGTAGAATAATTAACAGACCCATCAGATTTAAAGACAGTTATACAAAAACAACACCCCGTTCTGACACTAAAGACCCAAGCCACACAACACACACACCCCCTCCTTCTCACACACCTCCTTCACGCACCTTACCTAAACCGATCTTGCGCATTGCCTCACTATATTTCCCCAGCCTACAACACCACCCAAGAAAACCCCAAAAACCCCAGACTCATATCCCCCCTTCATCCCCAGCTCCGTTTTCACGCAGTAATCCCTCCCCTTCGGTTAGTAACCCATTCACCACACTAAACAGACCTCCTGTCAGTCCCACACACCTCACTCCGACCCCCACGGGGAAAAACTACAAACCATTCATACGAAGGGTTAAAGTAAAAAAAAACACAGGATGCTTAGCCCGTCTACAATGCCCACACCAAGCCCGGGCAACCGCCCTCCACAACACAGAGGACACATTCCTATAGGTATACATTGACCTGCAAAAGAAACCTGACCCTCGCTCTCTTGCTTGGTGGGACCTTCTAAATACCCTCAAAATGACCCACCATGACTATGCTTCTTTTTACTTCACCCTTGAGGCTCGGGGGCGAGCCTACAATGAAGGAGAGGGAAGTAAAATGCCCCAGAACGAGAAGCCCACCACAGAAGCCACGAGCGAACACTACACAGAAACACCCGAAAGAAAGGTCCACAGAACGAAAGGACCAGCTGACCGAGCCAACCAGTTCAGACAGGCCCAAGCCCGCAGGGCTAAGCAGCTCCAAACCACACCTGCCTACCCCTTCTAAACACTGACCTTTCCCACACCTCACATACACTACCCCTCGTGTCCTACACCTCTACCTACATGATGACGAACATAAATACACTGTACGGTTAATACACCCATGCCCTGTCCCTAAGTTAGGATATTAATATCAACATACCCTAAAATACCTTGTCTTGCCAGACTAAGTTTCTGAAGACCAATCACCCCATAAATCTATGTATGTTCCTCCCAGGTTAAAACACCCATGCCCTGTCCCTAGGTTGAGCCAATGCCAACCAGTTCAGACAGCCATAAATATATGTATGTTCTTCCATCCGAGAAGTAATATGTTCACCCCTTAAAATACCTTGTCTTGCCAGACTAAGTTTCTGAAGACCAACCGCCCCCATAAATCTATGTATGTTCTTCCATCCGAGAAGTAATATGTTCACCCCTTAAAATACCTTGTCTTGCCAGACTAAGTTTCTGAAGACCAACCGCCCCCATAAATCTATGTATGTTCTTCCATCCGAGAAGTAGTATGTTAAAACCCCATGTCATAATTAATAAGAAACTATGATACCCACGGGTACACCATTGTATATATAACCATTATTCCTGTAAGACCTAGACAGAGATAATGACTGAAGATGTTAGCCACCATGCAGTAACTCTAATTCTTACCCCAACCAGAGATTGTATAGATAACCTTTTTTTCCATTGTCTATCATAGTAGCACGAAACAATAACGAAGTACCCCTACGAACTGCCGCTTTTCTTTGGTCTACATTTCATAGAAAACGCAGTTCCCAGGGACAGCTAGATCAGCAAGAAATCGTGTCAAAATAATAGTGTCCATAACCCCTCGTATTGACGAGTAATAGTACACCATGTTTTTCTCTACTTTTATCCACAGTCAAGCACACACCTACAGTTAACCTCCCCTTCCCCACAGCCCACAGTCCACATGATCCTATCTTTTCCAGACTCCTATAACACCCCGTATTTGCTCATCCCCCGGTAGCATTTGGCTAACGTACTTTCACTGTCCTTTCCCCCCAAACTCCAATATCAACTGTAGCCTAATGCCACCCCCACGCCCGGAGACCTTAGGGTCAAATTTCCACGTAGCCCCCTGAACTCTCTCCCTCTCATTAACACCCCGCGCTCCTCAACTCTTTTCCGACCTAGCCTCTCCCTCATACCTCTTGAAAATCCTTGATTTTTCCGTTGCTAATGCTCTCCAACCTTTTATATATACTCCTATCCAGCCTACCTTCCCTTAGTAGGCCGGAACAACATTAGAACTTTACTAATCCCTTGCATGCCATCTATTCCCTTACAACCCATTCACAAACCTGCACCCAATGATCGTCAGTGCGAGGCTAGCCGCCTCGCCAGTGACTAACTTCTATTGCCATACTTCCAGATAAATGTGGCAGAGTTAGCAACCCCGTCTCCACTACATCCAGCAAACCATACAATTAACAACCAACCGATTAAAACCAGCTAGCCAAGGCACCTTCGGTTTTGGTATTAAGAACACCCACATCTGTCTCATAAACAGAGGGTTATTACAAACACTTGTGATATGGCAAGCCCCTAGCCACAGCCGCCGGACGACCATCCCAGAGAGAGGGTGCCCAGCTACCCCTTTTTACCCACCCGAGGAGGGAGACCCCCACCCCTGCGGAGGTATACCTGACCCCTGTTTTAACTTCCGGGTCATCGCCAGGTAGCACAGAAATTCTTCCTATCAATGAACTAACCATGCATGACTAACCCCCTTACTAACCTCTATTAACCCACAATAACCCATTCACCTTTCTTGCATAATCAGATAATCAAATTAGCACCTCAGCTATACCATAGAATGAAGATTGAACAATCTAAGAGAGACGCTCCTATCACAGCTGTCCCAATCCTCCTCGCAAAGTAGATCCAGTCTCTCTCCCCTAAATACTTCCAGTATAGCCAAAATAGTACCTCTTACTAAGGCTCAGTTATATCGCATTATGAAGGCTCCATATAGCCATGTGCCACAACAGTAATCACCACCTTACCTAGTCCCCGTATCTATTGAGAGCTCAAATAAGTCCATAAGACTCGAGATCCCTATGGCCTACAGGGTCCAAAACCGAGCCTATAAACCCAGCTCCAGCCCCCAGTAAAATCAGTTGAAAGATAGACACCAACCAGTGGCTGACCCCCTGAAGTTGACCTCTAGCTCTGCCCTTGTGTTGTTCCTGAGTTGTGAGATTCCAGAGCCGGCAGACTCCGTGGCAGATTGGAGATAGAAGTATCTGTCCACGTACAAGAATCTACGTGCACCTTATAACCTTCACACACACTAGTGGGTATATAAGCGTGTAGCCAGCACCGATCGCCAAGAGATCCGTCTTGAGAACTTCCTACATATGGACCACCTGGACGGCCGCGGAACCAGTCGTTAGCCCCCAACATCACGGATGCAAGATAACCAGGACCAGACCAACAAAATACTATCCAAGATTCACTTTATTAGTACTAACGTGTTATAGTACTAATTAGAAATTCACTTATTAATCTTTCTATGAAGTGGCTATATCTTTGCCCAGTGTAATTCATATATAACCATTCCATTTGGGAAGTACTAAGTGTATCAGTGTTCATTAATTAACAGGCGACATTAACTCTCGTAATTACCTTTATCCAGATATTAAAACCCTAGTGATATCTAACGTTCGCCCACTGATTTGTGTTCTACGTATTTCTACCATAAGAATATAAAACTTAGATCAGTACCCCTTGAGGTTACTAGAATTCCCGTGCTCTAAAACATACGCGTGTCTAATTCTAGTCTGTGAACTACTACTTGTGCACCAGACCTGCCAGTAATAAATCTAATTAGTGAAATTGAATCCATAAATAACATTGAGGTCTTCCAGTATATATACTTGCGAACCAAACCAGTGATCAGAAGAGTATACCTGAACGTTGGAAGTGGGAGACTAGGCTCCATCCAGATCCACTAATGCTAGCGGTTCATTTCTATCATTTGTCTTGTACGAGTATTCCTACTTTCCTATGCTCCCTATTAACCTACTTAGATAAACGTGATCGTGTGTCTTGTTACCGTGTGTTTATTTTGTGTTCTCTATTCCTCATACCTTGTATTGTGCATGCAGCCTTATATACCCAGTCAGTTAGAACCCACATTACCCAAGTTAATCCTGTAGAAAAACAGGGCATAACACAAAGGGAAAACACCATACCACCACCAAGCGATACTACCACCCATGCCACCACACCCCCAAGGAAAGAAGCTCTAACCACCACACCACCAAGATACGCCTGAGTCGCCTCTGTCACGCCTGCACTCCCTCCAACACCCGGCAAGGATCTCATCATCACCATCATCAACATGAGTGATGACAGGAAGAAGAAAAGGAAAAGTAGTAAGGAACGCAAGGCAAGCCAAAACTTGCATAAGTCATATTCCTCCTCGCGCCCTTCTTCCTCCAAGCTGCACTACCACCACGAGAGGGAAGTTCAGAGGGGCTACCCCAGCCGCCCCAGGGCCTCCTCCCAGCACAGCTTCCCTTCTTACCCAGAGGAAGGACACCGGGCGAAACGCCAGAAGAGATAAGACTATGACCGGCAAAGTTAAGATCTATAACATTTGGAAAGCTCTTAAAACATATCTGTACTTCACTGGAAGATATTTTAAGAGCTGAAAGATTTGGGCTATACTAAATCAACTATTAAAGCACTGGCATGTAAGGGTTTATTTAGGATTTTTAGATCTTGGCTCATCAAAGGAAATATTAATTGGATCACCAAGGTGGCAACCCACTATTTATTCTTCCGCCTCGATTACTAGGAATTACTATTGATAAAGAAGGCTGTACTGACGTGCGCTTTATCGGTAGTAAACCGACCCCATTCTGGTCCTTCTAAAAAGTTCACGCACTGGCAATTGGCTTTTTAGAAGGTAGGGCTCGCGAGATACCGTAGCTTAAAGCATAACGGCACTCTACGTAGAGTCCATACGGTACGTTGTCCCAGGCACTGGCATTAAAAGACGTATGCATAAAAGGCCCAAATAAACCCATCCACAAGTCCCTGAAAGACTCTTATGACGGTCAGGACAGTTAAGAGACGTTGCATAACAACCCTTTTACGTTATTCCGATGATATGATATGCATAGCACTGGCAGAGCAGATTTATATTCATTCAAGACCCTAAACCCAAGAGTGCTGGAAGGTTCTTCATCAAAACTCTTATTAAGGTCAGAATAGTTGAGTGAGACAGTACAACACTGGTATAACTTCTCACATTAGTTCGATGATATGTATACGTATAGGCTAACACTGGTATAACGGAATATATTCATTCAAGACCCTAAACCCAAGAGTTCTCCAACTTCCATCCGCTTTCATTAACACATGACAGGACCACCACCACGGCCAAGACCCTCGTCGGAAATACTACAGAAGTGCCTTATCGTTTGAAGTGCTTAGCGTGACCTTGAAGAAGTTCTAGTGAAGTGCCTTATCGTCGGAAGTACTTAGTGTGACATCGAAAGAGTGCAGTGTCATTCCCCTGGGAATTTAATTGTGGATCCTCGTTCGTGCTTTATAAACTGTGTAGCCTATATATTTTCCTACAGTAATTATAATTACATTGAACACTATAACTTATGTGTTTTGTCTGTGTTATATTTATCCTCTACAGTATTGCCTTTGTGCATGTGTTTATGTGGATTCAACTTCTCAAGTTAAGTAAGAGCCTACCTAATTAGTCCAATTAACCCCAACAAAAACCTGGTATATATATACAGTATATATATATATATATATATATATATATATATATATATATATATATATATATATATATATATCTATCTATATGCTCAGGCCCAATCCCCATTTTGGGGGTAGCCGACTCATATATATATATATATATATACTTTATATATATATATATATATACACAGGGTGATTCTTTAAAGCAAGTCGTAAATCAGAGTGGTATCCTTAGACAATTCCAAGGCAAAGAGTTTCTATAAATGTCTACTTCGGATTAGTTTCATAGTTACAGCATGTTAATGTATAAGGAACTACTGGAGGGAAGGTTGAAGTCATACATTCATAGATTTATGTATGGTAATTGAATTATCATTAACATTATTAATTTATGTTAGTTTGTAGGCTACATCCGTGTTACATACGTTAATTATGTAAAAACTAACATAAATAAATAATGTTAATAATAATTGAATTACCATACATAAATCTATGGATGTGAGATTCCAACTTTCTCTCCAGTAGTTCCTCATACATTAACATGCTGTAATTATGAAACTAATCCGAAGTAGACATTTTGTTATAAACACTTTTTGCCTTGGAATTGACTAAGGATATCACTCTTTGATTTACGACATGCTTTAACCCATTCCCTGCGGGTGACGTTCTGGAACGCATAGGCAATTTACAGCAATTTCCAGGCTTTAAAAGCCATAGAAATCAAGTGTCGGTGGGTGGGAGCGTGAGGGACCTCCCTCCGACCCTCAGCCAGCCGCTCACTGAGGGAGACTGTGTCTTGCGCGGGTGTCTCACAACAGTGTAGCCGAGCGAGCGAGAGCTAATAATTAGTGAGTTTTCCCGAATGTCTATGGCAACGCTGCGGGTGAACCCCACCACCTACGAAGCTCGTTCTGGTCTCATTTTGAAGCTATTTTCGCCTAGTTTTCGGCAGAATACAATTCATTTAATGCAGATGCTTGATTAATCATTCAGGAGTGCCTGAATATGCCCCAAATAGCGCAAATAAGCCCGCAGCGTAAGTGTTAAAGAATCACCATATAGCCTATATATATATATATATATATATATATATATACAGTCCATATATATGGTTGAGAGAGAGGTATCATGACCAGGATTCGAACCCACTCACTCTAGGTATATTTGGGAGAGTCGGGCACCGTAACCACTCGGTCATGAGCGGGAATGAGTTGTTACCGGGATTATGTCGTGTAAACACTTAAGTTGATGTCAAACAGCGGGGGGTGTGGGGGTGGCATCCGCCACCGATAATACTAGGATAGGTTAGGTAAGGTCGTTAGGTTAGGCTAATGTCCTTTCAAAGGGGTATAGTAAACACTAGGATTATGGATATACCTGGTCAGAGGTAGGTGATATGTCCGATAACACAACTCTTGCCCATGAGCGGAGTGGCCGAGTGGTTACGGTGCCTGACTCTCAGAAATATACCTGGAGTGAGTGGGTTCGAATCCTGGTCAGGATACCTCTCTCCCAACCTGTCGTACATTATAATATTTATATATATATATATATATATATATATATATATATATGTATATATATATACAGTATATATATATATATATATAGCCTATATATATATATTTTACTGTATATATATATTTATTTATTTATTTTCTCAACCTCGGGACTGTAGGCTGTTTAGTAGCCTGTAAAGCTCCGAGATTATCGACTGAAGCTTAAGGGGTTTCCATACTAGATGGTGACAGTGGGCCTTGCGATGCGATGCGATGATGATTCATGGTCGCAAGGTAGGCCTATATGTTACAGTTCGATGCGATGCGACGATGTTGAGGGATAGCCTTAAGTATCGGCCCCTCGTTGGTCTTCTTACACCTTCCCCAGTCTTCTTTCTTCACTGTAGATGTATTATTTCTTCATCTTCTTACTGGGGTCCTTATTTTCTCTAAATTTACTTGTGCTTACCTAATCGTATTTAGTGGGGGAGTAAGAAGTCTTCTTGTATGGACAAATTAGTGAATTCCCATATATTTGTCATAGTTTTTCTTGAAATTTGAAATATTGTCCGACACAATCACCCACTCGGGCAAGGAATTCCAATGTTTGATTACTCTTATAGAGAAACTATTGCCTCTCAGGTTGGTTCTCCAGTGGCTTGGGCGTTCAATTTTTAGACTGTGTCCTCTCAGTGAATTTGTGCTAATTTTGACAAATCTGGTGTAGTCTATGTTATCCAACCCATGTAGCAGTTTCTAAGTCTGAATCATATCCCCCCGAATTCTTCTTTCCTTCAGTCTGAATTCCTAACTGACGACATCGTTCCTCATATGCTAAGCCTGCAAGTTCTGGAATTATCCTGGTTCCCTTATGTTGGATTTTCTCTAAGTGTTCAATATCTTTAACTAGAAAAGGCGACCAACACTGCACTGCGTATTCCAACAGTGGTCTGACCAAGGACAGGTAGAGAGCCATGAAAATTTCCTTATTTAAAAATTCAAAATTACGCTTGATAATCCCCAATCTACTGTTTGCTTTTGAAACTATGCTGTTTATATGCCGTGCTGATTTTAAATCCGATGATATGTGTACCTGTAATGCCCTCGAAAATGTCCCGCACCCACAATAATACTAACCCGAGTTGACGTCAGGTATATCGTAAAATAGTCGTAGATGGTAAGTCCAATAAACTCATCACGTGATAACACCACGGGACTATCACCTGGTTCTTAAAAATCGGACTAAGGTTGCTATACTTTTAGTACGTCCGTGGTAGTACAGTGGGTTAGCGCGCGGGCCTGGTGGTGATGGTGGTGCGTCACTAACCAGGGTTCGAACCCCACCCAAGGCATCTCAAAACCTGTGGGTTTTTAGGGGGGTTAAATTCCCTTCAGAGGTTCGTACCCCGCGCCAGGTACCAGGAAAGGTTGATCCTAAAGGTAGCCTGGGGATAATTCCCATTCCTATTTAACCTGGAAAAACCTAGCATTTCATTGGTGGCAGCTAAGGAACGTGACCAGGTAGCTACGTGGAGCACCCGTCACGCGAACCCTAAAAACCATATTGAGATAGCTAAGGTAAAAAGGCTACGATACCTTACGACCTTACGAGGCTAGGGACTAGCCTAACTAAAAAGGAATGTGGTGTAATGCCCTCGAAAATGTCCCGCACCCACAATAATACTAACCCGAGTTGACGTCAGGTATAGCGTAAAATAGTCGTAGATGGTAAGTCCAATAAACTCATCACGTGATAACACCACGAGACAATCACCTGGTTCTTAAAAATCGGACTAAGGTTGCTATACTTTTAGTACGTCCGTGGTAGTACAGTGGGTTAGCGCGCGGGCCTGGTGGTGATGGTGGTGCGTCACTAACCAGGGTTCGAACCCCACCCAAGGCATCTCAAAACCTGTGGGTTTTTAGGGGGGTTAAATTCCCTTCAGAGGTTCGTACCCCATGCCAGGTACCAGGAAAGGTTGATCCTAAAGGTAGCCTGGGGATAATTCCCATTCCTATTTAACCTGGAAAAACCTAGCATTTCAGTACCCCTAAATCCTTCTCCAAATTTGGCTTTGCCAATGGTTCACCCCTGAGGTTGTAATCGGCTTCAGCATTTTTCCTACCAACATGCATTACTTTGCACTTCTGTACATTAAAAGACAAAAGCCATTTGTCCGTCCAATCATCCATCCTCTTCATGTCTCTATGTAATGTCACAGTTGTCTTCAATGATTCTATACACCTTCGCATCATCAGCAAACAAGCTATAGCCTTTGATTCTAACTCAGTGACTAGATCATTAATATAAATCAGAAAAAGCACCGGACCCAAAACGCTCCCCTGAGGCATCCCACTGATTACTGGAAGCCAATCAGTTCGAAGTCCCTCCTCTGACTTTTACTCTATGAAATCTTCCTCCTAAAAAGTTATCTAACCATTTTAGTGAATTCCCTCTTATACCGTAAGAATGTACCTTTGACAGCAACCTCTGATGTGGGACCCGATCAAAGGCTTTAGCGCAGTCCAAATAAATTATGCCTGTATTAAGTTTCTCATCAGTAGCCTTTATTATATCCTCCAAATAACACAAGAGGTTTGTGATGCAACTTCTACCATCTCTAAATCCATGCTGGGCATCACTGATCAACTTGTTTTTCTCTAAATAACAGACCAACTTATCTCTAATAATGCCTTCCAAGATTTTCACAACTACACTGGTCAGGGATACTGTCATACTGGACGGAAGTTTAGTGGGTAATTTTAGTTTCCTTTTTTGTAAATGGGAGATATTGTTGCCAACTTCCAGTCAGAAGGAAGAACACCTGAGGCAAGAGAACTCTGGAAGATATCAGTAAGTGGAGCTGCCAAATATTCCGCACACTTCTTAAGAACAATAGGGGAAACTCCGTCTGGACCACTAGCCTTATTGGTCTTGAGTTTTTTCAATCTATTGAGACCTGCCTGCTGAGTTACTCAGTTCAGTTCAGTTGGAATTCGGGAAGTTTAGCCTTAACGTCGGCACTTCCCTGAGAGGTTTTGTTATTTTTCTTTTTGTGCCGTGCTCTGTCTAAAAATAAATATATCTCATTTTTCATCCAGTTTTCTTAAATCTTCTTTCTTCAGTTTTGTTTCTTCTCTCTTTCTTCATTCTTGTTTCTTCTCTCTTCAGTCTTCTTTCTTCTTATTTCAGTTCTTTCATTTTGTTCTCGTACTCTCCACATTTGATAGATTGGCTTCATGATGATGATGATGATGATGATGTTGAGGGATAGCCTTAAGTATCGGCCCCTCGTTGGTCTTCTTACACCTTCCCCAGTTTTCTTTCTTCACTGTAGATGTATTATTTCTTCATCTTCTTACTGGGGTCCTTATTTTCTATAAATTTACATGTTTTCCAAAATATATTGTCACTTTTTGTTTTTTCTTTTTCTTTTTTCTAGTATTAGAACTTTTCTTGTTACACTTTTCTTACTTTCTTTTAAAAAAATTATACATTTTTAAGACACTTTAGCTCCTAATTTTTCCTGTGTTCTTAATTTTCTGTTCTTTCGTCAAGTTCTTTTATCCTCTTTTCTCTCCTTTTCCAACATCTATGTAAGTATTGTTTTATCTCTTCGTTTCCTTCTTTCTTGAATAGTAACTCTCCTATAAGTTTTTCAGTGTCTTGGATATATGGCCTGTGTAATCTTGTTATTTTTTTCCTAATTTCATTATATTCTTCACATTCCAGGATAAAATGTTCTAAGTTTTCTGTATCTTTTTCACACAGTCTGCATTTTGTATCTCCTTCTTAAATCTTTTTCGGTCTTCTAGGTTTAGGGTGTTTGATCTTCAACCTTCCTTGCATGGTCGAGCCACACCAACCCCGGAACCAGACATATTCCGACACAAATCATTTGACCATTACTGTCGGAAAAAATCGTCTGTGGTATATTAAAGTGCGTTTCATAAACCCGGTGAAGAGTTCACACTGGTAGTCTGAATTAACGAGGATGCTTCTGGTCCGAATCATGCCAGATTCCGGCACCGCAGGAAAGTGAGCTCCTTCTTGTTCGTCAGTTTTCTACCGAGTCAGTACTAATTTTGAGTAGTTTATCATTCCTCATTCTATGATTTTCCCCTTCTCTTCTTACTCTGTCCCATCGGTATATATTAAGCAAACCACCCACCAATTTTCATGACAATTTTGAAATGCATGTTGGAATCCCTATAAACTGTACTTCATTTTTATGTAAGTTTGATAATTTGGAAAAATCGATTAAGGGAGAAAATTAAAATTGAAAATTATGTGTAAAAAGTCTCCCATAAACGGCGGCCCGCTATGTTATTGTAGTTTGCGGCCTAATTTCGTCTGTTAATTAACTTTCTCCTTAATTGGACCCCCTATGAAGTACAACATATTATGATGACATAAGTGACGGGTGTTTAGAGGGGGCAGAGCTCCCCCTTCAACATATTACGTGTCTCACAGTAACTTCTATTCTATAAACAACCCAAGAATTTTCACAGATATTTTAAATTTAATTTAGGATGTAATATAACCTATACTCCATGTTAAAATAAGTGTCAACCCTCGAAAAATTCTATTAAGGGAGATACAGAACCTGTAACCTGTAACGATATTTGTCCAGGGTTTCCTCCCCATAGACGGCACACAACACGACTCGGCGGACCTCTTTCTCCTTGCCTTTCAGTCTAATTAACACTAGGAATTTACCTAATTTTCTATCCAATGTACTGTCCAACCAGCGGGGGTGTGGGGGCGACAGCCCCCACCCATAATACTAGGTTAGGTTAGGTAAGGTTGGTAGGTTAGGCTAAAATCTTTAATGTTGCTTAATTGTTGGATAATGGATAATGAGCTTACAGGGTAAGTTCATTTTCTATCCCATGTATCATCCAACAACTTTTGCCAAAACTTTATTTATTTATTTTTTTTTCATTTTGGGAGTTTCTTAAGTTGAAAAACAAGAAAACCCGAGCCAACTTCTTTTTTGCACTTGCTGTCTTTTATGCAGCTGAAAAATCTTAAAATCCGAGCCAACTTTTGCCAAAACTTGGCTCGGGTTTTTTCATTTTGGGGTTTTCTCAAGTTGAAAAACAACAAAATCCGAACCAACTTTCATCATAAAAAACATTATATCGCCTTTTTATGTCTTTAACCCCACATTTTCCCTGATCTTCATAGCCCTCCCCACTATCGGGCGCAGTGTCTTAAGATCGTTGGATAAAGGGGAAAACTATTTTTGCGGAGGTTGAAACTAATGTCAATCACTATATATTGATGCAAATAAACTAAAACTAAAACAAAAATAATGAAAATAATTGGTGGGTGGTTTCCTTAATATTTTCCGTCCCATCTAAACGCCTGTGCAGTAATCTGGAGACAAGCAAACTGCACATTTAAACAAGAAGAAGAAGAGTACCGAAACTACCGACGATAGGTGGATATGTGTGTGCGTTGACTATGTGTCCGTGATATCTGTCGTTATGTAGCTACCATGGTCGATGAAAAGTTAATTGTGGTGGTAGGCTACAGCTGTACTGCCATATACAATAAGACACCCTAAACACATGAATACGAATACCCTGGGACAGCTATGGAACTTTATAATGGAAGGAAGTTGCAGAGATGGGCAGTAATGAAGGTGAGTTAACTGGAATGCGTTATTTTACGTTTAGCCTATGCTATGTTGTGGGACCCGCAGAGGGCCGCTCTCGGGCAGTGTACTGTGCGGGGGTTGTGCATGGGGGTTAATGATTAGGGAGAGGGGAAAATATTACCGAAACTAGCCTACCACTAATTTTCCCATACTTTTTGTGATAATATTCAAGGACAGTAGTGCGACGTTATGAGAAACAATTTATTAGGGAAAATAGGCACCAATAGATTCGTCATATTTTTCTCCATATAGTCCGCATGGAGGATTTTCGTTATCAAAAATTGAAAAATACCCACTTCACAGACAAATACACCAAAAATCTAAGTCAAAGCGGGGGTGTGGGGGCGGCAGCCCCACCTATAATACTAGGTTAGGTTAGGTAAGGTTGTTAGGTTAGGCTAATGTCCTTTCAAAGGGGTATATGCTAGTAAACACTAGGATACCCTATACCCAGTCAGAGGTAAGAAGAAGAAGAAGAAGAGTCCTGCAGTAGTCTCCTTGAATGTTACCGGTTAGGTTAGGTTAATTAGGTTAGATTGTGCATCCGCTTGATCAGGAATTCGCTCGAAGTGACTCGCATTCGTATTTGCAGATACGGCCGAATACCGGTAGGCTACTAAATGGGGAAGGCGTTGAATGTAGCTCTAAAACATGACGTCACTCACCAACTCACCATCTGCGCATGCGTGAGAATCTAGGCCCCTTTGGCCCCGCCCCTCACCTCCGTGGCGTTTAAATATACCCTTCAAACCATTCCACCCAGATCGCTCCATAGCTCACTCGGTAGAACTCCCGCCCTTCACTGAGGAAACAAGCGATCGATCCCACTCGTATTTGGTATAGGCCTAGGCTATTTTATTTTGTTATAGGCCTATTTGTTATTTTGGTTATTTTGGTTATATTTTAGGGTTAGGTTAGGTTAGGTTAAGTTAAGTTAGGTTAAGTTAAGTTAAGTTAAGTTAGATTAATCTAATCTAATCCAATATAATAGTTGTACATTTGAGATGCGAGGCCTAGATTCTCACGCATGCGCAGATGGTGAGTCACGTCATGTTTTAGAGCTACATTCAACGCCTCCCCTAAATGGGCGCCGGCCCAACCGCAATGTTGTATCCCACGTAGGCCTACTAGGTACTACGGACACATTGTAGGCGTTAGGTGTGGATTAGGCTTGTATCCAATGTACTAGGTCTATGTTACTGGATATTTATGATTTAAATAAGTGATAAGTTTTTTATAAATCTGGTTAGGCCTATATGGCTTTTCAATTAGGGAAATCATGAGCCGATTTCCGACATTTAGTTAGTCTTTTTCGATTTTCAAAATACGATCCAACTTTTGCCAAAAATTGGCTTGAGTTTTCCAAAATTATGCTTTTTGGGATTTGCAATTTAGGGAAACGACCCAAAATTCTAAATTAGGTTACTGTAATTGGTTTACTCTTAAAACTCGCAAAATCCGAGCCAAGTTTTGCCGAAACTTGGCTCGGGTTTTCCAAAATTTGGGTTTTATGGCTTTGCAATTTCGGGAAACCTGAGCCAAATTTCTAAATGAGGTTCTGTCATTTTGTTGTCTACAAACTCTCAAAATCCGAGCCAGCTTTGGCCAAAACTTGGCTCGGGTTTTCGAAATATTGGGTTTTAGGCCTTTGAAATACCGGTACCTTAAAACACGAGCCAAGTTTTGCTAAAATACGTTTTAGTTGCCGTTTACGCATTTAACCCCTCATTTTCCCTGTACTTCATAGCCCTCCCCACTATCGGGCGGCGTGTCTTAAGATCGTTGTATAATGGGGAAAACGGTTTCGCCGAGGGTTGTAATTATTTCCAAACACTATATATTGATGAACACTAACAGGGAAAAATAAAAAAATCCATGGGAAAATTGGTGACCATCTTATTTAGTTTTTCCACCTAGCCTATATCCTATATACTGTATACAGTATATATAAAATACCTACCTAGGCCTATATATAAAATATCCTCAAGTAACCTAGGCCTATTAACCTCTTAACCCTCTCACATCCGGACGCGATTTTTGAGCCTATTAGGGATACTTTAAATCCTTTGTTACCGTCAGGGGTATCTATAAACCTTTAGTTTGTTTACTTCAACCTCTGCAGTTGTCTTTGAGTTAGCTGTGGGCAGAAAACTAATTTTGGAGAGGTAATTATAACAGAGTAATCTATTTCTTATTGCTAATCTGGCAACCTCTGCGTCCTATGGTCGTGAGAGGGTTAAGTGCGCATGGGGGTAATTAGACACCTCTGCCTGTGCGCATGTATTTGAGCTGTTTCCATCACTAAAATATTCATTTTACCATAAATAGCATTAATACTTATCCATATGCGCCTATTATAGGTTGATTATAAAGGTATTAACCTGTTACAACAATAAAATTAGTGAAAACAGCGTTTGGATGGTCAAAATTGGCGATACAGGCCGCGAGTTACATAATGTATGGTTGAGGCAACCTCCTTTCCCGCCAATTTCCCCCAAGGCCACTGAGACACTGTCGATCGATACTCTCTCTCTCTCTTGCACTCGCTTGCTAACAGTGATGACAATGCCCTGCTTGCAACTCGCTAATGTTAGCACGAAAATATACCTCAGAATAAGGGAATAACAGGGAAAATAGGTGATAACTGAAGGAGGGGAGGTAGAGGACTGATATTTTGCATGACCCAAGGGCAAAAAAAAATAAAAAAAAAAATAAAAAAATACAAATAGGCCTAAAAAAAAAAAAAAATATCTATGTTTAAAATTTATTTTATTTGTTCTCGGACTCTTAACCTCTGAAGTGCGCATGGGGGTAATTACATAAGTTACATAATGTATGGGTGAGGCAACCTCCTTTCCCGCCAATTTCCCCCAAGGCCACTGAGACACTGTCGATCGATACTCTCTCTCTCTCTCTTGCACTCGCTTGCTAACAGTGATGACAATGCCCTGCTTGCAACTCGCTAATGTTAGCACGAAAATATACCTCAGAATAAGGGAATAACAGGGAAAATAGGTGATAACTGAAGGAGGGGAGGTAGAGGACTGATATTTTGCATGACCCAAGGGCAAAAAACAAAAAAATAAAAATAAAAAAATACAAATAGGCCTAAAAAAAAAAAAAAATCTATGTTTAAAATTTATTTTATTTTTTCTCGGACTCTTAACCTCTGAAGTGCGCATGGGGGTAATTGGAAAAGTCCCCCTGTGCTGACGTATTTGAGGTGTTTCCGTCACTAAAATATTCATTGTACCATTAATGGCATTAATACTTATCCATATGCGCCTATTATGGGTTGATTATAAAGGTATTAACCTGAAACAACAATAAAACGAGTGAAAACAGCGTTTGGATGGTCAAAATCGGAGATATAGCCCGCGAGTTGTATAATGTATGGGTGAGGCAAGCTGCTTTCCCGCCAATTTCCCCCAAGGCCACTGAGACACTGTCGATCGATACTCTTTCTCTCTCTCTTGCACTCGCTTGCTAACAGTGATGACAATGCCCTGCTTGCAACTCGCTAATGTTAGCACGAAAATATACCTCAGAATAAGGGAATAACAGGGAAAATAGGTGATAACTGAAGGAGAGGAGGTAGAGGACTGAGATTTTGCATGGCCCAGGGGCCAAAAAAAAAAAAAAATCGATGTCAAAAGTTGATTTTTTTTTCACTCACTCTTAAGAGTCTCCCCGCAGTCCGCCGGGGGAACTCTTAAGAGTCTCCCCGCAGTCCGCCGGGGGAACTCTTAAGAGTCTCCCCGCAGTTCCCGGGTTAAGAGTCTTCCCGCAGTCCGCCGGGGGAACTCTTAAGAGTCTTCCCGCAGTTCCCGGGTTAAAACTGTTCAGGGGACTGGTTAGAACTTGTAGGATGTTTAATTGAAGGTCGAAAATCAGGATTTGCTGAGAAATAAAAGTCTTAAAATGCGCTATGTTTTACGGGAGAGTCTGTACGCCGCCACATACGCGCGGCCCCGCCCACTGCCCATAATGTACAAATATTATATTAGATTAGATTAACCTAACTTAACCTAACCTAACCCTAATATAATATAGTATAACATAACATAACATAACATTACATAACATTAGGCCTACAAGTTCTAACCGGTCCCCTGAACAGTTTTTGATAGGTTGTTGTTCCCCAAGCTGCCTGGCCGAACAGCCCCAAGGCCCCGAGCAATTCCAAGGCCATAACCGAGCGCCCCCACAGAACCCTCCCCGCCGACCACAATAAAGCCTGGGTGACCGAAGCCACTCCATGGCGGGGAGCTTTTTGATAGGTTACTTGAGGATATTTTAACGGGACCATAGGTAAACATTTATCGTTTTTATCATTAGCCTATACAGTAGGAGCTGGCTGAAAGTTGTTCGCAATGATCTTAAAACACTCAGATGTAGCCTAGGCTACGTCATTTTCAGAGTAAAAAAAAAAAAAAACGGAATGAGTTGTGTTACCGGGCGTACGTCATGTAAACACGTAAGTTGATGTCAAACAGCGTGGGTGTGGGGGCGGCAGCCTCCACCCAGTGGCCCATAATACCAGGATTAATTTCCTTTGCCCCTCAACTTTCTCTTCATAATTGCTGAGGGGCACAGGGCCCTGGGTGGGGCTTTGGTTTCCCGGGCGTTTCCGCACCCTCCTCAGCTCCCTGCCATGGAGTGGCTTCGGTCACCCAGGCTTTATTGTGGTCGGCAGGGAGGGTTCTGTGGGGGCGCTCGGTTATGGCCTTGCTCGGGGACTTGGGGCTGTTCGGCCAGGCAGCTTGGGGAACAACAACAACAACAACCAGGATAGGTTAGGTAAGGTTGTTAGGTTAGGCTATTGTTCTTTCAAACTTCAAGAGGTATAGTTACAGTAAATACCCGGATATAGGCTAGGCTCCCCGAGTACCCGGACCCCGGTCAGTCTGTCAGAGGTAGCCTAGCTGCCTAGGTGATACACCCGATAACACAACTCTTGCCAAACAACAATTTTTTGCCTTGGGATAGGCTACAGGATGGGTTGAGGGGGGGCTTTGCACCCCCAGTATAACTCCATTTCTATGTCACAACTTTTTTGACATATTTGAAGACAGATATGGAATCTGTATGTTCTAAACATATCAAATTAAAATGTAAAACTTGCAAACTAAACAAACCAAAATTGGGACAAGGACAATATAAAGTCAAATTAAATTATCAAAATCGCTATGTGGAAACAACGCTTACTAAAATGAAAATTATTAAATAAAAGAACACAATCCACCACATAGGGTGTACATTACTACATGAGCAAGTTAATCTGTTTCCCAAGCAAACTAATCGCACATATAACAACGCACTATCATCACGTTAAAGGAAATGGTCAAGTTTGGGAAGTCCGGGACGTTCTGGCAGATTTTACTAAACTCTGCATGAATAAAGAAACTACATGTTAAATGTCAAAATATTATTTAAAATCAAATTTGCAACATGACAAGACATTAACAATAGTACAAAATACAAATATTGATAAGATATCTATACTATTACAAAATAATATATAAAATACAGTACAGCACTCACTAACGATAGTGTTATCAGGTAGGTATTAGTTTTGGTAGGCCTAGCATTCAAGGAGACTACTGCAGGACTCTTCTTCTTTATCATCTTCTTCTTCTTCTTCTTCTGACTGGGTATAGGCTATCCTAGTGTTTACTACCCTATACCCCTTTGAAAGGATATTAGCCTAACCTAACAACCTTACCTAACCTATCCTAGTATTAAAGGGTGGGGCTGCCGCCCCCACACCCCCGCTTTGACTTAGATTTTTGGGTTCAATGTTATTTTAATACCACAAATTTTGTTGATATATTTGAAGATAAATATTGAATCTATATGCTCTAAAGATCATAAGAAAATTTGTTTTAACCCTAGGCAAAACCTAATAAAAATGTATGGTACTAAAATGTCTTTTTCGTAACAAGGTTGTCAATACGGTACTTCCAGTTATCGATAGCTCTAGGCTAAAGATCATATGAAAATGTGTTAAACCCTCGGAAAAACCTAATATAAAAGTATGGTACTAAAATTTAATTTTCCTAACAAGGTTGTCAATACGGTACTTTCCCGTTATCAATGTACAATCAAAGCTGAAGATTGCAGAGTAAACACCGTAGACTTCATCGACTTTTCTTTCACCTTCGTATAATGAACAGCTAATTTTGTTTTTATTTACTCAACCAGCGGGGGTGTGCCCACCCATAATACTAGGTTAGGTTAGGTTAGGTTAGGTTAGGTAAGGTTGTTAGGTTAGGCTAATGTCTTTTCAAATCACTATTGGGGGGGAGGGGGGTCTCAACATCGATGATAGGCCTAATGGGGAAAATAGGTTTTCCCGAGATTTCTAATTAATTACAAACACTATATATTGATGCAAATGAAAAAATAAATAAAAAACACTCGGAAAATTTGTGGTATTAAAATAACAAATTTCCGATTTTTGGTGTATTTGTCTGTGAAGTGGGTATTTTTCAATTTGTTGATAACGAAAATCCTCCATGCGGACTATATGGAGAAAAATATGGCGAATCTATTGGTGCCTATTTTCCCTAATAAATTGTTTCGGTAATTCTGCATAACTACTACTCCTGTTATTTTATGTTTAATTTATTTTATTTGTGTATGTTAATGCTTTGTAAGTGTGTATTTTCAATTTAGAAAGTGAGGAAAGCCCTATTTATTAGCATTTGTATTATTAAATGTAATTCCGATACCTCAACAATCTAGGGGAGAGTTTGGTAATGCGGGGTTTTGGGTGCTCTCCTCATAGCCATGCTCCATTTTCTATGAGCCCACACCAGTACATGAAACAGTATCTAGGTATCAAGTAATCAGTTAAGATTGGATGGGCAGGGGATCGGCATGAGGGCGGGAAACTCTGTCGTTGGATACTCCGAGACAGCTACCCAATAAGAGGTTTTCCTTATTTGGTTATAAGGGAGGTCGTCAAACCTCCCAATTTAGTAGCAGTCTTTACGTTTCCAACGTAGGGCTTGAATCCCACATTGGAGGCGGACATCCAATAAACCACAAAAACCCAAGCCTTAGCAAAGTAGAGGACCAAGAAAAGACACAAATAAACAGTTTAGTTCATCGGGAAAAAAGAGCGTAACAGTATGGTGCATATTAAGAAAATACAGTTACTAGCGTATCAGTCTAGGGTCTAAAATGCACAGGCAGGTAAAGGAATAGGTCATGTCGACCATGGAATGGCACACCAACATGGGAAAGGTTAAGTCAATTGTAAAGTATTACAATAACAAACAGCACGGCACAGCATGTGGATGACCTCCGAAGACTCAAGGACAAGACATGGGTATGAGGCATAGGAATACCAATACAAAAACCGCTAGACAGTATAGTCCAAATGTAATAAACCTTAAGAGTTACATCCTTAACACTAAACAGACAGTACTGTTCATACAAGTATTGAAAGAGAAGGTCTTTGTACAAGCATACAAAAAGAACCTCCCCCCCCCTGTTTTAAGGAAAGGAAGAAAATACAGTATGGGACGAAGAGACACAGGAGACGGTAGACGTCACCATATGACACTCTGTAGTTACACGACATAGGTAGGAGGCAGAAGCATACCAACCCAAAACCCGGAGACAGTGGAGTCAGAATGTAAAAACTGTAAGAGCGAAATCCTAAAGTGAAGCCAAGTGTAAAGTATTCACAAAAACACAAGGCATGGCATAGCTGGCGGATGTCATCATAGGACACTCCATAGTTACAAAGGAAATCAAGCAACAACAGGTCTAGTGACCCTTCTAGGCTGCTTGTCCTCCAAAACACTGAGGATCAAGTGTCCAAACAGTGGTTTAGAGTGGGTAAGGGAACATTGGAAAGGGAACCACTGCCCTGGAACTAATGTCCGTGGCAGGACTAGGAACTTAGTAGGGGACATATGGGTTAGTAACTGAGGGGAGGATAAAATAAAGTTATTCATTTACAAACGCAGTCAGTCGCGGGTTTGATGAGAGATATTTGTCTAGGCGGAGTTTAAATGAATCAACGGTGCTGCAGTCTATAACGTCTCGGGGAAGCCCATTCCACAAGTTGACAACTCGATTGAAGAAGAAATTCTTAGATTCGTGTGAGTTAAAAGATTTACCAATAATTTTGCAACCGTTTCCCCGCGTGTAATTAGATTGGTTGATAGTGAAGTACTTACTACAGTTCATATTGTCGATGCCTTTGATGATTTTGAACACTTGAATTAAGTCACCTCTTAATCTGCGCTGGGTTAAAGGAAATAGATTTAATTCTCTAAGACGCTCTTCGTATGGTTTGTTCTTTAGGCTAGGTATCATTTTGGTAACTCTACGTTGAACTCGTTCTAGCTTGTTTATGTCTTTTTGGTAATAAGGGCACCAGCATTGAACGCAGTATTCCAGAAGAGGGCGGACTAAGGAATTGTAAAGGGTTAGGATAACGTCTTTGGATTTATGCTCAAATGACCTGCCTATAAAGCCAATTATTTTGCTTGCCTTCTTAACAACTTCTGAACATTGTTGACTCGGTTTTAGGTTACTCGATATTGTTACTCCCAGATCGGTTTCTCTGTTTACATTCTTAAGCTGAGTGCCATTCATCGAATAGTTTGCTTTCTCATTTAGGTATCCGATATGTAGTACTTTACATTTATCCGCATTGAAACTCATTTGCCAAATTTGGGCCCAATGTGACAATTTATCTAGATTGTGTTGCATATCGTCAAATTGATCTTTTGAGAGTACGCTATTTGCAATTTTTGTATCGTCAGCAAATTTTGAGATTGTACAGGTGAGACCCTCATCTATGTCGTTGATGTAAATTAGAAAGAGAATTGGTCCTAGTACCGATCCCTGGGGTACCCCGCTACTTACATTGGTCCATTTAGATGCCTTACCGTTTATGACTACTCTTTGCTTTCTGTCGCTGAGCCAATTTTCTATCCATTTCAACACACCGTCTTGTATTGCATGTGCTTTTAGTTTTAGCAGTAAACGTTTGTGGGGAACTTTGTCAAAGGCCTTTTGAAAATCAAGGTATATAATATCTACAGCTTTAATCTCATCGTAGAGGTTGAGGATATCGTGGAAGAAGTCTAAGAGGTTTGTTAAACAGGAACGTTTTTTACGAAAGCCGTGTTGAGTATCTTTAAGTATGTTATTTTCCTCTAAGTGATTTACGAGTCTGTCTCTTATGACCGTTTCTAGCATTTTACATACAACTGAGGTTAAGCTAATTGGACGATAGTTACTGGGTAGGGATTTGCTGCCTTTTTTGAATATCGGTGTTACGTTGGCTATCTTCCACTGATCAGGCATAGTTCCAGACTGCAAGGATTTATTGAATAGTAATGTCAGTGGTTTGGAGAGCTCATCCTTAGCTTCCTTTAGAACTCTAGGCGAGATTGTATCAGGTCCAGGCGTTTTATTTACCTTGAGTTTATCTAAACAATTCAATACTTCTCTCTCTGTAACGGTGATATTGCTTAGAACATCTGAATTATCAATCTGAATCGGCGATGGTGTAGGGATATCACTGAGGTCTTCTGTTGTAAAAACTGATGCAAAGAAGGTATTGAGGGCATTACTCATTTGTACTTCGTCTTTGGTGTATTCTCCATTTTCATCGACTAACGGTCCAACAGTTGAAGTAACTACTTTTTTCTTTCTGATATAACTATAGAATTCGTTCGGGTTTGTTTTACTTTGATTCGCAATATGTAACTCTAGGGTAATTTTACTTTGCTTAATTAACTTTTTGGCTTTGCGTCGTAGCTCTACAAATTTCACCCGTTCTTCGTCATTTTGTGAGGATTTTAATCTATCATTAGCAAATTTTTTAGCAAGCAGGCAGTTTGAAATATCTTTATTCCACCATTTGGGCTTATTATTATGGCCTGGACGCCGTATTTTCGATGGTATGCAGTCTTGCACTGCTTTTAGGTAAGTGGTTTCGAATAACTTCCAAGATGTATTTATGTCGTTATTGTTAATTATAAAGCTCCAGTCACTTTCTTTAAACATAGCTCTAAGTTTATAAAAGTTTGCTTTCTTGAAATTAGGGACTTTTTCGATGCTACTATTTGGTTCGTTACTAGTAAAGTTTAAAGTGAAAGTTATCGTACGATGGTCGCTGTTACTGAATTCATCACCAACATTCAAATTCTCTATTAATTCTTCTTTTGTTGCAAGTACAATGTCAAGAACGTTATTACCACGGGTCGGTGTTCGAACAAATTGATAAAGCGAACTCTCTTGCAAGTTCGTATACAATGACATGGGTAGGAGGCATAAGCATACCAACACAAGACCCGGAGACAGTGGAGTCAGAATGTAAAAACCGTAGGAGCTACATCCTCAATACTAAACAGACAGGACATACATGTATTGAAAGAAAGGCTTTGTACAAGCATACAAAAATACCTCCCCCCTCCCCTCCCCCCCTTTCCAGGGAAAGGAAGAAAATACAGTATGGGACGAATACAGCATGAAGAGAATCAGGATGGATGACGAAGCAGGTGACACGTTGGTTGAACGCAATCCAAGGTATACCCAGCATGGCCGAGGACATGGAGAGGTACGAAGAGACAAATGCACGGCGGGGGGACCATAACCCTGTGTCGGTTATGCCAGTGTATAAGCGTAAGAGCCCCGACCACTTGCCGTGGTGGCAACGACCCATATGAGATTGGGAGCCCCACCCCACCTCACAAGACGCATCGGTGTCTATCCAGATGTCCGCCGGGGGAGCAGTCCAGGACACCGCCGCAGCAAGCGAGCCCCGAGCGACCCAGTGTGACAGTCTCATATGTAGCAAGCGCGGTACCGGCCACAGCCAGTAAGGGGGTGGGCGATACAGGGAAGTGGTAGGGGACCAGCAGAACAAGGTGGTCGAGTCCGAGCAGGCCTACAGGCACGGTCAGTGCCACCCAAGGTAATGATCCCAGAACACGTTCGTGAACGAAACGGGCAGAATACGACACGCGAAGTGTTGACGCGTACACCCGACTCCGGGGAACAGGAGCACTGTGTAGGTCCCATGGCCTTCAGTGTGAAGGTGGGAGGCCCACCTTGTTAAATAGCGATTGCGAACCCCAGGCACGCGACACGGACGACTACAGCGAGTGTGTCCAGGACACAATATGTGGAGATGTTATTGCGATGGCACCTCCCCCATACAAGGACCGGATTACCTGGGCCACCTCCTGAGACACTGCGTCGATGACGGGGAAGGCGCCCGAGAGGAGGTTGATACCTCCACCTCCAGGCCAGACCCTTCTATACCACCGTCGTGCCCACGACCGGCGTGGCGAGTGCCGGAAGTGGGGGCGGGAGAAGCCGGTGCGGGCGCTTTGCAGCAGGCCCACCACCAAGCCAATGATACGGCCGGTTGAGTGGAGAGGGTATTGGCCAGGAGGAGCTAGGCGTTGTGCGGAGCATAGCCTCCCGTAACCTGTCACGGAGAAAGGAACTACCATGGCCAAACCCCGTCCACCTGGCCGTCCCAACGAAACCGGAGAGCGGGCCTCACGCTCCGGCCCATCCCCCTCCTGTCCGAGCAAGGGAGCGTAGGACGAGGGTCCCGGAACTTGCCAGCATAGGCCACCCACAGGACGGAACGGCAAACCGGGTACGAACGGCCACGAGAGGAGCGTATACAACGCCCCCCGCGGCCCGTCCCATAGCCCAAGCCCTGGCAACGGACCTCCACTTGCATGGTTGGAGGAGGACGACGAGGGCTTCGCCACGACCTCCCATTGTGCGGAGCATGTGTCGCTTAGCACAAGCAAGAAAGCCACCTGCCAAGCCACTCCCAGGAACGTCAGTCCCGGACGTAAAAGGTCCCGCAGGAGGAGGTGGCTGCGGACGTCGGCAGGGGCTGATGAGCAGAAAAAACCACCCGAACCTGCCGACGGCAATGGGTGGCGAACGTCCTGGACTGGGCAGGAAAAGTGAAGTCAACGTAGGGCTTAAGAACCCAGTGAAGTCCGAGGAGCGGAGCAGCAGGCCAGACACAAAAGCGGAGGCCACGGTGGGGTGGCCGATTCCCAGAAACAGATCCAGGGTACATCAAAAAGTAGAAAATTCGCTTGTAGAGCGGAATTCTAGAAAAAGATGAAGAGCCAGAGGACACTAGGAGACCCTCGCCTGTGTGGCAAAAAAACGCGTGTAAACACGAATGTCGAGTCAACTTGTCAAGGGAATGTGTGCCGACACAGGTCGTCCATGACGCGACCATTCCCCCCCCCCCCCCTTCCCGAACCATCTCGAGGACATCAGTGAGACTGAACGAGGAGAGGAGAGGGCTGGACACAGGGCAGAGGCAAGGCGTACGTAATTGGAAATGATATCCCATGATAGACGGAGAGACCCCTTGGCCCGTCGGCCTTCCACCGAAGCAGGGAGCGATTCCAGGAGTTGAAGGGCTGAGAGGCAAACGTCACATCGGCGGGGTCGTAGATATCCTCGCCGTAGCAGGCTGTGTGGGGGCAGCACCCCTGACGGTCCAGCATGGTCGACCGATTGCATGTCAGGCGGAAGCAGAGAGGAGCCGGCATTACGGCACCGAAAAATTGGGGGGGGGGGGGGGGGGGCGTTACACACCAGTGGAGGTGAGACAGGGTAAAAGTATGAGGCAGTATAGCCAAAATAGCATTGGAAACCCAAGTACAGTACGACAATATCCAGGAAGACGCCAAGTAGCAAAGAACAAGGAAAGTCAAGTAACAAACACCCACACAGTAGACCACAAACACCAGAGCTGGGACAAGCGCATGCGGCAAGACTCAACCCTGGGAAACAGGTCCAATTCCTCTGGGGAAAAAAGACCCCATCCAAAATACCTGAGAACCTTCTGGGAGAGCGGAGGGAGGAGGGGGCGAAGCGGCGGCGGTGGTGTAGGTTTGGCCGGCAGTAGAGCGGGCACCAGCTGGAAGGAAAAAGGTCAACTGTGAGCAACCCAACAGTACCCTATTAGTGGAAATAGGGGAGGGGAGGGAATCCAATACACACAGGACAATTGCCACTTTGGGTCGAGTCCTAGGACTTTTCAGGAGGACCTTGGGTCCACCTAGTATACTAGGAGGCCGCCTGTAGGGCGGAAACTAGGTACAGAAGGAGGACACAAGGGAGAGGAAACAGCCAAGCAGCTGTTGTCCAAGGAGCCCTGTCCAGGTATAATTAAAAAGGGGTATAACAGGGCACCAATACAAAAATCAAGGCAAAAGGCTATGTGGCCGAGTCCTTGACAAGGCACAGGGCACATCAAAAGTAGAATTTTGCTTGTATAGCGGAATACTAAAAAGATGAAGGAGCCGAGGACACCTGAAGACCCCCGCCTGTGTGGCGAAAAAACGTGTGTAAACACGAAAGTCGAGTCAACTTGTCCAAGCTTACCCTCCCTGTGAGCGGGACCCGTACACAGTTTCCAGACATCCCTCCCCCTATGAACAAGTAAACACAGGCAGGGGTAGAACGGAAACAGGTAAAACTTAAGAAAAGCGAGAATTTTAACAAGAGCGACGAGACCGAGACCCCCAAGTCAGTTGAGACAAGAGAAATATAGAAGGAAAGGACCTATGTGGACCATTCCAACGGCGGTCTGCTCAAGGCAAAAAAACTATTTGCTTCCAACACAAAAATCAAGGCAAAAGGCTATTTGGCCGATTCCTTGACAAGGGCTATTTGGCCGATTCCTTGACAAGGCACAGGGAGCATCAAAAGTAGAAATGCGCTTGTATAGCGGAAAACTAAAAAGATGAAGGAGCTGAGGACAGCTGAAGACCCCCGCCTGTGTGTAAACACGAAAGTCGAGTCAACTTGTCCAAGCTTATCCTCCCTGTGAGCGGGGCCCTTACAGTTTCCAGACATCCCCCCCCCCCCTTATGCTCAAGTAAACACAGGCAGGGGAAGAACAGAAACAGGTAAATTGTAAGAAAAGCGAGAATTTTAACAAGAGTGACGAGACCGAGACCTCCAAGTCAGTTGAGACAAAAGGAAGTAGAAGGAAAGGACCTGTGTGGACCATGCCAACGGCGGGCAGCTCAAGGCAAAAAAAACGATTAGCTAAACACACAAAAACATAGGTGAGAATTTTAACAAGAGCATAGAAGACCATAACCATCAAGTCAGTAGAGACAAGAGGGAAACAGAAGGAAAGGACCTGTGTGGCCCAATCCGACGGCGGTCTGCTCAAGGTAAAAAACAGGCTTAGCCTAGTTACACAAAACACATAAAAAGAGAAAACACTAGGGCAGCGTCAATCCATGAGTGAAAGAACCTAGTAACAAAACTAAACACTGCCCGAGAATCCCCACAATTACGTTAAAGGAATAAAATAAAAGTTAGGATAGCCTAGGGGTTGGCCGACACTGTTACCAGAACCACGTATCCTCGAGCCAAGTAGGCCCGGGGAAACGAAAAGGAACTGACAAAAGCGTGAACCAGGCGAACGAAATACAAGACCACCAACTATGGACATGTTGAATAAACAAGTCAGAAGGGCTATAGGTCAGTTGACACCAAAGCAGCATGTTTGAGAGAGAATAAAGGCTGTGTGCCCTATGCTCACACAAAAGCAGAATCCAGAGAAACCTCATGCTCAAGTCTTGTAAAACATCGACACGTAGTCATATGAAAAACACAATAAAACAAAAAGCATGCTAAAAAGGGAAAGAAACACAATGCATCACGTAGGAAGCATATCCCCCCCCCCCCCCCCCAAGTTACGTTAAGGGTTAGTTAAAGTGAACATTAACCCGAAAAGCGAGGGTAGAATAGACACAACGACCGCTACGGAGCATTGAGGACCAACCACCCCCGAAGAAAACAAATAAATAAACACGTCTCCAGCACTACGCGCTCACCCATAAACACGCCATAAAGCCGTAGTAAAGTGCTGCCTACATCACTGAAACATCCTTCTAAAACCTCAACAGCCTGAAAAGGCTCACACTCACTAAGTCGAAGCGAAGGGGTAGGCAAAGCAGGCACTCGCGAAGCAGACAAAAAAAGGCGTGTGACATCGACAGTGGGCGCGAAGTGACTGATACTGTTTCATGTACTGGTGAGGGCTCATAGAAAATAGAGCATGGCTATGAGGAGAGCAGCTAGATTAAATGGGTAACTATAACAATTCTTTCTCTCCTTCGCTTTCTCTTCCTTCTTTAGTCGTCTCAGAGTGTGTACAATGTGCCTAGTAGTGAATTGAGGTGCAACTCTAGAGATTATTTGGTACTTCGCGTGAGTACCGATAAATCGGCCCGCTGTGGTAGCGGCTGAGATCATAAGCCCTACGTTGGAAACGTAGAGACTGCTACTAAATGGTCCGGTTGAGAAAACCTAGCATTAGGCCTATCACTCCCTCCCAGAGTCCCCTACTTGGTTAGGATTTCCATAAAGCTTTATTTTCAGAAATACATGTACAGTAGATCATAAGCCTAACCACAATTTTGCTTTTCCTTCCTGTGTCCTTCACTTCCAAATTTAATTTACTTTCTAGGCCTAGGCCAAAATATATATAGGCTTTTGGATAGGCAAAGAAAAATATTGAAGTAGGCTAGGCTATTTAGGCTTCCATCTAGTGTCCTTCACTGCCAAATTTAATTTACTTTCTAGGCCTAGGCTATAGCCTAGGCCATAATATAGGCTTTCGGATAGGCAAAGAAAAATATTGAAGTAGGCTAGGCTATTTAGGCTTCCTTCCTATGTCCTTCACTGCCAAATTTAATTTACTTTCTAGGCCTAGGCCATAATATAGGTTTTTGGATAGGCAAAGAAAAATATTGAAGTAGGCTAGGCTATTTAGGCTTCCTTCCTGTGTCCTTCACTGCCAAATTTACTTTACTTTCTAGGCCTAGGCCATAATATAGGCTTTTGGATAGGCAAAGCAAAATATTGAAGTAGGCTAGGCTATTTAGGCTTCCTTCCTGTGTCCTTCACTGCCAAATTTAATTTACTTTCTAGGCCTAGGCTATAGCCTAGGCCAAAACATAGGCTTTTGGATAGGCAAAGAAAAATATTTAAGTAGACTAGGCTATTTAGGCTTCCTTCCTGTGTCCTTCACTACCAAATTTAATTTACTTTCTAGGCCTAGGCTATAGCCTAGGCCAGTGGTCAGCAACCCTTAAAGCTAGAAGAGCCATTTTGTTAAAGTCTCATAAAAATGTTATACTCTCGGAGCCGCAATACAAAACAAATTGGTCTCATCAACCGAAATCTACAGTACTTCAGAAATAAGAGAATATACCATACTTCTGAACTAAACAAAGTATAGTTATTTTGTTAAATATCCTGGTATTCACTAGCTTAGGAAATCATAGAAATCATAACGATTGATACCTATTACCTATACATCTTTTTGAAGTTGAATAAACAAATCTAATGTTGCCTTGAATGTGTTAGGCTATATGATGCCTTCATTTTGAAGGAAGAATTATTATTTCTGAAGTTACTGGAGCCACACAAGTGTCCTGAAAGAGCCACATGCGGCTCCTGAGCCGCAGGGTGCCGACCCTTGGCCTAGGCCAAAATATAGGCTTTTGGATAGGCTATCTATCTATTGCCTGACGCCGTGATCCCCGAAGGGGTGGCCACGAACGAACCGCCCCCATGCACCTCTGTCCCCAGTCAGTCGACGCCCCTCCCCCCAACCAGCACCGCCTTCGTTCATGTACTTCCTCACTCCATCCTTCTGCCGATACATTGTTTATCTATCTATCTATTGCCTGACGCCGTGATCCCCGAAGGGGTGGCCACGAACGAACCGCCCCCATGCACCTCTGTCCCCAGTCAGTCGACGCCCCTCCCCCCAACCAGCACCGCCCTCGTTCATGTACTTCCTCACTCCATCCTTCCACCTCATATTCGGTCTACCTCTCCCTCTCTGTCCCTCCACCTCGCTCTCGTACACCCTCTTAGTCATTCTCTCGCTTTCCATACGTTCCATATGGCCGAACCATCTCAAGTTGTTCCTTTTCACACTTTCCAGCACATCTACCTCCACACCACACCTTCTTACTTCCTCATTAGTCTGTCTATCCCTCCATGTAACTCCGCACGCACTCCTTAAGTAATTAATTTCCACTGCTCTCACTCTTGGTCTGAGTCTCTCAACCAACGTCCATGCTTCGCTTCCGTAAGTCAGTGTCGGGATTACCACACTGTCATGCAAGGACTTCTTCACTTCCATACTGACCACCCTATTTTTTGTTACTGCTTTTAGCGTTCCTACAACCCTCTTCCCCTGTTGTACCCTCTCCCGCACTTCTTCATCCATAGTCCCATCTTTACTCAACACACTGCCCAGATACTTAAAAGAGTTGACGATCTCCATAACCTGACCGTTCAGCTTCACCTCACACTCTGTGACTTCACCGCTTTCGAAGATCATAACCTTGCTCTTCCCCGTATTTACCTTCAAATTCCGTTTTTCGCACACTGTTCCAAACTCATTTACCAGACCTGCAACTCCCATTCATTATCACTCATCAGAACTGTATCATCCGCAAACAGCAGTATAGGTAGCTTCCACTCAATTTCCTCCCTTTTCAGCGATACACCAACATCCA
The DNA here is from genome assembly GCA_032716605.1 of Paralithodes platypus. NCBI lineage: Eukaryota > Metazoa > Arthropoda > Malacostraca > Decapoda > Lithodidae > Paralithodes > Paralithodes platypus. The sequence goes on along the minus strand of CM064564.1, from coordinate 9,100,529 downwards.
CTGCTCTTGATAGTATTTCTTTCATGACTCCATCCATATATACAGTAAACAACCACGGGGACATCACACACCCCTGTTTCAAACCAACATTCAGGTCAAAGAACTCGCTCTGCTCACTCTCCACACGTACTGCCGCCTTTGCACCCTCATACATGCTCTTCACTGCTTTCAGCAACTTGCCCTCTACTCCGTATATTCTTAGTACTTTCCACAAACCTTCTCTATCCACTCTGTCATAGGCCTTCTCCAAGTCCATAAAGGCAACATACACCTTTTGTTTCTTCTCCAGATACTTCTCCACAACACAATTCAGGGTAAAAATCTGATCTACACATCCTCTTCCCTTCCTAAAACCTCCCTGCTCGTCGCCTATCCATTTCTCCGTTCTCACTCTCACTCTCTCAATCACTACCCTACTGTATACCTTCCCTACTATGCTTAGAAGATATATTCCTTGGTGGTTACCACACACTCCTCTTTCCCCTTTGCCCTTATATAGGGGGACTAGTATGCCAGTCTTCCAGTCATCGGGTGCACTCCCCTTCTCCCATGCTAGTTTGCACATTTTCCATACCCATTCTATCACTATCTCACCACCATACCTCAACATTTCCCCACACACTCCAACTGTTCCTGGTGCTTTCCCCAACTTCACTCTTTTCATGGCTTCCCACACTTCTGACCTCCTGATCCCCACCTCCTCCTCCACTACTTCTCTTCTTCTCCCTCCCATACCATATCCAGCTATGTTTGCTGGCTCTTCATTCCTTACATTTAGCAACTCACTGAAGTACTCCCTCCATCTTTCGACTCTCTCTTGCTTCTCGGCTAGCATTCTCCCATTCTTATCTTTCACACCCTTACTGTTTCCCTTGCTACCTTCCCTAACTTTCTTGACTTCTTTCCAGAACAGTTTCTTACTCTCCCTACTTTGGATAGGCAAAGAAAAATATTGAAGTAGGCTAGGCTATTTAGGCTAGCCTATGACTTGTAACCCTTAAAATTACCTAATCCCGTTTTCATACTAATTATCGAAATAATTATCTAGGCATGTTAGCAGCCTATTTAACCCGGGAACTGCGGGGAGACTCTTAAGAGTTCCCCCGGCGGACTGTGGGGAGACTCTTAAGAGTCAGAGAAAAAAAAAATCAACTTTTGACATCGAAAAAAAAAAAAAAAAAAAAAAAATTGGCCCCTGGGCCATGCAAAATCTCAGTCCTCTACTTTCCCTCCTTCCCTACTTTCCTCCTCTCCTTCAAATATCACCTATTTTCCCTGTTATTCCCTTATTCTGAGGTATATTTTCGTGCTAACATTAGAAATCCAGTTACAGGGTGTGGTCATCACTGATAGCAAGCGAATGCAAGAGAGAGAGAGAGAGTATCGATCGACTGTGTCTCAGTGGCCTTGGGGGAAATTGGCGGGAAAGCAGCTTGCCTCACCCATACATTATACAACTCGCAGGCTATATCTCCGATTTTGACCATCCAAACGCTGTTTTCAGTCGTTTTATTGTTGTTTCAGGTTAATACCTTTATAATCAACCCATAATAGGCGCATATGGATAAGTATTAATGCTATTAATGGTACAATGAATATTTTAGTGACGGAAACACCTCAAATACGTCAGCACAGGGGGACGTTTCCAATTACCCCCATGCGCACTTGTTAGGTTAAGGACTTGGGAGTCGTGTTACAAGAGCCTATAGGCCTAGGAAGCCTATCGTTGCTTTATGAAATTCAAGTCGGCTATTCTGCAGAACAACTACTCCTCGATTATGGGATTCCTGTCTCATGGAATTAATTTTTTTTGCTCCTACCTTACTCAGGGGACCTTACTGATGTGCGGATAAGTGCTACTTTTTTTATTTTGTCAATTTGATTTTCACTCACCTATAACATTATCAGAGTTATTTTTGTATAGCCAGTCCAGGACACTTGATTTGCATTGGAGGCTCCTCCCCAATGTTTAGTAGCCAATCAGAGTGGAGATTCACCTACAAGAAGTCAGTACATTTTTATTGGCACTTTCCTATTATCGACATCCAAAGCTGAAGATTGCAGAGTAAACACCATAGACTTTATCCCATCAAATTTTTATAGTTTTAATACCCAATCAGCGGGGGTGTGGGGGCGGCAGCCCCCACTCATAATACTAGGATAGGTTAGGTAAGGTTGTTAGGTTAGGCTAATGTCTTTTCAAAGTTGACTAAATCGAGTCAACTCATAGATTGTTGGTGTATCTGAATTACAATTAACAATGCAAATGCTAATAAAAAGTGCTTTCTGCACTCTCTAATAATAAAATACACACTTACAAAGCATTATAATACAAAAAGAAAAGAAATAAAACCTAAAATAACAGGAGTTGTAGTTATGCAGAATTACCTTATATTACACACATTATATATGTTTCTTTTATTCGAAGCTATGTATCGTATGTGCCAAGTATACAAGGGATACAAGGTATACTGTAGGCCTACGTCTCTCTAATTCGGAAAGGCCTTGAACACCCTCCTCTTAAGTCTGTAAACACAACACTGAGTTAGTGAGCTCTTCATGACGGTGATGGTCCGGCGCGCGCACGATCGAGTTGGTGGTGAGTGACATGCGTTATATTAATATTTCATTTATTCTCTGGTCTAGCATTCTGTTTACCTACTGACAACCATTAAAGCATTATAATATGCAAAACTGTAATACCAAAGAGGAAATTTCAGTGGTATGGGCTGCTACATTATAGTTCTTTTTAATCATATCCCATATTATAGTCCATTGACTCTGGCACCTCCGAGATATTTTCTAGAGAATATCTGCCTGCGCGCGCAACTGACTACATTTTTACCCCGTGTTAAGAAGTAGCTGGAGACCTCCTTTTATGTACGATACGTTTTCAGGACTTTTTACGTGTAGTGGATGCGGAGAAGCTTCGCGTCGACGACTTTTAATTGCTGTTGTTGTTGTTTTAATGTAGTCTATGCCGGAGATACCGTTATAATAAACCCCTTAGGTGTTAGGTGAAGGCTACTTTTGTATCCCACTTACTGGGTACTAGTGACATAATGATACTGTATACTAGGTGTTAGGTGAGGGCTAGCTTTGTATCCTACGTACTGGGTCTAGGTTAGGTTAGGTTCTTTGGTTTGTTATTGTTGTGAACCTCTCGCTGCCACTCATTGCCGGAGTAAGGTATGTCCCATAATACTATGCACTGTTACCCAACCAGTGGGGGTGTGGGGGCAGCAGCCCCCACCCATAATACTAGGATAGGTTAGGTAAAGTTGTTAGGTTAGGCTAATGTCTTCTCAAAGTTGACTCCATTTTCATAACATCTGGCTATTACTCACTCCGGATTTCTACCGTTAGCAGTTTTACCCAACCAGCGGGGGTGTGGGGGCGGCAGCCCCCACCCATAATACTAGGATAGGTTAGGTAAGGTTGTTAGGTTAGGCTAATGTCTCCTCAAAGTTGACTATTTTTTATTACATAGGCTATTAGCCTACCCACTCCACCCCGTGAAATCCGTCAAATCCGAGCCAACTTTCGTCAAAACTTGGCTCGGGTTTTTCAAAAATTGGGTTTTATGGGTCTCGAAAATGCACAAACCCGAGCGTACTTTTATTTACAAATGCGCAATATATTCACTTTATACGTTTTTACCCCTCAATTTCCCTATTCTTCATAGCCCTTCCCACTATCGGGGGCCGTGTTGTTAGATTCTTGGATAATGGGTAAATACTAATTTCCATGAAATATTTTTATTACTGGTATAGAAAGTTTATAAACAATACAAATAACCAATCCAAAAAATAAAAAAATAACCTTGAACATAGCTGTGGTGCGTCTCGTAAATATTGGCAGTTAGGTTAATGACAAGGGATCAGGTGGTAGGTATGGAATACAGTAAGTACTATGAACATATATTACCTGGTAGGTAATGGCTCGTCTTGTATCCCATGTACTAGGTACTACGGACACGTAGGTGTTAGGTGAGGGTTAGTCTTGTATCTAATGTAGTAGGTCTAGATTACTGGATATTTATGATTTCCAAAACCGCTACATTTTCGATAAATCGGGTTTTATGGGTTTGCAATTTGGGAAAACATGACCCAATTTTCGAAGTTATGAAATATGGTTTTAGGGGTTTATAAATCAAGACAACCCGACCAAAATATCGAAATAACGTCACTGTCGTTTTGTACTCTAAAAAATCGCAAAATCCGAGCCAACTTTTGCCAAAACTTGGCTCAGGTTTTGCACAAATCGGGTTTTATGGGTTTGTAAATCAAGAAAACGCGAGCCAATTATCCAGATAACATCACTGTCTTTTTTTAATTTAGAAACTTGCAAAATCCAAGCCAACTTTTGCCAAAAATTGGCTCGGGTTTTCGATATATCGGGTTTTAGGGGTTTGTAAATTGTGAAAATATGAGCCAAATTTCGAAATTAGGTTACTGTGTTTTTCAACTATAAAACATCGCAAAATCCGAGCCAACGTTTGCCAACACTTGGCTCGGGTTTTCGAATTCTTGGGTTTTATGCCTTTCCAAAACCTTAAAACACGAGCCAGGTTTTGCTAAAATACGCATTATCGCCGTTTTACGCATTTAACCCCTCATTTTCTATAACCTTCATAGCCCTCCCCACTATCGGGCGGTGTATCTTAAGATCGTTGGATAATGGGGAAAACGTTTTTTCCGAGGTTTGTAATTAAATACAAACACTATATATTAAAGAAAACTAACTGATTCCAAAAATAAAATCCATGGGAAAATTAATAAAAATAGAGTTTTTCCGCGCCCCCCTCCCCCCCATGATTTATTGGAATCTGCATCTATTTTGCCAGTAAGGGGCTTAATAAGAGTTCTACTGCCGTTAACCCGGCAAGTGCTGGAAGACTCTTAAGAGTTTCCCCGGGCGACTGCGGGAAGACTCTTAAGAGTCTGGGAAAAAAGAAAATCCATTTAAAACACCCCAAAAACAATTTTTTTTTTTTTTTTTTTTTTTTTATGGTTATGCCCCTGGGCCATGCCAAATATCACTCCACCTCCCCACTTTCCTCACCTCCTTCAGTTATCACCTATTTTCCCTGTTATTCCCTTATTCTGTGGTCTATTTTCGTGCTAACATTAGCTGGTAAACCACATTGGAATGGAGGTTCGTAGGAAGAGAAGAAGTATGTTTGAGGAAATTTCCTATAGTGTTATTATTAGAAAAAACGAATTTGAAATTCTTTACTAATAATAAATACCCCACTCATATGTTTAACAAATTCCTGAACCATTTTCTTAACTCTAAGCTCTGCCCACCCACCCCAGTTCAAACCGTACAAAAAGACACTAGATATTTTAAACTCCCATATTTAGGGCCACTTAGCTATGAAATTAGGAAATCCCTCCAAAAAAACTCTTCGCAACTGCTACCCACATATCAATTTCAAATTCGTTTTTTCTAATAATAACACTATAGGAATCCTCAAACATACTTCTTCTCTTCCTACGAACCTCCATTCCAATGTGGTTTACCAGTTCACCTGTTCTAGCTGTACTGCTGGATACGTGGGTTGCACCTCACGTTGGTTGCTTCACCGTATCCGGGAGCACCAAGGTAAATCCATTCGAACAGGCAGGTTGATTTCTAAGCCTTCCACTTCTGCTATCCGCGATCACTCTCACCAGTTTGATCACCCTTTCTCTTCCACAGACTTCCAGATACTAACCACTTGTCATTCTCGCTGTGACCTTATCACCTCAGAATCAATCTATATAAATAAATTAAAGCCTAGCCTGAACAACACGGCCACTGCAACACCTCTTTTCACTCAGTAAATATCCTTCCATTTTCTTTTCGTACTTTATTGTATACCCTCTCTTATTAGTATTATTTGTTTAAGTTTAGCTTAATGCTGTTCTCTTAATACATAGTTTTTGTTTTATTAGGTTTAGCTTTTCTCGGTTCATATTCGTACGAACCTTACTGCTTGATATTTCACATCCATATGTAATTATTTGTTTTATTTCTTATGTAAACTTTCATTTATTTTAGATTCACTGAAGATGGAGACTGTTTTCTCCGAAACGTTTGATAACCAATAAAGATAAGATGTTCGCTACTACGCTGGTTCTCCTTGTGAGACTTCGATTCCCAAGAGGAAGCACCATTGCAGAAATTATATATATATATATATATATATATATATATATATATATATATATATATATATATATATATATATATATATATTTATTTATTTATTTATTTATTATTATGTTCCTTCGAACAACCAACCATACTCCTAAAATCGATTAATGAAATTTACAAACACATGTGGCAGTCCGTGGATTCGAACCCAGGATACTCACACCGAAAATCAACACCTTATACATCGCACCACGAAGACAGTTAAAGGTTGGTGGACACTGCCTACGATTTATTATGCAACTTCGAATCCTGCATATCAATCTAAGCATGTACACACATCCCAACTGCAACTCACGTAGGCTATGCATATGTGAATGGAAAGAGCAATTAATGGGGCCTTAACCACTTAGGGAAGTCCTCTCGATAAATTACTCCTGAACCAATATCAATTATTATGTTCCTTCCAACAACCAACCATACTCCTAAAATCGATTAATGAAATTTACAAACACATGTGGCAGTCCGTGGATTCGAACCCAGGATACTCACACCGAAAATCAACACCTTATACATCGCACCACGAAGACAGTTAAAGGTTGGTGGACACTGCCTACGATTTATTATGCAACTTCGAATCCTGCATATCAATCTAAGCATGTACACACATCCCAACTGCAACTCACGTAGGCTATGCAACTCTATTGCACTAGACATATCGAAAGCCTTCGATAGAGTCTGGCATAAATCTTTAATTTCTAAACTACCCTCCTTCGGTTTCTATCCCTCCATCTGTGCCTTTGTCTCTAATTTCCTTTCCGGCCGTTCCATAGCCGCGGTTGTGGACGGCCATTGTTCACTTCCTCACCCTATAAACTCCGGTGTTCCTCAGGGCTCTGTCCTATCTCCTATTCTCTTTCTAATTTTTATAAATGATCTCCTTAACTGTACCTTAATTCCCATCCATTCATACGCAGACGACTCAACCTTACACTACTCCATTAGTTTTTCAGAACGCCCCAGCCAGCAATCCCTCAACGACAAACGTAATGAAGCCATAGAACTCTTAAATTCTGATCTAAATACTATTTCCAATTGGGGCAGAGAAAACCTTGTTAACTTTAATGCTTCCAAAACCCAATTTCTCCATCTATCTACCCGTCAGGATCTCCCAGCGGACTATCCCTTATTCTTCAACAATACAAAAATCAACCCTTCATCTTCTCTCAATATTCTTGGTGTCTCTTTTTCTTCTGCTCTCATTTGGAAGGACCATATTACCAGTCTTGCTAAGGCAGCCTCCCAGAAGCTGGGTGTGCTCAACCGCCTTAGGGGGTTCTTTTCCCCTGCACAGCTTCTTGCTCTGTACAGGGGCATAGTGCGCCCTTGTATTGAGTATTGTTCACATGTGTGGGGAGGTTCCTCTCACACCGCTCTCCTAGACAAAGTTGAAAGGAAGGCCTTTCGTATCATTAACTCCCGTCCACTCACCAACTCTCTGCAATCTCTCTCTCTCCGCCGCAATGTTGCATCTCTCTCGCTATTCTATCGCTACTATAATAATCAGTGTTCCTCAGAGCTATCCCAGTGCATACCACCTCCTTTACGTAGGGCACGTGGTACCCGTCTTGCAACTCAATCCCACCCCTACTCTGTGCAACTCTCCAACCCAAGAGTGAAATGTTACTCTCAAACTTTCTTCTACTCAACAGCTGAGCTCTGGAACTCTCTCCCAGAATCAGTCTTTCCCTCTTCCTATGACTTAAATTGCTTCAAACTCCGTGTGTCCAGGCATTTTGGCTCGAACGTCCCTTGATTTTGGCCCTGTCACTCTTTCAACTATGGGGGAGGCACTCGCTATAGGCAGCTATGCCTTTTGCCTCCCTCAATCACATAGAAAAAAAAAAAAAAAAAAAAATATGTGAATGGAAAGAGCAATTAATGGGGCCTTAACCACTTAGGGAAGTCCTCTCGATAAATTACTCCTGAACCAATATCAATTATAATGTTCCTTCCAACAACCAACCATACTCCTAAAATCGATTAATGAAATTTACAAACACATGTGGCAGTCCGTGGATTCGAACCCAGGATACTCACACCGAAAATCAACACCTTATACATCGCACCACGAAGACAGTTAAAGGGTGGTGGACACTGCCTACGATTTATTATGCAACTTTGAATCCTGCATATCAATCTAAGCATGTACACACATCCCAACTGCAACTCACGTAGGCTATGCATATGTGAATGGAAAGAGAAATTAATGGGGCCTTAACCACTTAGGGAAGTATATACTGTATATATATAATATAGTACGCATGGGTTGAAAAAATACTATTTTATTTTTCTCCAGCATAGGCTAACTAGTTATTCATTTTCAATTGTCCTTTCTAAAACAGTCTTAGTGGTTTGTCCTATGTAAATATCATTATGACGAACAAGGAATAATGTGCACCCACCAGTTTTCGTGTTAGGAATGTTTTTTATCCATTTAGTCAATACACAATCACAATGTTCATAGAAAAAAACCCATGAATATTCAGATTATCTACTGCAGCCTACTATTTAAAGGGGTAAGACAGTATTCATAAATACAATTTAGCAATTAAATCGTGTAATCCTAGAAAGATGACTAAGCAGTGTCTTCGGATTTCTGCAGACTCCCGTTGTCTTATGCATTTAATGTGAGAAACTTGATATAATTTGCAGTTATGAAAGTTGGATAAAGCTGAATATATATACAGTACTATTGAAGGATACAAACTCTTTAGTACTGACAGAAGCGTAGGTAGGATGGGATGGGTAGTGGACGGTCATTTATATAAAAGACAGCCTTGGGTGCTGTATAACTTTACCAGTTCTTTTGTTGTAGTGTATAAAAGAAGCAAGTTTGAAACCAAGCAGGCAATAACTCAAGAGATAGATTTTGAGGGGTTGTATCAGTACAGGGACAGTATGCATATAGCCATGAAATTTGCTTTTAATACTACCAAAGCTTAATTATTTACAACTCATGTTTTTATTTGTTTATGTTTTGAGTTCAAAGTAACGGAAAAACGAAAGTTCACCATAATGGAATAAGTCTGCAACATATACCCAGTTTACGTCTTCTTCTTTCCTAAGTTGCGAACACCACCATGTTTCGATCCCAGCCAAGGCGGGCAGATTTAGTGAGTGTGGTAGTGCGTCCTAGCTTGTTTCACAGGCTCACACCCAGTCGGGGGACACCGTGACGATGTATACAGACTTATAACTTATACAACAAAGCCACTCCAACAGCTGATCTTCTCTCCAACACCCCTTCTCCCTTCTCAACACTCTTCAAAAAGTAGATACGAGTTGCCGTTGTAAAGGCTTATCCCTCAATACCTTCACCTGACCTGACCTAACCTACAGACAGACTTGTTTTTGTTTTTTTATGGAGCAACGTTTTCTCTCTGCCATCGTGTTCTTTCAACACGATGACGTAATATTCGTCCTAATCTGAATACCATTAGACGAGTTTTCTTTAACTGATAATGTATTACTAGGATTCGAAGGGGTAAATAGCCTACTATCTAAATAGGCCTACACCATCTGAATAACAGATCCTTCTTAAACTGTACCAAATTTTTAATCAGAATGATAGGTATAAAAATGGTCGTGGTGCTGAAAGAGGTTAAAGGAATATTAGTCGTGGTAAACCCAATTCATATAACACAGAAACTGTATAATAATAATCAAAGGTAAGCCACTATTATAAAATCCGATGTATGTTGACATGTTAACCCTTTCTGTACCGGCGACGTCTTTTTATTTGTATTTAGCTATATTTAGACGATTTTATAAAGATTAGGGAAGATATATGGTAGCTAAAAGGATTAATTGAGATAGCCTGTAGCCTTTTAATGGAAAAACGTCCTTCCTAAGCTGAACAAAGTCTTCTAATACTAGTTGCCAGAATATAATATAAAGGATGTCACCGGTACGAGTCAACCTTTCCTACACCCTTGCTTTTGTTTTAAGGAGAGATGTTTAGTTTCTTCTCTAGACCTCCATCAAGCTTAAGAAATACCTCCAAAACAAGATAAGTTTTTGCATTTTTTTTTTCTTTTTCGGTAGTATAAAATTAATGTCCCGGCCGAAGGTTGATTCCTAAATTATAGGTTCGCTATAGCTCGCCAGGAAAAAAAAATACACGTAAATGGCACAAAAAGTAATACCATTGACAAATAAATGGGGTGAAAGGTCTTACAATCGCCAAACTATTGGGGCTAACGTCTTGAAATCTTAAATCTGATGGGGCTAAGCATGAGGAAGAAGGGGGCCCAGAAAAAAAACTCTCTTTAAATAACAATCCAACGCCACTGTACAATCGCCTACACAAATAAATGGTACAATCGTCAGCATATAATATAAAGTCACACAATTATAATCTTTTAACCATTAACCCCTTTTGTACCGGCGCCGTCCCTTTAACTATATTATGGATATTATTAGACAATTGTATTTAGTTTACAAAGGGCCTCCAGCAATTAACAGGCTTCGAACTATCGCACTTAACCCTTTTTACTACCACACATTCCTCTTAAACTGCACAAAATAGTCTAAATATAGCTCAAATAATATTAAAAAGACGTCACCGGTACAGAAGGGGTTAAAGGAAAGTTCCAAAGTATCTGAGTTATATTAATTCAAGATACAATACGCCTTTCTTTCCTGTTTCCTGGGTAGGCCTATTATGAGACTGCATTGTTCAGATTAGGAAGGGTATATGGAAGTCTGAGGTTTGGATTGAGATGTTCTTTACCCATAAAATTCCCACAGATCCTCCCTAAGTTGTGTGAAATCTTCTAATGGTAGCCAGAATTAAAAAAAAATGTCAAAATGCATCATGATCTTCAAAGGGTTAAGGGGAGGATTTTAGTTTTGCTGGACCCCCTTTCAATAGACAGTATATACCGGTACCCATCATTATTGTATCTACCGTTTTATACCCTTCATAGCCTGAGAATGGCTCACTAAATATGGTATTCCTTTAAACCCGGTATCACACAAGAGCTTATATAGTCAACAATCGATGATAAAAAAAAATCTGGCAACATTTCTGGAATATTTTGCACTGGTATCGGAAACTAGACGGATGATGGATGCATTAGGTGACCGAAATAATTTATAAGTTGACCTCACAAGCTGCCAGACCAGTGTTGAACATAAATGTTGAGGGAAAAAGTGCTCGTGTGATACCGGCTTTAGACTGCCCTTGATAATACTTAACTAAAAATGTTACCGTATCCCTTTAGACTGCCCTTGATAATAGTTAACTACAAATATTACCGTATCCCTTTAGACTGCCCTTGATAATAGTTAACTACAAATATTACCGTATCCCTTTAGACTTCCCTTGATAATAGTTAACTACAAATATTACCGTATCCCTTTAGACTTCCCTTGATAATAGTTCACTAAAAATGGTATCCCTTTTGACTGCCCCTGACTTCTTTTTTTTCTATGTGAATGAGGGAGATAAAAGGCATAACTGCCTGCAGCGAGTGCCTCCCCCAGTTTTGAAAGAGTGACAGGTCCAAAATCAAGGGACGTTCGAGCTAAAATGCCTGGACACACGGAGTTTGAAGCAATTTAAGTCATAGGAAGAGGGAAAGACTGATTCTGGGAGAGAGTTCCAGAGCTCAGCAGTTGAATAGAAGAAAGTCTGAGAATAGCGTTCACTCATGGGTTGGAGAGTTGTACAGAGTAAGGGTGGGATTGTGTTGCAAGGCGGGTACTATGTGCCCTATGTAGGGGAGGTGGTATACACTGGGAAAGCTCCGAGGAACACTGATAATTGTAGTAGCGATAGAATAGCGAGAGAGATGCAACATTGCGGCGAAGAGAGAGAGATTGCAGAGAGTTGGTGAGTGGACGGGAGTGATACGAAAGGCTTCCTTTCTACTTTGTCTAGGAGTGCGGTGTGAAAGGATCCTCCCCACATATGAGAACAATACTTAATACAAGGACGCACTGTGCCCCTGTACAGAGCAAGAAGCTGCACATGGGGAAAGAACCCCTTGAGGCGGTTGAGCACACCCAGCTTCTGGGAGGCTGCCTTAGCAAGACTGGTAATATGGTCCTTCCAAGTGAGAGCAGAAGAAAAAGAGACACCGAGAATATTTAGAGAAGATGAAGGATTGATTTTTGTATTGTTGAAGAATAAGGGATAGTCCTCTGGAGGTTCCTGACGGGTAGTAAGATGGATAAATTGGGTCTCGAAAGCATTAAATGCAACAAGATTTTCTCTACCCCAATTGGAAATAGTAGCTAGATCAGAAGATAAGTGTTTTATGGCTTCATTATGTTTGATTTTGAGGGACTGCTGGCTGGGGCGTTCTGGGAAACTAATTTAATTGTGTAAGGTAGAGTCGTCTGCATATGAATGGATGGGGCTGGATGTACAGTTGAGGAGATCATTTATGTAAATTAAAAAGAGAATAGGAGATAGGACAGAACATGAGGAACACCGGAGTTGATAGGATGAGGAAGTGAGCGATGGCCGTCCACAACCGCAGCTATGGAACGGCCGGAAAGGAAATTAGAGACAAAGGCACAGATGGAGGGATAAAAACCGAAGGAGGGTAGTTTGGAAATTAAAGATTTGTGCCAGACTCTATCGAAGGCCTTCGATATGTCTAGTGAGACAGAAAAAGTCTCACCGAAGTTCCGAAAGTTGGATGACCAAGAGTTAGTAAGATATGTAAGAAGATCACCAGTAGAGCGACCCTTAAGGAAGCCATACTGGCGATCTGAGAGCAGATTATGAGAAGAGAGATGCTTAAGAAATTTGCAAGCAAGAATAGTTTCAAAAACTTTTGAGATACAAGAGATGCGAGCAATTGGACGATAATTGGAGGGTTCAGAGCGGTCACCCTTCTACCCGTTGACTGTACCTGACTGTACTTGTTGACTGGTTGTGGAGGTATGGACTGGCTCTCACTAAGTCACTAAGTGGTCTGAATGTTCGTGTTAGCTGAGGCAGAGCAAGGTTTGTGTGTGTGTGTGTGTGTGTGAGCGTGTGTGAATGTGATATGTGAGAGAGAGATGTGAGCGTGTTTGTGTGATTGTGCAAATGTCGTCTTTGCCCATGAATGTGTGTGAGCAAAGCATTTCCGTAAATGTACACTCACCCGTACTAAAAGTTGCTCAGGGGTGGTTCCTTCCTTCCCCTACTCCACCCTGGGCAGGTGGAAGGGGGGGGAGTCTGGTCCAAGTCTACCCCCACCTTCCACCCCCAAACTATCCCCAACTCCCCCACCCTCCTTCTCTAGCTGGCAGTTAGTGATTGGAGGAGATTGTTCTCATGAATTGTAAATTATTGTTATACCATCTTTGCACATGCTTACAATGGCCAACATTTATTAATACAATATACTGTATAATTGTATTCTCAAAATGAATCTCTATACACACATGGGTTACAAGAATCTCGGCTGTATTGGTCTTCTACCTCTCTCTCTCTCTCTCTCTCTCTCTCTCTCTCTCCTCCTCTCTCTCTCTCGTCTCTCGCTCTCTCTCTCTCTCTCTCTCTCTCTCTCTCTCTCGCTCTCTCTCTCTCTCTCTCTCACTCTCTCTCTCTCTCTCTCTCTCTCTCTCTCTCTCTCTCTCTCTCTCTCTCTCTCTCTCTCTCTCTCTCTCTCTCTCTCTCTCTAAAACAGATCAAAAGCGGAATCGGACCGCTAATAGAAGATGGCCAGACAATAACAGATGACACAAACACGGCAAATCTGCTCAACAAATATTTTGGCTCAGTTTTCACAGAAGAAATTATCGATCATACCCTTGAAAATAACACCTCAACTCATGTGATAGGAGATTTCACCATCAGTGTTACCGAAGTACAAAGCAAATTGAGTAATTTAAATGTAAATAAGACCCCGGGACCCGACATGCTCCACCCGAAAATAATTAAGAATGTCAAGGACGAAATAGCAAAACCCCTGACACAACTATTTAACTTATCACTACTACAGGGGATTGTACCGAGTGATTGGAAAGATGCGAACATTACGCCGATATACAAGAAGGGTAGCAAGGCCAAAGCGAGTAATTACAGACCAATTAGCCTAACTTCAATTGTAGGAAATTCATGGAAAAAATCATTAGAGATAAGATAGTAGATTACCTCGAATCAAACAACCTAATCAAAAATAGTCAACACGGCTTTAGATCAAATAAGTCATGCCTAACAAATTTGATTGAATTTTATAACAAACTATTCACATATAACGACATGACGAAATCACTAGATATAATCTTCTTGGACTTTCAAAAAGCTTTCGACAAGGTGCCTCACCGAAAACTATTGGCTAAATTGGAGAGGATAGGTATCAAAGGTGAAATTCATTCTTGGATAAAAAATTGGCTTACAGACAGAAGACAGAGAGTGGTGATAAATGGAGTGGAATCGGAGTGGGAGCCTGTCACTAGTGGAGTTCCACAGGGTTCAGTCCTTGGACCGGTCCTGTTTCTCATTTACATTAACGATATCGATGTAGGGGTAAACAACACCATTTCCAAATTCGCCGACGATACAAAAATAGGAAATACAGTCCTGAACGAAGATGATAGAAATGCGTTGCAATCTGATTTAAACAAGATATCAGAGTGGTCGAAAAAATGGCAGATGCCCTTCAATGTCGATAAATGTCAGGTGCTGCAGGTTGGTAGCAGAAATATGAAATACAAATACGAAATGAATGACAAACAAATAAAAACCGCAACGGTAGTAAAAGACCTAGGGGTACTAATATCTGAAAACCTAAAAACTTCCGACCAATGTATAGCAGCTGCAAATAAGGCAAACATAGCATTGGGCTTTATTAAACGAAAATTTACATATAAACATGAAAACGTAATAGTGCCACTGTTCAAAAGTATGGTGAGGCCCCACCTTGAATATGGTGTGCAGTTCTGGTCACCTTATCTGATCAAGGACATTGTAAGACTCGAGTCAGTACAGCGTAGAGCGACGAAGATGATACCCTCATTAAGAAATAAACCATATGAAGAAAGACTTAAACGATTGAACCTGTTCTCATTAAAAAGAGGAGGTTGAGGGGTCAGCTTATTGAGTGCTTTAAGATACTAAAAGGTTTCGACAAAGTCGATGTAAATGCACTATTCACATTAAACAATACTAATCAAACTCGCGGAAATGGAATGAAATTAAAAACCAAAAAGGCAAACCTAGATGTCACAAAGAGTTTCTTCACCTACAGTGTGGCGACAGAGTGGAATAAACTACCAGCGAGAGTGGTGGAGAGCGACACAATAAACGCCTTCAAGGGAAGGCTTGACCTCTATAGGCCTGGGGTGATATGAATGAAAAAAAAAAAAAAAAAAAAAAAAAAAAAAAAAAAAAAAAAAAAAAAATGTATGTACAGTATATGTATGTGTGTGCACTGTACAGTATGTATATATATACTGTATATATATGTGTGTATGTATGTATGTGTATATGTATGTGTATATATATGTATGTATGTGTATGTGTGTATGTGTATATATGCATATATGCATATTATAGTTTGTAAGGCCAGACTGCCTAGTAAGGACCTTGAGGTCTGTGTGGTCTGTGTATCTATGTAGCTCTATGTAGCTCTCTCTCTCTCTCTCTCTCTCTCTCTCTCTCTCTCTCTCTCTCTCTCTCTCTCTCTCTCTCTCTCTCTCTCTCTCTCTCTCTCTCTCTCTCTCTCTCTCTCTCTCTCTCTCTCTCTCTCTCTCTCTCTCTCTGCGTGTGTGTGTGTGTCCCTCTCTCATTGCATTACAATCCACGACCAAGACGTGATGTTCTTTTAATATAGGCTAGTGATACCGTAATTAATTCTAATATCATACATTATTCAGGATATTATGTTCACCATTATTGCAATACACATCAACTTTTCCTCTACGATCTACTCCTAGGTTTTCAAATTACTTACACAGTCGGGCTTTTTTTAATATTAATGGTGGGGGCTCATGGGTTGAGATAAACATGGAATGATAATCGCCAAGCTGTACATAATTATCTTCCAAAATGCAATGGCACTGACAAAATTATTAACAATGGTATAAAGGATTTTGTGGATCGTCTATACCAGGCCTGTGACGTCATAGTGACGTCACACCAGTATCCTTATCCTAGACTGGATGGTGGACTTACACTCTTGTGACGTCACAGGCCCGGTATAGACGATCCATAAAATCCTGTATACCATTGTTAATAATTATTTCAGTGCCATTCCATTTTGCAAGATAATTATGTACAGCTTGGCGATTATCAGTCCATGTTTATCTCAACCCATGAGCCCCCACCTTTAAAGGAAAGGTCTAAAGGCAAATATTGGCTGTAATAGTGTTGCGACTATTCTCTGACTTCTCTGGCACATACCCCATTTATTTATATATATATGTTCTCCTCTTGCAGTCTCGCGTTCAATCCCCGCTCAGATTGAAAAGTTTTTCTGGGATACGGATTCTGGGATTCTTGCTTACTAAGCACAGAGAGGGCAGAAAGTACATCCTTAGAAGATATTATGATATTGGGTATAAGTAAGTGAGAGGGGGTTGGAGAGGGAGGAGTAGCACCGGAATCATCCAAGGTGGAGTTTTTAGCGAAAGTTTGAGCGAGCAGTTCAGCTTTGTCAGAGGAAAAGGGTACGGTGGTGGTACCGTCAGATTGGAAAAGAGGAGGGAAAGACGAGGAAGTTGAATTGTTGGAGAGGTTATTGGTTAGCTGCCAAAAAGCTTGTGAAGAGCTAGAGTTGGAAAGTTCAGAGCATTTATTATTGATGAAAGAATTTTTGGCACCGCCGATTGGGGGGGTCAGAAGGCCGTACTGGAGAGATAGGATAGGTAACAGAGATAAGGTTGTGATCGGAGGAGCTCAACGGAGAGAGAAGATTTACAGTATAAATGGAAGGATTAGAGTTTAGAAATCGGTCAAGAATGTTGGCCTGATCTCCATGGCGGTCT
Organism: Paralithodes platypus; assembly: GCA_032716605.1. NCBI lineage: Eukaryota > Metazoa > Arthropoda > Malacostraca > Decapoda > Lithodidae > Paralithodes > Paralithodes platypus. The sequence goes on along the minus strand of CM064564.1, from coordinate 9,083,396 downwards.
GGGATATGGGTGAGGTGTTGCACTAACTGCTTTAGGTTATTTTGGTTGGAAAAGGTGTAGGTTTGTTCACCCGGTTGGTCCATAGGTTGGTCAGTGAAATGAGAGGAGAGCCATTGGTGGTGGTGAACATTGAAATCTCCTAATATGGAGATTTCAGAGAAGGAAGAGATGGATAGAATGTGTTTCACAACTTCCACTATAGAAGTAAGATAGTAAAATAATTTTGGATAGTCAGTAGAATTAAGGGAGAGATAAAACAGCACAGATATATTTAGTGAGAGAGTGACAAGTTAGCTTAAGCCAGAGAGTTGAGAAATCAGAAATTAGAGTTGGGAACACGAGAGCAAGAAAGATTGTTGCGTACATACACACAAAATCCACCTTTGGCTTTGAATTGAGGATAGAGATAGTAGGAAGATACAGAGAAGGGTTTTCTGCCAGTAGAACCAGACAACTGGGTTTCAGTGAGAAAGAGAGCAGGGTTAGCAGGGGAGAAGTGGTGTTTATAATAATACACAGTTAACAGAGTGAAGTTGGAGGAAAGGCCATGAAATATTGCCGAAATTAGTGGTCCAGAGCATTTTGATGGGTCATCGCCAGGGGTCAAACCGATGGGGGCATTTCTGCCCCCTTTAACATCTAAATATCGGGTCCCGTCTTAAGTCGGTTAGAGAACCAAGGCCTAAAGAGTGGGTTCCGCCTTAAGTCGTATGCGATTTTGAGCACATTATCGGCTCTGAGAGAGAGTCCATGCGGTGGGAGGCCCGCGGGCGGGCTCTGGCCATTCAGCGTGGACCTACTGTAGTCCCGCCACTGACACCACCACCACATTTCTACACCTCCCTGGTCCCGCGATACAGGGTAAAAACTGAGGAAATTACTGTATTTTAGGGTTTTTCCCTTCGTATTGCAACATCGTTGCAAGAGAACCCGTGGTCGTACAAGGATGGTTCAGGTGTCATTGGAAAGCTCAATTATTGCCCTTTCACGGATACATTATTGTATCTGGCTCTTCTTTATGCATGAAAAAGAGCATGGAATGAAGCGCGTTTAGGGTAAATCTGCCCGCTTGGCAGGTAGTAGTGTTACAAAACTACCCGATAGTGGAGGGTTAATTCGGACAAAATTTGTTATATTTACCATATATAGCAAAATTACTGGTCTATTACATGTTAGATTCAGTAATTGTTATAGGAATCATTATATCAACTCATATAATTTTAAGGTGGTTTACTTTAGGGCTGGGCAGGAATCGGTTCCAGAACCGGTTCCAACGAATCCAATTAATTACTTTGGAACCGAGTACCAATTTTGAGAACCGGTTCCTACTAAACGATTCCACTGACGATGTAAAACTATAGAAAATGCGAGATTCAAGGAGCGAAAATGGTGTAACAGTTAACACTACACTATACACACTAGTATATTGGTGGTGGTTGGCAACTGCACACTTGGTTCCGCGCGGCGTGCGGCTCTCACTCAGACACTCAGTTGTAGGCTACATCTCGATCCCAGTCCTCCACTGAATCTGACTCATATTTGTTTACATTGAGGAACCGGTTCCAACGGTTCCACCTGCCTCAGTTACTCAGAACCGTGAGTACCGAAAATTACGGTTCTTGCCCAGCCCTAGTTTACTTACAGTGTCTGTATATATTTATGTGGATGACTGTACATCCATGAGGGTATTCATTGTAACTTCCTCCTTCTAGTTTTCCTGAGTCAAATCTTTCTCGTGCTCCTTTTAACCCGGCAGCTGCCGGGAGACTCTTAAGAGGTTTTACTGGGCGACTGCGGGGAGACTCTTAAGATCCTAGGCCTAAAAAAAAACAATTAAAAGGCCCCAGTAGCACTTGAAACATTTTGTTTCCCTCCATACCTCATATCACTTCTCCACATCTGTCAAAGTCCCCTCCTCCCCCCCCCCCCCCTTCAATTATCACCTATTTTTCCTGTTATTCCCTTATTCATTGGTATATTTTCGTGCTAATATCTGCAAGCCGGTTGCAGGGTGTGGTTATGTGGCTAGCGAATGTGTTGGCAGAGGTAGAGGGTGGGGTGAGACTCAGTCATGCTCCAGACCTCGTGAGAGGTAGGGTTGCCTCGCTCTGCTCCACATTTCATGAATGGGCCGCTCCGTATTTATTCGCGATTTTGACCATCTAAACACTATTCCCACTTGTTTTATTGTTGTCACATGTTACTATCTTCATATTAAACTTAAAATAGGCGCATATGGATAAGTATTAATTATATTTATGGTGAGGAAAGAATCATAATACCTATGCACAGGGGTATGGTGTATACTACAGGGGCTGCACAGCCGAGAGGTTAAGCTCACTCCGCACTTTTGAGCACCAGGGACTGTACACGTGAAGCGGAAGTTAAGTTCACATGCTAGGGATGTGCATGGAGGTGTGTATTGAAGGTAGGAGAGAAGGTTTTGACTAGACTTAGACACGAGCTATGGGGACGATCACAACCCCGGGAGATTCCCTCCAATCTTAGGGAATTCTCTTTGTAATATTTAAATCTACATTTGTTTGAATAAATCAATGTGGTTTGGATACAGAGATCTTTTCCTTTACCTAAATGTAAAGCTGAAATACTCGCTCAAACTTTCGCTAAAAACTCCACCTTGGATGATTCCGGTGCTACTCCTCCCTCTCCAACCCCCTCTCACTTACTTATGCCCAATATCATAAGCTCTTCTAAGGATGTACTTTCTGCCCTCTCTGGGCTTACTACTAAGAAGGCGTACAGACCGGATGGTGTTCCTCCTGTTGTATTAAAAAACTGTTCTTCTGTGCTGACTCTCTACCTAGGCAAACTCTTTCATCTCTGTCTTTCCTCTAACGTCTCTCCTTCTTACTAGAAGTTTGCTCTCATTCAACCTGTCCCAATGAAGGGTGACTCTCAACCCTCCAACTATCATCCAATTACTCGCATCCCTTGCATCTCCTAAAAAAAAATAAACTACTGTATTCTTTATTCAAAATTTCTTAAGCATTTACCTTCCCATAATTTACTTTCAGATCGCCAGTATGGTTTCATTAAGGGTTGCTCTACTGGTGATCTTCTTGCTTATCTTAATATCTTATTACTACTCTTATTAAAAATAATTTCCCAAAGGTTAATTGTGCTCAAACCAGCTCCATGGGTTCTTTAACCCCGCACAGCTTCTTGCTCTGTATCGGGGCACAGTGCGCCCATGTATCGAGTATTGCTCACATGTGTGGGGAGGTTCCACACATAGTGCACTTCTCGAAAGAGTAGAGTGAAAAATATTTCACCTCATCAACTCTTCCTATCACAAGTTCCCTACAATCTCTTTCTACACGCCGCAATATTGTATCTCTTTTACATTTCTACCGGTATTGCTATTACAACAATTAATGTTCTTCAGAGCTCTCTGTGTATACCCTCTCCCTTGCGGCGAGTGTAACACAGTCCTCCTTTCAACACAGTCCCACTGTGTCCAACCCAAGAATAAATAAAGTTTCCCAGTCTTTCTTCTACTCAACTAGTGAACTCTGGATCTCTCACTTAATCAATCTTTCCTTCATCCTACAACTTAAACTGCTTTAAACTTCGTGTGTCCAGGCATTTTGACCCCAACGCCCCTTGACATAACATAGCTATTGCCAATACACATATAAATACACAGTCAACTATATAGATCTAAATATTCATGCACTCTAGTTATCGGTATACTTCGATCACAGTGTTGCAATATATAATACACCTGATGAGCGGTGTTCGCTACGGCTTCCTCACTAGCGAACAGAGGCCTTCCTTAATTATCACGGTTCTCTCAATTCTTAATATACTAAACAAGAAGTAGCTTTTTTTTCTGAATCTATGGCATTCTACTATTATATTTATTCTGAAGTATATGTGAGGGGGAGAATATTCAGCAACGTTATTATCGCATATGATAAACAGGAACACAATTCTGAATGAGTTATAAAAGGTCTATGAATCTCACTTTTGAATGGAATATCTCCATGGTTGCACTGACTATCAAGTACCGGTACCGGTATTAATTTAACTTAGTCGACCTTAGATATGATTAGATGTACACTGATACCAGTCTCTAGCCCACTCAGGAGAATTCGTGGATCTCCTATTTTTTTCTCTATGCAATTATATTTATCCGGATTGATTTTTTGGATAGAACTTGCTTTTCAATAAATAGTATATATAGTTTTGTAGTTGATTTATAGAACATTCTATTCATAAATTCGTTTCCAGAGATATACTTCCATAATTAGAAATAGGTGAAGTCCACGAATTTGTATGAGTGGGCTAGAGACTATGGTATCCGAGTGTACTTACTCTATTATCACAGTTATGAGTATTACTAAGGAAAGAACCAAGGTCTACATGGACTCTCGGGTCAACTGGTTACTTCTGGATTTGGGCACTCCACATGGATACAGAACTACTGGGGCTAATTGGATTATACTTACCGGTAACTTAATTACACGCGCGTGGCAGGATTAACCTCTTGAGTCGATACTCCCGTTAAGTCTCGAGGCCCCCTATTACTCTTGGTCACACTTAAAGTTTCGACAAATAGGCTACATACACATTATATATATATCAACACACTGACTAGTTGTGACTTTATGCATATAGATATATACACATGCACAGGTAAATAACGGCTCACTTCAGCGATAATACTTAATACATTTCTTACACTATCAACTCGGTTTCCCAGCAACTAGAATAGTTGCCAAAGGGGTTTCAGTTACGCAAGTAATCACAGTTACAATATGGCAACATGGGGTTGATATTTTATGTCAGTACGTGAGGCGTCAAGGGGGATATGGTCATTGTTTCTAACTGGTAAAGCTCTCTCCGAAGACGCGGGACACTATAATCTAAACATGTCCGAAAGGCGACTAAAAGTGCATGAAGAGGGAAGAGCCCGTCAAGGTGGGGCGTGCAGTTATCTGATTCGGGCTTCACTTAATAATAATAATAATAATATTTATTCAGTTAGCAATTTACAGAGTTGGTACCACATAGTTTGTTAAAAATATGACATGTACCAGCCTTGCATAATTCCAACTAAGGATAGCCCAATAAGGCCGTTAGGCGTATTTCCATTGGGGTCTTCAACAAGCTATTTTCCTTGTCTTGGGAGGGAAGAAGGGGTTAACTGATTCTGACTTTGATTTATGCACACAATATAATTATGTTCTTTAAATACGAAGGGTACGGGGTCTCTCGGGAATTATAGGCGCCCAGGGAGAGCTTCACGAAATAGATATAATAATGGCATTCCGGTAATCAAAATAGGTTGCTTAACAACTGGGCGCACAATTCTAGGTTTTGGTAATCACGTGGTTGTTGAGCCATTGCAAACTTGGGATTCCTTGGACAGCCTTCTCACTAGTCCAGGCAGGAGGGCCTCGTTGCTCCTCTCAAGGAATGTCTCGCTGGGGTGTCGTACACTCATGGGCCGGATATACTTCTAGGCCGCCTTCAGCTTTCCACAGTTATGCAGCAGGTATCGTTGTCTTCTCAGGATAGGCCTACTTGTCTCCAGACTGTGCCCTCTCTACTGTAGAGGGTGTCTACTTCACTGTTACCACGTGTTACAGTAACTGGACGGAGCCTCATCATATCCTGCTACTGTTATCTCGTTTCGATACTTTTTTTTTTTTTTTTTTTTTTTTTCTTCTATGTGAGTGAGGGAGACAAAAGGCAGAACTGCCTGTAGCGAGTGCCTCCCCCATAGTTGAAAGAGTGACACGGCCAAAATCAACGGACGTTCAAGCCAAAATGCCTGGACACACGGAATTTGAAGCAATTTAAGTCATAGGAGGAGGGAAAGACTGATTCTGGGAGACAGTTCCAGAGCTCAGCTGTTGAATAGAAATAAGTCTGAGAGTAACGTTTCACTCTTGGGTTAGAGAGTTACACAGAGTAGGGGTGGGATTGTGTTGCAAGACGGGTACCACGTACCCTACGTAGAGGAGGTGGTATACACTGGGAGAGCTCCGAGGAGCACTGATTATTGTAGTAGCGATAGAATAGCGAGAGAAATGCAAAATTGCGGCGAAGAGAGAGTTTGCAGAGAGTTGGTGAGTGGGCGTGAATTAATGATACGGAAGGCCTTCCTTTCTACTTTGTCTAGGAGTGCAGTGTGAGAGAATACTCCCCACACATGTGAACAATACTCAATACAAGGACGCACTGTGCCCCTGTACAGAGCAAGAAGCTGTGCAGGGGTAAAGAACCCCTTTAGGCTGTTAAGCACACACAGCTTCTGGGAGGCTGCTTTAGCAAGACTGGTAATATGGTCCTTCCAAGTGAGAGCAGAAGAAAAAGAGACACCAAGAGTATTGGGAGAAGATGAATGATTGATTTTTGTATCGTTGAAGAATAAGGGATAGTCCTCTGGGAGTTCCGGACGGGTAGATAGATGGAGAAATTGGATTTTGGAAGCATTAAATGCAACAAGGTTTTCTCTGCCCCAATTGGAAATAGTAGTTAGATCAGAAGATAAGTGTTGTATGGCTTCATTACGTTTGTCTTTGAGGCATTGCTGGCTGGGGCGTTCTAGAAAACTACTTGAGTAGTGTAAGGTAGAGTCGTCTACGTATGAATGTATGGGACTGGAGATACAGTTGAGACGATCATTAATGAAAATTAGAAAGAGAATGGAAGATAGGACAGAGCCCTGAGGAACACCGGAGTTGATAGGATGAGAAAGTGAGCGATGGCCATCCACAACCGCAGCTATGGAACGGCCGGAAAGGAAATTAGAGACAAAGGCACAGATGGAGGGATAGAAACCGAAGGAGGGTAGTTTAGAAATTAAAGATTTGTGCCAAACTCTATCGAAGGCCTTCGATATGTCTAGCGCAATAGAAAAGGTCTCACCGGAAGTCCCGAAAGGAGGATGACCAAGAGTTAGTAAGATATGAAAGAAGATCACCAGTAGAGCAATCTTTGGGGAAGCTATACTGGCGATCTGAGAGTAGATTATGATAAGAGAAATGCTTAAGAAATTTGGAAGCAAGAATAGTTTAAAAAACTTTAGAGATACAAGAGATGAGATCAATTAGACGGTAGTTGGAGGGTTGAGAGCGGTCACCCTTCTTTGGGACAGGTTGAATGAGAGCAAACTTCCAGCATGAAGGGAAGACGTTAGAGGAGAGACAGAGACGAAAGAGTTTGCCTAGGCAGGGAGTCAGCACGGAAGCACAGTTTTTTAGTAGGCTACAACAGGAGGAACACCGTCCGGACCGTATGCCTTCTTAGTATTAAGCCCAGAGAGGGTAGAAAGTACATCTTTAGAAGAGATTAGGATATTAGGCATATGTAGGGGAGAGGGAGGAATAGCACCGGAATCATCTAGGGTGGAGTTTCTAGCAAAAGTTTGAGCGAAGAATTCAGCTTTGTCAGAGGAAGAAGTGGTGGTTGTGCCATCAGAGTGGAAAAGGGGAGGGAAAGACGAGGAAGAAAAAATGTTGGAGAGGTTTTTGGCTAGATGCCAGAAAGCTTGGGAAGAGCTAGAGTTGGACTTCTTTCTAGTCTTCCTCCCTCCACTCTATTAGGGTAGTCTCCATGTTTGTCATCCACTCTTCCTCAAGGTGTAAGAAATAGGAGTCTGAGTATGGGTCGATCAATCTCTTTAACTCTTGCAGCTCGTCATGCAACTCAGGGTCGGCAGTATAGGTTGGGGGCTTGCACTTCCAAGTATATTGGTTCTTCTTCCAGCTCAGGCTCAGGGTACGGGGAAGACTGGTCACTAGGGTGGTGAGTCGAGGCAGGGCCCATGTGGGGTGTCTGGGGCCTGCTGCGTTGGATGGGGAGAAGAGAGAGAAGCTGTCGGCAGGGGAGATGCCGGACAGTTTCTGAGGAATTCCTGGTATCTCCCTGGGAAGTTCAATGTCTCCCGCCATGATGTTTGCTTCCGTCAATCACCTGTGAATTGTCATCTTGTGATTGTTTTGAGCCAATCACCTTAGATCTGCTATGACATCATCAACAAGACTTGTTGGCTAAAGGGGTAAGCTCGGTGGCTAACCTAAGCACTGGCTAGCTGATCCTGAAGCTCAGTGGTTTTAGATAGGCAGTTGAACTTATAATGACATCAATGGTACCGGGGCATTGACAATGGGAATATCTGGTGATTGCATTGGATAGGTCGCCCATGATGTTCTAGTCCATGATATGGCCTCTCGTGAAGGTGTGGGGGTGAAACCAGGGGGTGCCGTTTGGAAGGCAATTGCAAAGTTTATATACATATACAGTATATATACTCTGGGCAATTGTACCCAAAGTATATAGCCACTAACAAGTAAACCTACTGTATACTCGAATTTCTTGAAGGGCGCCGAAGTGTGTAAGTCTTGTAAAATGGTGACGTCACGCTCATGGTATACTGTGGCTATAGTTTGGGGTTATTTCTACCTGATGGCAAATTAAATCATTTAGCAACTGATTCCTCGATACTTTATGAAAACTTAAAACACTACTATGTCTCTGCATCCTCTTATTGTCACGTTTTCATAACCAGCAACATATTTCGCTCCAAAATCTGGAGTATTATTACTATAGAAGTGGGGAGCGGGAGACCTTAGCCGTAGCCACTATGCCTCTACATTCGTACTTAATCATGATTGTATTTCGATGTATTTTTACTTATTTTGTACTGAATTGTATTGCATTAGGTTAGGTTCAGCTGGTTAGGTTAGTTATTACAATCAAATTAAGTAAAGCACTTCAAAATACAGGTGTGATCAGGCGCAAATGTATGGGCATGGCGGCTGCGGCCAAAACCTCTCTTTTTTTTTTTTTTTTTTTTTTGTTTGTTTTTTTTTCCCAGCGCAGACGAATACAATGAGAAACGATCTAAAATGTACTTTCTGTTTTCACTGTTAATTTATTTTGGAGACATTTTGTTAATTGTATACTTATATAAATATAAAAAAAATATTTCAAAGGAAAAACAACATCAACTAAGACCTATCATTATTCATTTATACCGAAAATAATGGTGAACTATTATAGTCAGTCCTAAAATTATACATATTCGGTTTTCTTTACTAAATTATCCAAAGAAAACTTAATTATCTACGGCTAAGGAAGATGGAGGAAAGGATTTTCTGTGTAAAGTAATGTATGTTTAACAGCAATGACACAAGTGAAGTTCGTTCCAGTACATATTTGAAACCATACATACACACATACACCTGCGCAAGATTGCTTACCAGAGTATCGAGACTCTTACTTAGGTGTAAATAAGGAAAATAATATGATTACCGAGTGTATTTTTCCCCTCTCGGTATTTTGACCATATTTATTGAAAAATTGCAGTAATATAGGGGTAAACTGCATACTCATATGAAGTCAATTATTTATGTAATATCCCTACTTATGATAGCATAATGTACAAACTACTTCAGAAGTTATATTTCGATAATATATGTAACAGAAACCCAGAAGATGCTGAGAAAGGCTTCATTAACACCAACATTATCGATATATATGAACACATTAGGACCAGTTATATACTTGAATTAAGTTGTTTAGTCTTTTATCAACTCATTAAAACCATTGTTACAAAACCGTATATACCAGTATTCCATATGCTTTGATTTTACCAGAACCACCGTTAGTAAATAAGGTAGCAAGCGTGGCGCATTTAACGTGACTTCACAGGTTCCAATATTGTTTTGGTAGGTTTACTTGTTAGAGTGTATATACTTTGATTGTACCGCCCTGACATTGTTCGCTGAACCTGTGAAGGGGGGGGGGGGGGGGGGGTTTAGCAGGTTATGTAGTGGCTTAGGTGATGGCGGGGCAGCTCTCTTCTACTGTATACTCCCAACAGTCACTATGGAAAAATTGACGAATACTCTCTTCGATGGAAGGGAATGTTGCTAACGATCGCTATAAGCCTATTGATTACATAATCAACATATAACAGGGTTTATCAGGAGATTACAGAAAAATACATTTCCATAATATATAAATGGCCATTACAAAACTATATATATACCGGTATATATATATATATATATATATATATTATATATATAAATATATATATATATATATATATATATATATATATATATATATATATATATATATATATATATATATATATATATATCCTATACAGTATATAAATGTAATTATTTAAAGTTGTACAGACAAAAATATGATGTACGTACACTTTAGCGAGAGAGGGAGAGAGAGAGTGGGGAGTGAGAGGGAGGGGAGGGGAGGGGAGGGGAGGGGAGGCGAGGCGAGAGCAGGGGAGGCGAGAGCGAGAGAAAAGAAAGAGCAATTACCCCTTCCCCCTACATCCGGGAACCAAGGGACGGATATTTTGTATGGAAATTGGGAAATAATTGTCTTTTGTATTGGAGGGACACACACACACACACACACACACACACACACACGCACGTGGTGTGTTTATAGGTACAAACGTTAATTATGCATGCTTATGAGTACATTTTTCGATGTTTAAACCTAAAACCTATCCAGATTTAACCTAACCTAAAACACTCCATTTCAACGTATTTTAAAGAGGTATGTACACTTAAACTGTCGCCCCAAACCTCATGTACCTGCAAACCTACAAATTTAGTCAATGTTGTACCTTTACTTAAGCACACCACCGCGTGTCCACACATACACCACACACACACACACCACACCACACACACACACCACACACACACACACACACACACACCACACCACACCACACCACACACACACACACACACACACACACACACACACACCACACCACACCACACACATACACACACACACACCACACACACACACACCACACACACACACCACACCACACCACACCACACACACACACACACACACACACACACACACACACACACACCACACCACACCACACCACACACACACACACACACACACCACACACACACACCACACCACACACACACACACACCACAACACACACACCACACCACACACACACCACACCACACCACACCACACCACACCACAACACACACACCACACCACACCACACCACACCACACCACACCACACCACACACACACACACCACACCACACCACAACACACACACACATCACATATACACCACACACAAACACACCACACCACACACACACCACACCACACACACCACACCACACACACACACACACACACACACACACACACACACACACACACACACACACACACACACACACAGCCCGTAGCCTAGTAGGTAGAGCTCTCGTCTCACACACGAGGAGTCGGGGGTTCAATCCCCGGCCGGGCGGAGACAAATTGGGCTTGTCTCCTTTCATGTGTTAGCCTCAGTTCACCTAGCTGTAAATAGGTACCTGGAATAAGTGGACGACGTTGTGACGTCCCATCTGGGGTTGGCAAAAATGGTACAAGGCGAGATGGGTATCATATGGTTCACCTAAGCTGATGGCTACCTAAGTCTTCGGGCGAGACGGTACCGTCTATAGTGAGAATGGTACCATACAGATCCACCCTAAGCCTTCGTTTCCGATGTCGCCAATTGGCTAAATACAGACTACACACACATCCACAGCCATTCCAACAGTACATAAAACACTTAACATGTATTTCACGCAATACATTCCCAGTTAAGGAGGCGCGATAATAATGAGCTTAGCTCGCATTGCGTGGATTCCCCTTGACGAACAAGTAACTGAGTAACAACACACACCACACACACACCCACACACTACACACGGTAAGGTATAACCACTAACTCATAATCGGTAATATTTTAGGTTAGCTATATAATTCAGTTTAGGCATATCAATTATTAACTCATGACTGGCCGTGCTGCAAAAAGAGACAATGAATGGAGGAAGGAAAACAAAGATATAAACAAAAAAGGTCCATGTGCACTAAAGGCCTCCTCCATTCATAACATGTTTGTAACAACTGGATTGAAGGGAGCCCACCTCGCTTTTTGTGTTCTCTTTCTCTCATTCTCTCTTTGGCTTTTATCCATTCGGCCCCATTCAGCCTACTATTTTAAGAAGTTTACCCCCATCCAGGTGTCAATATTTTCCTGGCGAGCGGTAGCGAGACAGCATATACAGTATATATATTTTTGTTTTGACAGCAAGCTAAATTTGTAAATTTTTCGATAGAAAAATGTCTCCGGAGAAGCCGGACTTCTCCATACAATGCTGGCTCGCTATCGCTCGCCAGGAAGAAATTGACACCTGGATGGGGATAAACGTCTTAAAACAGTTGGCTGAAGGGGTCCGAATGGATACAAGCCAGAGAAAAGGAAAGAAAGAGAAAACAAAACAGGTAACCCCCCTTAATGGAATAATATGAAGCTATTATGTCTCTGCAGCATATTAATGTCAAGTTTCATTAATTAACAACCCATTTCGCTAAACATAAGCTTCGTACTAACTTTTTTTCTTCTGTAATGCTCAAGAAACTAACAAAATAACTAAGAATTGCAACTGACCTTTCGTATTCGGGAGCACTGAAGATTCTACTGCTGTTTGTCTTGTTTGTCTTGTTTATTGTGTTGCAAACTTGAATTATCCTTGAGTTTGACGATCAGCAATCCACTTTACAAACTGTAATTATCTTTGAGTTTGACAATCAGCAATACACTTTACAAACTGTAATTATCTTTGAGTTTGACAATCAGCAATACACTTTACAAACTGTAATTATCTTTGAGTTTGACAATCAGCAATACACTTTACAAACTTGAATTATCTGAGTTTGACGATCAGCAATACACTTTACAAACTGTAATTATCTTTGAGTTTGACAATCAGCAATACACTTTACAAACTTGAATTATCTTTGAGTTTGACGATCAGCAATACACTTTACAAACTGTAATTATCTTTGAGTTTGACGATCAGCAATACACTTTACAAACTGTAATTATCTTTGAGTTTGACAATCAGCAATACACTTTACAAACTTGAATTATCTTTGAGTTTGACGATCAGCAATACACTTTACAAACTGTAATTATCTTTTGAGTTTGACGATCAGCAATACACTTTACAAACTTGAATTATCTTTGAGTTTGACGATCAGCAATACACTTTACAAACTGTAATTATCTTTTGAGTTTGACGATCAGCAATACACTTTACAAACTTGAATTATCTTTGAGTTTGACAATCAGCAATACACTTTACAAACTGTAATTATCTTTGAGTTTGACAATCAGCAATACACTTTACAAACTTGAATTATCTTTGAGTTTGACGATCAGCAATACACTTTACAAACTGTAATTATCTTTGAGTTTGACGATCAGCAATACACTTTACAAACTGTAATTATCTTTGAGTTTGACAATCAGCAATACACTTTACAAACTTGAATTATCTTTGAGTTTGACGATCAGCAATACACTTTACAAACTGTAATTATCTTTTGAGTTTGACGATCAGCAATACACTTTACAAACTGTAATTATCTTTGAGTTTGACAATCAGCAATACACTTTACAAACTTGAATTATCTTTGAGTTTGACGATCAGCAATACACTTTACAAACTAATTATCTTTTGAGTTTGACGATCAGCAATACACTTTACAAACTGTAATTATCTTTGAGTTTGACAATCAGCAATACACTTTACAAACTTGAATTATCTTTGAGTTTGACGATCAGCAATACACTTTACAAACTGTAATTATCTTTTGAGTTTGACGATCAGCAATACACTTTACAAACTTGAATTATCTTTGAGTTTGACGATCAGCAATACACTTTACAAACTTGAATTATCTTTTGAGTTTGACGATCAGCAATACACTATCTTTTATATACTCAAAAATGATGAACACAAATCCAAAAGTATCTTGTTCTTGTTTGATAGCACAGCAAATCCTGTTGTTTTGAACCTCGGTGGTATAATAATAATAATAATAATAATAATAATAATCTAGGGTATTATTTCAGACAGATATCCACACGTATGTCCTTTACGTTCGTGTATTACTTTCATTAAATGTTCGACAGGCTTAGTTTAAAGAATATAATATTAGTAACACATTCCTTAGTTTCCAATAGTATTATTTCCGTACTTCCGTATATAGGGAAATTAAAAGCAGAAACAATGACTCCTTTAAGGGGGGGGTCACCGTTTTTTTTTTTTTTATCTTGCTCTCCTTTTCTCTTTTTCCCTAGCTTGTATCCATTCAGCCCCATTCAGTCAACTGTTTTAAGACGTTTATCCCCATCCAGGTGTCGATTTCTTCCTGGCGAGCAATAGAGAGCCAGCATTGTATGGAGAAATCCGGGTTAGCCGGAGAAATTTTTCTATAGAAAAATTTACAAATTAAGCTTGCTGTCGAAACAAATATATATATATATATATATATATATATATATATATATATATATATATATATATATATGCTGGCTCGCTACCGCTCGCCAAGAAAATATTGACACCTGGATGGGGGTAAACGTCTTAAAACAGTAGGCTGAATGGGACCGAATGGATACAAGCCAAAGAGAGTGGGAAAGAAAGAGAAAACAAGCGAAGTGGGCTCCCTTAATAAGATACTGCCACGGTTTCTATGTAGGGCGATTTAAAGTGACGAGTTTAAATGTTCATTGCTTTTGGCGTTGACAGGCTTTGCAGTAGTTTTGTTTTGAGAATATAGGACAATTTAAAGTGCCGAGCGTAATTTATTTTTGCTTTTGGAGTTGACCAAGGCTTGGTAGTAGGCTAGATTTGTTTTGAGATGTTAGGTAGGAATGTTGTTCGGTAGTGGCGTCTGACCTTCCGTGTGGGAGAAGCCTACATCAGAAGAAGAAGAAGACCCCTGCCACTCTTGCTTCCTTATATCACACACACACACACACACACACACACACACACACACACACACACACACACAGAAGTCTATTTCCCAGACTCTCATAATGTCCTCTCCTTGGGCATTCACACGTTTATAATAGGCTACGGTACCTCCTTTTAAAGTTTGCACACGCCTTAAAGCTTATGTTAGTAGCGTCAAGTAGAGTAAAAGCCCTCCTAAGTGAGCGTGTAATAAAGGCCAATCGGATACTGCTGAGGTGTGTGGGTGGGGGGGGGGGGGGGGGGGAGGGTAAATGTCAACAGATCACCATGGTTACCGGGAGATGAATGCACACTTGAGGGGAGGTTTTTGGTTTGTCTGGACCCCCTTTTCCCTCATGCTTGGCCCCATTAGTTTTGATATCTTAAGATGTTTGCCCCCTTAGTTTAGCGATTTTAAGACCTTTTCTGCCACTTAGGTGTCTATTTTTTTACTGGCGAGCGATAGCCAGCCTGTAATTTAGGGGGAAGCTACCGAAACATGTACAAATATATCTCAAAGTGGGATCTTGGGGTATTTTTAAAGCTTGAACTTGCTGTTAAAACAACAATATAATTATATATATGCTGGCTCGCTACCACTCGCCAGGAAAATATTAACACCTGGATGGGAGTAAACGTCTTAAAACAGTAGGCTGAATGGGGCCGAATGGATACAAGCCAAAGAGAGAGGGAGAGAAAGAGAAAAAAACGAGGTGGTCTCCCTTAAGGGGGGTAGGGTTTATATTTGGTCTATTTATCTATCTATATTTTTGTTTTTGTTTTTTAGCTTCTTTCCTGTACCTCCAAATTTAAGAAAACATCCACAAGATCCCCCTTCCGAGATAAATTTGTACATTCTTCGGTAGAAAAATGTCCTGACCGAAAGCCGGTTCCTCTAAAACTACAGGCTGACTATCGCTCGCCAAGATAAAATCGACACCGAAAAAGGTACGAAAGGTCTTAATATTTACAAAGTAATGGGGCAAAAGGTCTTAAAATCACCAAACTAATGGGGTGAACGTCTTAAAATCTCAAAACTAATGGGGCTAAACATGAGGGAAAAAGGGATCCAGCTAAACCTCTATACCTCCCTTTAAATAGATCCTATAATAGTGAGTGTACTGTACCAGGCATAAGTGGAAGCGACTGTACGTGGAGTAAATCAGCACGAGGTAAAAGCAGGTATCACACAAGCGCTTTTTCCCTCAACATTTATCCTCAACACTGGTCTGTCAGCTTATAGACCAGTCAAAGTAGGGCTGGACTTAGAACAAATTGTAATAGAAGGTTTTTTGGCTTTAACTTGTTTATTAGGTCCCTCTGATGAACATATAAAAAGTCTCCAACTTTTGGACACCGGGAAAGTGGTTAATTTGCATAAATTCAAGATGGCCGCCGTCCAAAGCTTCAATTTACAGATAACTTTTTTCTGGTTGCTCCTAGACCCTATAAATGTATTACAAACAACGTTTTTTGGCTTTAACTTGTTTATAAGGTCCCTCTGATGAACATATAAAAAGTCTCCAACTTTTGGACACCTGGAAAGTGGTTAATTTACAGCCAAAAAACCTTACAGCCAAAAAACCTTCTATTGCAATTTGTTCTAGGTCAAGCCCTACCTTTACTGCACATTATTGTCTATTACATTTTGCCTAGGCCTATACTAATCCCATCATCTTGTTTCTTGTTTCATGCAAGGACTTCCAGGAGGCTGCAGATCTTTTGGATAAGCTGTTGCGTGAAGACGTTTCACCGGATGAAGTCTGCAGTAAAGACGTTTTCAACAGAATTTCTGAAAAACTTAAAGCTGAGAAGAGCTCCTTAGCAGAGCATAAGATGGGAAAGCTATGGATTCAATACATGGACATGATTGACCTGCTGCGTCGCTTCCTGAGGGCACTGAGAATGGGCGATTTCCTACTGTACCTCGGAACACTCCAGGAGATGTTGCCGTACTTTGCAGCGTGTGGTCATAACAAGTATGCCAAGTCAGCCCATGTGTACATTCAAGACATGATTGAACTTGAG
Organism: Paralithodes platypus; assembly: GCA_032716605.1. Lineage (NCBI taxonomy): Eukaryota > Metazoa > Arthropoda > Malacostraca > Decapoda > Lithodidae > Paralithodes > Paralithodes platypus. Next base: position 9,066,498 of record CM064564.1, on the reverse strand, counting down.
CAGCTCAACCCAGACATGTTCTGTCAATTGAACTCCGGTCTATTTGTGATCCGCCGAAGTGATCGGCTGTGGGCAGGACTGCCAAGCGACTTGGTTATAGAGCAGGTTTTGATGCGCTCTTTGAAAACGAATGGTGGATTGACACGTGGTAGGGGCATGGAGGAAACGCAACGCCTGCGCTGGTTACTTGCTATGCCAGCCTGCGCTGAGGTGAGTGAAGTTATGCAAGAACTGACAGGGAAGCATTTCCACACCTCTGAGCAGCACAAAGAAATGACTGAAGCAAGGCGTGAACGAGATAGGAAGGACACAGAGAAGGTTCTCGCATTCTTCAAGGATTATGATCCATTTCAAGAATCAAATGAACTCAGGAATATTGCCAACGGTGTGACAGGACCAGCCTCGGCCAATCCTCATTTACTGTATGAGGTTGGTATGAACATTGTGCAGAAGATGGAAGGTAGCAATGCTTTTGACTTTTCATTTAGGAAGAAAGATCAAGTTGAGTCGTTGGGTGCAAAGGTTACAATCAGTGCTGAAAAAGTACCAATCGACCCACAGCTCCTTTTCCAGAGGCTCCTCATCTTTGCTAATAACAGGGACTTAGGTGTTGAAGAGGTCTTTGCGTATGAGTTGTCTAGCTACCCTACTGCTCTGTTCGATAAGTGGGGGAGGCTCAGGGAAGCCAATAAACCACAGCTAGGAGATGAGATAGCTGCTGTTGTTCCCAAGTCGTCATTGGAATCATTTGAGGAAGAAAGGACTGTGACCCATGTTCTGGATGGTGGTTCCTTATTGCAAAGGATTCCATGGAAGAAGGGTGACACATTTGAGGACATTGCAAGCATGTACATGAAGCATGTTTCCAAAAACTTTCTCAACCCGGTGGTTGTATTCGACGGTTATAAATCAGGACCTACTACCAAGGACATGACACACAATCGACGATCAAAAGGAGTCTTTGGTCAAAAGGTAATGTTCACTCCAACCATGCCCCTTCGGTCAAAAAAGGAAAACTTCTTGTCAAACTCGGACAATAAGCAAAACTTCATTGACTTATTGTGTGAAACATTCAAGGCAAATGGAATTGACTGTGTCAATGCGCCAGCAGATGCAGATGTCATGATTGCGAAGAAGGGAATTGAGCATGCAAGGGAAACCGTGACATATGTGATAGGTGAGGACACAGACTTGTTGGTGCTGTTGTGTCATTATGCGGAACGAGGGATGAATGATTTGTACTTCAAGTCAAGCAAGGAAGGTGGGAAATGTTGGCATATTAACTCAGTAGCAGAAGCTCTCGGTGAAAGCATCTGTCGTGTCCTGCCAGTTGTCCATGCACTCTGTGGATGTGACACAACCTCACGACTGTATGGTATTGGTAAAGGGGCTGCCTTGAGGAAAGTGAGGGAAGACAACGGTTTCTTGAAATGTATAGAAGCATTTTGTTGCCAAAGTGGAAGTAAAGACGCGATATCATCAGCTGGTGAAAAGGCCTTGGTTTATTTGTACGGGGGAAAAGGAAATGACACCCTTGACGGACTGCGAAAGACAAAGTTTTGCAACAAGGTGGCAAAAAGTTCAACTACCGTTGAAGTTCACAGCCTTCCCCCAACAACCGATGCAGCCAAATACCACTCGTTCCGAGTTTATTTTCAGGTCCAGGAATGGATGGGGAACTGTGTGGACCCCGAGAAATGGGGCTGGTGTCTGCGGAAGGGACAGCTTGAACCGAAGACGATGGATTCGCCAGTGGCTCCTGATTCACTACTGAAATTGGTCAGATGTCAGTGTAAGGGCAACTGTGACACTCAACGCTGTAGTTGCAAACGGAATGAGCTTGAATGTTCCAGTGCATGTGGTCAATGTAAAGGACTCTGTCAAATAGCAACTTTGATGCAAGCACCGATGATCCAAGTGAATACGAACTCCTATCATGAATTACATAATTGGCTCTGAATGACGTCATACTACGTCATGTTTTTTTTTTTTTTTTTTTTTATAAAAAAAGAGGGACAACAGGTCAAAAAACCCATACAAGCACAAAGTGCCTGTGTCACCCCTTGTGAAAGAGACAGTTCAGCCTGTCTGTAAGGTTTTTCGGCTGTAAATTAACCACTTTCCAGGTGTCCAAAAGTTGGAGACTTTTTATATGTTCATCAGAGGGACCTAATAAACAAGTTAAAGCCAAAAAACGTTGTTTGTAATACATTTATAGGGTCTAGGAGCAACCAGAAAAAAGTTATCTGTAAATTGAAGCTTTGGACGGTGGCCATCTTGAATTTATGCAAATTAACCACTTTCCCGGTGTCCAAAAGTTGGAGACTTTTTATATGTTCATCAGAGGGACCTAATAAACAAGTTAAAGCCAAAAAACCTTCTATTACAATTTGTTCTAGGTCCAGTTAAATGATTGCTAGATTTACTGGACTATTATGAGGCTAACATCTATACTATTTATGTTGCCTAAAACCATCCATCATCAGTCTAGTTTCCGATACCAGTGCAAAATAATCCAGAAATGTTGCCAGTAAAGTGTTGATGATCGAATGTTGACTATAAAAACCATCCATCATCAGTCTAGTTTCCGATACCAGTGCAAAATATTCCAGAAATGTTACCAGTAAAATGTTGATGATCGAATGTTGACTATAAAAGCTCTCGTGTGATACCGGCTTAACAGATGATGCGTCAATAAGTGATGATTCTCGCCCTCAATCAATAATAATAATCGATCCAGTATATAAAGGTGAGCGGCCAAAGGGCATACTGTGACCTTTGGTGCAGGGGCTGTTGTACTCTTGAGGGGGGGGGGGGGGTCTTCCTCATATTTAGTCCTTTAGTTTTCAGATTATATGACGTTCGGCCCATTACATTACTTGGGTGATTTTAAAATATTTCGTTCCATTTCTATAAGTATATAAAGACCTTTCGTGCCATTAAGGTGTCGATATTTTCCTGGAGAACGATAGCGAGCCTGCAATATTAAGAGAAAGCGGCCTTCGGCCGGGAAATTTTTATATCGAAAAATGTACAAACTTATCTTAAAGGGGTCTAGGGAGTCTTTTTTAAGCTTGATGAAGGTCTAGCGAGGAAACTAAAATATAAATTATTAAATATATAAATATATAAATATATTATACGGTATAGGCCTACCCCCAAAAATAATCACTGTCCCCTTAAGGGTGGATGGGCGTATGTAATTGTTTATTTATCTTCATATTTTAGTATTCTATATTTTGTTATCGTGTTATTTAGGCTGAATCAAAGGTACAAATGCGTGATCGTGCTGAAGGGGTTACATTCACGTTACGCAAGGATGGAAAGGTAAATCACCATCAATATATCCCATGTAATTATATATCTTTGGCATGCTTTTTATTTATTTTATTATTATTATCATCATTTGTTTTTAAAGAAAAAGTGGGTGAAAGGAGAGGGGTTTTGTAGATTTTTTTTTTTTTTTGTTTTTTTTTTTTTTTTAAAGAAAGGATGGGTGAAAGGAGAGGGGTTTTGTAGAATTTTTATTTATTTATTTATTTATTTTACATTTTAACCCTTTCACGCATTTATGACGCAGAGGTTGCCAGATCAGCAATAAGAAATAGAGTTCTCTCACTCCTATAATTACCTCTCCAAAATTAGTTTTCTGCCCACAGCACACAGACAGACAAACAGACACACAAACTGATTTAATAATATAGATAGTAATAGATTGGGATATTACTTTTTACTTTTGGTAGTTAAGTAATTCATTTGGTAGATACTTTTTTTACTTTAACTTAACCCCTCTTTGGCGGGGCCAGACTTAAGTCGGTCTAGAAAAGAAAGGACTATGTGGCGGGGCCCGCCTTAAGTCGGTAGCAATTTTGAGCACATAATTGGCTCTGAGAGAGAGACGAGCGGTGGAAGGAGCGTAGGTTCACTCTGACCGCTCGGCACGGTCCCCGCGCCGCGACTAACCTCCCCTCCTCACTCATCCCCACCCATTACCTTGCTACACAGGGAATTATGTAAGGAAGTTACCTTATTTTAGCAATTTTTCCTTCGTGTTGCACGATCGTTGCAAGAGAACCAGTGGTCGTAGAAGGATGATTCTGGTGTCATTGGAAAGCTCAATTAACACCCTTTCAGGGATACATAATTGTATTACGCTCTGGCTCTTGTTTATGCATGAAAAAGAGCACGGAAACAAGGTCGTTTAGGGTAAAACCACCCGCTGAGCGGGTAGTAGAAGTTACTGACCGCTCGTAAGGCGTTAAGTACATTTCTAGTTGGGAACTTTTACTTTTACTTCAGTAACTTTTTCAGTACATACTTTTACTTGGACTTAAGTACAATCATTAAGTACTTTTTACACCCCTGATTATAGGCTACTAATAGCAGCACTGATTTTCCTCCGTAATTCACCTTTAAGGAATATTTCATTCATTTGTATCAGTTACATCCACCATTTTAGTATTTATTATTGTAACTTTAAAACAGCATATACTTTTAATCCTAATCAATTTAACTATATGTAATTGTCCCATGTTTTTTAAATGTAGTACATACTGTACATTATGCATAAGTTAGATACCTTATTGTAATTACTGTTACCACATGGGCGACTATTAAAACTTTCTCAGTAGCGTTTCTTAACCCCTTCTGTACCGGCGACGTATTTTTAGCTTTATTCTGGCTACTATTATAAGATTTCGTTGTTTATAATAGGTTTCTCTCACTTAACCCTTTATACTACCTCAGATCCTTCTTAAACTGCACATAATCGTCTAAATATAGCAAGAATATAATTAAAAAGACGTCACCGGTAAAGGAGTTAAAAACAAAACTTTACCGTTATAAGACTAATTATTAAGGCCTAGTCCCTAGTGTGTATCATTGTCTGCATATTATATTGCACATTGCAGTACTTATAGCATACGTTCACTTGTTCAAGTTATTCTTACTGAGGCTATAACTCAAAACAACACTGCAGATATTGAACACTTAATTGTTGTTATTTTGTTTTATTGTGCAGCACCTCCCAGCGACGTCCAAAGTTGTTATTGTTGTAGGCTGTGTGATAGTGTTTATCTTGTTATTGTTGATGTGGCTCTTGTTGCTTTAGTTTACGTACAGTAGCATCCAGTGACGTTTGTGTTGTTATTGTTGATGTGGCTCTTCTTGCTTTAGTTTACATCCAGTAGCATCCAGTGACGTTTGTGTTGTTATTGTTGATGTGGCTCTTCTTGCTTTAGTTTACATCCAGTAGCATCCAGTGACGTTTGTGTTGTTATTGTTGATGTGGCTCTTCTTGCTTTAGTTTACATCCAGTAGCATCCAGTGACGTTTGTGTTGTTATTGTTGATGTGGCTCTTCTTGCTTTAGTTTACATCCAGTAGCATCCAGTGACGTTTGTGTTGTTATTGTTGATGTGGCTCTTCTTGTTTTGTTTTAGTTTACATCTAGTGACGTTTGTGTTGTTATTGTTGGTGTAGCTCTTGTTGCTTTAGTTTACATCCAGTAGCATCCAGTGACGTTTGTGTTGTTATTGTTGATGTGGCTCTTCTTGTTTTGTTTTAGTTTACATCTAGTGACGTTTGTGTTGTTATTGTTGGTGTAGCTCTTGTTGCTTTAGTTTACATCCAGTAGCATCCAGTGACGTTTGTGTTGTTATTGTTGATGTGGCTCTTCTTGTTTTGTTTTAGTTTACATCTAGTGACGTTTGTGTTGTTATTGTTGGTGTAGCTCTTGTTGCTTTAGTTTACATCCAGTAGCATCCAGTGACGTTTGTGTTGTTATTGTTGATGTGGCTCTTCTTGCTTTAGTTTGCATCCAGTGACGTTTGTGTTGTTATTGTTGATGTGGCTCTTCTTGTTTTGTTTTAGTTTACATCTAGTGACGTTTGTGTTGTTATTGTTGGTGTAGCTCTTGTTGCTTTAGTTTACATCCAGTAGCATCCAGTGACGTTTGTGTTGTTATTGTTGATGTGGCTCTCCTTGCTTTAGTTTACATGCAGTATCCCCCAGCAACTTCTATGCAGGAGCCGACCATGTAGCTGCTCCGTTCACTGAGCAGGAACACTATCACCTCAGCCACCTCTGTCAACCAACAACAACCAACATTACTTTTTTAAACAAAGAACATCAAGGATCTTCAAGGGAAATAGGATTTTTATCAATCAAGATCAAGGAATATCAATAAACATTAAGTTTTTGATAAGAGAACATCAAGAAAACACTTTGTATATATATAATTGAGGGTGAGGCTTGGTCCTGTTCATAGTGAGGTTTGGCATCCTCTACCCAACATTAGCCATTTCTGCCAGTCTTTTTTTCCTGTACCGTACTAATTTTCCTACTCTGGGGGCGGGAGGCTAGGAATCCTCCGCCCTTGTAAAATTCACCTGCTAGACGAGCCAGAAAAAGGGGCGAGAGAACGCGAAAGTGGTGCCGGACCATAAGATTTGGAACTTTTAATGTTGTTTCGGTTCAAGCTCTGTCTCGAGTCGGCCACCCCCAGCTATGGGGTATGTGCCTGTCTTGTGGGTTTATTCCGACTTTCCTAAACAGAGCTAGACAGACAAATCAACTTTAACCAATATTACTTGTGAACTGTATTCAATTACCATAATTCTGGACTAGGGATCGATACATAACACAACTTGACCAAAATCGATACAATGAACTACAGTACATGCAATAATCAGTAGGCCATTAACTGGACCACGGCCTGGCACACATACAGTACGTGGCCTGTCCTACCACCAACACCATATTCTATACAACACTACTGTACGTATCCCCACCACCACCACATTATATCCTGAACACCACCACTACTACCACCAACACCATATTCTATACAACACTACTGTACGTATCCCCACCACCACCACATTATATCCTGAACACCACCACTACTACCACCAACACCATATTCTATACAACACTACTGTACGTATCCCCACCACCACACCACCACTACTACCACCAACACCATATTATATACAACACTACTGTACGTATCCCCACCACCACCACATTATATCCTGAACACCACCACTACTACCACCAACACCATATTATATACAACACTACTGTACGTATCCCCACCACCACCACATTATATCCTGAACACCACCACTACTACCACCAACACCATATTATATACAACACTACTGTACGTATCCCCACCACCACACCACCACTACTACCACCAACACCATATTCTATACAACACTACTGTACGTATCCCCACCAGCACCACATCATCTCCTGAACACCACTACTACTACCACCAACACCATATTCTATACAACACATCATCATCATCATTCCGACGCCATACTTCCAGAGGAAGCGCCCCATAAGGGATGGCCATGGCAGAAACTGCTTCCAAGCTCCCAGACAAGCCCCCACTGACCCACTCCACAGTGCGATTTTCACTAACTGGATTATGACACTTAGCACTGAAGGAGCAGACCCAGAGCAGTCCCTCACCCGGATGGCAGTTCCACCAACCCTCACTCTGATTGATGCATCCCACCACTTTACAAAAACACCTGTACGCACTCTTATTATATTAATATATTATTATTACTGCCACCAACACCATATTCTATACAACATTACTGTACATAACACCACCACTTACATACCTCTATATGGAAACCTACATACAAACACCTATATAAACACCACCACCTACACACCGCCATATGGAAACCTACACATACACACCACCACCTACACACTTCCATATGGGAACCTACACCTACACACCACCACCTACACACCTCCATATGGAAACCTACACATACTGTACACATCACCTACTACACACACCCATATGGAAACCTACACATACTGTACACATCACCTACTACACACACCCATATGGAAACCTACACATACACACCGTTACCTAAGCACCGCCACCTAATATCTCCCACCTATGCAACAATATATTCCCTCCACCTACAGCCCTATATATCTCTTCACCTACACACTACCTTTAACCCCTACACCCCTACCTTGAGGTTGTCCGAGCCTGTGGAGTGGGTTGAGCATATTGTAGGTATCTAGCATCTCTGTGGTGTTGTGTTCCATCAAATTGGGGGTCACTATGTTGCCAGGCAGGACACAGTTCACACGGATACCTTTACTGGAGAGGGAGAGGCAGTTATATCAATATAATGCTGAGTAAGTTACCAGGTTAGTTGATCAGTTACACTTTCCAGCATCACGTTAAGATAGTTATCAATATAGCCCGGAATGCCAGTATAGATAATTATAGGGGCCTGTAGTTGAGAACTATGTCTAAGTCTTACTTCTCCCAACTCTCCCATGTAGATCCTAGAAGTGGCAAAGATGTGGTGGAGCCAGGGCCCCTGGCGGATTAAGGGGGAGGCTGACTGGGCTGCAGCCAGGGGCCCCCAATTCCCAAAGTTGATTAACAAAACAAAAAAATTACACCTAAGGGGGATGCATGATTGGGGGCCCTCGGGGAGGCCCCTTCGGCCTTCCCAACCCCCCCTTGAGAAATCTTCCCTCGGGTACTATTCCTCCACGGGCCACGGCTACACTAGTACATGACTGTAACTTAATGGGCCAGTGCCTAAAAAATAAATTAGTTACCGCTATATTTACCTTCAGGCCCTGGTTTTCTTTCGTAACTCTCCCTGTTATTCTATGCAATACCGGTATACAAGTATTGAATATTGCATCTCATACAGATATTCTGGATAATTTCTCATTTGATTATATAGTTATATGTTTGATACATAGTAATTACTATAATTTTCTATATGAGACCTAGAAGAGAGAATCAGAATAGTATAAAGTATAATTTTATATTCCTACTCGAATGCCCAAGTCATTGTTGACACTCCGACAGAACGCCAAGACAGGCCTGGACGGCCAAAAATTAGAGGTAAGTTTCTCTAGTTAATATTTGTATTGCTTCTTTTATAATGTAAGGAGTGAGAACGGGCCAGTCAAGCTGGCGGGCGTCGTAGTGGAAGCGTGTTCGTGGATGCGCCTGCTTGACAGACCGAGTCACTCAACCATGTCTGTCACTCAAGCTGAGTGACCGGCCTTGGAGAGAGTCTAATAAGCTTGAACAATGAGATTTGTTTTCTGTTAATTTATCTAGTTGACTGTACTCTCATTGATTTTATCATGTTGTATAGGTTTTATGACCCCTTTATCATTGCTGAAAATAAAATGTTTGGGGCTGGCGACTACTGATAGTAACTTAGATGGCCTATAACTAATGCCCTCCCCAGATTTAAGCATCAGTTTAAATACAATTGTAACTGTTACAAACATTTTGTGGAAGGGGGATACCTCAGGGCAGAGCTTCAAGCATAAGTGATAAGTCAAGAAGAGGGAAAGTTAGATTGAGAAGAGAATCAGAGTATTGCCTGAGTACAATAATGACTGGGAAAATTATTCACTCTTGACTTAGTTGGACATTTGAGACTCTCAGATGGATTATTTCCTAATATTCCCTAATGATTGTTGAAAGAGCTTTTATATGCAGCCAGTAACTCTTACCTGAAAACCAAACTTACAGGTATCACATTTTCAGCAAAGGTTAACGTACACTGACACTCAAATGCAAAGGAAATGCATCAGAGATTCACAGTTGCATTTGTGTTCCTCAAGTCCTTATTGATCTTCAAAACAAGATCGATTTTCTTTTCCTAACCAAGCTGGTTGTTTCTATTTTTCACCATTTTTCACTGTATTCAATTTAACTTGAATTTCTCTAGTATGTCTCTCCATAGGCCTCAAAATGCCTCTAAAAGTGCCCTATTTAAAAATAGGGCTGTATAGGCTTGCTTCACTCATCACCTGCTTGAATTTTAGCCAGGGGCTCCATGCACCCTTATAACCTGAGTGCGACGAGTTTATGGTATTTAAAACGTCCTGCTGGGCGAAGGTATTGTGGGTAAATTCAGATGAATTTAGTCATTTTACGATAAATATCGTTATTACTTATTCATATGCGCCTATTTTACGTTTAATATGAAGATATTAACATGTTACAACAATAAAACAAGTGGGAATAGTATTTGAGGGGTGAAAAAGACGAAGTATTGCCGACCGTCCAGTCATGAGGTGAGAGGTGCGCGAGCATTACACCCTCCCCCCTCGAGGCCTGAAGCGTGTCTCGCTAGTGAAATCTCTCTCTTGCCACTATCTCTATATGCGTCCCAGATGACCTTGAAACCGGGTGGGAGATATTGCTGCGAAAAATAAAACTATAAACATGGGAATAAGAGGAAAATAGGTGATAATTCAAGGGGGGGGGGGTTGACACATGTGGAGGAGTGATAGGAGGTATGGAAGGGAATCATCTCACTTAATCACACATTTCTTTGTTTTGGGTGCCAGTGGGATGTTTTGAAAGGCTTTTCTTAGGCCTTGGCTCATATGAGGACGCTTGCCCTTGTAGAAGTCAGACTCGTATGAGGACGCTCACCGTTCTTGGGTTAATCCGCCCTTGGCCAGGGGGGGCTCCCCCATAACTGCTGTGGTGCAGTTAAATATTACCCTCTCTTCCACTAGGCCTACCAAGAGTGCCACCTCGGATGACTAATGCTCATACATCCATACATGTCTGCCATGCATGCATGTATAAAAAACCTGTAAAATGTATTATTGATCTTTCTTTGCGGATTGTGATCAAATTATCTACAAACATGTGTTCTTCAACTAGTCTCTTGCCTTACAAATTGAGCATGTGAGGTTTACTTTTATGGCTGGAATTTTATTATAATTGATAAAGCTGATAATTTATTTTTATTATTATATATATATATATATATATATATTGCAAAAGTCCACAGGGAGTGAAAGAAACATTAGGAGAGTCCAAGCGAGTTCTCCTCATCCTCATGTTTCTTTCCCTGTGGACTTCTGTGCTTCTGTGTGCTTCTGTGACTTGTTTTTTCTTATATACTGTATATACTGTACCAGTATGTACCAGTATATATAATAATCGGCTATTCTCTCGCCACCAACGTGCTCACCCAAAACTCAAGCAAGGTCGCTATGAGTACTACTGGAATACCACAAAAAGTCAGGAATAACCATACCTGTGCTCCAAACATAACTAAGAACCCAGGACCCAAGAACCAGGACACATAGGGCTTCTGGACGTTGTGTCACCCAATGACAACAAAGATATCTTCCCCAGGAGCACTGTTGTGTTTCCCACCAGCACGTTTGTGTCACCTATCGACCACAATCTCTGTATTACCCACCAGCACAGTTGTGTCACCTACTGACCAAACCTTTATAGCCATAATAAGCTGTGAGCCTCCAGTTGCGTTACCAGGCAGCAACCCTGAAGACCCCACCAATGACATTTTCCTGATATCCTACATCACTGACAATCTACTAACGGTGTCAATCAGTTACCCAAGTAGTTGTCACACTGCTGTACTGCGAGATATCCTATATCACCATCAATGCCGAGGAGTACCGCCCCTCAAATCTCCACCTCCCATACCTAGAAAAGATTGCCGACTAAAGTTTCATAGGCGCCATAACTAAA
>CM064564.1:8982448-9049948 GCA_032716605.1 Paralithodes platypus | reverse complement strand
AGCAAACGTCTGGCTCGTCAAGAAGGTTCCCTGAGACCATAGAAATGAGGAAATAATATAAAAGTTGTTGTGAACATCAATTAGTAATATTTTAATAGGAAGGATCTTTGAACAGTGTAGTTTTTACAATGAAAAGTACTTTATCAATTTAGGCTGAACTCGCGCAGTAACCATATATTATACTGTATTTTCATCCCTGGGGAAAGGATAGTTCTGTATAACAGAAAGAGGAATATTTCAGCATAACTCGACCAAGTCCAGCTAGTCCACGCCAAACATCAGGGTTTTTTCTGAGGTGATCTGATCGTTCCTATGGTTCTACAATAATCCTGGCTACACAGACACGTCAAGAATTATACCCTCTATATAGTCACCAATTCATAGCAAAGATAATGTCCAACCATATTTGAAGATGCTATGAACGACCGTATAGCTGCTCTCTTCAATCAAGTGACGTGAATAAATAAGGTGTCGTCATTTAGTGCGGCAGATAGGAAGCAACCAACACCTTCAAGCTCCACTGTGACCATCTAGAGCGACATACGAAACACCCAACATCTCGAAACTTCAATCGATAATCTCGGGGCTTCACAAGAGTTACAGGCTACTGAACAGCCTACAGTCCCGAGGTTGAGACAAAAACAAAACAAAAGTAATAAGAGGCAATTACAGTGAGTAAGTGAAGAGGTACATAATTAACTTAGGTAGACAACATAATTAACTTAGGTAGACAACCCATCTAAGGTAATTTTAACTCTGAAAAAAATCCACTTCATCTCATTAGGATCTTTGCAGGCAGGGTTGGTGCCAGAAAAGATATACAGCTGAGAAAGCTCGATACTCCTGCCTCTTGAAAAATCCAAGCTAACTGATTGTCTTTCATAGGTCAGTAAAGTTTTATTTACACAAGTGCTCTTTTCTGTAACTTAAAATCCACAACTTTATTCTGGAAATATATTGAGACTATTTGTACTGGTATCAGTAGCTAGAATGAAGGTTACTGATTGTAAGGAATAAAGTTCTTGTAAAAGTATATTTAAGAAGTTGTCAGGTGCAAAAACAATTGTGCATAAATCCCCCTTATCTGTGGCTTCTGGACAACTGTCACGAGGTATGCACAATCTGAGGCATGCTATCATAGTGATTCAGGGGCTCTTCGAATAGTCGAATACCAATACCCAAGGAACTATTGTACGCCTTTATTACAAACAAACCAAGTCAGATTATATGTAAAAATTATCGGGCTTTCCCTATGACAAATCTGAATACTCCAAAGATACGCATCACTGTCCCACTCACTTTCATATTTGTTTCAAATATTTCCATGAATTTGTCATCCTCGGCCTCCAAGAATGGACAGGTGTAGTCCTTGCTGGCTGAGTTAACCAGTAAGGAGGGTGTGGTGCCGCACTGGTCCATGGCGGCACTGAACGCCACCTCCACACTCTGTCGATCACTCACCTCCATAAACATAGCCATATGCTCATCAGGGTCTGAAAAGGGAAAAGAACAGTTCTCCGGCTGAGATAAAACAGAAGGGCTAATGTCCATAAAAACCAATGAAGTATTTAGCCAATAAAGCCATGTACTTCTTAGTGAAGTGGGCAATTTCCTCCTCCAATAGTAGCATAAATTTTACTAATTGAGAAGGAAACTGACCTTATTACCAATAAAAGAACATAAATTGAAACATAGAGCTAAATACTTAATTGGCAATTATGAACATTGATCCTTACTGCACTCAGCCGGAGAATTGTGCAGTCTGTTCAAATGCTGTTCAATTTGTCACTAACCCTGAACTGAAAATAATAAAGTGAGATTAAAAGTAGATAGTTTTCCATTAATTCTAGATTTGTTTTACTTGGAATCGCATTCCTGTCTGGCTCTAGTTACAAAAAGAACAAGAGCAGTATACTAATAAATAAAAAGTGTGTGAACACCCCTGCATGACCCTCCAATAATGTATCATCCGTCTGGTGATCAATACTGTCGTTGGTTTGAATACCAACATAGGACGCTCTGCTGGGGATTACATTAATAGGTTTCATCTAGCATTATAAACTGTACGAATGGAATAACTCAATACTTGTTTGGAGTCCATTATATGGGACTCTGCTTTAAGATAATAATTATATATGATATGTGGTATACTGACCCTGCAGTAGAGCAAGTGTGTCCTGCGCTGCCTCCACATTCACGTCTGTGACTACCACTTTAGCTCCCTCCCTGGCCAGCACTTGACAACATGCACGCCCGATCCCGCTCCCTCCACCTCACAAGAGAAAACACGATAACTGTAGTAAGAATGTCTTTAAAATGCTTGGATTCAACTGGGTAATTAACTCGCACAAGCAACTTAACAAGGTTTCATTATTAACAACATTATTGATGTGATCAAGTAGCTTTGCAGTGGAATTCAAATATTTTAACATCAATGTGGAAGTGGCCCCAAAGAAGGAATGGAGACATCATGGATGTGGGACTGCAGTGGCATTGATGGTTCAGTGATAGTTTAGGTGACTGTGCTAGTGAAAGTGCAGGTGATCGTGGTGTGGTCACAGATGACAGACCGAGTTGATCACAGATGTCAGATCAGTTTGGTTGCAGATGGCAAATCAGGCTTGCTTACAGATGGAAGACTGATGATCACAAATGGCAGATAAGGTTGCAGATGGTAGACTGGTAAAAAATATCCATGAGCTAGTGTGATTGTTGCTTTTTTGCTCAGTCTCATTGCTGGTGTGGCAACAAATTTTGAAACATCCTGGTGGTCACATTTCGATGAAAGAGGGCCCCAGTGCCGTGAGGTAGTGGCAGATGAATAGGTCCTTGAGGCATGGAAATGGCCTGGTGAGTCTTCTATGGATAGAAGCAGAAATCCCATGTCCATTCTCTGTGATGTAGCTATCTATGGTGACAACAATTTTAGTATGTTGATCTGTTCATACCACCTCACAACATGTTCTTGATTCCACTCCACTTATTGGGATAACATTTTTGGTATACTTAGTTTCAGTGCATTACCACAAGCCCACCAAAGGTATAAATAACATGCTTACTGTTTCCAATACCTTAGCATTGTATGAATATTCCCATTTTCAAAATATGCAATTGGAGTTAGCACCTAGTGAGAATATCAACAGGTGGCATTAGAGTTTGTGAAGTCATATGTTGAGATTGAGGTGATGCAGGTTCTTGAAGCCAAACAGCAGAGATAAACTGGCATACAACCTAGGCAATGCTAAAAGTCAGACTCGCATTGATCCGGTTGCAAAACTCGTCATCTGAAATAAGACCTCCAAATGCATCAGTAAGTCACAAGAAGTGTCTAACCTCATCACCCCAGACCAGTCTCCAGCCTTGCCACCGATCAACAAAGAAGGACTAAGTTATGACACAAAAGAATTGCTCGATGAGACCCTCAATGCTAGACCATCTATGCCGTCGTAAACGAGTATCTGCAAGTCTGACTCTACACCATCACAAGAGTCGGCAAAGATCCCTGAGCCATTGTCTTCACCAAAAAGATTTGAACTGTGGTGGGAGCTGTAGTTAAGGACCTATGGTAGATACTCTCACCAAATACAGTATATGCAACCAACACTGTCGTCTGTTCTCAATGAATAAGTTTACCTAAACCAGTGTAATTTTTAACCTGTGCATGCTGCATATTTCACAATTATTGTCATTATTATCAGTATTATATACAGTATACCGTACTTATGAATAATATAATAATTATTTGCAATGATTAATATTAGTAGTGTTAAACGTATTATTATTATTATTATTATTTTAATAATAAGAGTATTACCTGTGACGAGTGCTACCCTGCCAGCGACTATTCCTTTAGTAGACATGTTTGTGGTGGTGGTGAGGTCCTGAGAGTGATGATACTAATTATGATGATCCCTGACCCGTACTCCGCCAAACTCACTTATTTGTTAACATATACATACATACATATATAATTATACTTTATTGAAAAAATCAACAAATCTTGGATAGATTTGATAAAATCTCTCTCATGGTAAATTTTCAAGTTAAAAAGACTACCCACGAAGTTAACCAGGCCAGAAGCACATTCATAAGAAAAACAGTAATTTAATTTTAATGCATGACACATGCATGTATGCTTGAGCTCTGGTCACTAAAAAGTGTTTGTGGAAATAGAGGGTAATTCCAACTGCAACACGTGTTTTGTGGGAGTGGAAGCGGTGTACAATTAATGAAACTGTTTTATAATTCTGATGTAGTATTTTGGCCCCCCCCCCCCCATTTCACATGTCCCAAGCCAGTGTCATGTTCATTGTCTCAAGTTTATCATATACTGTACATTTAGTGTACTAGTAGCCTACAAGTGATTGTATCTGTTGTGTTACTGTGTACAGTGTATATGTCACGGGTCAGACCGTGACTGTGATTATATACTATAGGGTTAGCTATATTTCTCGAGCGCGGGAAAAATTGGGGAGGCGGGAACAGCTGTAGAGAAAGGGAGAGGTGAGGGGTGGAGGCACAGGCATAGGCCTGTGTACCGCTAGGCACCTCGCGTACATGTGTGCGTGTGTGCGTTCTTGCTTGTGAGCGTGGGTGGGCCGCCGTTACGCGTACATGTGTGTGTGCGTTTATGTTGTAGGCGTGGTCATAGGGAGTGTCCAGTCTTTTCATTGGCACCAAATTCAAAATGTGATGGGGGAGGGGAAAACCGAGGTTATAAAGGGGGCAGGAATGCCCAGGACAGGCCTTATTCTCCTCCTGCCCGACCCCAACGAGATAGTCCAATTTTGTTGTGCCCGCGATGAATGGGTCGGCAGGGCTGCGAGGGCACCTCGTGCCCTAATTCAACCATAATCAGGTGAGTCCAATTCAGTTAGACAAGTGTCAACGTTGATTGAGATATCCAGAGTGATGTGTGGTGGTGAGAGTGATGTATGGTGGTGTGCTTGTATGCGTTGGCCAGTCACCAGGACTGAGCCAGACCGTGCACATGGCCAAGGTTGTGACGCCGACCGAATTAGCTTAATGCTATGGCCGAGAATGGCAGGTGTAAGCATGACCCCACAGAGGGCTTGCTAAAGGCTAGGGATGCCCAGGGCGACATAGTTCTCCTGCGGCGATATCCCACTGATTTAGCTATGCACGTGGCCAGGGGTGTGTGTGGATGTGTGCGGGTGTGGTGAGTGACGCCGTAACGCTTAACCCCACAGAGGGTGAGGTTACCGCTAGAGGATAGTCGGCTTGAAGGGCTTGTCGTACTGCCCGTTTTGAGACCCTTTGATTAGGCAACTCTCATTAGTCTAGCGAGTCACGTGTGTGGATGTGTGCGGATGTGTGAGTGACGCCGTAGCATCTTAACCCCACAGAGGGTGATGGCTACCGCTAGAGGAGTGTCGGCTTGAAGGGCTTGTCGTACTGCCGTTTTGAGACCCTTTAATTAGGCAACTCTCATTAGTCTGCGAGTCACGTAACTGAGGAGGTGAGAGAGAGAGAGAGTGATGAGTGTGATTGACGGGTACTGTGAGTGTGGGAAAATCTCGTACCTTATTCGATCATGCGGTCATTTGCTGGGCGACGATATCACAGTAGACTAAAGGGTTGGTTGATGTGAGATTTCGTGTGACAAGCAGTAATCAGTATAATGATTTGGGGTAATCTTAGGGGTAGTTATAATACTAGGTAATTGTATTTAGGTAAGTGGATTAGATAAGTGGGTTAGATTGAGTGGCTGAGTGTGTGAATGAAATTGTCTCTTTGATAAATGCAATTTCAGTGTCGCTATTCAATAAAACCATTTTAGTAGGAATGTTTGTTTCTTTAATTCTTACTAACTTTAAGAATATAATTATTATCAATATACCTATCATTACAATAAATCCGTGTACTCTATTATCCCGCAAGCTGGGAACTGCAATTTTCTTTTCAAATATATTACTGCATCGAGTCAGTATAGATATAAATGTATAGCATGTTCTGGGACTTTTGTTGCCATAATTTCACAAGGGATATTTGTCTATTGTTGATCTAAAGTAACGACACTATCAATTATAGGTTTATTTCCTAGATAATGGGCAAGTGTTACAGTAACCTATTAGTCTTATGATCTATTACAATTGGCGATCTGGACAGGATTACTATTACAATTGGCACCGGGCATGATCTATTACAGTATATATACAGATTATAAGAATAAACCAGCGGTGGGATGAATATTTTTATTGGTAGGACTCGTTTCGGCTTAAACACACGCCATCTTTACCCGAGGAACGCGCTATTGATGTGTTTAAAAGTGCCGTGTATGCAGAAAAAAAAAATAGATTCTGACAAAAATATTTATATTTACCATACAAAGCATTATTTCTGCTCCATGTGCATTAATTTACTTATATGATGAACATATGAACAGTGAAGACCAGAAAATATGTGTAAACATCAAATATCTAGCAAAACATTTATATTTGTGGGGGGAGGGGGTGGATGGAGTTGAAAAAGAGAGTGCAACATAGGTGTGCTTCCTGGGCCTGCATGAGGCAGACTGAGCTTCCCATCTGTCTTCCGCGCATGTGAAGGGGAGGAAGGAATGTGAAAAATTGTGACTCATCATATTTCGTGCAGGGAAAGGGGGGAATGACGAAAATAAGAGAAATAATGGTAAATAATTGAGGAGGGGGGAAGTGGGGGAAGCAGAGGGAGGGGGGGGACATGTAGGGGAGAGGAAGCAGGTACTGGAGAGTGATTATACTACCCAATCAGATATTGCTATTTTCTCTTGGTTGTAATCATTCGGTCCCATTCAGCCTACTGTTTTAACACCTCACGAACGGGGGGTTTTGGGCTATTTTGGGCATATTCAGGCCCTCCTGAATGATAAATCAAGTATCTGCATGAAAAGAAATATATTCAGCAAAAAACTAGGCGCTAAAAGCTTCAAAATGAGACCAGAACGAGCTACGTAGCACTTGTCGTTCTCAGGCAGTGGTACCACCAACATGGGAGTTTAGCGTATAGCGGCATATTTTTTCCAGCTACGCTCACTACTGGCTACACTGCCGGCCTCTCGAGAACACAGGGAGGGTGAGTCAGTGGGCGGCGGTAGGCCCTGGGAGTCGGACGTGTGGCCCGCTGCGCTCCCAGCCATTTGCACTCGATTTTAACCCTTTAAAAGCCTTAATAATACTTGTAACTTGCTGCAAATTGGCGCCCAGCTATAGCCGGGCGCCGCTTTTTAGGGGTTAAGACATTTATCCCCATTCAGGTGTCTATTTTTTACTGGCGAGCGATAGCGAGCCAGCATTTTATGGAGAAATCCGGCTTTGCCGGAGAAATTTTTCTATCGAAAAACTTACAATTTTAGCCAGCTGTCTAACACATGATCCAAAATATTGTGGCTAGCTATCACTCACCAGGATGAGGATAAACGTCTTAAAACAGTAGGCTGAATAGGGCCGAATGGATACAACCCAGAAAGAGAAAAAACAGCAGGTCACTCTCTTAATATACTCTTATTAACCCCTTGAGCTGATGACGTCCATTTACCTTTGCTTCTGGCTAAAATTAGATGATTTTGTGCAGTTTAAGAAGGACCTATGTTAATCAGTGGGTTTATTGAGACCATATGTACCACTTCGAGTCCTAGAAGTAGATTATAAACTAAAGAAAATCGTTTAAGGGTACCGGTAAGCAGAATATGATTAAATTACGTCAGCATGCTGAAGGGGTTAACCCTTTGAGTACCAGCGACGTGTGTTATAGTTTATTTTTGCTACATGTTGACGATATTATGCAGCGTTGGAAGGATCTGTGGTAGTTAAAAGGGGTGGTTAAGATAGTTTGCAGCCTAATTATTGCTAGAGGTCCTTCCTAAGCTGAATATAATAGTCTATTTTTTTTTATTATTTTTTTTTTTTTTCTATATTCCAACTACTCCCTCTCGGGCATAGGCTGATAGCCTTTACACTCTACCGCTGAACACGGTGAGGCCCGTGAGGTCTTGTTCCAATCTAGGGAGTGAGACATGCGAAGCACCTATTCACGGCTCGAACTCAACTCCATCTCTGAAGCTGCTTCGCATCTGCGCTTCACAGTCTTACTCCCAGTCTTACTCGGATCCTCACTCTCAGAATGTCACCTATTGAGCAATTAACTCACTAGGCATTGCCCCCCCTGTAGCATATTTTGAATATGGGAATATTCATACAGTGCTATTTAATCAGGGAACAATGAGGGTATTGCCAGTATATGTTGAAAAAGACGTCCTTAATTGGTACTGAATGGGTTAACAGTATATTGGAAATAATAAACCCATCTATAGAAGAAGGATACAAATGTAAATCGCTATCACCATAACCAATGAGCACTAGCCTTCTTGAAACTTTGTTGTCACCTTGTTTTTTGATAGTGTAAATCCTTCAGTACGCTGCAAACAATCAAGACTATACAAAAGGTGAAGGCTGTATCACACGAGAGATCCTAGCGGAAATTTTTCGATGGTCCACATTAAAAACAAAAATAGGAAAAGTGGGGATTGGGCTTGAGTATATAGACAGATATAGACATTTCTTGCATCTTTTTCATTGGTATCGGAAATTTGACAGAAGCTAAATTGATTCAAATACAGTACGGTGACCGGATTATAAAGCAATATAAAAGTAGAAGTAAAGTGCGGTCATGTGATGCCTTAATTATGACTTGATTATTACTTCCATTTGGAGTACAGAGATATTCAGATTGGTCAACCAAGCAGAAACTTTAGTAGCGAAATACAGCACTAATTGCTACACAAATATATTGAATGCATGAACAATTAAATACTTCTCTATTCTGTTTTCAAATATCAACCTATCCGGGGCTAGTGAAGACGAATTACTGTCTAATTGTACAGAACAGGGTATAGGGAACACTGAACACTGGCCTTTGGTTGGAGCCATGAAGAATGTCAACAGATGAGAGGTAACCATGACAACCAGGAGATCAATGTAAACAATGACTCAGCCTATCATAGGTTGACGACGATGATCATTATTCATTGATGGCGCCTTCTTTAGCTTTACACTCATGACGGCTTATGTTTTTATATCTCATCAACACTATAAAGCCCATTTATATATATATATATATATATATATATATATATATATATATATATATATATATATATATATCCTATATTTATGATACCCGAAAGAGGACTTATGGAGCTCCGATCTTACTCTTAAAGGTGAACTACAGGGATGAACGAAAAAACGAAGATTAATGCAGAGGCATAACTTGGCATGAATATACTGTAATATGTATATGGGCAATATCGATATAATTCCATTAAACTCCAGAACAAAATACTAATATATATAGTCGTTGGTGACGAATTGGCATTTTCAGTCAGCTGGAGTGACTCCATTGTGTAGAGACGCCGTTTGTAAACAAGATATGTGGTCCTGAACAGTGAGGTCTGTTTTTCGTAATTAATACCTTTCAATTCAATCCTCAAGCTCTGCAAAAGATCGACCATTTCTTGATGTGCACCACATCATCAGGACGATGATGTGGTGCACATCAAGAAATAATCCCAGCTCGCCAGCAATTAACATACATGCAGTGTTTATGCATGTTTAGCCTGGTCCAGAGTTGAGGGAACTCGTTTCTAAGGCGGTTCTAAGGCCTATTTCGTAATGATAATATCGTTTTCTGTTCAATTTATATATCGCGGTCCCTTGACCAGACAGTGCATGGTGAAGCCAAATGTTGAGCTGTAAACATGCATACAAATTATAAGAGTTTCTCAAATAAAAATAAAACACAGATTCACCCATTTCCCATGTCGATAGTTCCCGCCATTGGCCACAGTTACGTCATGGTAAACACGCCAGTTCGCGCCACATAAAATAACTTAGATAAGCTATATTTCTATATTGTTAAAACAAATTGATGAAAGTTCTTCAGTATCATGTACCTAAAACCAAGGAGATCCCAATGGACATTGTATTTTGAATAGGTTTCATCCCTGGAATTCACCTGGTTTCACCTGGTTTAATCCCTGGAATTTTTAAGGAGGTCACAGAGAAGATACAATCACTCCTACAAAATCTGCCAACTCCCGCTACAGATGTCATCATCACAGGAGATTTCAACCTGCCCATCATCAATTGGGCAACCATGAAAATAGACGGAGGAACCAGGGATGAAAAACAGCAAGCCAAGGAGCTAATGACTATCATGGACACTACATACATGAAGCAATACATCGAGGAACCTACAAGAGGCAACAACACACTGGACTTACTATTTGGCAACAACTTCGACCTGGTACACTCGTACGAAACTGTAAAAACTATAATGTCCGACCACAGCCTCATCAAAGTTAGAACCCCCACACCAGCCGCCACACCACCAAGAAGATGTCAACAGGAATCAAGCCAAATATCCTGCACCTCTCTGAAAGATCTCAACTTCTACAGCAAAGATATAGACTGGGACAGACTGAGAGCAGAACTGGCAGTAACTGATTGGAGGGCACTATTCGAAGATAAAAACGTCGACGAAACTCTCAGTATCCTCCAGAAACAATGCCTGAAGACCTGTAAAAACACCATACCACCCAAATCAAGCAGGAAGCAGATCAAGCAGATTCCCAGAGATAGAAAAATACTAATGAAGAAAAGGACATACTTGAGAGCCAAGCAAAGGAAGACCAGCTATGCGCACAATATCACCAAACTACAAGAAGAGCTCGATGAAGTTGAACGTAAACTCATCCAGTCACACCAAGAGCAAAGAACACGTGAAGAACTACAAGCAGTTGCAAACATACGAGTAAATAGCAAATTCTTCTATGCATACGCAAAAAGGAGACTCAGGAACCTCAACAATAGGACCACTTGCAAAACCTACGGGCGAACTTGAGAGTGATCCGACCGAAATGGCCAAGATACTCAAACAGCAGTACGAAAGTGTCTTCAGCCCGCCAAATGAAGACAAGAAAATCGATAATGCAACGACCTTCTTTGACAACGCTCCAGGGACACCACATCAACTCTCCTCGGTAACAGTATCAACAGAGGACATAATAGCAGCCATCGACAAGATTGGACCAAACTCTGCGGCAGGACCAGACGGCTTTCATGCCCAACTGCTAAAAAACTGCAAACATCAGCTAGCCTTGCCTCTAAAACTGCTGTGGATCAAGTCCCTCCAAACTGGATATGTACCACAAGCCCTAAAAGAAGGTACTGTCACACCAATACACAAAGGGGGCAGTAAAGGCATAGCCAAAAATTACAGACCAGTGGTGCTGACGTCACATCTTATTAAAATCATAGAAAGAACAATACGAGCTAAGATGGTCAGCCACCTGGAAGATAACGAGGCATTCAACGAGGGTCAACATGGCTTTAGACAAGGCCGCTCCTGCCTTTCACAACTTCTATCACACTACGACAAAATCCTACAGGATATTCAAGACTGAGAAAATGTAGACGTCATATATCTAGATTTCGCCAAAGCTTTTGACAAGGTGGACCATGGGATCCTTCTACATAAACTCAAATCACTGGGAATAGGGGGAGACCTTGGAAGATGGCTCCACAGCTTCATCACCAACAGAAAACAAAGAGTCACGGTTCAAGGAAGCCTATCAGAAGCAGGTGGGGTCATCAGCGGAGTACCACAAGGATCAGTACTGGGACCTCTCCTATTCCTCATCATGATAGGAGACATCGACAGGGACCTGGAACACTCAACAGCCTCATCGTTTGCAGACGACACCAGACTCATGAAGAAAATCACCTCACAACATGATGCACAGCTACTACAACAAGACTTGGACAAAATCCTGAAGTGGGCAGAAGAAAACAACATGGCCCTAAACGGAGACAAGTTCGAGCTTCTAAGGTACGGGAACAAGAGAGCACTACAAAACGACACCAACTACAAAAGTGGACAGCAAGAAATTACCGCCAAAGACACAGTGAAGGACTTGGGAGTAAATATGAGCAGTGACGCCACTTTTTCCCAGCATATTACCAAAGCCACAACAACAGCAAAACAAATAGCAGGCTGGATCCTGAGAACCTTCCACACAAGAAATGCGAGGTGTATGTTAACACTGTGGAAGTCACTGGTCCTACCACGACTGGAGTACTGCTCTCAGCTCTGGTCTCCCCAAAAAGTAGGAGAAATAACAGAAATCGAAGCCACCCAGAGGACATTCACCAGTAAAATCCATGGGTTTCAACATTTTAACTACTGGGAGAGACTCAAGGAGCTGCAGCTGTACTCACTTCAAAGACGTAGGGAGAGATACATCATCATCTACGTCTGGAAGATTTTGGAAAAAAAGGTACCAAATCCAAACATCCAAGAGACTCAACACCAAAGGCGAGGGAGGCTGTGCTATGTGAGGACTACGCCGGGATCAACACAAAAAATCAAATCCCTGATCCATCACAGCTTTACATACAATGGAACCAGACTGTTCAACTGTATACCAGCCCCTCTCAGGAACATGACCGGGGTGTCTCCAGACACCTTCAAGAAACACTTGGACATGTGGCTGGCCAAAATACCGGACCGGCCACCAACACCAGGATACCCCAGCACCAACTCCAACCGACTTCTAGAATGGAGAGTGGAAGAAAGGGAGCTGCCTGGTCGCAGTGGAGCCCCAGCTCAACTGTGTCACTAACGGACGGAATACAACAAAGTGTAACAAAGTGTAAGTGTAACCTTTAAAGGACAAGTTTTTGTCCACCGTCCCTTGAGGGCTGACAATTGGAAGGAATATCTCGCCGGGGTGTCATATTTCACTGGGGAATTCAGGAAACCAACTGGTTGTTTTTTTGGACATTCACAGCCCTCTGTTCACTGCGTATATCCGATACAATGACTTGGCCGCCTTTTTGGCCACCTTTCGTACCACACGAAAAACAAAAGACGTTGAGTAATGCGTGTTTGTTTACAATCATACCATTCCACTTCAAGAAACAGTAACTATATATTAAGCAGGTCATAATATACGAAGAAGATATATGATACTATTCTGAGATGATAAGAAGAAAGAAGAGGTAAAGATAATAATTACAGAAATATGAAAAGAAGGATACAAGTCGGTCAACTCATTCACTTGATAATAACAAAACAAATAGTGAGGCAAGCTCACTAACCTAACATCAACCAGTCTTGTATACCACTATATCCCAAGTACCAACAGACGCATTAGGTTTATCTTAAGTTTTTTTAAGTAAGTCTGCCATAACAAAACGCATACGATGTTGTGAGTTGGTACAATATCCATTGTTAATATTTTACTATAGCTTGCCATCGTTTGTTTTCTTTTAATTGCTCCCATCATAATTGTATAGCCTGGGCCTACCATTCGCGACGACTTTGCTTTTTGTTCTTGTCTGATTATATTTTGTTAGATTAACCTAACCTAACTTAACTAACCTAATATAATTATGTATAACAAAAATAACAAAATAAAAATATAAAATACTTCGGATCCGAGCAGGATCGAACGCTTGGTTTCCTGTATACGAGATCTAGCCCTTACCGACTGAGCTACGAACTACATGTCAATAATGGTGTGAAGGCTATTTTTAAACACGGTTGGGCTGCGGTAGTGACCATTGAAGAAGGCGTGGGGTGGAACAACTAGAGCTACCTCGTGTATTTATCTCACCCCTGCTCATTATAACCATCACCCTGCACCCCTGAGACCCTCTACAAACATGAGTGGTCCAAATATGCACTCATATCACTATGTAAATTGATAGATGTGCTTTCTGCTTGGCAATTCTCCGTCCACAATCCCTACCTTTGACTCGTCTCTCTCGTGTGAACACTTTTTGAATTTCGCCGGAAATTTTACAGCAAATCTCCCCCGTCCTGGAAGGATGGGGGGAGAGAATTGGAAACAAAAATTGTTCGTGTGAACCGGCCTTTAGTTTGAGAACGCTATCATCAAAACCTTCTCCTTTTTCTTCCATTGATTTTATTATATTATATGTTACTATTTTGAAGTGTCGTCGACGCTGTGCACCCTTGTTTTATGCCGCTTGTAATTTCTATTTCTATTTTCTTATCGTTTTTTTAGCTGGATTTCAGTTTTGTCTTGTATAAATGTTTGCAACTAGGTCGATTACATTTGGATGGATATTATAGTTTGTCATGGCTTTAATTAGGTAGCTTCTCTTAACGGAGTCGTATGCCTTGCTGAAATCGATAGATGTTACAATTAATGATTTTCTGATGTCGAAGGATCTATCTATACAATGTTTTAATATAAATAAGTTATTTTCTATTCTACCGCCTTCGGTGAAGCCACTTTGAACCTCTAAAACTTCCCCACTTGCAACCAGGTGCCGTAATTTCTATTGGTTCTTTTACTACAATGTGCATGAGTATTTTGTACGATATGTTTGCCAGAGCTATTGGTCTAAGGTCTCTCGCTTACGTGGCTTTAATTTTCTTTGGGATCATGACGGTTTTTGTTTTTTTCCACTCCTCTGGGATCTCCCCTTCTATTATTTTATTAAAACTTTTTGCTATGGCCTCCATACATTTTTCACTTTTTAAAAGTGCTTTGTATAGCTCTGGCTTAAGTTCATTGGGCCCGGCAGCCTTTCTATTCTTTAGTTTATTGAGGCAAATTTTTATCTGAGGTACGGTTATCTTTGTTTCATGTGGACTATACTTTTGTCTATTCTTCCCATCACTAGCGACAGCTGTTTACCAAGTGTAGCTAGGTTAGTCTCTAGATTCAAGCTAGCTAGTCAAAAAATGCAATACTGTATATCGCTAGGAAAATGGCAAAATCTCTAAAACATCGCTTACAAATGGCATAAGTATCTAGAATATAGCTAGAATCTATCATCTAGAGGCCAATTTTTACATCTAGCTAGATGAATTCGAACGATATTCTGTAGGCTATATTATAGCCATTTAGATATATATTGTAGAGATGTTGCCATTACTGTAGCGATTTTTGTCATTTATTTACTATCTAGCGGACTTGATTGGGTAACCCTGGTCTATACTGATTGAAAGCTGCCTTGTGATTGGTCAAAGATTTAAAGAGCCGTCAGCTGATCTTAAACGGGTTATTTATCTATTTATTTATTTGGATCCCCTTCTCCCTTATAGTGGAAAGATGTCAATGAAACTTGATATAGGCTACAGCCTAGGAATGCAGTACCAGATCAAAACTTGCATGAACACTTTGTGCATATCGCCGTCATCAAGGACCAGCATCAACATCATAGAGACCCCTCCGAAACACCATCTTCTTCCACGGCGTCCGTGATAGAAAACGGAGCCAAGCGGAGACGTATAGGGGAAGCTCAATCATCGGAAATAATACGTTGACATCCCATCTCCACTAGCTCCTATCCTCCTCAACCTTCCATGCCCCCTACACACACCCAACAACCCTCCAACTTTAACCAGAGGACCATCCCTAAGGCATGCACCAGCAAGAAACATCAAATGCTATACGCAACCCTCAATTACTGACCAAAACGAGAGAGAGGAGACACCACAACACATGGACGCACCCACCACCACAACCTCTTCTAAACTCTATCCAGCCCCTAATTTCAAAACCTGCACAACTAGTCCGGCATAAAAAAACACCAGGTGCAACCGATGCACAACCCGATTGTAGGCTAATACTCTTTGCGAATAGAAATACTTTGTTATTTTTGTTGCTGGTTGAAAAGCTTCCTCTGATTTCCCCTTAGGCTATTGTTGTTTTCCAGGATATGTTTTGATTTGTCCAACTTCTCTATCCCTTCGATGATCTTGAAGGTTTCAATTAGATCCCCTAGCTCTTTGTCTTCTCTTCTCCAGTAATGGCAAGTCGAGAATATGCAGTCTCTCTTCATAAGTCATGTGCTTTACTTCAGGGACTAATTTTGTGGCTCGTCGCTGTAGGCTACCTTTTGCCCGGAGATGACCCAACTGTGACATCCCAGCCAGAAGAGACACTACCTCAGCCGAATCAACCATCGGCAAGCATTCAGCCCGCTGGCTTAAAACCAATTTTTGGTTACCTCACAGACAGCTCCTAAGGTAGGACAGGACACTAAGCCTAAGGTGGAAAAGGCTGGTTACCGTACATGCTGGGGACAAGGTAACGTAAGTTAAAACGCTTGCTGTCCTACTCTTTCCGTGCTATCCCGCGTCGGTTATAACGGTTGCCGGCATAGCCAAGTACGGAACCAAGACTCAGGCACCAGCCGAGGATCAATTTACGTCAGTTAAAACACTAGCTGTCTTGGTCGTAACTCGGTGCAAACCTGCGTCGGTTATAATTACCCTTGTCGGGGGAGCACGGTTACTGAGTTTGAGCCCGTAGCATCTAGTGTTGTTGCTTGTGTGACTCGGTTGCACTTGCTTGGCACTGAGACACCTTGTAACATAGTCTGTGCAAGAGACCACACCCAGCTAGCTAAGCAGTCACTCGATCTCCAGCCACTCGCTTGTCAACCCTTGACAAGGAGCGTCTGGGGCGTGTCGGCTTACTAGCCAACCCTAAGGTGAGCTATTGTCACCAATGCCCAGCAAGACTTTGGTTATCTGGTAGTTGAGGGTAAGCTACCTTTTCCCCACAGCTTGAGAGTACGAGAGGACCAGTCGAGACAGGAGTAGCCACGAAGTGATACCAGCTACCATACCTGGTGCCTGATGGAGTTCTTTGGCCCAGATCCTGACTCTTGAAGAAGCCACACTGTGTGTGAAATTATGAATCAGTCCGGAAGTTAGACGAGCCGCCATCGGATCTCAAAAAGGGTTTGTCCTCAACGCTCGGCGCCTGCTGGAGATCTTCGGTCCAGATCATGACTCGTGAAGAAGCCAGACTGTGTGACAGTCTGGCTCGCTTGGTGTAGTGACTAGCGTCTCGGACTTCCACCCAGAAGGCCCGGGTTCGCGCCCACGCTCGGCGCATTAAAGATTTTTCACAAGCACTGAGTCGTTACCATCCCTCATGAGCAAAGGGATGGGGTAGTAGTACAGGACCCCAATGGAAATACGCCTAATCGGCCTTATTGAGCTATCCTTAGCTAGCTTAGCATGCGCTAGCTTTAAGAACTATTAATCAGTCCGGAAGTTAGACGAGCCGCCATCGGATCTCAAGAAGAGCCTGTTCAGCCGGCTGTGTGCGAATAGCCAGGACAACCACCACCTTGACGACAGCCAGTGCTAAGTGCTTCCTTCGCCCCAGTGCTCTTCTGTCCCCCTCTCTCATATAAGTGACTCTCTGTTCTGTTGGGGTACAAGAGTTACGGTGAGGTTTAGGCCTAGATGTGCCGGTAGTCCGGGAGCTGCCAGTGTAATGTAAGATCATCGAAGATGTGCTTTACACCTTCCCTTTAGTTTTGCCTTCCTGTTTCCCCGGTTGCTGGGGAACAATTACACCTGTCCTACACCAGCTTTGTGTAGCCTATAGATACTTTCTCGGGTCTGGGGTCCCATGACCCGCTGAAGAGAAAATATAGATATAATATTGCCACTCTATTTTTACACACACACGTCATTAGAGAGTACCTGCCGCAGATCTAAGTCTATGTGCTTCTTAACATTTAGGCTTAGACATTATAGTGTATTTTCGCTCTAGAGTAGATGTTTATATACTCATGCTTTAGAGTCCATTTAATTCCGACTCTACATATTTAATCTTTGCATATTCATATGCTTTAGAGCCTATTTCATTCAGACTCTTTCTAGGGAGTTTTCGCTTCCTTAGTTTATAACCTGTTTAGCAATCCTCCGTATATATTCATTCAGTGTTTCGTAAGTAATTCAGTGCTACTTTGCCGTACTTTGTGAGGACGATTTGCTTGTGAGGCCCATTATCTTTCTATTTATTATTTTGTTGTTCCTGTACGCGCTAGTTTATACCACCCAGTGTACTACATTACATATGTCTATGTTCCTATGTGTTGAAGTGAATAAAACCATTGTGCCCACCATTGTGTTTCTGTTGTTGTATGTCAATTGTTTGGTATAAATAGAGTTAAGGTCACTCCTCGCCCAGTCGAGAGCATCCTAAGTTGAAGACTACTGCACCATTCCCAGAGCTGGAAAGTGCGATCAGAATATACCTCTCTTCTTGAAAGCGTGACATAACAAAACTTTATTGTGTATTAACCCTTGTCGAGCGGGGGGTTTTGGGCTTATTTGGGCATATTCAGGCCCTCTTGAATGATAAATCAAGTATCTGCATGAAAAGAAATGTATTCAGCAAAAAACTAGGCGCCAAAAGCTTCAAAATGAGACCAGAACGAGCTATGTAGCACTCGTGGTTCTCATACAGTGGTACCAGTAACATGGGAGTTTAGCGTATAGCGGTATATTTTTTCCAGCTACGCTCACTACTGGCTACACTGCCAGCCTCTCGAGAACACAGGGAGGGTGAGTCAGTGGGCGGCGGTAGGCCCTGGGAGTCGGACATGTGGCCCGCTGCACTCCCGGCCATTTGCACTCTATTTTAATCCTTTAAAAGCCTTAATAATGCTCCTAACTTGCTGCAAATTGGCCCCCGCCGCGCCGCCAGTTAAGAGTTAATTAATGGTAGGCCTAGGCCAAAACTTGTGACCTCTAACCTCTGTAACTCAAATGGGCTAGAACAAATTAAATGGACTGCAATTTCCACATTTATTCCCTGTCTGACTCTTCCCAAATGATGGAATTATTAGCTCGATTACCAAAGTATTTTTTGAGTTATGAAAGGTTCGAGTCGAGATTTCTGGCCTAACTTCACTGCTTCCAAAACCCATTTTTCCATATATCTACTCGTCAAGAGCTTCCAGAGGACTATCCCTTATACTTCAACAATACAAAAATCAACCCTTCATCTTCTCTCAGTATTCTCGGTGTCTTTTTTTTTTTTTCTTCTGATCTTTCTTGGAAAGATCATATTAACACTTGCTAAAACGGCTTCCCAGAAGCTGGGTGTGCTCAGTCGCCTCAAGGGGTTCTTTACCCCTGCACAGCTTCTTGCTCTGAACAGGGGCACAGTGTGTCCTTGCATTGAGCTTTGTTCACATGTGTAGGGAGGATCCTCTCACACAGCACTCCTAGACAAAGTAGAAAGAAAGCCTTTTGTATCATTAACTATAACGTCCACTCACCGATTCTCTGCAATCTCTCGCTCTTCGCCTCAATGTTGCATCTCTATCGATATTACAGTAATCAGTGTTCCTCAGAGCTCTCTCAGTGTATATAACCTCTACGTTGGGTACGTAGTACCCGTCTTGCAACACAATCCCACCCCTTCTCTGTGCAACTCTCCAACCCAAAAGTGAAACTATACTCCCGCAGTTCGATACTCCCGCAGTTCGCAATTGTGTGTATCTGCCGGCACCTGAAGGCCAGTACACGCCGCCAAGGACCTCTACCACGCTGTGAAAATCAGGCCAGGATCAAGCCGCCAACCCAGACGTCAATGCCAGATATCTAACCAAGAAGAAAGTGTTAGCTTTGCTTGAAGGCTGCTTCACAGACCTCCCTTCTCACTGTGTAGGTCTCTTTGAATGAGGACACAATCTAGCCTACATATACTATCCTGGACTCTGATTAATATTCTGTAGCCTACACTATTCCTTTCGAGGCAACAGTTATAATGGTAATAATTCACAGAACCAGACCACACATACACGAGTGCTAACTTACATGTAGAATCAAAGCTGACCTGATAGCCTACCCTTTCTTTCCTTATCACTGTAATTGACTTCTTTACGGAGTGAACTTGTAGGCCTAACCATAATTGATCTGTCCTTGTGCTACTGATTTAAACTGAGACTCTGTGTGACTCGTGAGGAATATTTATATTATTGCTTAACAGTGTTAGTAAGTGTTTGATGTAGCCTACCCATTTAGGTGAAACCATTGATTTCGGGGGATGAGTAATTGGTGCTTCTGAATGCTTATGTAATTGCTATTTGTGAGCAAACTGTTATGTGTTCTCCTGTCACCTCTTTTTCCTTTCTTGTGTCTCTTGCTGATCCTCCCTACCCCTTGAAGGAGTAAGCGCTGCATTGCTACTGAGTGACTCTCTGACTGTAGGCCTACACATTGTGTTTCCCATGTGTTCAGCTTAATTGTGGCTATGATCTAAGAAAATTTCACCAGTATTGTATGTATTTATGTGTGTATTGTTTCTGTGTATATTAACCAAACATTAAAGCCATTTTATACTGTATTTATATATATATATATATATTTTTTTTTTTTTTTTTTTTTTTAATAAACTTTAAACCTTACGTTAAATGTTACTGTGCTGTAGGGTATCTGTCCTGCTACATCCGTGTGATGGTTTAATTTCTTGCACAATTGAGAGTGAGCCCACTCGGTAAAAATCCTGGTATAACAACTGTAATACTACAGTATACTGTACTGTACTGTACATTTCTTTTCATATTGCGAGTGTTAGCATTTATGTGATTCAAATAAACCGCTCAAATCTTTAGACGATCTTCAATTTGTGTCTTGGCAAGGTACAAACAAATGCAAATAATGTGTGTAGTTTATTGAAAAGATATGCTTAAAGGTTTACAAAAGCCTATCATGTATATGTTTAACAACAACAAAATATGTTTCTTTGATGTATATACAAGTCCTCAAACATAGATTAAACCTCTCGTACAGGACGCCGCCGGCTTTGGTTTGGAAATAGTGCAGGTGCGTATTACTTATGATTTGCTAGCTTATACATTGAGTTTAATCTTTATTGCCCCACTGAGACAAGATAAAGACCCAGAGGATAATTTGGAGTGCAAGGGGAGTTTTTTTATGAAGTAATTACAGAGTTTAGGTGTGTTAAAGTCGTGCCCGCGTGTCTTGTTGACTTTCATACCCTGGTACAGTTGGCCAAATAAGTTAGGCAAAATCGCGGCACTAAGTATATTTCGATCAATAATTGGTATCAGCACTATCTAAACATTAATTCATCGTTTCGAGTGAGATATACAAACATAGGGCCTACCTATTTTGACAAACCCTATATAGGCTAGCGGCGTAGCCTATAGCTATTCAACATCTGACAGACATTAACCCTTGTCTAGCGGGGTGTTTTGGGCTATTTTGGGCATATTCAGGCCCTCCTGAATGATCAATCAAGCATCTGCATGAATTTTTTTTTATTTAGCAAAAAACTAGGCCTAGGCGCTAAAAGCTTCAAAATGAGACCAGAACGAGCTACGTAGCACTCGTGGTTCTCATACAGTGATACCAGTAACATGGGAGTTTAGCGTATTTCGGCATATTTTTCCCAGCTAGCCTATGCTCACTACTGGCTACACTGCCGGCCTCTTGAGAACACAGGGAACATGAGTTAATGGGCGGCGGTAAGCCTTGGGAGTCTGCTGTCTGGCCCGCTGCGCTCCCGGCCATTTGCACTCTTATTTTAACCCTTTAAAAGCCTTAATAATGCTCCTAACTTGCTGCAAATTGGTGCACGACTTAAGTCGAGCGCCGCTCTTTAAGGGTTAATAGCCTACAAACCGTACTGACAACGAAGACAACTTTATTGGCCAACTGTACCTCATGTCCACCACCTGACCTGACCCGAATATTTGCCATCCAAGCTTACGAAGCTGTCCTCAATGAAACTAAGGTCGAGTTTTGGCAAGTTGAACGTGGTAGAGTCCATACAAGCTTGTTCAATAGATTACGGTATTAGGCTAGGCGGCTAGGCCTATATCGTTTTATAGCCTAGTCTACCCCTGCCAGGTATGCCAACCATGGACATGATAGGCCGTTTTGGACTCCTAAGCCGTGATGGTCTGTGGTCACTGGCCAGGCAGCCTACGAATATTTCTGCAGAAGGACAACAGTTTCAGATCAACGTTCTAGCCTAGGCTATTACAAAACCGTCCAAACCACACATGGCTGTGAATTATTATACAGTTGTGTGGTCTCAGAGTAGATTAGGCTAGGCCTAGGCTTTAGAACTGCCAAAGATTTTTATTTATTTTTTTTTTTGCAATCTTTAAATAGCCTAGTAGGCCTAGGCCCCTTGTGCATATGAAAACCCGGTCAATATGTAGC
The DNA here is from genome assembly GCA_032716605.1 of Paralithodes platypus. Classification (NCBI taxonomy): domain Eukaryota; kingdom Metazoa; phylum Arthropoda; class Malacostraca; order Decapoda; family Lithodidae; genus Paralithodes; species Paralithodes platypus. The sequence goes on along the minus strand of CM064564.1, from coordinate 9,027,904 downwards.
ACGCGTAATAATATAGGTAAAAAATTCATCTCGATGGCATGTGATTAGGCCTAGCCTAAACATATTTTTTCCAAGATATTCATATAGGCCTAGGCCTACGTGTCGGCTTCAAGAAACTATCATACAATATATATATTCTATAGGTACAGTATTTACGTTTCAATGGCCGCTCTCTGTTCTCGCCGCCATTTGTATTTTAATTAGTTACAGTGGGAGACCTCTTTCCCGTGTCTCTCAGTTGACAATGAGACATCTGGTGGCGAATTCAATGCCCCTAGTATGTACTTGTTGTAAAAAAGTTAGTATTTACCTCCTGTTATCGACAGCCAAAGCTGAAGATTGAGGAGTAAACACCGTAGACTTCATCGACTTTCTCCTTCGGCGGCCGTCAATCTTTTATTATTTTTAATACCCAACCAGCGGGGGTGTACATTTTCGTCTTTTACCCCGCAATTTCCCTAATCTTCATAGCCCTCCCCACTAGCGGGCTGCGTGTTTTAAGATTGATGAATAATGGGTAAATGCTAAATTCCCATTCAACTTCATAATTAGAATCAACTAGAACACCCAAAACAAAATAATACCTGAAAAACACGTTGTTGTTAATCTTACATAATTACCGAAAACCCAGATTGGCAACTACAGAATTTGTATGAGTTTTTATCACAAACCATTTCATTATGCAGTAGATAATTTAACCAAGCAAGATCAGATTTAACCTGGGAACGGCGCCGAGACTCTGAAGAGGTTTTACTGGGCGAAGGCGACGGAACTCTTAACCCATTGGCTGCGGGAGACGTTCCGGAACGCCATGGCAATTTACAGCAATTTCCAGGCTTTTAAAGACTGTGAAAGCCATAGAAATCAAGTGTCAGTGGGCGGGAACACGAGGGACCCACCTCCGACTGCCAGCACGTCCGTCCGTGCACTGAGACCCCAGCCCTGGGTCTCAGCAGTGCTGCCAAAGGCATTATAGCGCTACATTGCTCATAAATAGCGAGTTTTTCCCAATGTCTAGGCTAGCGCTGCGGGTGAATCCCGCGAGCTACGAAGCTCATTCTAGTGTCATTTTGAAGCTGTTTTCGGCTGAATACATTTAATTTCATGCAGACACACGATTAATCATTCAGGAGTGTCTGAACATGCCCTAAATAGCCATAATATGCCTGCAGAGAAAGGGTTTAGATCCAAGGCCTAAAAAAAAAAGCCTTTTAACCCGGCAGCTGCGGGGAGACTCTTACGAGGTTTTACTGGGCGACTGTGGGGAGACTCTCAAAATCCTAGGCCTAAAAAAAAACACATTTAAAACACCCCAGTGGCACTTTAAAAAAAAATGGTGTTTAAGTGAGATAATTCCCCTCCATACCTCCAATCACTCCTTCACATGTGTCAAAGTCCCCTCCTTCCCCCCCCCCCCCTTCAATTATCAGGTTTAGCCAGGTTAGTTTAGTTTAGGGTTGTTAGGATAAACTGGGTTATCGATAGTTCCTTTCTTTTCGAGGAGGTGGTGGCTTAGTTGTGCTATGGAACTGCCCAGGTCGTAGCTGCGATGCCTGATTGCAAGAGTTTTGTTGCGGACTCTGGGTTGTGGCTTTTTTTTCCAAGCGTCGGTTCAAGGCAGGATGTGTGGGTGCCCTTTTTTTGTTTTCCTTGATGTTTTGTGCTTTTGTGAGCAATCTTACTCATGTGGAACACAGCTAATATATACCCGGTATAATATAAAATACAGTACTTTTATTTTAATAAGCATATAAGTAATTGTTCTCCTTTTTTAACAGTCAAGGGTGACAAGATGGTACCAATTACCAAGAGGCCCAAAATGGGTGGCAACAGACATTCAGACAAGATAGGACAACAAGATTGATGATAACTAACAAGAGGATACCACGATATGTGACAAGAGTGTAACAAGATAGAGAATGTCGACAGTAGGCCTATACAAAAGAAACACCTTTATACTACAGGTACTGTTCGAGTAATATTTGTCTTACTATACTGTCATGGTGATTTGTATATACAGTAAAAACAAATTGCTATTCTGGTACTGCTTATTGGCTATATTGTAATTAATTTTATTTAGAGTATGAAGAACATCTCAGTAGGCCTGTTGTAGATTTCCCTTTGTTTTTGCATTTATATTTTTTTAATGTTTCAACTGTCCCTCCGGCCTGGAAGGATATAGTATCTGGGCGTATGATCATCATGTTTACATAAGTCGATTGCTCGCGGTTAAGTTCCCGTCTATTTTGACGGTTATTTTTTCTGTTATTTGCCCCCTGCTGGCAATATATATGATGATAAGTCGGGGGGGGGGGGGGGGGGTTGAAGGCTTCAACCTATTATTGTATCCCACGGCAGTCGAAATAGACGGGAACATGATCGCGAGCGTCCGCGTAGTGTAAGCAAGGCGGGCGATACACCCGAATACTGTACTACATCCTTGCCCTCCGGCCTCCAGACACATTATATTGCCTGTAAATTTGATTGCTTAATCCATAAACGCGGCCGTCCTCAATAGAGGTTTTCTGGTGCACTGCGACTGTTTTCTATAGATCCAGACCATAAAAAAAACTTAGAAAACACCCCAGTGGCACTCAAAACAATGAAATTTGTGATTAAGTGAGATAATTCCCCTTCATTACTTGCTACCATTTGGCGGACTCCCGTTGGAACTGTTTTATGCAGACGATTTAGTCCTAATAACCGACAGTATGCAAGATGCTGAGGCCAAATTCAGAGAATGGAGAGAGGGCATGGCGAGCAAGGGTTTAAGAGTCAATATTAACAAAACCAAGGTTATGCATTGTAGATTGAGACGAGGCAATGTGGAAAAGAGCGATGCATACCCATGTGCAGTGTGTGGAAAGGGTGTGGGCATTAACGCGATTCAATGTAGCATCTGTCGACGCTGGGTGCACCATGGGAGTAAGCGCTGTAGTAGAATAAAAGGACCCCTGCCGAAGGATAAGTCAGAAATAGAGAAATTTAAGTGCGTAGTGTGCAAAGGCGAGCTTGTGTTAAGTGATGATCCTGTGGCTGTGAATTTTGGAAATGAGTCACTGGAGCTGGTGAACAAGTTTTGTTACCTAGGAGATACCATCTCTGCTGGTGGTGGGGCCGAGGCTGCCACTGTCGCTAGAATTAGATGTGGCTGGGGGAAGTTCAGAAAACTGCTGCCAATCCTGGCCATGAAAAGAATGCCTCTCCCCCTGAAGGGAAAGGTGTATGCCTCATGTGTTAGAAGTGCAATGACGTATGCCTCAGAAACATAGGCCGTTAAAGTAGAGGATGTCAACAGAATGAAACTTAATGAGATGAGAATGGTGATATGGATGTGTGGGACCAGGCTACAGGATAGAATAACAAATGTTGAGCTGAGGAGACGTTTAGGTATAAAGAGTATTAGCGAGGTGATGCGTACAAGTAGACTGGGATGGTATGGACATGTGGAGAGAATGGATGAACAAAATTGGGTGAAAAAATGTAGGTCTGTGATTGTGGAGGGAGCTGCACCAAGGGGTGGACCGAGGAAGACCTGGGATCGGACTATACGTGCCGATCTCAAATCCAAAAACTTGACAAGTGAAGCAGCCCTTAACAGGGTTGCCTGGAACGCCGCCATTAGGACAAGAAACTGAAATTGCACGTACAGTATGTGTGGAGCACTCAGTCTTAAAATGTTATGTATGTATGTATGTGTGTACTATCATACAAAAAAGTATCCTTACTCTCGTGAACGCTGAGTTTCATAAAGTGGGGTACGATTCGAGCAGTTTCGGTATAGTTGGCAAGCCTGGCTGTCTGAAATGTCACAAAACATCTGTTCCTTATATTGTATCAATCAATGCTATACATCGTAATATCAGGAATAATTCCATCAGTGGTATTCTCGTATTTATTTTCACAAAGGCATCACGTGTCACCATTTGATAATACACTTATATCTAGAGCACCGCTTAGCCCTATAATCCAGGGGGCGGAGCCACAAAACTTTACGACGTCGGTAAGCTAAGATTTCGTTCGGAAACGTTTCTTCATGGCAAGGAATAAGACGTGGCACTGCTGCGAAATCTCAATACAGGTTCATATTTCAGGAGGAAGAAAATGTTCCACTGCGCTCGAAATGAGCCTGATACACTTCGGCGAGGTCAGTAATGCAAAGATACGAACAAGGTCGAAATTGTTAAATACTTTGTGGATCCGCCCCCTGGGCTACCAACCCATCCTACGCTCAAACAATAATTTCCATATTACTTCGTCCATTGAGTCTAAATGGTGCGTGTCATTTTAGTAAGGATACTTTTTTGTATGATAGTACTCCTACATATGTGTCCCAACCCCCTCCTTCCCCTCCTTTTACCCCCCTCTTCCCCCCTCCTCAATTATCCGGTATTTTCCCTATTATACCCGATATTTATCGAGTATTTTCGTGCAAGGCGGCTGGGAGAGAGGGGAGGAGGGTGGAGGAGTGGATCTCCGACTCTCTAAGCCAGTCTGAGAGCTCCCCTTGAGTCTCAGTGCCATGCTAGACACCAGAGAGGGAGGGTGTCTTACTTTTACCGGTCAAGGTCAGATTACGACCGTGGGGCTAAAATATGCGATTTTCACTAGCCAATTGCTGTTACCACTTGTTTTATTGCTTTTCCATGTTCATATGTTTATATTAAAAGCAAAATAGGCTCATATGGATAAGTAATAATTATATATGTGTTACATATGACTATTTTCGTCAGAATAGAACCAAATAGCTTCGCTTGGCGAGAGGGTTTGAACTACCATGGCTGCGCAATTTAGAGGTTAAATGGGAGGTAATCTCTTTTTCTGGACCTCCTTCTCCATCATTTTTAGCCCCATTAGTTTTGAGATTTTAAAATGTTCGTTCCATTAGTTTGGCAATTTTAAGTTTCACCCCATTTCTTGTCAGTATTAAGACCTTTCTTAACATTTAGGTGTCGATTTTATCCTGACAAGCGTAAAATGTACAAATTTATCTTGAAAGGGGGTCTAAAGTGTGTACTTTATTATTATGCTTGATGGATGTATAGCGAGGAAACTCAAAATAAGTTAATACAGTAAATAAATAGACAAAAAAACAAGCACTACCCCTCGATGAAGTCTTGCAATCTGGCTCAATGCACTTGGGCTTCCCTGAATAGCGGTGCCTGAGATGTCTCAGCTTTGGCATGGTAAAGTTTGACTCATTGAATTCGCCACAGTCTCACCATCCTGTCTGGTAATCTTGGACTGCACACCTACTATTGAGCTTCTCATACATACATTAACCCGTTCTGTACCAGTGACGTCTTTTGCATTTGATTTCTGCTACATTTAGATGATTTTATGTAGCTTAGGAAGGATATATGATTATATGGTACCCTAGCTAAAATGATTAATCGAGATAGTCTAGCTGTAGCTCTTTCAATGGTAGACATCCTTCCTAAGCTGAATATAATTATTTAATAGCAGCCAAAATAAAGTGAAAAGGACGTCGCCGGTACAGAAGGGGTTAATAGTGGTACAAATCTCTTTTCCATTACATTGTAGTGGCTCAGATGGAGTTACCTTGGAGTGTGTAGTCTATTTGGTATAATCAAGTCCAATATCTTTACCATTAACCTCTAAGTATAACTAAAAAAAGAACGAGTAATCATGCTAATAATTCTACCATTTTGGGAGAGTTAGTCAGGGAATATGTGTGGAAATTTACAGCCCATTTGCTCTAACCTTTTTTAAGTTACCGAGGTTAGGTATCACAATTTCCGGTCTATTTATGATGAATGGACTGTAGCATCGGTACAATAACATCCTGCCATAACACTGCCCCATGCTCCCATCATATCATCACTACACCTCAGCAAGACTAAAACATGTCTCCCTGTAGCACATGCAAAATCTGCAACCACGCCAGCCTCTACAGTGCTTCAACAAGATAGTGCTATAATACAGTACAATAATATGATTGTGTTCTTTTATTTCATTAATTTTATTTTAGTAAGTGTTGTTTCCACAGCGATTTTGATTAGTTATTTTGCCTTTATATTGTCTTAGTCCCAGTTTCGGTTTGTTTAGTTTGCAAGTTTTACATTTTAATTACCGTACTGTATAGGATAATCGTTGGTCCTTACCGGTACTTACTCTAGTGCTATAATATTACCGTACTGTATAGGATAATCGTTGGTCCATACCGGTACTTACTCCTTATAGGATAATCGTTGGTCCATACCGGTACTTACTCCTTATAGGATAATCGTTGGTCCATACCGGTACTTACTCCATCATCCTTTTAATCACCTCATACGACACACAGTAGGATATGTGGGTCATATTTTTTTCCACCACTAAATGTAAAGGCCCCATTACTCTCAAGGGGGTACTCAGTAGATACTGTTCCCTATTGATTATTTTGAATATGAGAATATTTATGCAATACTAATCAGTAAGGATTTTTGTTTACATATTCCTTCTGTCACATGCATAGAAGCTTCTCCGCATCGATCATATTTATTTGTTAATGAATATGGATGAAATTGTGCTCCATACTTTTTATGTAAAAGTCTGAGCTTAATAAATGTATTATTATTATTATTATTATTTAATACATATATACATGCAGTCATTAGAGGCAGCAGTGCGGAGGAGGAGATCTAAAAAGACGTGGGATCACGTTCTACGATCTGAGCTCATTCCAATACATTTGACAAATGAGACAACCCAGTTGTGGAGAGTGCAAGGAGTAACACCTTGAGGAGGTTTGGTCATGTGAAGCATATGGAGAGTGATATACCAGTAATAACTAGAAGGGTGCAAGAGAGAGGTAGAAGAAGCAGATAGAGAGAGGCAGACTGTGAGTGAGATGAAGGGATGGAGTTAAGGGGTATATACTGTACAGTAAGTGAAAGTAGTATTGGGTGGGAGGAGGGGAACCGGCTGATGGATGACCGAGGAGCATAGAAGCGATTCATCCGTGGCCACCCCATCGGTGATCAAGGCGTCTGGAAATAGATAGATAGGTAGGCAACCCAGAATAATGATACCCTGACCAGATATGGGGTACGGTAATAGTAATATGTAATTATATATATGTATCATGTATGTATGTACAGTATACTCAAACACACCCCATAACTGGGGGTGTCCGACTCGAGACAGAGCCTTAACAGAAACATTTAAAGTTCCCATTCTGAGGGTCTGGGACCACTTTCCCATTCTATTGCCCCTTTCTCTGTCTCGTCTAGTAGGTGAATTTTACAAGGGAGGATTCCTAGCTTCCTGCCCCGAGAAGGAAAAGTAGGACAGTCAAAGAGACAGACAGAAACGGCTAACCTCACTCTGGGTAGGACCAGCTCTATTACGTAGTAATATGTATTATTAATATTTATAGATAATTATAATGTAAAACTTGCAAAATAAACAAATCAAAACTGGGACGACACAAGATAAACGCAAAAGATCTAATCAAAATCGCTATGTGGAAACAACGCTTAATAAAATAAAATTTGAAATAAAAGAACACAATCCACCACATAGGGTGTATTTACCTATTTACCTATTTGTAATTTACAGGAATTGAGCAGCGCTCGTGTTGTCCTGTCTTAGTTACTTTATAATCAATCCATTTTACTTAGACAAGTATCGTAATGGATATTCCCAGTTCCCAGTATTTTGGACTAACATATCATAACTTATGTTGCCCTATTTCCATATTTACTTTTATCCAACCTAGATTTGAACATGTTAATGTTCCTTGCTCTCACCACCTCCTCCTCCAAGTTGTTCCAAGTCTCTATACTCCTATATGGGAAGCTGAATTTCTTTGTGTCCTTACGACATCTGCCCTTCCTCAGCTTAAACTCGTGCTCTCTTGTCCTTCCATCATCCCTCACGAATAGATCTTCCCTATCTACTCGTTCCAAACTTTTTACTCCCTTGAACATTGTTATTAAGTCGCCTCGTTCCCTTCTCTCTTTCAAGGTAGGCAGTTGTAGTGTTTTAAGTCTTTCTTCATATGTCAACTCCTTCAATCTTGGGATCATCTTCGTTGCTATCCTTTGGACTTTCTCTAATTTGTTTATATGTTTTTTCAAATGTGGTGACCATATCACTGCTGCATATTCTAATCTTGGTCTTATCATAGTCATTATCAATTTTCTTAACATTTCTTCATCCAAATAGTTAAATGCCACTCTCATATTGGTTATTATTCCATATGCTCCTCCAATGATCATGTTAATATGCTTTCCCGGGGATAGATCATCTTGTATTATCACTCCAAGGTCCTTCTCATGCCGTGTTTTGCCGATTATTTCAATTCCTAATTTGTACTCCCAGCTTGGCCTTATCTCACTTGTTCCCACTTCCAAAACATGACACTTTTCTGCATTGAAACTCATTTTCCAGGTTTGGCTCCATCTGTGCAACTCATCTAGGTCCTTTTGAAGATCCTGACAACTTTCTATACAGGTGACATTCTTCATGATCTTAGCGTCATCCGCAAACATATTCATATGACTATTCAAGTTTTCTGGCATGTCGTTTACATAAAGTAGGAACATTATCGGACCCAACACTGATCCCTGTGGTACTCCGCTCGTCACACTCCTCCACTGTGAATATTCGTCTCGTATCGTGGTCCTCATTTCTCTTCCTATTAAAAAGTTTTCCATCCATTTTAACATCCTACCATGTACACCTCCAACAACCTGCAATTTCCACAATAACCTTTTGTGAGGCACCCTGTCAAAGGCCTTTTTCAGGTCCAGGTAAACACAGTCAACCCATCCCTCTCTCTCCTGTGTAACATCTACAACTCTGCTATAAAAGCTTAATAAATTAGATACACAAGATCTCCCTTCCCTGAATCCAAACTGTTTCTCGCTAAGCACCCCCTGTCCCTCAATGAAGTGTGTCCACTTTTTCCTTATAATTTTCTCACAAATTTTACAAACAATGCTGGTGAGGGACACCGGTCTGTAGTTAAGCGGATTTTCTCTGTCTCCTCCTTTGTAAATTGGTACTATGTTAGCTCTCTTCCATTCCACTGGCAGGTCTCCCTCATTCAGTGAAGATTTGATGATTTCATAGATTGGTTTCACTAACTCTTCCGCACATTCTTTGAGGATCCATCCAGCCACTCCATCTGGTCCCATTGATTTCCTCACGTCCAAATCCTGCATCAATTTCAGCACTTCACTTTTTGTCACTTTCATTTCAGGCATCTGTGGTGTTCTCATTTTTCTATCAGGTTCTATAAACTCCTCCTCTTTTACAAACACTGACTGAAGCTTTTCATTCATAACTTCACACAATTCTTTATCTTTCTCATAGCTGTTTGTTCCAACTCTTAGTCTGACAATACCTTCTTTTGTTTTTATTTTTCCATTTACAAATCTATAAAATAGTTTTGGCTCATTTTTGCACTTCTCTACAATATTCCTTTCATATTTATATTGTTCCTCGCGTCGTATCTTTACGTATTCATTTCTTTTCTCCTTGTACTTATTCCAGTTATTTTCACTATGTCTCTTCCGTGCTATATTCCAGGCTCGGTTTCTTCTATCCTGTGCCTTACTACATCTTATATTGAACCATTCTTTTTCCTTCTTTACCCCTGATTGGAACCTTGGAACATATTTATGTATCCCTTCTTCATATACTGTACTTTCAGGAAAAGTCTATATTTGTCTTGAACTACTATACATGTGCAAGTTAATCTGGTTCCCAAGCAAGCACATATAACAATGCACTATCGTCATGTTCAAGGAATTAGTCAGTTTGGGAAGTACGGGACGTTCTGGTAAATATTTCTAAATTCTGTATGAAGAAACTACAATTTTTATCAAATTTTATTATAAGGTACAGTAATTTGCAATTTGACATGTCTGCCTGCCGAGATCGGAGCCTCTCCGGGTGGTCGGGGGCCGGGGGAGTGCTGGAGCGACCTTGGTGACCCTGGTCTCTGGGTATTCTCCTGGGTGACCTAGATGTGTGTGAATTTTGTGTTTTGTCTGTGTTTGTTCGCTGTTTTGTGCTGTGTTTGTTCGCTGTTTTGTGTTTTCCTGTTCTTGCTCTGTCTTGAGTCAACCACCCCTAAGAAAATACAAAAGTAAATGAATAAATAAATAAAATAACAAAATAGGAAAAGTGGGGATTGGGCCTGAGTATATACTGTAGATAGATAGCTAGCAATTTGACAAAATATCAATAATAGTATAAAAAATGTATAAAAAATATACAACACTCACTAACGATAGTGCTATCGGATAGGTATTTGTAAGCATAGCATGCCTCAAGTGACCCCTAACAATTAGTACCCTACAAATAGCCTACATTTATTGTACAAATAAACTAAGGAAATCGCAAAAGCAAGCAATTTATACTATCGACAATGAATAGATACAGGGTTAGTAAGTAATGCTAATAGTAAAAGAACAGATTTGTTTTGCTGTAATATTAATAGTAATAGTAATAGCCAGGTTATGGAGAATGTCAGCTCATTTAAGTACCGTACTTGGGCAGTGTGTAGAGTTAAGATGGGAGTATGGCGGAAGAAGGTCGGCAGAGGGTGTACTTGGGCAGTGTGTTAAGGGGGGTGACCTGCTTTTTGTTATTTCTCTCCTTTTCTCTCTTTCTCTGGCTTGTATCCATTCGGCCCCATGCAGCCAACTATTTTAAGACGTTTATCCCCATCTAGGTGTCGATTTCTTCCTGGCGAGCGATAGCGAGCCAGCATTATATGAAGAAATCCGGCTTCGCCGGAGACATCTTTCTATCGAAAAATGTACAAATTTAGCCTGCTGTCAAACAAAAATAAAAAATATGCTGGCTCGCTACCGCTCACCAGTAAAAAATTTACACCTGGATGGGGATAAACATCTTAAAACAGTAGGCTGAATGGGGCCAAAATGGATACAAGCCAGAGCAAGATAGAAAAGGACAGAACACAAACAGGTCACCCCCCTTAAGGTAAGATGGGAGTATGGAGGAAGAAATGCGGGAGAGGGTGCAACAGGGGAAGAGGGTGATTTGAACAGTGTAATAGGAGGGTGATGAGCTAGTTCTGTCGTGTCACCCTAGTTTGCTGTGTGTTTCTCTAACCTAAGTTCCTCTCCTCAGTGCTGAGTGTGTGGTGACAAGGAGTGCCTGCCTGTGGTGCCATTGTTTGAGAGGGTCCTGGACAAGTGACAACGTTGAGAACAACAACTGGTCACCGTTCAAAAAGGAAAATCCTACCAATGAAAGCCTGAAGACAAAGCTCCTTACCTTTACCTACTACAGTCAGTAGAGGGGATGGAAACTACCACAAGTAAGTAACAGCCATCAATCTTTATAAACAACTGGCGGGTGCCCAACTCCGAAAGGAGTTGAAGTAGGGGAGCTATCCCCCCGCCAAAGGCGGCTTTCTAGGGCCTTTCCTAGCTGATGCTGAGAGGATTGGGTTCTAGTCATGTGGTGATGGGCTGGTCTATCAGAGTGAGAGCTGAGCAATCTCTGCCATACCCATAGCTTACTCTGACTGTTCCTTTTACTTATATATCTTCTAGATCTCAAGTGACGGCGTCTTTTCCGTGGATCGACCTCCCTACTGCCAACCTAAAAGTTGGCAGATTGGGAGCCAAAGCGTCACATTTTTCCCTTGCCCCTCAACTTTCCCTTCATAATTGCTGAGGGGCACAGGGCCTTGGGTGGGGCTTTGGTTTCTCGGGCGTTTCCGCGCCCTCCTCAGCTCCCTGCCTTAGAGTGGCTTCGGTCACCTGGGTTTTGTTAGTGGTAAGCAGGGAGGGTTTTGTGGGGGCACTCTATGGCCTTGGCCTTGCTCGGGACCTTGGGGCTGTTCGGCCAGGCAACCTGGGGAACAACAACAACAACAACTGGTGGACTCTTTACGGTTATACTGATGTTTTGGACCGGCAGTTAGCCCATCGATCTTTTTAGGCCTAATAGGTCCGGTAGAGCATATACATCATTGCTATATATGTCATTAAGAGCTGAAATGTGTTATAAGGGAGAACAAACAAAAAACGCTAAAATACAGTATATTCGAATCCCGGTCGATCATATATACTTTAATTAATTTCATTGGAGGTGTGGTGGTGAGATTAATAAAAATAATATACTGTAAAACAATAAGTTTTTCAGCCAGTACCCAACCAGCGGGGGTGTGGGGGCAGCAGCCCCCACCCATATACTAGGTTAGGTTAGGTTAGGTAAGGTTGTTAGGTTAGGCTAATAGCCTAGCACATTAAAAAAAAAAAAAAAAAAAAAAAACCTAACCCAACCAGCGGGGGTGTGGGGGAGGCAGCCCCCACCCATAATACTAGGATAGGTTAGGTAAGGTTGTTAGGTTAGGCTAATGTCTTCCCAAAGTTGACTATTTTTATAACATAAGATATTAGGCTACCCACCCCACCCCGTGAAATCCGAGCCAGCTTTCGTCAAAAGTTGGCTCGGGTATTCACAAAATTGGGTTTTATGGGTTTGCCATTTGGGAAAACCCGAGCCACGTTTTGATACAAAACGCTATATTATTGTATTTTTACGCTTTTAACCCCTCATTTTCCCTGAACTTCATAGCCCTCCCCACTAGTGGGGGGCGTGTTTTTAGATTGTTGGATAATGGGTAAATATATACTCATTTCAGCTCCTCTTCAGTATAAAACAACACTATATCTGAAGGAAAAATTAAAAAATACAAACTAAAACTTACTGAAATCGCTGTCGGTCCAAAAAGTCAGGTTTACCCTCTTTACTTATGTGATTTGAAGCCGCTCCAATATCATTTGCCCATGGAAAATGTACAATCGCGCTAATAAGTGATGTCTCGGTACCAAGTATATTTTGACCAATAATTGGTATCAGCAATATTTATACTTGATTTATTCATTTCGAGTGAGATATACAAACCTGTTCCTACACTTACTTAACCTATTCAATATCTGACAGACATTAATACAGCACAGAGCGAACCAAACGTAATGACAGCTGGGACATGACTTATTAACGCGACCGTACAAAGAGTAGAAATAATTAGCAAAAAATAGAAAACTTTATGCAACATGGATTTGGAAATGGCATATGATAAAGTGGATTGGGAGGGCCTGTAGCAGTTGTTGACATTTACAGAGTGGAAGGGAAGTTGATATTGACAGTACAGTAATATATTTTTGTAGAAATGCATTGGCAAATGTGAAGGTTGGCCACAAGTTTTTACTGATAGTTTTTAGGTCAATGTAGGAGTAACACAGGGATGGGTATTGTCACCTTGGCTATTAAAATGTAAAACTTGCAAACTAAACAAACCAAAATTGGGACAAGGACAATATAAAGTCAAATTAAATTATCAAAATCGCTATGTGGAAACAACGTTTACTAAAATGAAAATTATTAAATAAAAGAACACAATCCACCACATAGGGTGTACATCACTACATGAGCAAGTTAATCTGTTTCCCAAGCAAACCAATCGCACATATAACAACGCACTATCGTCACGTTAAAGGAAGTAGTCAAGTTTGGGAAGTCCGGGACGTTCTGGCAAATTTTACTAAACTCTGCATGAATAAAGAAACTACATGTTAAATGTCAAAATATTATTTAAAATCAAATTTGCAACATGACAAGACATTAACAATAGTAAAAAATACAAATATTGATAAGATATCTATACTATTACAAAATAATATATAAAATACAGTACAGCACTCACTAACGATAGTGCTATCGGGTAGGTACCTGTAAGCATAGCATGCCTCAAGTGACCCCTATCAATAACTACCCTACAAATAACCTACATTTATAGCACAAATAAACTAAGGAAATCGCAAAAGTAAGCAATTGATACTATCGACAATGAATACATATAATATAAAGAGAAATAATTGCAAAATATGAAGTAACAACAGATTTAAACAAAGAGTACTCTTTTAACAAGAACAATAAATTTAAAAAATCATCAATATTAATAATAATAATAATAATAGAAAAAGAAAAAGATAAACAATAAATACAGACAAAAAGTAAGCAGAGGTTATACAAGAAACTTCAAGTTAAAAATGCTTGATTAAAATTATTGATGTCAAATTTTAGAATACAGTCACAATAATTGACCCTAAAAAGATTAAATTTATGGAACAATTTACTTGCCTCAAAACCTCTGTCCACTAAGAGTCTGTATAGTAACCTAGCTCTAGCCCAAAAGTCATCTACTTTAGTGCAGATTTTACAAAATCTTATTAATTGGGAATAAAAACAATTATAAGTGATTTTACTATCGATATTACTACTAGGGAAAGGAAAGTATATAATATAATATGTACAGTCGCAATCATTAATTATTTTACATACATATTCTAAACTGTCTCAGGCTGAATTGACCACTTGCGAGTTTCATGCTATAAGGAAGTTGGAGCCAAAAACATCAATATTAAATAATAATCCAATAATAATAATATGGGTTCTGATGGATAGAAAGTATGTTGAGTTAGATTTTATGAGTTTATACATGCACTACAACCATATTTTGGCTGGTAATTCTGCAAAATTTCGATGTCTACAGCTCCAACTTCCTTATAACCCAAAACTCGCAAGTAGTCAATTGGATCTCCTTGTTAATGCTTTACATGATTATTTGATTTCAGAGGTTCATTAAATCAGATTGAAGCCTCAAAATTTATCCAAATTACTGACTGCGACTGTTCATGGATGGAGCGAGCAGAGAATACACATACATACATAAAATTTTAAGACTGAGTGTTCCACACATAAGTGCAGTTTCAGTCTCTTGTCCTAATGGCGGCATTCCAGGCAACCCTGTTAAGGGCTGCTTCACTTGTCAAGTTCTTGGATTTGAGATCGGCGCGTATAGTCCGATCCCAGGTCTTCCTCGGTCCACCCCTTGGTGCAGCTCCCTCCACAATCACAGACCTGCATTTTTTCACCCAATTTTGTTCATCCATTCTCTCCACATGTCCATACCATCCCAGTCTACTTGTACGCATCACCTCGCTAATACTCTTTATACCTAAACGTCTCCTCAGCTCAACATTTGTTATTCTATCCTGTAGCCTGGCCCCACACATCCATCTCACCATTCTCATCTCATTACGCTCCATGTAGGGCAGGATAATTGTGCATCGGAACTAAGCCGGAATTAGAGTGAAGAGAGTGGAAGATTTTATTATGCCTTTAAAAAAAAAGGAAAAGTGGGGATTGGGCCTGAGTATATAGATAGATAGATGGATATGCGGACGATGCCGTGTTGTTGGTGTAAAATGTGAAAACACTGCATAGAGTGGTCACTGACTTCGACATGGTGTATGAAAAGAGGAAATTAAATATCACTAGGGAAATGTAAAGCAATGCTGTTTGAGAAAATATTGTATGAAACCATAGATTGTAAGACAAAATATAGAATCAAGAAGGACCAGGAGAAAAATTGTAAAATTAAGCTGAAGAATTGGAAGAGGTTGAAATTTTCAAGTATATGGGACCTGTAGCCTACTGTGCACATATGTTAAAATGGAAAGTTAAATTAAAGTCAAAATGCAAGGGAGAAGGATGATTTGGGAACTTTATTGTATCCTTAATGGAAGAATGGTCAGGGAAGAAGTGAAAAAGAAATTGAGGATTAGTATGCTGCTCCCAAGAGAAGTCCCGGGTTCAAATCCTGATGTGTCAGTGGGAAGATATTATTGGGATGGAATATTTGTTGTTCTT
Source organism: Paralithodes platypus (assembly GCA_032716605.1). Lineage (NCBI taxonomy): Eukaryota > Metazoa > Arthropoda > Malacostraca > Decapoda > Lithodidae > Paralithodes > Paralithodes platypus. Next base: position 9,012,193 of record CM064564.1, on the reverse strand, counting down.
ACTTTGAATGCATCACCACAAAAGCCCACTGACACGCCATAAATATACCCTCGCTGTTTCTAGTAAATTAGTACAGTACTGTATGAATATTCCCATATTCATAATATGCCATGAGGGCAGTGCCTCGTGAGTAAACAGTTCAATAGTTGGCATTTGAGAGAGAGTGAGAGAGAGGTGTCTGAGATTGTGAGATAATAGCGATGCAACTTAGAGAGGTCATAGTTGCAACGGGCCACGAGGAGACAACCAGGTGTCGTATGGCGATGCAACTTCGAGAGGTCATAGTTGCAATGGGCCATGAGGAGACAACCAGGTGTCGTAGGTTTATGAAGGTAAGACCATGAACGAGCTAGTTGCAACACTCGAACTGTCTCGATGTCTCATTTGCCATTGTGAATTAAACCACCTGACGTCACTTCACCGTGTTGAGCGGTTGAATCTAGGCTACAGGCTGTAAGCTTATGTCTGGAGGTAGAGTTGAAACGGAAAAAATATGATAGGGAAGTGTATGAGTCTTTTGGAATGGAAGAGCTATTTTTGGGCATTTGAATGTGGTGTGGTTGAGTTGATAAAGATAAATACTTTGAGGTGTTTGGTCATTTTCAAAGACTAGTTAACCCGGGAACTGCCGGGAGACTCTTAAGAGTTCCCCGGCGGACTGCGGGAAGACTCTTAACCCTTTGGCGCACGATGACTCTTTCAGAGTCATTAGGTATTTTTTTCCTAGGCGCACGATGACTCGTTAAGAGTCATTAAACTTAAAAATATTCGCCAAAAATTAAGTTTTCGTCTGACGCGCGTCATATTTGGCACAGATATTAAGTATTACGTCTAGTTCAATGGGTACAATTGGCAACCCCCTCAGTTTAACCGTTTACTCACGGCTGGCTGGGAAGTGAGCAGAGTACAGCTCAGTCTGTGTTTCGATACTTTCACGTTTATTCGTGTATCTCAGTAACTATTTGGTTTATAGTAATTCTGAAGATACCAGTGGAATCCTCATTAAATTCCGCTTCCATATATGTATGCAAATCAAAATTGTTGCGGGCAAAATTTTTAGCTAGCGTGGGTTGGAGATAAGGTATTTACTTTTTTTTTACAATTCTTATTTCGGAGTGCCCCAATGTGGTTGTTTTGTATTTATTCTATGTTTTTATTCGCTTATCTTCAAGTTCAATCAATAACGAAGCCGATGGTACCTCATTAATCCAAATACAAGGATTTTTTGGTGGATAAAAACGTCACAGAAACAAATTATCGCCGGGCACAAAACTGGCTCTGAGTGAGCCGAGATATAATTTTGGAGTGGGAAAAACTTTGATTGGTTAAGAGTCAGAAAAAAAAAATCAACTTTTGACATCGAAAAAAAAAATAAAATAAATATTATTTTTTTTTTTGGGGGGGCCCCTGGGCCATGCAAAATATCAGTCCTCTACCTCCCTTCCTTCCCCACTTTCCTCCCCTCCTTCAGTTATCACCTATTTTCCCTGTTATTCCCTTATTCTGAGGTATATTTTCGTGCTAACATTAGAAAGCCGGTTGCAGGGTGTGGTCATCACTGATAGAAAGTGAGTGCAAGAGAGAGAGAGAGAGAGAGAGTATCGATCGACTGTGTCTCAGTGGCCTTGGGGGAAATTGGCGGGAAAGCAGCTTGCCTCGCCCATACTATTATACAACTCGCGGGCTATATCTCCGATTTTGACCATCCAAACGCTGTTTTCACTCGTTTTATTGTTGTTTCAGGTTAATACCTTTATAATCAACCCATAATAGGCACATATGGATAAGTATTAATGCTATTAATGGTACAATGAATATTTTAGTGACGGAAACACCTCAAATACATGCGCACAGGGAGAGGTGTCTAATTACCCAGAGGTGTCTAATTACCCTCATGCGCACTTGTTAGGTTAAGAACAGAATGCTAAGAAAATTATGTGGAAGTGAGGTGTGTGGAACAGCTGGTAGTGTAAGACCACTGTATGGGAGATGAAGTGGAAAAATGTACCGGTATTGAAGAAAAAAGGGGCATTGTGGCACGGGTAAAGGAAGCATGCCTGAAGTCATTTCTTTCATGGCCATCCTTTATTATAGGATTTCCTTGCAGGAAACAAGGTGTCGGAGAGGATGATGATGATGAAGTTTGTTTAACTAACTTTACATTGGTTGGACACTTAACAATTTACTGTAAAAAAAAATCGGGATGGATGTAGTTACCGGGTGTTCCACTACCGACATACAACATAAACCATCTATGGGCGGGTGCCCAACCCCGAAAGGACTTGAAATAGGGGAGCTATCCCCCCGCCAAAGGCGGCTTTCTAGGGCCTTTCCTAGCTGATGCTGAGAGGATTGGGTTCTAGTCATGTGGTGATGGTCTGGTCTATCCGAGTGAGAACTGAGCGATCTCTGCCATACCCATAGCTTACTCTGACTGTTCCTATTACTTATATATCTTCTAGATCTCAAGTGGCAGCGTCTTTTCCGTGGATTGACCTCCCTACTGCCAACCTAGAAGTTGGCAGATTGGGAGCCAAAGCGTCACATTTTTCCCTTATCCCTCAACTTTCCCTTCATAATTAAGAACATGAGAAAATGGGAGTCTGCAGAAAGCCGATTGGCCTAAGCAAGGCAGATCCCTGTCCCACACAACCCCAGTTCAATTACAAAGCCCAATTATAGGCTCAACACTCTAATACCCTGAGGATCATCTTACCAAAACGGTTAGAGATTAACGCAGGATTATGGGGGTATGCAGAGTGCTGATTGGCCCAACCCGGCTGATCCCCCTTCACACCCAACCCTTCTCGTCCATATGCTTATCCAATTTTGTCTTAAAGCTCCCTACCGTTTGAGACCCCACTATAGCACTTGGTAGTCCATTCCACCCATCTACAACTCTGTTACCAAACCAATATTTGCCAATATCTTTTCTGAAACGAAATTTATCTAATTTGAAACCATTGGTACGAGTTCTTTCGCTATCACTGAGCTTTAGTACATTTGTCATGTCCCCTTTGTTAATCCCACTAACCCACTTGAACACCTCTATCATATCCCCTCTAACTCTGCGTCTCTCTAACGAATGTAAACCTAATTTCTTCAACCTTTCTTCATACGAAAGATTTCTAATATTATGGATCATTTTTGTCATTCTACGCTGTACTCTCTCCAATGAATCTATGTCCATTCTGTAATAAGGACACCAAAATTGGACAGCATAATCCATATGGGGTCTCACTAATGACAAGTAAAGTTTTAAGATAACATCAGCAGTTCTGTTACTCACACTCCTAGAGATGAACCCGAGAATCCTGTTTGCCTTATTACGAACGCTTATACACTGTTTTCTAGGCTTCAAATCATTGCTAACAAACACACCTAGATCTTTCTCGCAGTCTGAATTTTCTAATTCTAAATTAGCTAGTTTATATTTAACATTTGTATGCATCTTCCCTATCTTTAATACCTTGCATTTGTCAATGTTAAACTTCATCTGCCAATTTACTGACCATTCATGTAAGGTATCTAGATCCCTTTGGAGGCACTCTATATCTCTATCTAAATCAATTGATCTCCCCATTTTAGTATCGTCTGCGAATTTACTTATCCTACTAGTTATACCTAAATCTAGGTCATTTATGTATATAAGAAACAACAGGGGACCTAATACCGATCCCTGGGGGACACCACTTTTGACTGCTCCCCACTCTGACTTGGTACCATTTATGCTGACTCTGTTTCCTACCAATTAGCCATGACCTAATCCATCCCAACAACGATCCTCCTATTCCATGTGCCTCAACCTTTCTCATCACTAGGGCAACTAGGGCAGCTGAGAGCGCCCATGAATTTACACTTTCTCCTCCACAATGCAGAACTTCTGCTTATCAGAATTCATTTATCCCCAGAGCTACTACTCTTTGGAATTCACTTCCCTCGAATTGCTTTCCACAAACTTACAATCAACAAATGTTTAAATCCAGTTGTTACAAACATTTTATGAATGGAGGATGCCTTTAGGCACATGGACCTTTTTGTTTTATCTGTGTTTTTCCTTCCTCCGTTCATTGTCTCCTTAAAAAAAAAAAAAAAAAAAAAAAAAAAAATCTCACATGAGGGACTCTGTCGAAAGCTTTACTGAAATCTAAATAAATAATATCATATGACTTGTCACTATCTACTGCTTCATATACCTCTGAGAAAAAGCTAAGCAAATTAGTAAGGCAAGAACGTCCCTGAGTGAATCCATGCTGAGAAGAATTTATTAAGTTAAATTTGTCTAAGTGGCTTCTAATTTTCCTAGCAATAATAGACTCTAGCAACTTTCCTATGATTGATGTGAGACTAATGGGACGGTAATTGGATGCTATCGATTTATCACCTTTTTTGAAGATCGGAACTACATTTGCAAGCTTCCAAGCTTCTGGAACTAACCCTGTTTCTAAAGACTTGTTAAATAAAAATGCTAATGGGCTACTTAACTCATCTCTGCATTCTTTTAATACTCTAGCATATACCTCGTCAGGACCAGGCGATTTTTTGAGGTTTCAGTCTGTCAATTTCCTTAAGCACATCATTTCTACTTATACTAACTGTACTTAACATATTTTCTATACTATCACTATATACCATATTGACTTCTGGAATCTGTGCCAAATTTTCATTAGTGAAAACGGAAAGAAACTGACTATTAATAATTGCTGAGGGACACAGGGCCTTGGGTGGGGCTTTGGTTTCCCGGGCGTTTCCGCACCCTCCTCAGCTCCCTGCCTTGGAGTGGCTTCGGTCACCCGGGCTTTGTTAGTGGTAAGCAGGGAGGATTTTGTGGGGGCGCTCGTTTATGGCCTTGGCCTTGCTCGAGACCTTGGGGCTGTTCGGCCAGACAGCCTGGGGAACAACAACAACAACTTATAATAAAATAAATACTTATAAATCTATAATACTAGGTTAGGTTAGGTAGTTTGGTTAGGGTAATGTATTTTTGTATCCAAAGGCAGTCAAAATAGACGGGAACATGATGGTGAGCGTCCGCGTAGTGTAAACAAGACGGGCGGTACACCCGGTAACTACATTCTTACCAAAAAATCTTGTAGCACTGTTAAAGCTGGTGTGGTACAGATAGGTGCTGCAGGGGGACTGTTGAGTCTTGTTGAAGCACTGTTAGCAGTATGCCAGCATCAGCCATAATGATGATATGGTGGGGCAGTGTTATGGCTGGACTTTATTGTAATTTCAAAGATCTGAGCTGTTGCTATGTACAGTACTGTAATAGAAAAGGATATTGAGCATTCATATGCCAATCAATTACCATCTGGCAGCTTCAATATTTACCTATTGTGATGCAAGCGATGAGTCACATATTTTTGTAGTGGAGTTCAATGATCACAACCCTTGAACCTAAGTTCCTCTAGTTAGAGAGAGCGGCCATATTGTTCTTTGGATAGTATTTGGTGCCATAATTATCAAACAGCGGGGTGATGTTTTAGATTTTCTCCTGCGTGGTAGAATTTAGATCCAAAGATCACGCCATATCAGCATTGCCAAGCAATTATTATGAGTATGGACGTATGTGAGTATAATGAGAGGCTAATGACACCAATGGCACCAAAAGAGAAGGTGGGGTGGGGAGGTATGTATGATAAGCTATTTTCTTGGGATAGGTATGTATGTATGTATATACACAAGCACATACCCCATAGCTGTGGATGGCCGACTCGAGACAGATCCCGAACAGGCACAACACAACAAAAAATGGATAGGTATTTGGATAGAATGTTGTAGGTGACTATCATGGTATATGCTATTATAGGTGCTTCTTGAATTATAACCCACTACCATATATTATATGATATACGTATTGAGAAATAATAAGGACCAGGAAACCAGCCACTTGCTTTATTATATAAGTTCAGGACAGGTTTTCTGTCTGTCTCTTTTACTGTCCTACTTTTTCTTCTGGGGGCAGGGGGCTAGGAATCCTCCTCCCCTTGTAAAATTCACCTACTAGACGAGACGGTAAGGGCCGAGGGAATGTGAAAGTGGTCCCAGACCCTAAGAATTGGAACTTCAAATATTGTTTCTGTTCGGGCTCTGTCTCAAGTCGGCCACCCCCAGCTATGGGGTAATGTGCCTCAGTATATACAATACTATACAAAAAGGAACCAGGTAGATGGGACTCATTAGCCTTGGTCGGCAACCCAACTAGAGGAGACAACTTTGTAAAAATCCGGTTGGATGGGACTCGTCACCCTAGGCTGGCAACCTGTCTAGGGGTGTAAACATACACATCCATACTGCTTACCTAAGGGTGAAGCAGGTTAGGGGATGTACTAGCCACACACCACTAGAAAAATAGTGCTAAAGAGATACATAGAGGGCCTCAGAGTTGGATGGATCCCAAGTTGAGTGGTCAATCCTGTATATTTATAAACTGGCAAGGGTTGTCCTTCTCATATAGGACAGGTCCGCTTGGGTGTGTTTTGTATATGGCCACCCTCGTAAAGGGGAGTAAGGCTTCCACAATAGATAGATAGGAACAGGGAAAGGTTTATCTTGAGATTCAAGAACAATGAGTACCGTACAGGAATATCTTGATAAAAAAAAATATGAGTACAAGAACAAAATATGAATTTTGTGTTGAGTGTTCTAACTTCTAAGTGTTAAAATAACAAACTCTGTGGGAGATGTGATGTCTATTTGCTCTGATTGCCTTGCCTGTCATCGGTGTAAGACCTTGTAGGCAATTTTCTCTGTTTATTATTCTGGATGTGACCTGGGGCTTCTAGGGTGTCTTTAACCAGTTGAGACGACTCCCATCTATGTGAGATTTCCATGATATATTCCAAATGCCCCCCACAATCTCAGACTTGCTCGTGTGAATGTTGGCAGTTTAAATCTGCGTGTAAATGAAGTAGCTGAGATGTGTGAGAGGAGGCGAGTGGACGTCTGCTGTGCCCAGGAAACACTCTGGAAAGGGCAGTGGATTTGAAGAAAGAAAAGATATAGGATCTACTGGAAGGGGGTGGAGACTGATAAAGCGAAAGGAGGAGTGGGTGTTCTGGTGGCTGAAGAGCTGGCGGAAAGTGTGCTTCAGATTACAAGAGTTAGTGAAAGGCTGATTGTTTTAAAGTTGAAAGTTGGTGAAAGAATCCTAAATGTGATATCTGCATATGCTCCACAGGCTAGCCTACAGAAAGAGATAAAAGAGGACTTCTGGAATGATGCCGTCAGTGTCATTTTGGGCCTCTTGGAGAATGAAATAACAATCCTGGGAGGGGACCTGAATGATCACGTGGGAGCATCTGCAGATGGATACGAAGGAGTGCATGGAGGAAATGGTTACGGAAGGAGGAATCTGGAAGGCGAATATATACTGGAGTCCTGCGTTGCACTCAACATGGTTGTGTGTAACACGAAGTTCAAGAAAAGACAGAGCCATCTGGTCACATATAACTCTGGGGTCTCCAGTAGCCAGATAGATTACTTCTTTGTTAACAGGGAAGACTGGAAAGTGGTTCGGGATGTAAAGGTCATCCCGAGCGAAGAATGTATCCCTCAGCATAAGCTACTGGTGTGCGACATGAGCTTATACAGAGATCCTAAGCGCAAGAAGGTATACATGCCCAAAAGGAAAGTGTGGCTGCTGAAGAACAAGGACGTTAGAGATAGGTTTCATAGTGAACTGGAGGAAATTAATAGAAATAAGGAAGCCAGGCCTAGCGATGTACATAGTCAATAGAATATTATTAAGCATAGCCTTCTCGCTGACACTGACAAAGTCTGTGGGAAAACAAAGGGTCACCCCAGGAATAAGACCTCCTGGTGGTGAAACGATGAGGTAGAACATGCCGTGAAAGAGAAAAGGAGATGTTGCAAAGTATGGAAGAAGGGAGGCATCAAGGAGGAATACCAGGCAGCTAAACAAACTGCCAAAAGATTTTTTTACAATGCTAAACAAGGCATTAAGGACCTGGTCCTCGAACAAGTGTGTAACACTGACAATCCCAATGGGATCTTCAACCTAGCTAGGCGAGTTAAAAATTACAGCAGGGATATTATAGGTGAACAGTGTGTTAGAAACGATAATGGGAAGATTGTGTATGCAGAAAATAAAATCAGAGAAGCATGGAAGGCACACTATGAACGATTGCTAAATGTAGAGTTTGAATGGGATAAGGAACAGCTTAGTATCGAAAAAACAATATCTGGACCCCCTCCTTTGATAACACCAGCTGTAGTGAGCAACGTAATCAATAATATGAAGGACGGTATAGCTTCAGGGTGCTCTGACATTGTCGCTGAGATTATAAAAGCCTCAGGGGAGACTGGTGTCAACTTAGTCACTGAGTTGATAAACACCATTATTAAAGATGAAAAAATCCCCGAGGATTGGCAAAAAAAGTGTAATAGTAAATATATACTGTACAAAGGAAAAGGGGATGCGCTAGATAGATGCTTGACCAAATCATGAAGGTTTGTGAGAGTCTTTGAGGGTTTGATCAGGCAAAGCATCTCTATTGATGATATGCAGATTGGCTTTATGCCAGGACGTGGTACAACCAGGGTTGCCAGGTCTGTCCTATTTAGGACAATCTGTCCTATTTGAGGAAGGGCTGTCCTATATATTTCGATTAAAAAAGGACAGCCCAAAACTGTCCTTTTCTGTCCTATTTTGAGGTTCAGAATTTTGAATCCCTGAATGCAGCATTTCAAGCCTCAGATCCTGATCCTTCAAAGTTAATTCAAGAGCTTGAAGAATTGAGACATTTCCTGTTACAGCGTGTCTACAAAGATCCCCATGAAAGACAAAATCTTTGGTCGCCAACTGATGGGAAACTTGGGGAAAAGTTTGAATTTGATTTAAAGTGTAGCAAGCTACATCCAGAGAAGAAATTTGAAATCCAAAGACGATGCCATGATTTTGTAATTGAAGGAATAAATCAGCTTGACAAAAGAATTGACAACACAACCATGAAAATGAAGTACGTCAAATACCTAAGTCCTAATATTTGCCTGAGTCAAGTTAAACCACGATTCAATGACCTACCTTTTGAGAAGTTGGCAAAGGAGGAAAATTTTGATATATTGAAGGTTTCAAATCAGTGGGAACAAATCTCAATGAAAACTAATTGGCGAGAGGAATTTCCCAAATTCGAAATTCCAACAAATCCTGTAAAGTTTTGGGCAACGGTAATCGATTATGAAAATGCATCTGGTGAAAAATGTTACAGGGAATTAGCTACTATTGCTCTCAATTCATATGCTATCCAATTAAGCACTGCATTTGTTGAAAGGGTGTTTTCCCATGTAACAAACATGAAAACCAAAGCAAGAAATAAACTCAGTACAAGTTCTCTGGAGGCGATACTGAGGATAAGGTCACACATGTTTGTCCATGACATTTGCTGCCAGAATTTTGAAGTGAACGACAAAATGCTAAACCTCTTCACAAATGAAATGTACACAAGAGACAGATCTTCACAGTCTGAAAACACTCCAAAGCCATCCACCTCATCAGCTTAAACGTCTGCAACCTCTACCCCAAGGTTTGCCGAAGATTCAGAAGAAAATGAAGTCTGTTCCTTTGATGAAATCCTCTCTATAGATTTTTAATGTTCTACAGTTCTATTACGGAAGGTAAGCTGTGTTTTATCTTAGTTCCATTAACTCTCTCATATATATATATATATACAGTATATATATATATATATATATATATATATATATATATATATATATATATTTAGTTAGTTTATAAATATCGGTTCGTCCTATTTTTAGTTTTAAAAAAATATATATATAAGTTTGTCCTATTTTTAGTGAAAATTTCCTATTCTTGGACCAACTCTGTCCTATTTTTCCCAGGAGCACCTGGCAACCCTGGGTACAACCGATGCTATCTTCATAGTCAGTCAGATACAGGAAAGATACTTACTAAAAGGCAGGGATCTTTATTTTGTGTTTGTAGACCTGGAGAAGGCCTTTGACAGGGTGCCTAGAGATGTTGTGCAGTGGGCTATGAGGAAACTTGGTGTGGAAGAATGGCTGGTGCGTGTGATAATGAAGATGTATGAGGACTCGCGAACTGCGGTGAGGGTGAAAGGTGTACTGAGTGATGAGTTCACAGTCCGTATTGGAATTAATCAGGGTTCAGTGTTAAGCCCCCTCCTCTTTATTATGGTCCTGGAGGCACTGTCTAGAGCTTTTAGAGGCGGACTACCGTGGGAACTGTTTTATGCAGACGGTTTAGTCCTAATAGCTGACAATATACAAGATGCTGAGGCCAAATTCAGAAGATAGAGAGAGGGCATGACAAGCAAGGATTTAAGAGTCAATATTAACAAAACCAAGGTTATGCATTGTAGATTGAGACGAGGCAATGTGGAAAAGAGCGGTGAATACCCATTTGCAGTGTGTGGAAAGGGTGTGGGCGCTAACTCGATTCGATGTAGCATCTGTCGATGTTGAGTACACCATGTAAGTAAGCGCTGTAGTAGAATAAAAGGACCCCTGCCAAACGATAAGTCAGAAATAGAGAAATTTGAGCGCGTAGTGTGCAAAGGCGAGCTTGTGTTAAGTGATGATCCTGTGGCTGTGAACTTTGGAAATGAGTCATTGGAGCTGGTGGACAAGTTTTGTTACAAAGGAGTACAAAGGAGTACAAAGGAAATCAAGCAACAACAGGTCTAGTGACCCTTCTAGGTTGCTTGTCCTCCAAAACACTGAGGATCAAGTGTCCAAACAGTGGTTTAGAGTGGGTAAGGGAACATTGGAAAGGGAACTACTGCCCTGCCACTAACGTGGCAGGACTAGGAAGTTAGTAGGGGACATATGGGTTAGTAACTGAGGGGAGGATAAAGTTATTCATTTACAAACGCAGTCAGTCGCGGGTTTGATGCGAGATATTTGTCTAGGCGGAATTTAAATGAATCAACGGTGCTGCAGTCTATAACGTCTCGGGGAAGCCCATTCCACAAGTTGACAACTCGATTGAAGAAGAAATTCTTAGATTCGTGCGAGTTAAAAGATTTACCAATAATTTTGCAACCGTTTCCCCGCGTGTAATTAGATTGGTCGATAGTGAAGTACTTACTACAGTTCATATTGTCGATGCCTTTGATGATTTTGAACACTTGAATTAAGTCGCCTCTTAATCTGCGCTGGGTTAAAGGAAATAGATTTAATTCTCTAAGACGCTCTTCGTATGGTTTGTTCTTTAGGCTAGGTATCATTTTGGTAACTCTACGTTGAACTCGTTCTAGCTTGTTTATCTTTTTGGTAATAAGGGCACCAGGATTGAACGCAGTATTCCAGAAGAGGGCGGACTAAGGAATTGTAAAGGGTTAGGATAACTTCTTTGGATTTATGCTCAAATGACCTGCCTATAAAGCCAATTATTTTGTTTGCCTTCTTAACAACTTCTGAACATTGTTGACTCGGTTTTAGGTTACTCGATATTGTTACTCCCAGATCAGTTTCTCTGTTTAGATTCTTAAGCTGAGTGCCATTCATCGAATAGTTTGCTTTCTCATTTAGGTATCCGACATGTAGTACTTTACATTTATCCGCATTGAAACTCATTGCCAAATTTGGGCCCAACATGACAATTTATCTAGATTGTGTTGCATATCGTCAACTTGTTCTTTTGAGAGTACGCTATTTGCAATTTTTGTATCGTCAGCAAATTTTGAGATTGTGCAGGTGAGACCCTCATCTATGTCGTTGATGTAAATTAGAAAGAGAATTGGTCCTAGTACCGATCCCTGGGGTACCCCGCTACTTACATTGGTCCATTTAGATGCCTTACCGTTTATGACTACCCTTTGCTTTCTGTTGCTGAGCCAATTTTCTATCCATTTCAACACACCGTCTTGTATTCCATGCGCTTTTAGTTTTAGCAGTAAACGTTTGTGGGGAACTTTGTCAAAGGCCTTTTGAAAATCAAGGTATATAATATCTACAGCTTTACTCTCATCGTAGAGGTTGAGGATATCGTGGAAGAAGTCTAAGAGGTTTGTTAAACAGGAACGTTTTTTACGAAAGCCGTGTTGAGTATCTTTAAGTATGTTATTTTCCTCTAAGTGATTTACGAGTCTGTCTCGTATGACCGTTTCTAGCATTTTACATACAACTGAGGTTAAGCTAATTGGACGATAGTTACTGGGTAGGGATTTGCTGCCTTTTTTGAATATCGGTGTTACGTTGGCTAGCTTCCACTGATCAGGCATAGTTCCAGACTGCAAGGATTTATTGAATAGTAATGTCAGTGGTTTGGAGAGCTCATTCTTTGCTTCTTCGGGTGGATGGGACTCGTTAGCCTTGGTCGGCAACTCATCTAGGGGAGACAACCTTATACAAATCCGGGTGGATGGGACTCGTCAGCCTTGGTTGGCAACCTGTCTAGGGGAGTAAACCTGATACAAATCCGTACTGCTTACCTAAGGGTAAGGCAGGTTAGTGGATGGATTAGCCGAACACCACTGTAGAAAAATAGTGCTAACAAGATACACAGAGGGTCTCTGAGTCGGACGGATCCTAAATTGAGTGGTCAATCCTGTAAGTCCTTCACTAATCTGGCTCGGGTTGTCCCTCTCACAGGGAATAGGTCTGCTTGGGGGCATTCTGTGTATGGCCACCCTCGTAAGGGGAGTAAGGCGTCCGGCAATAGATAGATAGATAGATAGATTCTTTGCTTCCTTTAGAACTCTAGGCGAGATTGTATCAGGTCCTGGCGTTTTATTTACCTTGAGTTTATCTAAACAATTCAATACTTCTCTCTCTGTAACGGTGATATTGCTTAGAACATCTGAATTATCAATCTGAATCGACGATGGTGTAGGGATATCACTGAGGTCTTCTGTTGTAAAAACTGATGCAAAGAAGGTATTGAGGGCATTACTCATTTGTACTTCGTCTTTGGTGTATTCTCCTTTTTCATCGACTAACGGTCCAACAGTTGAAGTAACTACTTTTTTCTTTCTGATATAACTATAGAATTCTTTCGGGTTTGTTTTACTTTGATTCGCAATATGTAACTCTAAGGTCTTTTTACTTTGCTTAATTAACTTTTTGGCTTTGCGTCGTAGCTCTACAAATTTCACCCGTTCTTCGTCATTTTGTGAGGATTTTAATCTATCATTAGCAAATTTTTTAGCAAGGAGATACCTAGGAGATACCATCTCTGCCGGTGGTGGGGCAGAGGCTGCCACTGTCTCTAGAATTAGATGTGGCTGGGGGAAGTTCAGAAAACTGCTGCCAATTCTGACCATGAAAAGAATGCCCCTCTCCCAGAAGGGAAAGGTGCCTCATGTGTTAGAAGTGCAATGACGTATGCCTCAGAAACATAGGCCATTAAAGTAGAGGATGTCAACAGAATGGAACGTAATGAGATGAGAATGGTGATATGGATGTGTGGGGTCAGGCTGCAGGATAGAATAACAAATGATGAGTTGAGGAGACGTTTAGGTATAAAGAGTATTAGCGAGGTGATGCGTACAAGTAGACTGGGATGGTATGGACATGTGGAGAGAATGGATCATGTGGAGAGAATGGATGAACAAAATTGGGTGAAAAAATGCAGGTCTGTGATTGTGGAGGGAGATGCACCAAGGGGTGGACCGAGGAAGACCTGGGATCGGACTATGCATGCCGATCTCAAATCCAAAAACTTGACAAGTGAAGCAGGGTTGCCTGGAACGCCACCATTAGGACAAGAGACTGAAACTGCACGTAGTGTGGAGTACTCAGTCTTAAACTTTTATTTATGTATGTACTCCACTTGACTCCTTGTCTTTCAATGTGTTAAGGTGTTGATATTCCTGACCAAGATTTTGGTCAGCCGGTGATGACCGCAAATCGACCTGTCTATTGCTACTGAAAGGGGTGCATAGGTACTTGCTAACATACATGTGTCTATTAGTAATTTCATTGCAATATATTTTATAACTATACTAGAGTTACATTAAAATTCCTATAATATAGGGTAAGGTAACCAATACGTACGCACTTGGCATATATAAACCTCTCCACAGGATATGACAACACAGGCATTTAAATTTGATCTCATCTTAAAGCTTAACCATTATGCCTTCATTTCATCAGGTATCAATAGTTTAGTTTGGTATGATGCAGCAACAAAAAGAAGTTAAAGTGTAAAAAACTCCGTTTTCTTACGAAAATCTAAGGGTTGCACTTTTTTTTTTAGTGTCTAATGACTCATTTTCAAATTGAAAATTATAACTTTTTTCTATTTGCAGCAGGAACATTCCGTGATGTAGTGTATAAGAAAAACACACCAGGACTGCTCAGAAACACAAGATAAAGCCAAGGCTGGGTGTGTACCTATTGAACAGAGCCCACATACCAAAAACCAATAGGTACGCACTTTTTCAAACGGCTGCCAGAGAGTCTTAAGCTACATTACATGACATTCTAAGGCCACCTCTACTACAAGGATGAATAAGAGACACTTTTCGCTGAAACTGTCCGAGTACCATCCAAGTCAATTTACCCCAAGAGTGGTCCAGAAGGTACGCAGTGCGTGGTGCCCTGAATGTACGCGCATTCCTATTGGGCACCACGCACTGCATAACTATTGGTTTTCACAACAAATTTTCCCTCTTCAGATTAGGCCTATATATGTCTTTTATCTTTTTCTAATTGAAAAATACAACATTTCTGGTGGAAGTTATCCAATTAAAATAAAATTTCATTTGATAAAGTGCGTACCTTTTGGTGTTTGGTATGCGGGCTCTGTCCAATAGGTACGCACCCAGCCCTGGTTATATCTTGTGTTTCTGAGCAGTACTGATGCATTTTTCTTATAAACTCAAGCTCTCACTTAGATTAACCCTTTTTACTAACACATATCCTTTTCAAACTGCATAAAATCGTATAAATATAGCTAGAATAAAATTTTATAGAAGTTGCTCGTACTACAGAAGGGGTTGAGGATAGATAGATAATGTTTATTATGCTGGTAAAGTATATACAGTAAAAAATGTATGCACAATTGCACAGTTCAGAGGCACGTGAAAATCCTGATTTAGGCCTCATAACTTGTAATTGTAACCTCATACATTGTTGAGCGAGTGAGTGAGTGAGAGAGAGAGAATGTGTGTTTGGGTGTGAGAGACTAGGTAATACGTGGAAAACACGTATACTGTATATTGAATTGAATCTAAATTTTGAGAATGACAAAATGATCCATAATATTTAAAAAATCTTCCTTATGAAGAAACTAGGCTTACAGAAGCAGAGTTCGAGGAGATATGATATACTGTAGGTGTTCAAGTGGGATTAATATAGGAGATATGAAAGATTTACTTAAGCTCAGTGATAGCAAGATAACTCAAGCAAATGGTTTCTAATTGGATAAATTTTGTTTCAGGAAAGATATAGGCAAATACCGGTTTGGTAACAGAGTTGTAGATGTGGAATAGGCTACCAAGTGCTCTAGTGGGATCAAGAACGATAGAGAGCTTTAAGCTAAAGTTAGATAGACATGGACGAGATGAGTTGGGTGTGAGAGGGATCTGCTGTGAGTGGGCCAATCGGTTTTCTGCAGATTCTCATTTTGTTTATGTATTGTACTCCCTAAGACATGATAAGAACTGTAATATATGATTTTAACGTATGTAATAAAGGGACTGAATGGAGAATGCTTGTGAATAGATAAATGTAAACACGGTCGTTTGGGAGAAAGGGTCATTCGACAGTTGGACTAGATAATAATCCGTCAACCGCCTGGCCCGGGGAGCCGGTAGTAGTGAAGGGTGCGCCTGGAAACATGGTGGGAGGGCTTGAGGTGGTAAAGCTTCGCTGCGGGTCTTGCCTGCGGAAATCGGCGCCTCTCCGGGGGATCTGGGACCTGGGAATCTTTTGCTGGGGACCCCAAGTGGGCCTGGGTTTCTGGGTATTTCTCCTGGATGACCTAGACATATGTGATTTTGTGTTTTATTATGTTTTTCTGATGTGTTTGATGTCCCTGTTTGGGCTCTTGTCTTGCGTCGGCCACCCCCATAAAAAAAAAAAAAAAAAACGAAAAACGAAAACTGGGGAAGGTGCCAGAGTATATAGGCCTACTCAATAAATCAATCAAATCAAAAATAGTAGTGAAAGGAGGTTAGAGGGAAGTGGAGATAGGGCAAGAATAAGTTGAATGAAATCAATTTTAGTGGGAGAAAAAGGTGTTCAGGCTTGACTGCCTGATGGTTTTACTGATTTAGCTGCTAAAGAGACCGGTCCGGGCAAGGTCAACAGGGGCGCGTTGGGGAAGGCTCCTCGCTGGCATGGGTATCATCTGCCATTTCCGACAATTGTCTGTTCGGAGGGGTTGTGAGCCTGGTTGGTGATTTGTTTTCGTCATGTGAGAAAATAATTATATACTGTACTTGCATACATTCATATAATAAAGGGACTGGGGGAGTGCTGGAGGCCCTTAGATATCCTAGGTTTCTGGGTCTGCTCCTGGGCGACTTAGATGTGTGAATTTTTATATTTTGTTTGTTTATGTTATGTTGTGTTGTATTTTTATATTTTTTTTGTTTATGTTATGTTGTGTTGTCCCTGTTCGGGCTCTGTCTTGAGTCGACCACCCCCAGCTATGGGGTATGTGCCTGAGTATACAGTACAGTACATAATTAATAAAGGGGAGGGATTTGTGTTGAACTGTCCCTCATATTATTATGTTTTTTCCACCAACCAACTTCACCTCTAAACTCAATTAATGAAATCAACAAATAAATGTGGCAGTCCAGGGATTCGAACCTAGGATGCTCACACCAAAATTTGGTGCATTATTTTATCCATTGCACTACGAAGACAGTTAAAGAATGGTGGACAAGCCTACGATTTATTATGCAGTTTCGAATCCAAAGGGATATGCGTAATAAAGGGGAGGGATTTGTGTTGAACTGTCGCTCATATACCAGCTTGATGCCACTTTCAGCCTCAGAGGTTTTCCTAGTTCGGAGTTACAGTATGCGATCATGGATGTTTATTGTAATTCATTGGGGGACCCGCAGAGGGCTGTTTGGTTTGTTTATTTTGCAAGTTTTACATTATAATAATAATCAGGTACTGTAGTTTGATATTCAGGGGTTTGAGGGGATGAATTAGCTGATACAATGGTCCTAGAGTAACACAACCTGAGGAACTAGTGTAGGCTTTTGAACCAACAAAACTAAAAAGTTTTATGAAAGCTGTACAGTACCAGAATGTCTGAGACTTCCCAAATTGACTAATTCCTTGAACGTGACAATAGTGTGTTGTGTGCGATTAGTTTGCTTTGGAAGCAGATGAACTTACTCATGTAGTTATGTAAACCCTATGTGTTGGATTGTGTTCTTTTATTTCATAATTTTATTTTGCTGTACTACAGTACACTCCAAGACTGAATTTTATTTTGCTAAAGCATTGTTTCCACATAGCGATTTTGATTAGTTATTTTGCCTTTTTATTGTCTTTGTCCAAGTTTTGGTTTGTTTATTTTGCAAGTTTTACATTATAATACTTATACAAATTCTTCTTATTCCAGAATGATTCTTCTTATTCCAGAATGAAGATACCCTTCCCCGCCACACCCAGTATGAAGACCTTCCCCGCCACACCCAGTATGAAGACCTTCCCCGACACGGCGACACCACACCACAAGCCTTCCTAACAAACCTACCCAAACTTTCACCACTGAACTACAACCACCTTAACTTCATGCCGAAACGAGGACACGAGGCTCGACACCACACCACAAGCCTTCCTAACAAACCTACCCAAACTTTCACCACTGAACTACAACCACCTTAACTTCATGCCGAAACGAGGACACGAGGCTTCCCACTCCCGAAGATATAAGGTGAGATACTTATGCTTGTATTCTTGAACCATTTTTTAATTTTGCAGCGTCGTTAACCCCTTCAGCACCATGACGCCTTTTTACCTTTGGTTCTGGTTGAAATTAGATGATTTTATGCAGTTTACAAAGGACCTATGTGTGAGTATACTAGGTTCGAGTCCTTGGAGTGCCATATATATTTGTTAATTTCATTAATGAATTTAGAAGTCAAGTTGGCTGGTGAAAAAATATAAATTAAGAGGGTTGTTGTTGTTGTTGTTCCCTAAGCTGCCTGGCCGAACAGCCCCGAGTCCCTGAGAAAGGCCATGGCCACGATCGGGCTTTCCCACAGAGGTACTGATGTGGGTCCTGATGTGGCGGCGTCTACGCCGTGGGGCCACCTCCCGAGGCTGCCAACCGCGGATGGCTGCCGACCCTCCACGGCCGAAGACAAAATCAACGACCAGTGGAGGAAAACCGGATGCCGGCCGCGGGGAGCAGTTTCGGGAGCCAAACCGTCACAACCATCCCCTGCCCCCTCCCTGGGGGCACGGGTCCTTGGAGTAAATTAAGAGGGTTTATTGAGATGGTATTCACCCATTTGAATCATATACAGTAAAAGTCCTTTAATCCGAATGGCAGCGGACCGACAGTGTTTCGGATTAGTGGATTATTCGGACTGTTGGGAGGGACCCCTGAAAACACTATAAATATGCACATGATTAATAAATAAAGGCATGATATGGTATATACCGGCGTATAAGACACATTTCCAAGCCTTAAATAAACCCTCCAAAACCATGGGTGGTCTTATACGACGAATATACTTTCAATGCAAGTGAATTTGGAGCGCCGAGATTCATCAGCTGATTTTCCGAGTGACCGAAATCGTCGAAATACGATCATTAATTATTGGTGGCTCCTTACGTCAATGACGTAAGTGCCTATGTTAATATGGCCTCGTTCCGGGCTCCTCTGAGCCCGGGTTAACCTGGATCACAGTGGTCGAGAACCAAGATCATCATAGGGGGTACCCCTTAATCATTCCTACGGTACGTCATTGGGTTGGAGCCACTGAAAAGTAGGAAATAAAAAGAAAAGAATTAGCACAGTTTGAACACCGCACCTACGCGCACTCACGGTCTACCTCTGTTTCCCATACACCTGCTAGTTGGCTGTTCCTCCCAGGAACCTTCTCTCTCGCCCACCGAGCCAGCCAAGGTAGACGTGCGAGTCCTTACCTCATGCTCAGGGTTACATAGCCCCTCTTGAGTGCGTCAGTTTTGGTCCTTAGTGAATATTAGTGCAGTTGAAATCATATACCTGGTACGCGTTTAGGAATGTGTTTGTTTGGACCAATTTCACTTGTAATCCTGTAAGTAAGGACTTCGTAGTCTGGGCTGGTCGGCGGGCGTGTCATCAGAGCCACTTTCACTTTCTAAAGCCTCAATTTATTGTGTTTATTTCTGTATGTCGTATCATACGAACCTCGGCTCCTTAGCGGCAGTGTCTTTTGTTCTGTGATAGTGTGTTTTAACATTGTAGCTCGATAGATACTGACTTAAGTGTTGAATTATATGCGAGTGTCATCAGCTTATATCTGTGAGCCCTGACAGACAAACGGTACAAACCTCGGTTGTGCCTAAACCAGAGGTTGTTTTTCAAGCCACCGTAAGATTTGTACTTAGGTACAAATTTCCTAAGCCTAATTTGTTCTGTGCTGGTTGTGTTTTAACATGATACCATGACAGATATTCCCTTAAAAGTGGAATTATAGGTAAGTGAAATAACGGAGAAACAGTTATCCAAACATTCACCACCATCAAGCCGTTTTCCCTCTCATCCTACCACACCTCCTCATCACAGTGGAAGAATGGGAAACCATGGCCGAGTAGAGGAAAGAACCAGGAACGAAAGGACCCGCGGACACCACCAGGTGACGCAATGGAGACAGGGTTCCCCTCCACACCGCCAGGGGAGAAACCACTCATCTCCCTGTACCAACAATGATATATCCTACAGATCCGGAACACGAATTGCCACCATCAATATGACACGTCCTCCAACACCAGAAGGAAATTTAATCATCACCATCAACAATTCCAAGGTCCAGGAAAAGAACAGCAAGAAACGTAAAAGGCAAGACCCCCAACTCATCAAGGACACAACAGCCAGCCCAGACAAATGTGCTCGGGCTGTTACCAAAGAGAGGGACTGTCCTCCAACACCAGGAAAGGATATAATCGTCAACCAGGACAATGCCAAAGCACCAGGAAAAGAGAGAAGTGAGATAGACAGGCGACAACAAGAATGGCACCACCAACACCGTATCTACCCCCGCCCTTGTTACCCGCCCCCGCGTCCACTCTGGGACAAAAGAAACAAGAGGGTAGGGTCTAGGCAGTTCCCCCCCACTCCAAACCACAAGGAAGTAACCATCCCAAGTTACCAGTTGCTAGGTGCCATTTTGGCCCCTAATCCACCCACCGACCTGGCCAGGTAAAAAGGTGCAGATATACTCCCACCAATTTTATTTAAGTATCTCAATCTAGAGCTGTTCTTGACACCCCGGGTAAAAGGACAGATTCGAAAGTTGAGGACACAGTTGAAGAGTTGGTTCAGTTGATCGCAAGGCGTAGACACAATTACGAGACTGTAGTCACCCATTATACTAATTATTTTTAGTGGGTATCAACAAGCTGGTTTATTAGAGCCTTCTGGGTGAAGTAATCTAATATTCTCGGCCTACCTCAACCCCGGCGCTATTGTGGATATAAGCAGACAGTCAGGTGCTAACTAGCTTTATCCAGGATAGACCAAACCACAAGAAATTCATCAAAGTACTTATAAAGACCAGAGTAGACAGGAGTTCACTCCTGTGTTCGCTCGATGCTATTTTGTCACGGCTGGGGCTAGGCAATTTAGTTATTTAAGGTCCCAAACCAAAGTGCTCGAGTTACACTGTGGGAACCCAGTGGCGTCAGGACAACCCCACGGCCAGCGGATCTACCCCAGATTGGATTACTAATTCTACACCCATTGGATTAATTATTCTACACATCGAAAGTGAAGTTATTATACCGTAAAAGTTATAGAAGATCTAACTGTGAAAAGAAATTATACTTGGCGTGTTGTCAGAGAGAAAGTATATAAAGATCGAAAGTGAAAGTAATTAAAATATATCTACTGCGTATATGATAAAAGGTATTCTGGAAACATCGGATACTACGCACGTATATAAAAGCGAGAGAAAGGAAGCTCTAGTGAAACTCAAAGAAATTAGGGAAGTATTGTTATTAATTCAGCAGTGAAAGTAATTAAAATATATCTACTGCGTATATGATAAAATGTATTCTGGAAACATCGGATACTACGCACGTATATAAAAGCGAGAGAAAGGAAGCTCTAGTGAAACTCAAAGAAATTAGGGAAGTACTGATAATAATTCTTCTAAAATTAATAACAAATAAATTCAAGTTAACTTATGCGTAAGCACCACAGTGATTTAACCTCAGGAAAATAATTACGTTTAGCTCCCAAATACAGAACCACTCTACGCAGGTAAATACCAATAGTTCACATATCTAATTACTATATAACCTTTCTAGGCACAAGTGTAAATCCTCGATTGAAAGGAGTGCTATTCTTATCTCTGAAATAAATACAGGACAAGTGTAATCTTTCAGTTAGAAAGCGGTCCCTAATACTTACTTAGATACCACATAGAACAATCCAGTCTTGCGAGTCAGACGTAGGGGAGCCTCGTTCGTTCACTTTAATTGTTTTGTTCTTGACCATTATTGTTCTAACTTTTACGTATGCGATATTCTTGTGCAAATAAACGGAATATGAATACACGTCTTGTGATAATTATCCTCTATTGTCTTTCTGTGTCTGTGGTAAAACAACATAACTTCTCCAGTTAGGAAGAGCCCACTTGATCAAAACCAATTAAACCCCAGGAAAAAACCTGGCATAACAGTAAGTATAAGATTCACATATCTATCATTCCTGACAGGTAGCCCCTGGTCGTGCCCTAGCCAGAGGTTATTTTTCAGGCCACCGTAATATTTTTACTTAGGATCAAAATTTCCTAAGCCTAATTTCCAGAAAATTTTAACCTATTTCCATTCAATGCTTCACTCCACAATTCACTACGATTCTTTCAGTATTTACTTCCAAGTTTTCCTTTAAAAGTTAATATTAACTTTAACTTTATTTATTTGCTTTATTTACACTTTAGCATTATTCAAGCACTCATATATCCTTTTTGTTTTCCAAGGGTATCAAGAGTACCCATAATAATATCATATTTGAATATACTGTATCCCACTATGATGTAAGATTCTAATACGACATGCTGTTAATTTTTCCAAATACCCAGGTACCCTAGGCCTTGTCTCAAAAGGTCCGGTTCCAAGGCCCGGACACCGGGACTGCCAGTCTGCCAGATATGGTGACAGTCCCGAGTGCCCAGTTATGCGGGCGTCGGGCGAGCCGCGATACTGGAATACCATACAACCTCAAGTTCCCGTAGTTCCCGAGTCCTTATCTTAATAAGGCCCGGTTACCAGGACTGCCGAGTATGGCGAAAAGTCCCGGGTACCCAGATGGGCCGGAAATACAATAATAACATGCCACCATACAACCTCAAGTTCCCGAGTTCCCGAGTCCTTATCTCAATAAGGCCCGGTTACCAGGACTACCGAGTTACCGAGTATGGCTAAAGTCCCGAGTACCCAGATGGGCCGGAAATACAATAATAACATAGGCCTACCACCATACAACCTCAAGTATTAAGGTCATGTGATAATCGTTCCCTAGACTAAAGTAAGCCTTAGGCTACCCAGGAACATTAATTATTTTTTAAGAGGAAACACTATGAATGCAATAAGGTTTCCAATATACTCCATAATCCCAGGGATTAGATCTAGGCCTAGAGTATAAATATTTTTTGGTAACATTACCTGAGGCCATGAATAGGCTATGTAGGCCTACATATTAATAAATTTGGGTGATAATGAATGTTTCATTTCCCCTGGAATATATAAACTGAATGGATAGTTTATTCCTGTGTTACACCAACTGTTCTATGAAACTTAAAGGCGTTAACACCACAGGCTTCCTTTAGGAAATGCCACCTGTAACCTTCTTTTATGTTTTATTTGATATTAAACTGAGAAAGAGCCTACGGGCATAGATCAGGAATTAAGAACGGCATCGACTCCAAGATTCTTCTATATAAGCATTTTAACACAGATTGTACTAAATTTGATTGTAAATACAAAATTATAGAAATTGTTCAAAGTAATCTATCTATCTATCTATTGCCTGACGCCGTGATCCCCGAAGGGGTGGCCACGAACGAACCGCCCCCATGCACCTCTGTCCCCAGTCAGTCGACGCCCCTCCCCCCAACCAGCACCGCCTTCGTTCATGTACTTCCTCACTCCATCCTTCCACCTCATATTCGGTCTACCTCTCCCCCTCTGTCCCTCCACCTCGCTCTCGTACACCCTCTTAGTCATTCTCTCGCTTTCCATACGTTCCATATGGCCGAACCATCTCAAGTTGTTCCTTTTCACACTTTCCAGCACATCTACCTCCACACCACACCTCCTTCTTACTTCCTCATTAGTCTGTCTATCCCTCCATGTAACTCCGCACGCACTCCTTAATTAATTCATTTCCACTGCTCTCACTCTTGGTCTGAGTCTCTCAACCAACGTCCATGCTTCGCTTCCGTAAGTCAGTGTCGGGATTACCACACTGTCATGCAAGGACTTCTTCACTTCCATACTGACCACCCTATTTCTTGTTACTGCTTTTAGCGTTCCTACAACCCTCTTCCCATGTTGTACCCTCTCCCGCACCTCTTCATCAATAGTCCCATCTTTACTCAACACACTGCCCAGATACTTAAAAGAGTTGACGATCTCCATAGCCTGACCGTTCAGCTTCACCTCACACTCTGTGACTTCACCCCTTTCGAAGACCATAACCTTGCTCTTCCCCGTATTTACCTTCAAATTCCGTTTTTTGCACACTGTTCCAAACTCATTTACCAGACCCTGCAACTCCCATTCATTATCACTCATCAGAACTGTATCATCCGCAAACAGCAGTATAGGTAGCTTCCACTCAATTCCCTCCCTTTTCAGCGATACACCAACATCCACTGCTCTTGATAGTATTTCTTTCATAACTCCATCCATATATACAGTAAACAACCACGGGGACATCACACACCCCTGTTTCAAACCAACATTCAGGTCAAAGAACTCGCTCTGCTCACTCTCCACACGTACTGCCGCCTTTGCACCCTCATACATGCTCTTCACTGCTTTCAGCAACTTGCCCTCTACTCCGTATATTCTAAGTACTTTCCACAAACCTTCTCTATCCACTCTGTCATAGGCCTTCTCCAAGTCCATAAAGGCAACATACACCTTTTGTTTCTTCTCCAGATACTTCTCCACAACACAATTCAGGGTAAAAATCTGATCTACACATCCTCTTCCCTTCCTAAAACCTCCCTGCTCGTCGCCTATCCATTTCTCCGTTCTCACTCTCACTCTCTCAATCACTACCCTACTGTATACCTTCCCTACTACGCTTAGAAGACATATTCCTCGGTGGTTACCACACACTCCTCTTTCCCCTTTGCCCTTATATAGGGGGACTATTATGCCAGTCTTCCAGTCATCGGGTGCACTCCCCTTCTCCCATGCTAGTTTGCACATTTTCCATACCCATTCTATCACTATCTCACCACCATACCTCAACATTTCCCCACACACTCCATCTGTTCCTGGTGCTTTCCCCAACTTCACTCTTTTCATGGCTTCCCACACTTCTGACCTCCTGATCCCCACCTCCTCCTCCACTACTTCTCTTCTTCTCCCTCCCATACCATATCCAGCTATGTTTGCTGGCTCTTCATTCCTTTCATTTAGCAACTCACTGAAGTACTCCCTCCATCTTTCGACTCTCTCTTGCTTCTCGGCTAGCATTCTCCCATTCTTATCTTTCACACCCTTACTGTTTCCCTTGCTACCTTCCCTAACTTTCTTGACTTCTTTCCAGAACAGTTTCTTACTCTCCCTCCATTTTACACTCAGATTCCTTCCAAATTCCTCATCTACTCTTCTCTTACTTTCCTTCACTACTCTCTTCACCACCCTCTTACTCTCCACGTACCTCGCTCGTTTCTGTCTCTCGGAATCTTCATTCCCTCTACTACCCAACCACTCTCTATATGCTTTCTTCTTTTCTTCCACAGCTATTCTTACCTCTTCTGTCCACCATGCTGTACCTTTCACTCCCCTCCCTCTTCTCCTCACTCCACACACCTCCTCACATGCTGCACAGATCTCATCCTTAAACACCTTGCTCATCTCCTCCACTTCCTCCATAACTTCCAGGTCGAACCCACCTAGTCGTCTTTCCACTGCTCTCCTGTACTCCTCCCTGATTTCCTCCTCCTGCAACCTCTCCACCCTCCTCACCATTCCACCCTCCTCTCGCCTCCCTCCCGCTCTCCTCACCCACTTCTTTTGTATCCTAACCTTAGCTACCACTACATAATGATCAGACAGACCCCCTCCAATACCCCTATACACCCTAGCATCCATCACAGATTTCTTCATTCGTTCATCCACACATACATAATCAATCAATGACTTTCGTTCCACCACTGTCTTATCCTTCATCGTCAACATCCGTTTCCACGTGTACCTGTGGATCATTCTGTGTCGGAAGAAGGTGTTGGCTATCCACAGCCTCCTCCCCACACATACGTCCACAAGTGCACTACCATTCCCATTCACCTCTGATGGTACCCCCCACCCTCCCACCACTCCCTCAACTTTCCTATCACCCACCTTACCATTCATATCCCCAATCAGAAATATTCTTTCGTTCTTGTCAAACTTCTCCAGGCACGCCTCCACATTCATCCAGAACTCCTCTTTCTTTCTTTCAAGTATATCCTCTGTCGGGGCATACACGCATACAATCACCCACGTTTGTATTCCTACTTTCATTCTCACCCACACAATCCTTGAACCCACAGACCCATACTCTCTTACACATTCCTTCCATTTGCTACTTACAAACAAACATGCACCTTCTCTCGCTGTTCCTTCACTCACTCCAGCACACACACCCATTCCACACTCCCACTCTCTCACATCTGAACCTTTCCATTTGGTCTCTGTCATTCCACATACATCCAGCCTGGCATTCACTACACTTCCAGAACCTCTCTCTCTTTTGTGCCATCATTCATGCCACTAACATTCCACGTAGCCATTCTCAGAATGTCCGAAGGCATGTCCTTAGTCGGTCGTGGTTCGTCAACGTTGGTCCCGTCCGCATCCGAGGCTGTTCGTTCGTTTTTCCTTGCTTCGATATTTTTTCCGGGTGGGGGTCGCAAGCCCACCGACCCAACCTCTTTAGTCGCCTCTTACGACACGCAGAAGGCACGTGGGGCATATTCTATTCCCTAACCCCCAGGGGGTTAAATGTTTTAGATAGAGAAAATTATTGGATTGGAAAATTAATGACCATCTATCCATTTGGACTTAACAATAAAATATAAAATGTAGACAACATTTTGTATAAAGATTTATTAAAAAACGATTTTAATAACCCATATTTTAACTTCCCTGTTTTAAACAGAAGACCTGGTAGACACGGTAATAGAAGACTAAATACATTTAATAAAAAGAAAAACAGGTCTGATATTAAAATTATTGTTAATAATTTATATTCATTATATCGAAATTTCGGAATTAAAAAATTAAAAGATTCATTGAAAGGCCTACAAATAGAAAAGTTTTGCTCCTTTTATAGAAAATATTCTAAATAATAAACATAATTTCACAAATAAATTTAAGAATATAGTCTTTGCTTTTATGGGATATATTAGAGCTAATTCTAAGAAATCCAAAGATAACCGTATTAAAGATAAAGTCATGTCCACTTTAAATTATTCCTCTAAAATTTTAGACAAAATTAATGTTAACAGTCTTATTAATTCAAAGAAAGTTAAGTCCATGTTACCAGATTTCAAACCATTAATAGTGTATTCATATGAACGACCTGTTGGGTCTATTATTTGTAATTATAATAAAGTTTTAGGAAATCTTTCAGATAATGATATTTTCAATAATAATAAATGCGTGTGTGAAAGAGTCATGGATATGCCAGCTAGCAGACGTGATGCACTAGCAAAGTTCATTTATAGTCCGATATGTCACATATTAACAGGTGATGTAGAACTAGTTAAACATTTTGCAAACGACAAATTAGCGAAGCTATGTCGTAAAGGGTTTAAATTTAGAATAGGGAGTAATAAAGTAACATGGGACATAATTTTAAAAGATATTGTTTTTTCAGTCAATAAATTAAAAGATAAATTGTTAAAAATTGCGTGCTGCAATGCGAGAGAACTAGAAGCATGGTCTAAATTATTAATTAAGTTAATTAGAAATAAAATTTTCTCGCTTAAAAATGAATTTAATCTTTCAGATTTTATAGACTATAATTATAATAAGCTTAAAGCTGATTTAATAAATTTACATAAACATTTTGTAATCA
Organism: Paralithodes platypus; assembly: GCA_032716605.1. Classification (NCBI taxonomy): domain Eukaryota; kingdom Metazoa; phylum Arthropoda; class Malacostraca; order Decapoda; family Lithodidae; genus Paralithodes; species Paralithodes platypus. Next base: position 8,984,757 of record CM064564.1, on the reverse strand, counting down.
CTACAGTAGATAAAGCCAGCAATAATTATAGCTTCACATGTAAGACATTTTATCTTGAAAATATGAAAAAAGAATTAGGTATTAAGGGTAACATATTACGTAAAAATATTTGCGGTAATTCTGTTTATGAAATTCAAAATAATCTGAATATTGATAACTTAATCGATGAACATACCAAGAAAAAATAATATTTGATATTAAACTTTCTGATAAGACAGTGCATTGCAAAATTATACATGTTACCTAAATTTCATAAAAGACCTTATAAATATCGCTTTATTGCCGGAGCAAAATTTGCTACCACTAAAACTCTATCAGAACAAGTCGTAAATTGCGTAAAATACATTAAAAGTACTCATAAAAGATATTTTAATACCATCATGAAAAGAACTGGCATTAACTATTATTGGAGTGTTGACAATTCGTTAGAAGTTATTGATAAAATAAATACCATGCCGAAAGTTACCTCGGTACATAGCTTCGACTTTTCAACTTTGTATACCAATTTGCCTTTAGATTTAGTATATTCAGAGCTTTGCTTTATTATAGATTTGCACTTTGACAGGTTCGTTGGGAATGGTAATTATTTCATAAATGTTTATACATATTTTAATAATGCATCACTTAGCTCTACTCCCACTAGTTCTGTATATTTTGATAGAACTAAACTTAAAGATGCCCTTAAATTCCTCCTTTTCAATACTTATGTTAGATTCGGGCCGTACATTTTCAAACAAATATTAGGAATTCCTATGGGTGGAAATGCTAGCCCTTTAATGCCAGACTTATTCTTGCTTGCTTTAGAATTTAAATATATAAAAGACTTAGTTGACAGTAGCAAGAAAAATAAAATTCCAGAAAAATTAGCACTTGCTAAACTGTTAAGTAATAATAGTAGATATATTGATGATATTCTTGTTTGCAATTTGTTAAATTTTAATCAAGTTGCTAAACTTATTTACCTAATTCTATTCCCCTCCACAATGTAACGTAAATTATAAAGTTGAAAATTTTCTTGATATAAATATAGAGATTGTTAATGAACAGTGCATGCTTAAAGTATATCACAAAGTTGATGATTTTAATTTTAACGTAATAAACTTTCCTTTCCCTAGTAGTAATATCGATAGTAAAATAACTTATAATTGTTTTTATTCCCAATTAATAAGATTTTGTAAAATCTGCACTAAAGTAGATGACTTTTGGGCTAGAGCTAGGTTACTATACAGACTCTTAGTGGACAGGTTTTTGAGGCAAGTAAATTGTTCCATAATTTTAATCTTTTTAGGGTCAATTATTGTGACCTGTATTCTAAAATTTGACATCAATAATTTTAATCAAGCATTTTTAACTTGAAGTTTCTTGTATAACCTCTGCTTACTTTTTGTCTGTATTTATTGTTTATCTTTTTCTTTTTCTATTATTATTATTATTATTATTAATATTGATGATTTTTTAAATTTATTGTTCTTGTTAAAAGAGTACTCTTTGTTTAAATCTGTTGTTACTTTCATATTTTGCAATTATTTGTCTTTATATTATATGTATTCATTGTCGATAGTATCAATTGCTTACTTTTGCGATTTCCTTAGTTTATTTGTGCTATAAATGTAAGTTATTTGTAGGGTAGTTATTTATAGGTCACTTGAGGCATGCTATGCTTACAGGTACCTACCCGATAGCACTATCGTTAGTGAGTGCTGTACTGTATTTTACATATTATTTTGTAATAGTATTGATATCTTTTCAATATTTGTATTTTGTACTATTGTTAATGTCTTGTCATGTTGCAAATTTGATTTTAAATAATATTTTGACATTTAACATGTAGTTTCTTTATTCATGCAGAGTTTAGTAAAATTTGCCAGAACGTCCCGGACTTCCCAAACTTGACTACTTCCTTTAACGTGACGATAGTGCGTTGTTATATGTGCGATTAGTTTGCTTGGGAAACAGATTAACTTGCTCATGTAGTAATGTACACCCTATGTGGTGGATTGTGTTCTTTTATTTAATAATTTTAATTTTAGTAAGCGTTGTTTCCACATAGCGATTTTGATAATTTAATTTGACTTTATATTGTCCTTGTCCCAATTTTGGTTTGTTTAGTTTGCAAGTTTTACATTTTAATTGATTAGTACATATTCATTGGATACAATAATACCATACAAACTAATAAAGTCAAACCCGAATACATATCACAACAAAATTCTTCTGAAAGTCTCGGTTACCCTAGGCCTAGCCTAAACAACTTTTTTCCACCGGGTACCCTAAACGGACCCAAACTTTAATTTTGAAAAACAAACCAA
>CM064564.1:8860382-8982348 GCA_032716605.1 Paralithodes platypus | reverse complement strand
TTTATAATTTGTTAATTTGTTATCAACTGGTATGTATCCTACTGTATTCCCAAAGGCTATACAGTAGAAAGCAGGTTATTGTTGATATGTTAGTGGTTAATTTTGTCACTAACTGAGTGGGTAAGTATTTTTCTGGTATCATCCCCAAGATCACTTTGACCCACTTCACTATTGTGGAGTTTGCTTGCCAATCTTACCGACAATAATTTGACGTCTTTGGATATGCAATACAGTATACAGTATTATCCTGGGTGAATTATAATGTAAAACTTGCAAATTAAACAAACCAAAACAGGGACGACACAATATAAAGGCAAAAGAACTTATCAAAATTGCTATGTGGAAATAACATTAAAACAAAATATTATAGATTACTTACTCGTATATCACTGGTAAATATTGTATATCAAATTGTTATATTCTACACACATCTGTGGTACATTGTTTTCTATACAGTTGTTGTTGTTGCTGTTCCCCAAGCTGCCTGGCCGAACAGCCCCAAGGCCCCGAGCAAGGCCAAGGCCATAACCGAGCGCCCCCACAGAACCCTTCCTGCCGACCACAATAAAGCCTGGGTGACCGAAGCCACTCCTTGGCGGGGAGCTGAGGAGGGCGCGGAAACACCCGGGAAACCAAAGCCCCACCCAGGGCCCTGTGCCCCTCAGCAATTATGAAGAGCAAGTTGAGGGGCAAAGGAAAAATGTGACGCTTTGGCTTCCAGTCTTGGTAGATTGGGAGGTCAATCCACGGAAGAGACGCCGTCACTTGAGATCTAGAAAATATATAAGTAAAAGGAACAGTCAAAGTAAGCTATGGGTATGGCAGAGATCGCTCAGTTCTCACTCTGATAGACCAGCCCATCACCACATGACTAGAACCCAATCCTCTCAGCATCAGCTAGGAAAGGCCCTAGAAAGCCGCCTTTGGCTCCCCTATTTCAAACCCTTTCGGGGTTGGGCACCCGCCCTTTCTATACAATAGTTCAGGTTTGTCCTTCATACATCTAAATCTTTTGAGTAATTATCAAGATGTGTTTTATAAAACAAATTACATCATACTTTGGTGTATCGTAGGATTTTATAACTGCCATATAACAAATTGTATCTGGGTATCGAGTTGAAAGAGGCAAGTGAGGGTAGCAATGACAATATTTGAAGGAATATATTTGTTTCTGTATTGCTCTCAGCAGCTGTTGGGCATAATAAAATAGCCATATTTAAATTCCAACATATGGCCATGCAGTTGTAGCAATGCAAGAGAAATTATAAACAGAAAGGAGGCTCAAAAGTGTTATTATTTATTACGAGTTATTGAAAGTTAAAAAAAAAAATCCTATTTTTTTCTCAAGTAATTTTAGGTGAGGGAATATTTTTCAGAGAATTGTCATTATGTTTCAGAGAATTGTCATATGAACCATGTGTTAATGAAATGAAAACTTGTGGATAGCCTACACACAAACAGTAAAATGCCTAGTATTAAGTATTAAGGAGGTAGACTAAAGCCGGTATCATACGAGATCTTTTATGGTCAATATCCGATGATCAACATTTCTGGAATAATTTACCTTGGTATCTGAAACTAGACTGATGGTAGATGAATTTAGGTGACCGAAATCATCTAAATGTTAACCTCATAAGCTGCCAGACCAGTGTTAAGGATTAATGTTGAGGGAAAAAGCGCTCGTGGGATACCGGCTTAAAGGGAACATGGTAGGCCTACAGGCTTCTGAATAAAGGACCTCAATATTAAATAATGACTAGAGAGGCTGCAGGAAATATAGTTTAAAGAGCCAGATCCCAAAACCCATGAATGGGGGTCATAATTTCAGCATAAACTCCAAGAAACAGTTTATTAAGTGATATGGGAACTCATTACCCAAGGTTGTCATTTTGAAATAACATCTCTACAATAAAATGATTTTGTTTTATATTGTGCCGTTCATGTTTTGGTTTGTTTGTTTGCAAGTTATACAATGTAATAGATAAAAATTGTAGCTAATATCGGGATGGATGTAGTTACCGGGTGTACCACTACCGACATACAACATAAATCATCTAAAAATACTTATAATTAATACTTATAAATTTATCATACTAGGTTAGGTTTGGTTAGGGTAATGTATTTTTGTATCCAAGGGCAGTGAAAATAGACGGGAACATGATGGTGAGCGTCCGCGTAGTGTAAACAAGACCGGCGGTACACCCGGTAACTACATTCTTGCCCTAATATCCCTCTCTGCTGGTACTTTACTAATTTCTCCCTGACCCATGGACTAATAGAACAATTGAGCATAACCACTGGGTGAACAAGGCTTACACATGCAAACATGCACTAGGCCTTAAGGGGGATCACTGGATTTTTTTGTTATCTTTCTCCTTTTCTCTCTTTTCCTGGCTTGTATCCATTCGCCGGCATTCGGCCCCATTCAGCCAACTGTTTTTGAAGACGTTTATCCCCATCCAGGTGTCGATTTCTTCCTGGCGAGCGATAGCGAGCCAGCATTGTATGGAGAAATCCGGCTTTGCCGGAGAAATTTTTCTATAGAAAAATTTACAAATTTAGCTTGCTGTCAGAACAAATAATATATATGCTGGCTCGCTACCGCTTACCAGGAAAATATTGACACCTGGATGGGGGTAAACGTCTTAAAACAGTAGATTGAATGGGGCCGAATGGATACAGGCCAAAGAGAGAGGGAGAGAAAGAGAAAAAAAAGGCGAGGTGGGCTCCCTTAACAAATATAATATATTCTGATGGTGTGAGATAATTATTATAACACTATAGCATCTTACCAGAAAGTGGTTCATAGCTCTGTTCTTCTGTAACTCAGCACTCCCACAAACTGCAACAGAGACATATAACAGTGCTCATGTAAGGTGATATCAGTAGAAGCAGATGGTTTTCACTTGCAGACTATATTAAAAAATAGTTTCTCTCTCTCTCTCTCTCAGTATTATCATCTTTTAGTCCATCTCTTATATTGTAGTCAGCCTGATGCTTAATGTAGTATTTAAAACAAACATCATACCAGTACTAAACTGACAAAACATACTTCCACAGAATTAATAGGGAATGTGTCACTAGATGCTTTGTGCTGTAATTAAATGTAAGCCTCATTAGGTATATCTAGTTAAAATAATATAAATGTAGTGTAAAGTCAGTGAAAATAGGCTAGCCTAAACAGATCGAATGCGGAAATACCCTGAGCCGACCAGGCCAAGTGGGATATCTCTATTGGTCTAACTGGTAAGGTGTCTGCCTCTCAACCCAAGGGTTCCATGTTTCAAGCCCACACCAGGGCTTGATATTTTCGGGAGGCTATTCCCGCATCTAACGAAGTTTAGGTGTGCTGGTAAAATTGTTCAGATGGTTGAGAGTAAGATCGGAGCTCCATAAATCCTCTTTCGGGTATGGTGTAAAAACCGATTCTTACAGTAGGACATCTGTTAGTTGTATTCTGTAACAACAAATGGTTGACACTCTTATAAGTAACGATTATCTCCATTGTTTTAGCAAAACTTTCAGAACCTCTAGGGACAGTGGTTAAGATTAAAGAATGTGTGTTATTGGAAATAGTAGAGCAATTTATTATATGAGAATTCCTGACCAAGTAAATGGTAATACTGTATGTAATTAGTATTGTGCATTATCACAGAACAGAATACACTTGATTAATATTCCTTGTGGTACTAAGGGAACTCACTGCACTTAGGGAGGAAATATTAGACCAGTAAGACTCACTGGCTCTTGGCATAATATCTTGATTTGTCTACTTTGCAATGATCAACACTAAAATGTTAAATCAATGTTTGTGATACTTAAGAACTTTAGAAAACTAGAAGATGAATCAAATGTTAGCAGACTATACAGTACAGGTATAGTGATAAGATGTAATTCTCAGGTGCAAATTTGCTAATCCTTGGAATAACACAAGTGGTCTTTTCTCACTTTTATCTTTTCTTTCACTTTAATCCTCACTTTATGCATTTCGTGGGTAAAATTTATCTATGAAATGTAAACATTGTTATTCTGGCAGCTTGGTAATCTCACCACTCAACTCTTATGTAGCAAATTGACCGCTTGCGAGTTTCTGGCTATAAGGAAGTTAGAGCTGTATAGACAAATACTTAGCAGAATTACCAGATAAAATAAAATTTTAGTGCATGTATGAATACATAAAATCATTCCATCAATCTTTCTATCCATCACAAACTTGGATACTAGCCTACTTGTAATTTTGCTAAATATTGATGTCTAAAGCTCCAACTTCTTTATAGCCCGAAACTTGCAAGTGGCTAATTCCTGTGCACATAAGTTTTATATTGGCTTGTGGAGCAACTCAGTCTTTTGTTCTTTTTCTTGCCACTGTTACAATATTTTATTTTGGCTTAGGAGGGATGTCTGGGAATCAAAATTGTTATAATCTGACTCACTTAACCCTTTGAGGCAGACAGGTTCACCCTAAAAGTAACAATATTAACTGGAGCCAAGTGACTGAAAGAAATCTTGTTCTTGTTTGGGCTAAAGGACGCCTCTAGTGACAGTTCCGCCTGCCCTGGCTCGATTCAAAAAGTTTAATGTCTACTAAACTACAGCCACACACTAGACACTAAGAAGATTTGTACTGATAATAAAACCACGTTTATACAACGGAAAATTAATATTTTAAAGTGCACAGTATACCAGATAAAATGTTTAGTGAGCTCGGACAAGAACAGAATCATAATATTTGCCTAAACAGAATATGAGTGGGAATATACTATGTTAAAGGGTAACCATTTTTTTTTAAATTTCAGTGTTGATGAATTCATTTTAATTCCATTCTGGCTAACATTGGATGAGTATGTTCAGATTAAGAAGATGCCTCATAGTGAAGAGGACTAAACCTATCAGAATATCTCCTTCAGTACATGTATTGCTTGATTACTTGTACAATGGATAACATTAGACGGTTTGTATTAAGCCTATGAAAGCCCTGCCACAGTTGAAGGATTAAAGTATCACTCCCAAATGTATATAATTTGCTTTTATCCCTTAACATTCAAATTAAATTGGAGTGTTAACTAAAGCCAATATGACAAATGCCATAATATAAGTGAGGGATTTCGTTTAAACTAAATGTCGTTTTATAAGAATTTCTGTTGAAATGTATAAAATATTTATTTATATTTTGTAATTAGAGTATTTAAATGCAGTGTAAATATAGTAAATATTGGTGTAAGGGGACTGGAGGTTTTAGTTTGTAAGTTTAATTTTCCCCTAGGCCAAAGGCTTCCAAATCCACATAGCTTAAAGAATATATAATATATTACTTAGGGATCTAATGTCTTGTGGGAAGAGATAAGTACTGTATATACCGGTAGTTTGATACATTGTGTTGTGTCATACAAGTTTCAAATATTGTGAGAATCTCGGCTTCTTCATATTAGTGACATTTGAGTTTTATTATGTGTACAGTCGTGAGCACTAATAATGTTATAGCCATTTGAATCTTTGAACCTATAAAGCTAAGTTCTGAAGCATCTGGGCTATAATAAAGCATTGCACTGATTCATTTGGCTTCAATACTGATATAATGGGTGCATAGCTATTAACACTGTACTTACGAATGCAACATATTAGACACATCACTCTTACTGAAGGCAGATGAAATTTACGGTCAGTCAGTCACACTATAATATAACTGTAGCCTGTGATGGGCTGGTCTATCTGGTGATGGGCTGGTCTATCAGAGTGAGAACTGAGCGATCTCTGCCATACCCATAGCTTACTCTGACTGTTCCTTTTACTTATATATTTTCTAGATCTCAAGTGACGGCGTCTCTTCCGTGGATTGACCTCCCAATCTACCAAGGTTGGAAGCCAAAGCGTCACATTTTTCCTTTGCCCCTCAACTTTCTCTTCATAATTGCTGAGGGGCACAGGGCCCTGGGTGGGGCGTTTCCTCACCCTCCCCAGCTCCCCGCCATGGAGTGGCTTCGGTCACCCAGGCTTTATTGTGGTCGGCAGGGAGGGTTCTGTGGGGCGCTCGGTTATGGCCTTGGCCTTGCTCGGGGCCTTGGGGCTGTTCGGCCAGGCAGCTTGGGGAACAGCAACAACAACAACAACAACTGTAGCCTGTAGCCAGTGTGGCTAAGCGGTATCTCACTTGTCTCGTGCATGGGAGGCCCAGGTTCGATCCCCTGCCAGAGTACCGTAGGCTTATTGATTTACAGGGAGGGCTTTCCATACCCTTAGCTGCATTAGCAGACATTAGAGGTACACTAGACCAGTGATGCATGTACAGTACACATGTATATGCTAGCAGCTGATCAGCAGGATCAAGCTGATTACACTGGTTACAAACTACATTCACATCCACAGCCATTCCAACATTACAATACTGTACTGTAGTATCCCACATCCACCCACACACACTATACGCACCAATGGGCGGTTGGGCTTAAACGACCCTCTCCCGTGAATAGGAATGTATGTACTGTATGTATAATATACATACATACATTCCTATTCCTATATACATTGTATATACTCAGGCACATACCCCATAGGTGAGGGTGGCCGACTCGAGACAGAGCCCGAACAAGGACAACACAACACAAAACAACATAACAAAACAAAAATACAAATTCACACACATCTAGGTCACCCAGGAGAAGATCCAGAGACCCAGGCCCATTTGGGGTCTTCCAGATTCCCAGGTCCCAGACCTCCCGGAGAGGTTCCGATCTCAGCAGGCAGACACGCAGCGAAGTCCCATCACCACAATGCCTGCCCACTTCACATCCAGGTATGGCTCTTCATATATACCGCCTCCCTGGGCCTGGCGCCTGACGGACTATTGTCTAGTCCCAAACGACTGCGTTATCACTCATCTATTCACAAGCATTCTCCATTCATTCCTATGAATAGGTATGTACAATTGTGGTCGGCAGGGAGGGTTCTGTAGGGGTGCTCGGTTATGGCCTTGGCCTTGCTCGGGGCCTTGGGGCTGTTCGGCCAGGCAGCTTGGGGAACGGCAGCAACAACAACAATCGCGCTAATAAGTGATGTCTCGGCACCAAGTATGTTTTGATCAATAATTGGTATCAGCAATATCTAAGCTTCATTTCTTCATATCGAGTGAAATATACAGACATGTTCCTACACTTACCTACCCTATTCAACACCTGACAGACATTAATACAGCACAGAGCAAGCCAAACTTAATGGCAGCTGGGACATGACTTATTAGCGTGACTGTACAAGCTAGATAATTGCGTGAGTTGCCTCAGCATAGGGAAGCATATGATAGCAATTCAATCACAGCCATCCCCTCTCAGGGATTATGGCATCTGGTAATAGATAAATAGATAGCATGGAAATCAAAATACTGCACAGTCAAAAGTCAAAGTTACTTCCCATATTACCTTGCCTTGGATTTCACTCAGAGCAAAGGTGGGAAGGAACTTTGTAACCGGACTGACTGTTCTATAACACGTTTGTATTCTTGAATAATTCTTTCTCTTCCCTGTGTCAGATACTGAACGTATACTGTGGGAATGAGTGTTGTTTATAGAGAGTAAAGGGATTAACTCTCTCATTTCTAAAGGTAACATTTTTTTCCATTAACATTGCTGTGAAGGGAAATAATTGTATACAAATACAAACATGAAAGTCACTGTACTTTGTTGTGCTGGAATATAATAAACTGTACAATCACTCGTAAAAATTCTTGAACACCTTGTTCGCTTTTTAATGCTATTACAGCCATTGAGAAAGAATTCATTAGTCATGAAATTTGCCAATAAATTAATAATTTAAGTGGTTATCGGTATATCATTAATGTAGCCTGCAGAAAAATAAATTCATAAATCAGAGCCTATTCATATAGCTTACAGTACTTGCATAATGCGATAAAATGAGGTCTACAAAAGTATATGATAGACTACTTCCTAATTCAGTTCATAGACCAGTTGTATAGTGCTAGAATGATCTGTAAAACAATATGTAGTCAGTCTGAGAATAAAATGCTGTAAATATCTACATAGTTGCATATCTTTTTATCTGGTGTTATGAGTGATGGTTGATCTGGGTGGTGGTTGACATGGGTGGTGGTTGATATGGTTGGTGGTTGATATGGCTGATGGTGGCTATGGTTGATATGGGTGGTGGTTGATATGGGTGATGGTTGATATGGATGGTGGTTGATATATATATATTTTTTCCAAGTGGAAGAGGGAGACAAAAGGTAAAACTGTCTGTGACGAGTGCCTCCCCCAGAGTTGAAAGAGTGACGGCCAAAATCAAGGAACGTTCGAGCCGAAATGCCTGGACACACGGACTTTGAAGCAATTTAAGTCATAGGATGAGGGAAAGATGGATTCAGGGAGAGAGTTCCAGAGCTCAGCTGGTGAATAGAAGAAAGATTGGGAGTATCGTTTCACTCTTGAGTTGGAGAGTTGTACAGAGTAGTGGTGGGATTGTGTTGCAAGACGGGTACTACGTACCCTACTGGGAGAGCTCTGAGGAACACTGATTATTGTTGTAGCGAGAGAGATGCAACATTGCGGCGAAGAGAGAGAGATTGCAGAGTCGGTGAGTGGACGGGAGTTAACCCGGGAACTGCCGGAAGAATCTTAAGAGTTCCCCCGGCGGACTGCGGGAAGACTCTTAAGAGTCAGGGGGAAAAGAAAAAAACATTAAAACACCAAAAAAAAATTTTTTTTTTTTTGCCCCTGGGGCATGCAAAATATCACTCCTCTACCTCCCCTCCTTCCCCACTTTCCTCCCCTCCTTCAGTTATCACCTATTTTCCCTGTTATTCCCTTATTCTGTGGTATATTTTCGTGCTAACATTAGCGAGTTGCAAGCAGGGCATTGTCATCACTGTTAGCAAGCGAGTGCAAGAGAGAGAGAGAGAGTATCGATCGACAGTGTCTCTCCAGACTTGGGGAAAAGTGGCGGGAAAGGAGGTTGCCTCAGCCATACATTATGTAACTCCCGGCCTGTATCGCCGATTTTGACCATCCATACGCTGTTTCCACTTGTTTTATTGTTGTAACAGGTTAATACCTTTATAATCAACCTATAATAGGCGCATATGGAGAAGTATTAACCCTTAACCCGGGAACTGCCGGGAGACTCTTAAGAGTTCCCCCGGCGGACTGCGGGGAGACTCTTATGAGTGAGTGAAAAAAAAAATCAACTTTTGACATCGAAAAAAAAAAAAAAAAAAAAATTGGCCCCTGGGCCATGCAAAATCTCAGTCCTCTACCTCCCCTCCTTCCCCACTTTCCTCCTCTCCTTCAGTTATCACCTATTTTCCCTATTATTCCCTTATTCTGAGGTATATTTTCGTGCTAACATTAGCGAGTTGCAAGCAGGGTGTTGTCATCACTGATGGCAAGCGAGTGCAAGAGAGAGAGAGAGAGTATCGATCGACTGTGTCTCAGTGGCCTTGGGGGAAATTGGCGGGAAAGCAGATTGCCTCACCCATACATTATACAACTCGTGGGCTATATCTCCGATTTTGACCATCCAAACGCTGTTTTCACTCGTTTTATTGTTGTTTCAGGTTAATAACTTTATAATCAACCCATAATAGGCGCATATGGATAAGTATTAATGCTATTAATGGCACAATGAATATTTTAGTGACGGAAACGCCTCAAATACGTCAGCACAGGGGGACGTTTCCAATTACCCCCATGCGCACTTCAGAGGTTAACTGGCGGCGCGCAACATATGTCGAGTGAAAGAAATTTGGACTATGTGGCGGTTCACAACTTATGTCGTGTGCCATTTTCAGCACGTAATGTTGCTGAGAGAGAGATAAGTGGTGGCAGGAGAGTAGCAAGCATATGACTGCTCCAGACCACCGCGGCGGACCTACTGACATGAATCCCACCCTCCCCCACCCTCACGCACTCGCTACACAGGGAATTATGTAGGGAAAGTACCTAATTACATGGTTTTTGCACTCGTGTTGCGCGATCAATGCAAGAAAACTAGCGGTCGTACAAGGATGGTTGGGGTGTCATTGGAAAGCTCTGTTTATGCCCTTTCAGGGATAGATACTTGTTTTACGCTCTGGGTCTTGTTTAGGCATGAAAATTATCACGTAAACAACCCTATTTAGGGTAAAAACACCCCGCTGGGCGGTACATATAAATTACCGCCTAGGCTGCTCGTTAGGTGTTAATGCTATTTATGGTAAAATAATTATTTTAGTGATGGAAACAGGTCAAATACATGCGCACAGGCAGAGGTGTCTCATACCCCCCATGCGCACTTCAGAGGTTAATGATACGAAAGGCTTTCCTTTCTACTTTGTCTAGAAGTGCGGTGTGAGAGGATCCTCCCCACACATATGAACAATACTCAATACAAGGACGCACTGTGCCCCTGTACAAAACAAGAGCTGTGCAGGGGTAAAGAACCCATTGAGGTGGTTGAGCACACCCAACTTCTGGGAGGCCGCCTTAGCAAGACTGGTAATATGGTCCTTTTAAGAGAGAGCAGAAGAAAAAGAGACACAGAGAATATTGAGAGAAGATGAAGGGTTGATTTTTGTATTGTTGAAGTATAAAGGATAGTCATCTGGGAGTTCACGGCGGGTAGATAGATGGAGAAATTGGGTTTTGGAAGCATTAAATGCAACAAGGTTTTTCTGCCCCAAATGGAAATTATAGTTAAATTAGAAGATAATTGTTGTATGGCTTCATTACATTTGTTTTTGAGGGATTGCTTGCTAGGGAGTAATAATAATAATAATAATAATAATATTTATTCAGTCAGCAATTTACAGAGTTGGTACCACATAGTTTGTTACAAATATGACATGTACCAGCCTTGCATAATTCCAACTAAGGATAGCCCAATAAGGCCGTTAGCGTATTTCCATTGGGGTCCTTGTGGGATTAGGTTAGCTGGGGAAAAGGGGAGGATAAAGAAATAGATACTTTAGAGAAAGTATTTCTAGGGGGTTATTTTAAGATACCTTACATCCTATAGTAAATATCAGTAATCCGTAATCAGTAATCATTTCAGTTTGGTTTGTCTATCTCTTATGTCGTATTTAGTAGTAGACATAAGCTTGGTGCTCCCTTCTCGCAGCTGTCCGGTTCAGGTGTTCCTTCAGGCTACGTCTGAAGGAATACAGTGTTCTCTTTTCACGGACTGACTGGGGTAGGTCGTTCCAGTCTTTGATGGCAGTGAAGAAGAATGTTTGCTTACCCTGTCCTTGGATTCTTGGGACCTTAAAATTAAACATCATGTTTCTTGTATTATGTCCACTCCTCTCATTTGCTGGAAAACTAATTGAATTTTGTAAGGTAGAGTCGTCCAGTCCTATCCATTCATATGCAGACGACTCTACCTTACAAAATTCAATTAGTTTTCCAGTACTCCCTAGCAAGCAATCCCTCAAAAACAAATGTAATGAAGCCATACAACAATTATCTTCTAATTTAACTATAATTTCCATTTGGGGCAGAAAAACCTTGTTGCATTTAATGCTTCCAAAACCCAATTTCTCCATCTATCTACCCGCCGTGAACTCCCAGATGACTATCCTTTATACTTCAACAATACAAAAATCAACCCTTCATCTTCTCTCAATATTCTCTGTGTCTCTTTTTCTTCTGCTCTCTCTTAAAAGGACCATATTACCAGTCTTGCTAAGGCGGCCTCCCAGAAGTTGGGTGTGCTCAACCACCTCAATGGGTTCTTTACCCCTGCACAGCTCTTGTTTTGTACAGGGGCACAGTGCGTCCTTGTATTGAGTATTGTTCATATGTGTGGGGAGGATCCTCTCACACCGCACTTCTAGACAAAGTAGAAAGGAAAGCCTTTCGTATCATTAACCTCTGAAGTGCGCATGGGGGGTATGAGACACCTCTGCCTGTGCACATGTATTTGACCTGTTTTCATCACTAAAATAATTATTTTACCATAAATAGCATTAACACCTAACGAGCAGCCTAGGCGGTAATTTATATGTACCGCCCAGCGGGGTGTTTTTACCCTAAATAGGGTTGTTTACGTGATAATTTTCATGCCTAAACAAGACCCAGAGCGTAAAACAAGTATCTATCCCTGAAAGGGCATAAACAGAGCTTTCCAATGACACCCCAACCATCCTTGTACGACCGCTAGTTTTCTTGCATTGATCGCGCAACACGAGTGCAAAAACCATGTAATTAGGTACTTTCCCTACATAATTCCCTGTGTAGCGAGTGCGTGAGGGTGGGATTCATGTCAGTAGGTCCTCCGCGGTGGTCTGGAGCAGTCATATGCTTGCTACTCTCCTGCCACCACTTATCTCTCTCTCTCAGCAACATTACGTGCTGAAAATGGCACACGACATAAGTTGTGAACCGCCACATAGTCCAAATTTCTTTCACTCGACATATGTTGCGCGCCGCCAGTTAACCTCTGAAGTGCGCATGGGGGTAATTGGAAACGTCCCTCTGTGCTGACGTATTTGAGGTGTTTCCGTCACTAAAATATTCATTGTGCCATTAATAGCATTAATACTTATCCATATGCGCCTATTATGGGTTGATTATAAAGTTATTAACCTGAAACAACAATAAAACGAGTGAAAACAGCGTTTGGATGGTCAAAATCGGAGATATAGCCCGCGAGTTGTATAATGTATGGGTGAGGCAATCTGCTTTCCCGCCAATTTCCCCCAAGGCCACTGAGACACAGTCGATCAATACTCTCTCTCTCTCTCTCTCTCTCTCTTGCACTCGCTTGCCATCAGTGATGACAACACCCTGCTTGCAACTCGCTAATGTTAGCACGAAAATATACAGTCCATCCTCCTATAACACGACTATATGGGCGGCAGAGCCCCTCGCGCTGTAGGAATTCGCGCTGTAGGAATAACACTTTATATGGAGATAATTCTATATAGGTCTGAACCCCACAATTTTGCCCCTTTATTTTCCGGATTTTTTTGCTAAACAAACACCTATATTACCTACCAGATACCATCAAACCATTAACAAATATAAAAAAACATCACTTACCTTAAAACTAATGAAAAAAAATGGGTCGATCCGACTCTTGCACTATATGAAATTCGCGCTATGCGATCACATATACTGTATATACGGCGGCAATACGGCGGTAAAACAAAGTGATCGATCAGTCCTAGGAAAGACCTAGAATATATTAGTTCATAGAATATATCAAAATGTATGAATATATAATAGAGAAATTAGTTAAAAAATGTTTGAATCTACAATATCATGGCTACAATTAACTGAATAAATGTACTATTTATCTGGACCCCCCCTCGTGTTGTAGGAGGATCGCTTTGTAGGAATTCGTGTTATAGGAGGATGGACTGTACCTCAGAATAAGGGAATAACAGGGAAAATAGGTGATAACTGAAGGAGAGGAGGAAAGTGGGGAAGGAGGGGAGGTAGAGGACTGAGATTTTGCATGGCCCAGGGGCCAAAAAAAAAAAAAAATAAATAAATCGATGTCAAAAGTTGATTTTTTTTTTCACTCACTCATAAGAGTCTCCCCGCAGTCCGCCGGGGGAACTCTTAAGAGTCTCCCCGCAGTTCCCGGGTTAAGGGTTAATACTTCTCCATATGCGCCTATTATAGGTTGATTATAAAGGTATTAACCTGTTACAACAATAAAACAAGTGGAAACAGCGTTTGGATGGTCAAAATCGGCGATACAGGCCGGGAGTTACATAATGTATGGCTGAGGCAACCTCCTTTCCCGCCACTTTTCCCCAAGTCTGGAGAGACACTGTCGATCGATACTCTCTCTCTCTTGCACTCGCTTGCTAACAGTGATGACAATGCCCTGCTTGCAACTCGCTAATGTTAGCACGAAAATATACCACAGAATAAGGGAATAACAGGGAAAATAGGTGATAACTGAAGGATGGGAGGAAAGTGGGGAAGGAGGGGAGGTAGAGGAGTGATATTTTGCATGCCCCAGGGGCAAAAAAAAAAAAAAAAAAAATTGGTGTTTTAATTTTTTTTTTTTTCCCCCCTGACTCTTAAGAGTCTTCCCGCAGTCCGCCGGGGGAACTCTTAAGATTCTTCCGGCAGTTCCCGGGTTAACTCCCGTCCACTCACCGACTGCAATCTCTCTCTCTTCGCCGCAATGTTGCATCTCTCTCGCTACAACAATAATCAGTGTTCCTCAGAGCTCTCCCAGTAGGGTACGTAGTACCCGTCTTGCAACACAATCCCACCACTACTCTGTACAACTCTCCAACTCAAGAGTGAAACGATACTCCCAATCTTTCTTCTATTCACCAGCTGAGCTCTGGAACTCTCTCCCTGAATCCATCTTTCCCGCATCCTATGACTTAAATTGCTTCAAAGTCCGTGTGTCCAGGCATTTCGGCTCGAACGTTCCTTGATTTTGGCCGTCACTCTTTCAACTCTGGGGGAGGCACTCGTCACAGACAGTTTTACCTTTTGTCTCCCTCTTCCACTTGGAAAAAATATATATATATCAACCACCATCCATATCAATCATGACCCATATCAACCATCATCCATATCAACCACCACCCATATCAACCATCACCCATAGCCACCACCCATATCAACCATCAGCCATATCAACCACCACCCATATCAACCACCAACCATATCAACCACCACCCATATCAACCATCACTCATAACACCAGATAAAAAGATATGAAACTATGTAGATATTTACAGCATTTTATTCTCAGACTGACTACATATTGTTTTACAGATCATTCTAGCACTATACAACTGGTCTATGAACTGAATTAGGAAGTAGTCTATCATATACTTTTGTAGACCTCATTTCATCGCATTATGCAAGTACTGTAAGCTATATGAATAGGCTCTGATTTATGAATTTATTTTTCTGCAGGCTACATTAATGATATACCGATAACCACTTAAATTATTAATTTTATGGCAAATTTCATGACTAATGAATTCTTTCTCAATGGCTGTAATAGCATTAAAAAGCGAACAAGGTGTTCAAGAATTTTTACGAGTGATTGTACAGTTTATTATATTCCAGCACAACAAAGTACAGTGACTTTCATGTTTGTATTTGTATACAATTATTTCCCTTCACAGCAATGTTAATGGAAAAAAATGTTACCTTTAGAAATGAGAGAGTTAATCCCTTTACTCTCTATAAACAACACTCATTCCCACAGTATACGTTCAGTATCTGACACAGGGAAGAGAAAGAATTATTCAAGAATACAAACGTGTTATAGAACAGTCAGTCCGGTTACAAAGTTCCTTCCCACCTTTGCTCTGAGTGAAATCCAAGGCAAGGTAATATGGGAAGTAACTTTGACTTTTGACTGTGCAGTATTTTGATTTCCATGCTATCTATTTATCTATTACCAGATGCCATAATCCCTGAGAGGGGATGGCTATGAATGAATTGCTATCATATGCTTCCCTATGCTGAGGCAACTCACGCAATTATCTAGCTTGTACAGTCACGCTAATAAGTCATGTCCCAGCTGCCATTAAGTTTGGCTTGCTCTGTGCTGTATTAATGTCTGTCAGGTGTTGAATAGGGTAGGTAAGTGTAGGAACATGTCTGTATATTTCACTCGATATGAAGAAATGAAGCTTAGATATTGCTGATACCAATTAATGATCAAAACATACTTGGTGCCGAGACATCACTTATTAGCGCGATTGTTGTTGTTGTTGTTGTTGCTGTTCCCCAAGCTGCCTGGCCGAACAGCCCCAAGGCCCCGAGCAAGGCCAAGGCCATAACCGAGCACCCCTACAGAACCCTCCCTGCCGACCACAATTGTACATACCTATTCATAGGAATGAATGGAGAATGCTTGTGAATAGATGAGTGATAACGCAGTCGTTTGGGACTAGACAATAGTCCGTCAGGCGCCAGGCCCAGGGAGCCGGTATATATGAAGAGCCATGCCTGGATGTGAAGTGGGCAGGCATTGTGGTGATGGGACTTCGCTGCGTGTCTGCCTGCTGAGATCGGAACCTCTCCGGGAGGTCTGGGACCTGGGAATCTGGAAGACCCCAAATGGGCCTGGGTCTCTGGATCTTCTCCTGGGTGACCTAGATGTGTGTGAATTTGTATTTTTTTTTTGTTTATGTTGTTTTGTGTTGTGTTGTCCTTGTTTGGGCTCTGTCTCGAGTCGGCCACCCTCACCTATGGGGTATGTGCCTGAGTATATACAATGTATATAGGAATAGGAATGTATGTATGTATATTATACATACAGTACATACATTCCTATTCACGGGAGAGGGTCGCTTAAGCCCAACCGCCCATTGGTGCGTATAGTGTGTGTGGGTGGATGTGGGATACTACAGTACAGTATTGTAATGTTGGAATGGCTGTGGATGTGAATGTAGTTTGTAACCAGTGTAATCAGCTTGATCCTGCTGATCAGCTGCTAGCATATACATGTGTACTGTACATGCATCACTGGTCTAGTGTACCTCTAATGTCTGCTAATGCAGCTAAGGGTATGGAAAGCCCTCCCTGTAAATCAATAAGCCTACGGTACTCTGGCAGGGGATCGAACCTGGGCCTCCCATGCACGAGACAAGTGAGATACCGCTTAGCCACACTGGCTACAGGCTACAGTTGTTGTTGTTGTTGTTGTTGCTGTTCCCCAAGCTGCCTGGCCGAACAGCCCCAAGGCCCCGAGCAAGGCCAAGGCCATAACCGAGCGCCCCACAGAACCCTCCCTGCCGACCACAATAAAGCCTGGGTGACCGAAGCCACTCCATGGCGGGGAGCTGGGGAGGGTGAGGAAACGCCCCACCCAGGGCCCTGTGCCCCTCAGCAATTATGAAGAGAAAGTTGAGGGGCAAAGGAAAAATGTGATGCTTTGGCTTCCAACCTTGGTAGATTGGGAGGTCAATCCACGGAAGAGACGCCGTCACTTGAGATCTAGAAAATATATAAGTAAAAGGAACAGTCAGAGTAAGCTATGGGTATGGCAGAGATCGCTCAGTTCTCACTCTGATAGACCAGCCCATCACCAGATAGACCAGCCCATCACAGGCTACAGTTATATTATAGTGTGACTGACTGACCGTAAATTTCATCTGCCTTCAGTAAGAGTGATGTGTCTAATATGTTGCATTCGTAAGTACAGTGTTAATAGCTATGCACCCATTATATCAGTATTGAAGCCAAATGAATCAGTGCAATGCTTTATTATAGCCCAGATGCTTCAGAACTTAGCTTTATAGGTTCAAAGATTCAAATGGCTATAACATTATTAGTGCTCACGACTGTACACATAATAAAACTCAAATGTCACTAATATGAAGAAGCCGAGATTCTCACAATATTTGAAACTTGTATGACACAACACAAAACTTCAATTCAACTGTCCTTTTTTTCATTAAAACTGTCACTGCCTCTGTAGGAATGTATCAAACTACCGGTATATACAGTACTTATCTCTTCCCACAAGACATTAGATCCCTAAGTAATATATTATATATTCTTTAAGCTATGTGGATTTGGAAGCCTTTGGCCTAGGGGAAAATTAAACTTACAAACTAAAACCTCCAGTCCCCTTACACCAATATTTACTATATTTACACTGCATTTAAATACTCTAATTACAAAATATAAATAAATATTTTATACATTTCAACAGAAATTCTTATAAAACGACATTTAGTTTAAACGAAATCCCTCACTTATATTATGGCATTTGTCATATTGGCTTTAGTTAACACTCCAATTGAATTTGAATGTTAAGGGATAAAAGCAAATTATATACATTTGGGAGTGATACTTTAATCCTTCAACTGTGGCAGGGCTTTCATAGGCTTAATACAAACCGTCTAATGTTATCCATTGTACAAGTAATCAAGCAATACATGTACTGAAGGAGATATTCTGATAGGTTTAGTCCTCTTCACTATGAGGCATCTTCTTAATCTGAACATACTCATCCAATGTTAGCCAGAATGGAATTAAAATGAATTCATCAACACTGAAATTTAAAAAAAATGGTTACCCTTTAACATAGTATATTCCCACTCATATTCTGTTTAGGCAAATATTATGATTCTGTTCTTGTCCGAGCTCACTAAAAATTTTATCTGGTATACTGTGCACTTTAAAATATTAATTTTCCGTTGTATAAACGTGGTTTTATTATCAGTACAAATCTTCTTAGTGTCTAGTGTGTGGCTGTAGTTTAGTAGACATTAAACTTTTTTAATCGAGCCAGGGCAGGCGGAACTGTCACTAGAGGCGTCCTTTAGCCCAAACAAGAACAAGATCTCTTTCAGTCACTTGGCTCCAGTTAATATTGTTACTTTTAGGGTGAACCTGTCTGCCTCATAGGGTTAAGTGAGTCAGATTATAACAATTTTGATTCCCAGACGTCCCTCCTAAGCCAAAATAAAATATTGTAACAGTGGCAAGAAAAAGAACAAAAGACTGAGTTGCTCCACAAGCCAATATAAAACTTATGTGCACAGGAATTAGCCACTTGCAAGTTTCGGGCTATAAAGAAGTTGGAGCTTTAGACATCAATATTTAGCAAAATTACAAGTAGGCTAGTATCCAAGTTTGTGATGGATAGAAAGATTGATGGATTGATTTTATGTATTCATACATGCACTAAAATTGTATTTTATCTGGTAATTCTGCTAAGTATTTGTCTATACAGCTCTAACTTCCTTATAGCCAGAAACTCGCAAGCGGTCAATTTGCTACATAAGAGTTGAGTGGTGAGATTACCAAGCTGCCAGAATAACAATGTTTACATTTCATAGATAAATTTTACCCATGAAATGCATAAAGTGAGGATTAAAGTGAAAGAAAAGATAAAAGTGAGCAAAGACAACTTGTGTTATTCCAAGGATTAGCAAATTTGCACCTGAGAATTACATCTTATCACTATACCTGTACTGTATAGTCTGCTAACATTTGATTCATCTTCTAGTTTTCTAAAGTTCTTAAGTATCACAAACATTGATTTAACATTTTAGTGTTGATCATTGCAAAGTAGACAAATCAAGATATTATGCCAAGAGCCAGTGAGTCTTACTGGTCTAATATTTCCTCCCTAAGTGCAGTGAGTTCCCTTAGTACCACAAGGAATATTAATCAAGTGTATTCTGTTCTGTGATAATGCACAATACTAATTACATACAGTATTACCATTTACTTGGTCAGGAATTCTCATATAATAAATTGCTCTACTATTTCCAATAACACACATTCTTTAATCTTAACCACTGTCCCTAGAGGTTCTGAAAGTTTTGCTAAAACAATGGAGATAATCGTTACTTATAAGAGTGTCAACCATTTGTTGTTACAGAATACAACTAACAGATGTCCTACTGTAAGAATCGGTTTTTACACCATACCCGAAAGAGGATTTATGGAGCTCCGATCTTACTCTCAACCATCTGAACAATTTTACCAGCACACCTAAACTTCGTTAGATGCGGGAATAGCCTCCCGAAAATATCAAGCCCTGGTGTGGGCTTGAACATGGAACCCTTGGGTTGAGAGGCAGACACCTTACCAGTTAGACCAATAGAGATATCCCACTTGGCCTGGTCGGCTCAGGGTATTTCCGCATTCGATCTGTTTAGGCTAGCCTATTTTCACTGACTTTACACTACATTTATATTATTTTAACTAGATATACCTAATGAGGCTTACATTTAATTACAGCACAAAGCATCTAGTGACACATTCCCTATTAATTCTGTGGAAGTATGTTTTGTCAGTTTAGTACTGGTATGATGTTTGTTTTAAATACTACATTAAGCATCAGGCTGACTACAATATAAGAGATGGACTAAAAGATGATAATACTGAGAGAGAGAGAGAGAGAAACTATTTTTAATATAGTCTGCAAGTGAAAACCATCTGCTTCTACTGATATCACCTTACATGAGCACTGTTATATGTCTCTGTTGCAGTTTGTGGGAGTGCTGAGTTACAGAAGAACAGAGCTATGAACCACTTTCTGGTAAGATGCTATAGTGTTATAATAATTATCTCACACCATCAGAATATATTATATTTGTTAAGGGAGCCCACCTCGCCTTTTTTTTCTCTTTCTCTCCCTCTCTCTTTGGCCTGTATCCATTCGGCCCCATTCAATCTACTGTTTTAAGACGTTTACCCCCATCCAGGTGTCAATATTTTCCTGGTAAGCGGTAGCGAGCCAGCATATATATATTTTTGTTTTGACAGCAAGCTAAATTTGTAAATTTTTCTATAGAAAAATTTCTCCGGCAAAGCCGGATTTCTCCATACAATGCTGGCTCGCTATCGCTCGCCAGGAAGAAATCGACACCTGGATGGGGATAAACGTCTTCAAAAACAGTTGGCTGAATGGGGCCGAATGACGGCGAATGGATACAAGCCAGGAAAAGAGAGAAAAGGAGAAAGATAACAAAAAAATCAGTGATCCCCCTTAAGGCCTAGTGCATGTTTGCATGTGTAAGCCTTGTTCACCCAGTGGTTATGCTCAATTGTTCTATTAGTCCATGGGTCAGGGAGAAATTAGTAAAGTACCAGCAGAGAGGGATATTAGGGCAAGAATGTAGTTACCGGGTGTACCGCCGGTCTTGTTTACACTACGCGGACGCTCACCATCATGTTCCCGTCTATTTTCACTGCCCTTGGATACAAAAATACATTACCCTAACCAAACCTAACCTAGTATGATAAATTTATAAGTATTTATTAATTATAAGTATTTTTAGATGATTTATGTTGTATGTCGGTAGTGGTACACCCGGTAACTACATCCATCCCGATATTAGCTACAATTTTTATCTATTACATTGTATAACTTGCAAAACAAACAAACCAAAACATGAACGGCACAATATAAAACAAAATCATTTTATTGTAGAGATGTTATTTCAAAATGACAACCTTGGGTAATGAGTTCCCATATCACTTAATAAACTGTTTCTTGGAGTTTATGCTGAAATTATGACCCCCATTCATGGGTTTTGGGATCTGGCTCTTTAACTATATTTCCTGCAGCCTCTCTAGTCATTATTTAATATTGAGGTCCTTTATTCAGAAGCCTGTAGGCCTACCATGTTCCCTTTAAGCCGGTATCCCACGAGCGCTTTTTCCCTCAACATTAATCCTTAACACTGGTCTGGCAGCTTATGAGGTTAACATTTAGATGATTTCGGTCACCTAAATTCATCTACCATCAGTCTAGTTTCAGATACCAAGGTAAATTATTCCAGAAATGTTGATCATCGGATATTGACCATAAAAGATCTCGTATGATACCGGCTTTAGTCTACCTCCTTAATACTTAATACTAGGCATTTTACTGTTTGTGTGTAGGCTATCCACAAGTTTTCATTTCATTAACACATGGTTCATATGACAATTCTCTGAAACATAATGACAATTCTCTGAAAAATATTCCCTCACCTAAAATTACTTGAGAAAAAAATAGGAAAAATTGTTTTAACTTTCAATAACTTGTAATACATAATAACACTTTTGAGCCTCCTTTCTGTTTATAATTTCTCTTGCATTGCTACAACTGCATGGCCATATGTTGGAATTTAAATATGGCTATTTTATTATGCCCAACAGCTGCTGAGAGCAATACAGAAAAAAATATATTCCTTCAAATATTGTCATTGCTACCCTCACTTGCCTCTTTCAACTCGATACCCAGATACAATTTGTTATATGGCAGTTATAAAATCCTATGATACACCAAAGTATGATGTAATTTGTTTTATAAAACACATCTTGATAATTACTCAAAAGATTTAGATGTATGAAGGACAAACCTGAACTATTGTATAGAAAGGGCGGGTGCCCAACCCCGAAAGGGTTTGAAATAGGGGAGCCATCCCCCCGCCAAAGGCGGCTTTCTAGGGCCTTTCCTAGCTGATGCTGAGAGGATTGGGTTCTAGTCATGTGGTGATGGGCTGGTCTATCAGAGTGAGAACTGAGCGATCTCTGCCATACCCATAGCTTACTTTGACTGTTCCTTTTACTTATATATTTTCTAGATCTCAAGTGACGGCGTCTCTTCCGTGGATTGACCTCCCAATCTACCAAGACTGGAAGCCAAAGCGTCACATTTTTCCTTTGCCCCTCAACTTGCTCTTCATAATTGCTGAGGGGCACAGGGCCCTGGGTGGGGCTTTGGTTTCCCGGGTGTTTCCGCGCCCTCCTCAGCTCCCCGCCAAGGAGTGGCTTCGGTCACCCAGGCTTTATTGTGGTCGGCAGGAAGGGTTCTGTGGGGGCGCTCGGTTATGGCCTTGGCCTTGCTCGGGGCCTTGGGGCTGTTCGGCCAGGCAGCTTGGGGAACAGCAACAACAACAACTGTATAGAAAAAAATGTACCACAGATGTGTGTAGAATATAACAATTTGATATACAATATTTACCAGTGATATACGAGTAAGTAATCTATAATATTTTGTTTTAATGTTATTTCCACATAGCAATTTTGATAAGTTCTTTTGCCTTTATATTGTGTCGTCCCTGTTTTGGTTTGTTTAATTTGCAAGTTTTACATTATAATTCACCCAGGATAATACTGTATACTGTATTGCATATCCAAAGACGTCAAATTATTGTCGGTAAGATTGGCAAGCAAACTCCACAATAGTGAAGTGGGTCAAAGTTGATCTTGGGGATGATACCAGAAAAATACTTACCCACTCAGTTAGTGACAAAATTAACCACTAACATATCAACAATAACCTGCTTTCTACTGTATAGCCTTTGGGAATACAGTAGGATACATACCAGTTGATAACAAATTAACAAATTATAAACTTGAACTGAATTGAACTTGAATAGTAGTGTTATGTATTGTATTAATTTAACTAATTACTGATGGGATCAAATAACTAACAACTAATGGAATTAATTGACAAAAAGGATTTATGAGAACATAAGCTATACTACTAACATTATAGAATATGATTGACTGTTGTATAGCGATAGGATTTTGCTGAAGGAAAATATTAACCTTGCAGTCTAATTTTGGTAATTAACTTTCATTCCATCACATGTGAGATGAGCTGCTTGAGGAGTATGTGTGGAGTTACTCGTAGAGACAGATCGAGGAATGAAGATATACGTAGGAGAGTGGGGCAGCAGGAACATTTGTAGGCCAGAGTAGACAGAAGGGTGCTGATCTGGTATGGTCATGTTGAACGAATGGAAGATGAAAGGCTTACAAAGAGAATATGTGAGTCAGATACAATGGGAGATAGAAGGGCAGGAAGACCCCATTGAAATGGAGAGACTGTGCAAGACAAGCTTTGGATGATAGAGGAATGACTATAGATCAGGCAAGGAAAGTGGTAATAAACAGGAATGAATGGAGAATGCTTGGGAATAGATGAGTGAACACGTGGTCATTTGGGGGAAGGGGTCGGGCGCAAGTTGGACTAGATAATAGCCTATCAGGCGACTGGCTCGGGGAGACGGTTTATATGAAGGGTGCGCTTGGAAGTGTGGTGGGCGGGATTGTGGTTTCAGCTCTGCTGCATGTCTGCCTGCCGAGATCGGAACCTCTCCGGGGGGGCCGGGGGGAGTGCTGGAGGGACCTTGGTGACCCTGGTCTCTGGGTCTTCTCCTGGATGACCTAGATGTGTGAATTTGTATTTTGTTTTTGTGTGTTAATTGTTTTATGTTGTGTTGTCGTCCCTATTCTGGCTCTGTCTTCAGTCCCCCCCCCCACCACAAAAAAAAAAAAAAAAAAAAACAAAAAAAAAAAAAAAAAAAAAAAAAAAAAAAAAGTGGGGATTGGGCCTGAGTATATGGATGGATGAATGGAACTTTCATTCTCATATCAATATGGTGATTATAGTTTTGTTTCCTTTCCATGGAAGTTATTCGTTGAATCATAATCCGTAACGAGTGTCACCAATATGGCAGATGGCCAATTTATGATGTCTATTGGGTCTTTGTTCTTTGCTATTTGTGTGTTTAGAACCATATTACAGGTAGAGTACTACTAAATTATCTGTTAAAAATCGATTAGACTATTTAAAATTAAACTGTTGTTCAACTGAATATTGATTATTTTTAATTAAATTGTAAAACTTGCAAAATAAACTAACCAAAACTGGAACGACACAAGATAAAGATTAAAGAACATATCAAAATTGCTGTGGAAATAACGCTTATTAAAATAACATTTTGAAATTAAAGAACACAATCCACCACATAGGGTGTACATCATTACATGAGCAAGATAATCTTGTTCCCAAGCAAACTAATCCCATATATAACAACGCACTATCGTCACGTTCAAGGAATTAGTCAATTTGGGAAATCCGGGATGTTCTGGTAAATTTGACTAAATTCTGTATGAATAAAGAAATTACAATTTATGTCAAAATGTTCTATTAAAATAATATTTGAAACCACTCCAATGAAAACAAAACTTAATCACTGTCATTAAAGATTTTAAAAATATATATTGCATTTTGTATTTATGGATAAAAATAAATAAAACAATGTTCTGTGAAATGTTATGTAATTTGTTAACATTATGACCATGTTGCATCATATACAATACATACGGTAAGCACCAAGCCTCTATTGCTTTTGAAGTTCACTATCTCTATTATAACTGAATATACAGTGTCAATTTTAACTCTTGCAGTACCATGATGACTTTTGCCTTATATGTTGGCCAACACTTAGACAACTTTATTGGGCTTAGGAAGGAACTTTAGGAAGAAAATGACTACAAACTATCTGAATTATGACTCCTACAGATCGATCTTATGCTGAATAAAATTGTCTAAAGAGTCAGAATAATACTAAACATCATGCAGTTAGATATGTGATTAAATTTAACCCCATCAAACTTTAATTTATTTTCTTTCAACATCATCATACAATTCTATTTATCTTTAACAGTACAGTACTTCAGAGCATCTTCAGCCACTTCAATCAGACGACAATTTTGCTCTATTAACCCTTTTCTGTACCGTCGACATCCTTTAAATTTTGTTCTGGTTACTACAAATCTATTTTATTCAGTTCAGGAAGGATCTCTAGCAATTAACAGACTGAACTATCTTAATTATCCTCATTTTACTACCACAGATCCTTCTTAAGAGGCATAAAATCGTATACATATAACTAGACTAAAATTAAAAAGACGTCACCGGTTCAGAAGGGGTTAATGCTACTGTCAGAATATTTACACTAAAACAAAAGAGGAAGTCATTGTACTGAAAGGGCCCACCTAGTTAAAACTCCTACAAATAATCTTGACATTCAGCTCTTTTAAGTTATACAAAATAAATAACATTAGTAAGACAACAGACGACATTACAATTATTAACCCAGGGACTGCAACGGTCCTTCCGGAAGCACAGTATTTGAATGTGTAAAAACTACCGTTCAGATACCGTGACAGTGCTGGGAAATGTCTCAAAATTGGGAAACACATGGGAAGTAGTGGCATCTCTCCACTCCTCCACTCCCCCCCCCCCCCCCTTTATACCCCAACCCTCCCTTAACTTGACCTTTTATTTTGCACAGGCTCGTAACAGTTCATGGGTTAAGTCTTACAATACAATGGAGTCATTTTAGATATATTCTGGTTAAGAGCCGGCATCACATGAGGGTATGTATCCAATACTAGGGTCGGAGTCCCATTATCAGGCTGAAAATATATACTGTATAAGAAAAGGATATTATTCAGCTAGTTTCTCTTCCATTATGATCATATATTAAAGTGTAAAGCTTAATATCAGGAACAGACAACTGAAAACACAAATAAATTAACCAAATATTAAACAATATGCTATTAAATTGATGGAGAAATTGAGTCTTGGAGGCATTGAAAGTAACAAGATTTTCTGTGCCCCAATCAGAAATAATTGATAGATCAGAAGATAGGTGTCCTATGGCCTTCGACACGTGAGTTTTGGAGTAATTGCATGCTGGGTTGTTGTGAAAAACTAGTTGATTAGTGCAAGGAACAGTCATCAGTAAATGAGTGTATAAGACTAGAGGTACAGTTGAGGAGATCATTAATTAATATTAGAAAGAGAACTTTTATTAATTTAATTTGGGGTGTTATTGGTGTTAAGAACGATGTTATAAATAATATATATATACAGTACAGTATATAGTATATAGTATAATGTGGAGAAGGAGTCTAGACACTGGTGACATACCAGATAGCTTGAAAAATGCAATAATTGCCCCACTGCATAAAGGAGGGAGTAAAGCAATACCAAAAAACTACCGCCCGGTAGCTCTAACCTCTCACATCATTAAAGTTTTCGAGCGAGTCCTGCGAAGCAAAATTTCAACATTCATGGAGACAAATGAACTACACAACACCGGTCAACATGGGTTCAGAGCGGGAAGATCATGTCTCTCACAACTTTTGGAACACTATGACAAAATTCTTAAAGCGCTAGAAGAAAAGAAAAACGTGGATGTCATTTACACCGATTTTGCTAAGGCATTTGATAAATGTGACCATGGTATAATAGCCCACAAACTGAAAGCAAAAGGTATAACTGGGAAAATCGGACGGTGGATATACAATTTCCTCGTAAACCGAAAACAATCAGTAGCAGTAAACCAAGTCACATCTGAGCCTTCGGATGTCAAAAGCTCAGTGCCCCAAGGAACAGTGCTAGCGCCCCCTTCTGTTCCTCATACTAATTTGCGACATAGATACCAACACCAGACACAGTACGGTGTCGTCTTTTGCTGATGACACAAAATTAAGCAAGATAGTATACACACAAGAAGACACGGGCCGACTGCAGGAAGACATGAATGTAGTGTTCCAGTGGACCAGGGAAAACAAAATGCAATTCAATGAAGAAAAATTCCAATTAATACAGTACGGAGATAATAATGGTGTTAAAGAAATTACAAATTACTTAACAGAATCTAACCACATAATAGAACGGAAAGACAGTGTGAAAGACCTTGGGGTATTAATGTCTGAAAATATGAGTTTCAAAGTACATAACCAGGTCAAAGTGGCGGCTGCGAAACGTCTAACGGGTTGGATTCTGCGTACTTTTAAAATACGCAGTGAATTACCTATGATAACGCTCTTCAAATCTCTAGTGCTACCGCGGCTTGAATACTGTAGCGTATTAACATCCCCATACAAAGCAGGTGAAATAAATGACGTAGAGAGTGTACAAAGAAATTTCACTTCGCATATAAGTTTGATAAAACAGCTACACTATTGGGAGCGTTTAAGAGCACTGAATCTGTACTCACTGGAACGTAGAAGAGAACGTTACCTAATAATATACACGTGGAAAATCGCAGAGGGTTTAGTACCAAACCTACATACTCCGATAGTCATGAAATTCAGTGATAGGAGAGGCTGGGAATGCGAAATCCCCCGGATGAATAACAGGGGTGCTATGGGCTCTCTGCGAGAGGGCTGGTTATCACACAGAGGCCCACGTCTCTTCAACAAACTCCCACGGCGAGTAAGAGACATGAGGGACGTCTCGTTAGACAGCTTCAAGAGAGCCCTGGATGTCGAACTGCAAAAGGTGCCAGACGAGCCCATCCTCGCAAGGGAGCGAGCTGTCGCTTCAAACAGTCTACTGCACCAAATCACCACCCATAACGAGGGGCGTCGCGCTCCTTGGTGCCGCTAGAAGAGTGGCGAACACATCATAAGGTATCATAAGGTAAGGTATAGTTACCTTAGTCCGTTCATTCTAGGTTGGTCAGAAATCGTAACCCCTAACCTCTCATAACTCAAAAAGGACTAGAGTAATCGAGCTAATATTACTACCAAATAGGAATAGGTCTATAAATTAACATCTCATTTGCTCTAGCCCTTTTTGAGTTACAGAGGTTATAGGTTACGATTTCTGCTCAACCTAGAATGAACAGACTATAGTATGTATGTATATACCCAGGCACATACCCCATAGCTGGGGGTATACGACTCGAGACATAGCTCGAACTGAAACAACATTAAAAGTTCCAATTCTTAGGGTCCGGGACCACTTTCGCGTTCCCTCACCACATTGTCTGTCTCATCTAGTAGGTGAATTTTACAAGGAGGAGGATTCCTAGCCCCCCACCCCTGAAGTAAGAAAATAGTACAGGGAAAGAGACAGGCAGAAATGGCTAAGGTTGGGTAGACGATGCCAAACCTCACTCTGGACAAGACCAGCCCCTTCAATTTCAAATTAATACAATTATATAAAAAATATGAAATTTTATTATAAATACAGTATTTCACCAATAATATTATACTATATTGTTTGTTTCTAACAAAAAAATAAAATAAATATTTACTCTTGCTTTATGCATACTGGAATATATGCAACACTTAAAAATAATTTAGGCAGAATTCTAAAGCCTGTACAAGTGACATATCTAAAGATATTTGACAAAATATTTCCCTTCATCAGACCTGTGGTGGTATACAATACAATCAAACTCAAAATTATTCACACCTTACCTCCATATTTTCAACTATGGTTATCTATCTATCTATGGATCTATTTACCCATCTATATCCATCTAACCATCCACACCTCTCCTTTCCCCAAATACATGCACATGCATATACAGTACATGTGTATACACACATACTGTACATACATTATGCACATGTAGACATATATAATACCGTCAGAGAGAGAGACAGACACAGACCAGATAGAGATATAAGGGGAGAAGTTACGCATATATAAGTCTCAAGTTCCATGCAAGCATGAAATCACCATAAATGCCCGAACGCAGCCATTCCAGAGACTGGATTTGGCACACTGTTGTCCCGCAGCTACCATGTGGCTGAAATGGGCCAAATAGAATGAATGGTTACCCAAATTTATGTCATCCCCCTTGTAGTCACCTCTTACGACATGCAGTAAGCATACTGTACTGTACTCTTGGCTCGAACGTCCCTTGATTTTGGCCCTGTCACTCTTTCAACTATGGGGGAGGCACTCGCTATAGGCAGTTATGCCTTTTGCCTCCCTCAATCACATAGAAAAAAAAAAAAAAAAAAAAAAAATCTAATAAATATAATACAGTCCAGGCAGTATTCTGCTTTCCACTCCAATAGAAAAAATATATTCTAGGTAGTATTCTCTTTTTATTTCTCTAATACAATTAACCCTTTCTCTGCAGGCTTATTTGCACTATTTAGGGCATATTCAGGCACTCTTGAATGATTAATCAAGTATCTGCATTAAATGAACTGTATTCTGCCAAAAACTAGGTGAAAATTGCTTCAAAATGACACCAGAACGAGCTTCGTAGGTGGCTGGGTTCACCCGCAGCATTGCCATAGACATTCGGGAAAACTTGCTAATTATTAGCACTCGCTCGGCAACACTGTCGAGACACCCGCGCGAGACCACAGTCTCCCTCAGTGAGTTGCTGGCTGCTTTGAGGGTCACGCGGAGGTCCCTCACACTCCCACCCACTGACACTCGATTTCTACGGCTTTTACAGGCTTTTAACCCTTCTGACCCGGGATCCCCCTCCAAAGGACAGTGTCAGGTACCCGGGCGATTTGGCCGAAAAACGTCTAGGCCTAGGCTACCGTATCTTTGTTAATTTAACTGCTAGAAATTTCCCACGCATCTCTAAACGTAGTGCGGTTTCCAATCTGTAGACTCGTGTTGAGTAGAGCTCTGCAAGTCAACTGGTTCAGTTGTGATGACGATTTCCGTGGAGCGAATTTTTCCGCGATGTTGACAATATCGGAGCTTTTCAGATACTAATTTCGTCATACCATACAACAACATTGATCCGACGTCTTCTTGTTTTCGGAGGTGCGGTGATGCAATGACCGGCTTTGTTTACATGCGTCAGACCAAGCTGAATAGGCTTTCAAGCTTACTGCCTGTTATAAGGACACCCGGGGTCCTGCCCAACTGCCGCGGTGTCCTTATAACAGGACAGCCGGGCTGGAAGGGTTAAAGCCTGGAAATTGCTGTAAATTGCCTATGCGTTCCAGAACGTCACCCGCAGCGAAAGGGTTAATAGTCTGGGTAGTATTCTCTTCTGTAACAAGAAAGAGAAACTAAAGTTAAAAGTTGAGAAGGCGGGGAACAGTTTTGAGCATGACTGTATAGTCGTGGTTAGAAGTTTGTCAATTATTTAAAAATCTTACAATCCATGCAATAAATATCCTGGCTCATTTTTGCCATTCTATGATATTATAGCTTCCTGTGAAAGATTTGAAGTATTTCAGACTTACAGTACTGTTTGACACAATAATTGTTCATAGCTGTAAAAAAAAAAAAAAAAAAAATTTAAAACTAAAAATATACAGTAGCCACTTGAGAGTAATGTAGAGCATGAGCACTTTTCTCCATTTTTTATCAGCAATTCTTTCTTTTCTAGTAAAAAATTAGGGTTCTGTTTTATTGACTGACGGCAAGTTACTTTAGGTGGCTGAATTTTATATATCTTTGAAATCTGAAAAAGTTTCCCCAAAAACTTGAGAAAGAGTGACCATACAACTGAATTTTATTGCATATATTTTACAGAATCAAGGGAGAAATGGTGATAGGCGAGTTGCCTTCAAGTTTGAGAATACCTGAGAGGAAGCTAGACATCAGTATTCACAATGTAGTTCTTGGGAAAGTTTATACTGCAGAAAGTTACATTTAAACAAAAACTGTCTGTCTATATACACAAAGCATATACACAATGGCTAACTAAAAATTAGAATGTGATGATTATACATTTACAAATACTACTAACACATACAAGACGAGTTCAACACAAGTACACCACGAGAGATGAAAGGAAAATAAATAACAGGAAGACGATGAGTGAAGTTACTGCAGCATTGCTTTGGTGGTGGGTAAGGATAAGTCTTGTGGGTCCTTACATGGCGGTACCACTAAACTGCCACTTAAACTATCAGCACTTAAACTATCACAACCACTTCTTGCACCATCACCACTAACACTCATACCATTTGTAACACTTGCATTATCACCATTACCACTTACACCACCTTGACCACTTGCTCCCTCACTTAAGTAATCTCTCACACTAACAAACTCACCACCAGTACTCATATCACCACTACTACTACCTCTTACACCATCAGACCCCTTACTCACACCCGCACCAAGACCGCCATACACCACCGAGTCGAGCAGCATGTTAACAGAGGTGATATCGGGGGTGGAGGCATGGAGTTGGCCCTGCGAACAACTCTCCTGTGCGGCTACGGCAGGAATGAGGGTGGGGATGGCAGGGCAGGAGAGACTGGTGTTGCAGGGGGTGAAAGAGGAGGTGTTGGCAGGGATGTGGGGTTCGGTAGGGGTGTTGGCAGGGGTGGCGGTGGCATGGGGGGGTGTCATCGCAGGGGAAACGGGACGGTTGACAGGTGGCATCATAATCGGTAGTGAAGCGTTGTTGGAGGAGTTCGTTTGAGTTACAGAACCCGAGAAAGAGTTGGATGTTGAGTCACTGTTAGCTGTTGATGACTCAGATTTGGATTGAGATGAGCCCCCTTCGTTATTGCCACCACTACTAGCTCTGCCATCGACACTAACGGTGCCGCTGGGCTTGGCGCGGTTGTGTGCCAGATGACTCTTAACCAGGTGTCCAGCTGCCAGAGCTGACATGAGTGACAACTCTCCTGCCAGGACCGTCGCAGCAACAATCTTGGCAAACTGGCAGGCATTCTCTCCAGGGTTTTCAAGATGAGCCCCTGAAAATATATTTATTATTATAACAACAATTCTGTGTTATTTTATTAAACCATTTTGCTGCCGCCGACAAACTGGTACATCCTATGTAAAAAAAAGGTCTATACTTCTTACCCATACGCATTGGTAGTACCGGCCGAGTTGGTTGCACCAACCCGCCCCTCTTGTTGCCAGACACTTCCATTAACTTCTAAGCTTGCCACCCATACTTATATCAATCTGCTCCATGCATTAGTTGAGGGAGGGTGGGTGTCCAATCAAGAGGAGTTATAAAAGCTAAAAAAACAACGAAAACAGAGCTAATTCTATATTTGTGACGACTATATACCAGGTACAAATGTGAGGTTCATTTCATATTACAGGATATATCTAATATTGTCTTCTAACTACAAAATTTTATAAAAATAATGGATTATTTGATTGAATCATCGCGAGCGTAAAAAACGAAAAAGGAAGTAAACACTTAATAATACGCTTGGTGAGTGGCTGTTAGGGGACAAGAACAAGGAAAGTTTTGTTCAATATTCCCTAGGCCGCTAGGCTTAGAATGAATGAATAAGACTTGGCGGAAAATTCGACCCAATCTTTTCATTGGAACTCATTTGAATTCGGTCAGGGATGCGGATATGGCAGAAGGGCAACGTATATTATGCGGAAGTACAGTCCATCCTCGTACAACACAAATTCCTACAGCACGATTTTCGTACAACACGGTGGGAGTCTGAGCAAATAACTCCATCTGTACAGCACGATTCGTATTCCTGGAACACGGTCCGACGGTGGAAAAGTGGGGCAAATCCGTAGAGTTTTGCACTGCACGTTGCTTCTTCGTATAACACAGGATACTGCTGATGTCATTGCGCACTGTGACGTAGGCAGCACCTGCGCTGCTTGGCCATTGCAAACTAATCGCACATATAACAACGCACTATCGTCAAAGAATTAGTCAATTTGGGAAGTCTTTTCCAAAGTAGCAAAACTTATCCACCATCTCTAGTCTCATTGCCTAAGTTAACACTCTCGAGCTGATCATTGATCACAAGCTCACCTTTGCATACAAATTTCTCAACTTCCGACTTTTTCATTGGTAGATATCCCTTTATTCTAATGCAGCGCTTCTTACCATGGTGTACCCAGCAGCGGCAGACGCTACACTGTATTGAGTTCGGGCCCACCCCTTTTCTGTATACAGTACCGTACTGCGCACGGGTATCACCACATTTCTCTACCTTTCCAAGCCCAAACCTACTACTGTGTAAAACTTTAGTTATATTTATATTAACTCTCAATCCTTTACTTGTTCAAAATAATTTCACAGGAAAAGCATAGCAAGAGGTTATATGGCTATGTAGAATGCCAAAGCTATGAAAGCCCCCAATATGTTGTCCTAAAGAATGGATATCCATATAATAAACTTACCCTTGACACCGAGCATAGCAAGACATGCAGCCTGTGGAGGTAGTGATGTGCCGCCCCCAACAGTGCCAACCTCCAGAGCCGGGAGGTTGACAGAAATGTGTAGGTCCTGGCCCTCCTCTCCCCACGCCTCCATCATCGTGATACAGTGGCTGCTGCCCACCACTTGTGCTGGGTCCTGGAATAAGAGAGTATTTAGCCTCCTTTACATGAGCGTTTTCTCCCGTACATGAGATGCATAAGTGTAGTAGAAATCAGCAAGAATGAATGGAGTCATAATGGGTTGAAAAGGCAGTTCCATATTTTGCATGGGTAATAAGCCATAGCCACCTAATGGCCATTCTCCATGCTGCACAGTCCCCTGCAGTATCCCTGTCAAACCTTCTCAAGACCTCATACTAGGTCTTCCTCGGTTTACTGACTGCCGTCCTTTCCTTTACTTTCATACTTTCAACAAGCTTCACTCAATCATACTTATCTTTTCTCTCCAAATGGCCAACTCACCACAAGCCAGTATGAATTACCTCACCAATAAACTTGAACTATATTACTCTCTCAACTCTGCTCCCTTTATACCCTCTCTCACTGTGGCTTTACACATCCATGGCAAATGCAATTTAACTTGTAAACATGATCAACTGCATTAAAATATATTTACCTGACCACACATAATACAGAAGGCAGCCACAACATTAGCAGCAGAAGCATTGTTGCCACTTATGGACGCTTTAGCGAGGATAAATGAGAGCACATAGTTTTCCAACTAGGCTACAGTGCATTTCAATAGAAACATATTTTTTCTATCTGTATATTTCTATTTAGTTCTATTTATTTTGTGTGAAATTTTTAATTTTGTTATTTATGTTGTGTAGTGTTCTCCCTGTTCGGGCTCTGTCTGAGTCAGCCACCCCTAGCTATGGGGTATGTGCCTGAGTATATACACATACACACAATTAAGTGGCATAAAGATAAAGGAGTACACTTGTCCACAAGCAATATAGATGCATATTAGTGGCTTGAGGGTTGTTGGCCCTAATTACAGCCAGCCAGTGAAGACCCAACACAGTTCTTGGCCAAGTGAGCATCACAGACATCTTAAGTACCAGAACTTTCATCAAGGCTTTATTGACTTTCCTACTCTAGTGCAGAGTAAGCCAACTATGAAATTAATTATTTGCACAACTGTATATGATTTAGTTGACACATAGATCTATTCACCTGTCCACAAGAAATATAGATGGCGGCCACAATATTAGCGGCATGAGCGTTGTTGCCCCCAATACATCCGGCCAGCGATGAGCCCACATAGTTCTTGGCGAAGTGAGCATCGACCAGGGCAGCCACAGAAGTCTTCAGTACCCGCCCCACTACCTCTCCCGGCACCACCGCCTCTGCCACCACTGACTTACCGCGACCCTCAATCCTGGTAAAGTTCAGTCAAAATAAATATTTGTATCCTTCATTAATAATTAGAACTTTAATATCTTATAAAAAAAAAAAAATCCCCAAAACATTTTTAAAAGCTGCTGATCGAAAGTTACCATATGATATACTGTACTGTACTTGTTATTCTGCCTTTAAATTTGAATGAGCTGAATTGATCTTAGTTACGTTAAGATAGGCTCTATATCTTTAAATGTACTGTAATCCTAAATCACTCCTAATCCCAAATCTGAAGTTGGTAGTTGTACTCACTCCTAAGGTGGCGGGAGGGAATGGCAGATAAGGATTTAAGAGTGAACGTAGGCAAGTCAAAAGTCATGATTAGCGGCAATGACCGTGGAACTGCGGTACAGAGAGATAGTTTCACTTGTCTGTAAAAAGGGGGTTGGGTGTAATTCAATCCAGTGTTGCACATGCTAGGGATGGGTGCATAAGAGGTGTAGTGGTTTTGAGGGGCCAATTGTCGTGGGCAATTAACCTTGAATGTGCCATATGTAAGGGTGTCTTGGCAGTACCGGTCCACCTGGTAGCATAGTGTTTGGGGATGTGCACCTGGAATGTTTCAATAAGTTCTGTTACCTGGGTGACATGATTGCTGCTGATGGTGGAGCTGAGGCCTGCTCAGTCGCGAGAGTCCGAAGTGGATGGAAGACGTTTAGAGAGATGCTGCCATTATTGACTCCTTGCTACTAAATGGGAGGTTATATAGTACCTGTGTTAGAAGTGTGATGGTGTATGCTAAGTTGCTAACAAAACCTTGACAGTCAAAATGGAAGATAATAATAGACTGGATCTAAATGAAATTAGGATGGTGAGATGGATATGTGGGTCTGCTATGAGAGACAGAACCCCCAGTGTGGAACTCAGGGGGTGCTTAGGCATTGAGAGTATTAGTGAGGAGATGCGTAGGAGTAGGCTTAGGTGGTGCTAAAAATCGCATTAAAGACCTGGTCCTCGAACAAGTGTGTAACACTGACAATCCCAATGGGATCTTCAACCTAGCTAGGCGAGTTAAAAATTACAGTAGGGATATTATAGGTGAACAGTGTGTTAGAGATGATAATGGGAAGATTGTGTATGCAGAAAATGAAATCAGAGAAGCATGGAAGGTACACTATGAACGATTGCTAAATGTAGAGTTTGAATGGGATAAGGAACAGCTTAGTATTGAAAAACCAATATCTGGGCCCCTCCTTTGATAGCACCAGCTGTAGTGAGCGACGCAATCAATAAAATGAAGGACGGTAAAGCTCCAGGTTGCTCCGACATTGTCGCTGAGATGATAAAAGCCTCAGGGGAGATTGGTGTAAACTTAGTCACCGAGTTGATAAACACCATTATTAAAGATGAGAAAATCCCAGAGGATTGGCTCAAAAGTGTAATAGTAAATATATACAAACGAAAAGGGGATGCGCTAGATAGAGGAAATTATAGGGGCCTGAAAATGCTTGACCAAATCATGAAGGTCTGTGAGAGAGTCCTTGAGGGTTTGATCAGGCAAAGCATCTCTATTGATGATATGCAGTTTGGTTTTATGCCAGGACGTGGTACAACCGGTGCTATCTTCATAGTCAGGCAGATACAGGAAAGATACTTACTAAAAGGCAGGGATCTTTACTTTGTGTTTGTGGACCTGGAGAAGGCCTTTGATAGGGTACCTAGAGATGTTGTGCAGTGGGCTATGAGGAAACTTGGTCTGGAAGAGTGGCTGGTGCGTGTGATAATGAAGATGTATGAGGATTCGCGAAGTTCGGTGAGGGTGAAGGGTGTACATACATACATACATACATAAAATTTTAAGACTGAGTGTTCCACACATAAGTGCAGTTTCAGTCTCTTGTCCTAATGGCGGTGTTCCAGGCAACCCTGTTAAGGGCTGCTTCACTTGTCAAGTTCTTGGATTTGAGATCGGCGCGTATAGTCCGATCCCAGGTCTTCCTCGGTCCACCCCTTGGTGCAGCTGCCTCCACAATCACAGACCTGCATTTTTTCACCCAATTTTGTTCATCCATTCTCTCCACATGTCCATACCATCCCCGTCTACTTGTACGCATCACCTCGCTAATACTCTTTATACCTAAATGTCTCCTCAGCTCAACATTTGTTATTCTATCCTGTAGCCTGGCCCCACACATCCATCTCACCATTCTCATCTCATTACGCTCCATTCTGTTGACATCCTCTACTTTAACGGCCCATGTTTCTGAGGCATACGTCATTGCACTTCTAACACATGAGGCATACACCTTTCCCTTCAGGGGGAGAGGCATTCTTTTCATGGTCAGGATTGGCATCAATTCTCTGAACTTCCCCCAGCCACACCTAATTCTAGCAACAGTGGCAGCCTCGGCCCCACCACCGGCAGAGATGGAATCTCCTAGGTAACAAAACTTGTTCACCAGCTCCAAAGACTCATTTCCAAAATTCACAGCCACAGGATCATCACTTAACACAAGCTCGCCTTTGCACACTACGCACTCAAATTTCTCTATTTCTGACTTATCCTTCGGCAGGGGCCCCTTTATTCTACTACAGCGCTTACTCCCATGGTGTACCCAACATCGACAGATGCTACATTGAATTGAGTTAACGCCCACTCCCTTTCCACACACTGCACATGGGTATGCACCGCTCTTTTCCACATTGCCTCGTCTCAAACTACAATGCATAACCTTGGTTTTGTTAATATTGACTCTTAAACCCTTGCTCGCCATGCCCTCTCTCCACTCTCTGAATTTGGCCTCAGCATCCTGCATACTGTCAGCTATTAGGACTAAATCGTCTGCATAAAACAGTTCCAACGGGAGTCCGCCTCTAAAAACTCTAGACAGCGCCTCCAAGACCATAATAAAGAGGAGGGGGCTTAACACTGAACCCTGATGGACTCCAACACGGACTGCGAACTCATCACTCAGTACAGTATGAGGATTCGCGAAGTTCGGTGAGGGTGAAGGGTGTACTGAGTGATGAGTTCGCAGTCCGTGTTGGAGTCCATCAGGGTTCAGTGTTAAGCCCCTCCTCTTTATTATGGTCTTGGAGGCGCTGTCTAGAGTTTTTAGAGGCGGACTCCCGTTGGAACTGTTTTATGCAGACGATTTAGTCCTAATAGCTAACAGTATGCAGGATGCTGAGGCCAAATTCAGAGAGTGGAGAGAGGGCATGGCGAGCAAGGGTTTAAGAGTCAATATTAACAAAACCAAGGTTATGCATTGTAGATTGAGACGAGGCAATGTGGAAAAGAGCGGTGCATACCCATGTGCAGTGTGTGGAAAGGGAGTGGGCGTTAACGCAATTCAATGTAGCATCTGTCGATGTTGGGTACACCATGGGAGTAAGCGCTGTAGTAGAATAAAGGGGCCCCTGCCGAAGGATAAGTCAGAAATAGAGAAATTTGAGTGCGTAGTGTGCAAAG
The DNA here is from genome assembly GCA_032716605.1 of Paralithodes platypus. Taxonomy (NCBI): domain Eukaryota; kingdom Metazoa; phylum Arthropoda; class Malacostraca; order Decapoda; family Lithodidae; genus Paralithodes; species Paralithodes platypus. Next base: position 8,944,412 of record CM064564.1, on the reverse strand, counting down.
GCGAGCTTGTGTTAAGTGATGATCCTGTGGCTGTGAATTTTGGAAATGAGTCTTTGGAGCTGGTGAACAAGTTTTGTTACCTAGGAGATGCCATCTCTGCCGGTGGTGGGGCCGAGGCTGCCACTGTTGCTAGAATTAGGTGTGGCTGGGGGAAGTTCAGAGAATTTATGCCAATCCTGACCATGAAAAGAATGCCTCTCCCCCTGAAGGGAAAGGTGTATGCCTCATGTGTTAGAAGTGCAATGACGTATGCCTCAGAAACATGGGCCGTTAAAGTAGAGGATGTCAACAGAATGGAGCGTAATGAGATGAGAATGGTGAGATGGATGTGTGGGGCCAGGCTACAGGATAGAATAACAAATGTTGAGCTGAGGAGACGTTTAGGTATAAAGAGTATTAGCGAGGTGATGCGTACAAGTAGACTGGGATGGTATGGACATGTGGAGAGAATGGATGAACAAAATTGGGTGAAAAATGCAGGTCTGTGATTGTGGAGGGAGCTGCACCAAGGGGTGGACCGAGGAAGACCTGGGATCGGACTATACGCGCCGATCTCAAATCCAAGAACTTGACAAGTGAAGCAGCCCTTAACAGGGTTGCCTGGAACGCCGCCATTAGGACAAGAGACTGAAACTGCACTGATGTGTGGAACACTCAGTCTTAAAATTTTATGTATGTATGTATGTATGTATGTAGGGACATGTGGAAAGGATGGATGAGAATAATTGGGTTAAGAAAGGCATGTCTATTAATGTAGAGGGAGTCGCAAGGAGAGGTAGACCAAGATAGACATGGGATCAGGTAGTACAATCTGATCTCGTAGCCAAAGGACTGACTAAGAGGGACGTCAAAAACCGAGCTGCTTGGAATGTCGCCATAAGGTGAACAAAAAGACTGACCTACTCATGTGTAGAGCATTGTCTTTAATATACAGGTATGTAGATATGTAATAGTACACTGATTATATAGAGTAAATGAAGGAATTACTAACCAGTTGACGGCTGAGTTTTTCTTATCCACACAGTAGTTGCCGCTAATACTAAGAACCTCAACATCTGGAAAGTGTCTCCTCAGTACCTGTATTCCAGCCTCAGTACCCTGAAATATACAGTGAAAAAACAAATATTGTGATGTTCAATTATTTATTAGTGTTCACTACAAGTAATCCATTGGTGTTCAGTCTTTCCTTGGTTTTCATTCATTCATTATGGCTGCAGACTTGTTTTCTAGCAATTATGTCCTTGCACAAATTGCCAAACTAGATGGTTCTTAGGTTGTTCTACAGTTGAATGACTTATTAGTACAACCACAAACACACCTGAGTTAACATCTACACTTAATTTTCCTCAATTAGGCCTACTGTATAACCATTATCGTTCACTTTAATCACAGTACAGTACATAATATAAATAATGAATAGTGGTAACAAACTATAGCTCTTGACTGTACCTTTGAGACCATGTTCATGCCCATAGCGTCGCCGGTGGTGGAGACAAAGCGGACGTAGAGCAGCCGCCCCGCCACTGCCACCATTATGTCCAGCAGGCGGGCAAACCGGCTCGTGGAGTCAAACCCGTTCTTCATGCACAGGAAGTTGTCAGGTTTTTTTAACCACCGATATACTTCACTGGAGGGCAGAGGGAGGTTTGTTTGATGAAAGGTAGATTAGGTAATTAATGGTGAGGATGTAAAATGTTTATACAGAAAAAACTGACTTATCCCAAAGAAGATATAACTAGAAACTGATTACTTAAACAGAGAAATGTCCTCATTAACATTTGACAGCCATATACATGCTTGCAGGAGTAAGTCATGCTGGATGATAAATGTAATTGAAAACTTAAAAAACACAAACTGACAAAGAAAGAGGAAGAAATTAAATTTTAACTCTACATACGTGGCTCTACCAGCAGTAGGAAGCCTGATGCATGGTGCCCGGGTCATACCATCCTTGTAGACCTCACTGCGGACACCGTTGACCAGGGCCCGACACCCCCGGTTGGTGGAGGCCACGAGACAGCCCTCTGTGGTAGCCAGAGGGACCATGAAGCGTCGACCGTTGAGTTGTAGAGGACCCACCACACCCACTGGTACCGGCATGTAACCCACCACACTCTCACAACAAACACCAACTACCTGTGTATAGTAAATAGCCCTGTAGTGGCCACTCTATTAATGTCCTCATTGCATTAATGTACCGGTAATTATATTACAACTTCATTAATAACACAACTTGCCCAAAATTACGTCAGTTGTATAATGTAAAGAAATTCAATAACAAAAACATTGTAGTGGCTTAGTCAGTATCAGATGTTGGGCACACATACCATACATAACTTCCATAGCACTAACCTTGGTATAGTCATAATGAGAGAAGGGTAGTGTGTTCAGAGCCTGTGGTGAAGCGGTGTGAGGAGCGATGACAGCCCTCCTCACCTCCACAGCCCTCAGAGTGTCACCTAGTACAGCCTCTAATCTGTAGGAGGCCAGGTGCTTCCCCTCCACCAGTCGCACCACCTCACGCTGTGTCAAGGACTTCACACCTCCCTACCAAAGGAAAAATATTAGCCACATATAATAATCAACCTGTATTTTAGTTAACGATACCAATGCAAAACATTCTAAATAACCTTGTAAGTATCACAGTGTCCCACCCAGCTTTAACTTAGACAGTTTGACACTAGCACCTACTAGACGAGACAGAGAAAGGGGCGAGAGAACGCGAAAGTGGGCCCGGACCCTAAGAAATGGAAATTCAAGTTGGCCACCCCCAGCTATGAGGTATGTGCCTGGGTATATATATACATACATACATACATACATACATATACCAAGGTCCACCCACTAACTTTAAACTCAATCTTATCAATATACTGTACTTTGTTCCAACATCGCACTAACATACCACACTTGCAAAATTTAAAAACAGTATAGCAAAATATATTACACAGAAATGGAATGTACAAATTAAGCAACATCCAAAATATACGATTTCCTCACCTCTGAATTTAAAATCTTGAGACACTCCTCCACAGATCTTGGCTCCCCTTCCTCCCTCTCCTCCTCTTCTTGATTATTCCTTCCTATCCCCTCCCCTGGTCCCTCCCTCCCCCCGGTGGTGGTGATGGGGTCGGTTTGTGACCCTCGGTCCTCTCGTGTCAAGCTGCCTTGCTCTGGGGGGGTCAAGCTCAGTTTGGCTGCATGCGACCTTAGCACACCTGTTGGGAAGTAAGTTCAGTAAGTAAGTGGCCTTCTCTTACTAGCTTTCCCTCTCAATTGACCACTTTCTTGGTCGTATGTTTTTATCCATTCTCTGTAAATGACTGTACATACCACCACAAAGTACTTCTCTTTACCGGGCAGGTGCCCAACCCCAAAAGGGGTTGAAATAGGGGAGCTATCCCCTCGCCAAAGGTGGCTTTCTAGGGCCTTTCCTAGCTGATGTTGAGAGGATTGGGTTCTAGTCATGTGGTGATGAGCTGGTCTATCAGAGTGCGAGTTGAGCATGCTCTGCCATACCCATAGCTTACTCTGACTGTTCCTTTCGCTTTTATATTTTTTAGATCTCGTGTGGCGGCGTCTCTTCTGTGGATTGACCTCTCTGCTGCCAACCTAGGGGTTGGCAGACTGGGAGCCAAAGCATCACATTTTTGCCTTGCCCCTCAACTTGCCCTTCGTAATTGTTAAGGGGCACACGACCTTGGGTGGAGCTTTGGTGTCCCGGGTGTTTCCGCACTCTCCTCAGCCCCTCGCCTGGGAGCGGCTTCGGTCACCTGGGCTTTCTTAGTGGTAAAGCTGGGAGGGTTCTGTGGGGGTGCTTGGTTATGGCCTTGGCCTTGCTCGGGACCTTGGGGCTGTTCGGTCAGACAGCCTGGGGAACAACAACAACAATAACTTCTCTTTACCTATCTAACAACTGTATTAAGCATTCAATGCCTATAGGTTACTTTTCCATTCCAAGTCGTATACATTTCCCATTCTGAAATAGCTTATCACCACGGCTCTTAGATTGGAGAGATCCTCACCAATTGCTGCCAAAGTATTACTTCCATACTTAAGGGTTGGTAGTAACATACAGTACAGTTCTTCAGTGACTTTTCACTTTTGACTGACCGTTCTTCCTTTCAATAATACAATCAATTAATACAATCATTTAATCCAATCCCCCCCCCCCCTACATTATTCTGTTCATCCCACTGCCACCTATAGGTAGCTTTCAAGCATAGTTAAAAGTGGCCATTTCTGGGACCAATGTAGGAGTTATGCCTTTACTAGCAGCTATATGGTTACCACCAACATTGTCAAACAGTTACCAGTTATCCTCTTTAGTCTATTTGTTAGTATTGCATACACCTCTATCTTGTCCTATCTCTGCTGTTCCATAACCTACTGCTTAAACTCAATTCTAGCTTTGATTGGGAGCCAACGCAAGTTGATCAAGTATGATGCAGTAGGCGTTCTAGGAGGGAGCCCAAAAATCAGTCCAGCTGCATGATGTATCACCGACTGAAGTTTTCATGATAGCTATTTGGGTAGACCAGACCATAGAGAATAACAGTAGTCTACAAGATATGAGAGTGAATTAGTGTCAATAGACGTTTGTCCAGCAATTTTCTAAAGCATACAGGTTTTGAATGTGGAAGTTACAAATTTTGCCTATTAATTCAATCTCAAGTGACGGCGTCTCTTCCGTGGATTGACCTCCCAATCTACCAAGATTGGAAGCCAAAGTGTCACATTTTTCCTTTGCCCCTCAACTTTTTTTTCATAATTGCTGAGGGGCACAGGGCCCTGGGTGGGGCTTTGGTTTCCCGGGCGTTTCTGCACCCTCCTCAGCTTCCCGCCATGGAGTGGCTTCGGTCACCCAGGCTTTATTGTGGTCGGCAGGGAGGGTTCTGTGGGGGCGCTCGGTTACGGCCTTGGCCTTGCTCGGGGCCTTGGGGCTGTTCGGCCAGGCAGCTTGGGGAACAACAACAACAACCTGCTTTTAAAATTTAGTTTTGAATAAAAAACACAAGATTCTTAAGACATACAGTACAGCAGGAGAGAGCTGTGTTTCACCGGTGTTATATGATCCAAAGTTATTGAACCTAATCCTCCTGTTTCCATGGATAACAATAAGTTCAGTTTTCCCATCATTCAATTTCAGCTTTCTATGTACCATTCAGATTATAATATCTGACATCAAAACTGCCATTCTGTCCTGAATGGCTTCAACATAATCTATCTTCACATAAAGTAGGTCACTACTGCAGGTCGCCAAGCAACAACCGATGATTAACTGTGTCGAAGGCAGCAGAGAGATCCAACAAGACCAAAAGAGATGAGTCACCAGATGCGACGTCCTATCTGGGGAACTAAACTGTGATAACCTGGATAATATGCAGTAGTCCCTCTGTGTCAGGCTGGGTAACTCATTCACTATGACATGCTCCAAAGTAATAAAACATTAAGATGAGCGCTGCAGGAACACTCAAACTGTTGTACACACCTAACTTAACCATTCCTACCTTGTGAAAGTGTAGGGCATCATGCATCATGCAGGACAAGGCAGGGTAGATTAGGGTACCTGAAGGCCGCATAGGGTAGGTACCCTACTCTACCCTACTCTACCCTGCCGTGTCCTTACCATACCCTACCCTAACCCCCCTGCCTTGCCGTACCTTTGTTAGTGGTAGTGTTATGAAGGTGTAAGGCGTCATGCATGATGGCCTCCTCTAGGTGACCCCGGGACTCAAACATCACGTACTTCACTATCAGCGCTGCCAACACTATGGTGAACACTGCCTGGTCCAGTCCTGCGTTCAGTAACCTGAAATGTTTTATAATTTATTATCATTATTCTTTACTTATCAAGTTCTTTTTATTTATTTACAGGCATTTTCTTACAGTTTCTTACAGTAGATCCTCTGGAAAAAGGCAAACTAGGCTTATGTATCCAGCTCAGTACCAGTACTTGCACTGCTGCGGTCGTTCACGGTGTTGGCGGCGGCAGTAGTAGACGCAACATTTTTACTATTCTGTATTTTTGTTTTATAATCAAACTTCAAATCTTGTCTTCCCCATGCTTTATCAAGATTACTTTCAAATTCCCTTATTGATTCGGAATCGAATGTTGACCACTATCGTTCAGCCATGAGATTGCTCACAGGACCGTTACATCAAACAGTAATGTAGTGAATATCAAATACAAATTACTGTGCTGTACTATACTGTAATATTGTACTGTACTGTATTGTACTGTACAACTGCATAGATATACTGTAAGTGAGAGCTAGATGTGTGACCATGTAAACTGGAGGTATTTTTTTGTCATAGCAATCCTTTCACCAGGGGTGTAAAAAGTACTTAATGATTTTACTTAAGTCGAAGTAAAAGTATGTACTGAAAAAATTACTGAAGTAAAAGTAAAAGTTCCCAACTAGAAATGTACTTAAGTTAGAGTAAAAAAGTATCTACCGAATGAATTACTTAAGTACTAAAAGTAAAAACTAATATCCCAATCTATTACTATATAATTATATACTGTATATATATATATACTGTATATATCTGTGTGTGTGTGTGTGTGAACATGAACAAAAACTAATAGTTAACTATTACAGGAATCTTGACTTTGTGTTCCCCCTCTTGTTATCTTACAATCACACACTTCTTATAATGTAAAACTTGAAAGATATACGGACGATTCGATATAATCAGTGCTATTTATAACCAGTGCTATTTATAACCTTCTGAAAAAAAGGGCGGGTGCCCAACCCCGAAAGGAGTTGAAATAGGGGAGCTATCCCCCCGCCAAAGGCGGCTTTCTAGGGCCTTTCCTAGCTGATGCAGAGAGGATTGGGTTCTAGTCATGTGGTGATGGGCTGGTCTATCAGAGTGAGAGCTGAGCGATCTCTGCCATACCCATAGCTTACTCTGACTGTTCCTTTTACTTATATATCTTCTAGATCTCAAGTGACGGCGTCTTTTCCGTGGATTGACCTCCCTACTGCCAACCTAGAAGTTGGCAGATTGGGAGCCAAAACGTCACATTTTTCCCTTGCCCCTCAACATTCCCTTCATAATTGCTGAGGGGCACAGGGCCTTGGGTGGGGCTTTGGTTTCCCGGGCGTTTCTGCACCCTCCTCAGCTCCCTGCCTTGGAGTGGCTTCGGTCACCCGGGCTTTGTTAGTGGTAAGCAGGGAGGGTTTTGTGGGGGCACTCATTTATGGCCTTGGCCTTGCTCGAGACCTTGGGGCTGTTCGACCAGACAGCCTGGGGAACAACAACATTCTGAGAAAAAAATAGAACCAAGCACAGAAAAAAAAAAACATGTTCATTATGCATATTTAATTGAAGATATTCTGATTATATGACATCGAGAAGTGCTTTGATTCGGGATAATATCTTAGAATATATTCAACTCTGTAAAAGCTGCAACTAAGTTTAGGTTCAATTAGTTGAAGACCATAACAGAATAGATATTAAACAGGGTTAATTATGATTATGCTGGATTAAACAAGTGAGATTAGGTATAAGGTTTGGGAAATGAAAATATGGCTAGTTAGATTACATCAGGCTAGAATATATTGTAGTTAGTAAATAACATAATAAATAATATTACAGTATGACACTATGCAGGTAGCTCTGTACGAGGGACTTTGTACAGGCATATATTTATACTTCGGGATTTCCCTAAATTTAGTTTTACTCTCGATGGTTTGCTTATGTGTTCGTTATATAATTTCAACTCTCTATTTCTTCAGATCGTGAGGAGTGGTTATTTCAAAGCCATAGTTTGCAATAATTTTTGTTTGTTTACGGAATAGCATAATTTATATTATTACTGTATATATTTATATAATCTTCATTTTATCAACAACGGACAATACATTTATTCTTTGAAGGATTATTCTAAATTGCTAATGCTAGTTTAACAATTCTGGTTGGCTTCGTTACATGAAATTCAAAAATGTATTACCGTTCAAATAAATATAGATGAGGGTCTAGTAAAATGATCATGCCGAGTCACGGGTGGAAAGTGTAAGGTGTTAAACCTTTGGGATCAGGTGGTACAAAGGAAGAGTCATTAGGATGTGTGGGGGAGATGGGAGGGCTCTCAGCACCATATAAATATAGTGGTGACCTTTGAACTAGCTAAGGAATGTCACACCTACATTCAGGGGAATGTCCATGGGAAATGCTACCTGGAATTTCAAATCTATTGGGAAGAATATTTAGGAAATTTTCTGAAATTGTATGTATGTATGTATGTATATGCTCAGGCCCAATCCCCAATTTTCCTATTTTTATTTTTATTTTCTATTTCACTCTATTTTATTTTTTTTTATTTTATTTTTTTCTTGGGGGTGGCTGACTCAAGACAGAGCAAGAACAGGGAAAACACAAGACAGAACAACGAACAAACACAGACAAAACTACAAAACTACAAAATTAAAAGAAGTAAATGAAATGTAGTGGAGTAAAACTACAAGTAATTCTTCTAAATACTACTCAAGTTAGAGTAAAAGTACTGGACAAATATATAGGTTTGATTCCCGAAGGGAAGTAGAGAAAACCTAATATTTAGTAGGGGCCCCGGAATCATTGACGATGTTGCCTATTAGTATAATAGTCTCCATTAGTCTGACCCATGTCAGTCGTTTGAATCAACCGCCGCGGGGAAGAAAAAGAGTCATCTTCATAAGTGCAACGCTACTTCTCTTATGGAATCGTCATAGATCGGGTACCCTCTACGAAAAACTTTCGTAGAGAATAAGAAAGGAAAAATTTAACACTTTAACACTGTTATCAACAAGCTTCCCACATTCGGTGGATTTTCTTGCGTTGTGGCTTCTTACCGCCTCTCGCCTAGCGCAACAATTCGTCCTTCAATGATATATCAAGATTAAAACCTCAAATTATCAGCGAATGGGAAGGGAATGGCTGGGAGGGCCCTCATCGTCAATTATTCCGGGGCCCCTACTAAATATTAGGTTTTCTCTACTTCCCTTCGGGAATCAAACCTATAATTTAATAGTGGCCCCTTCATCATTGACGATGTTGCCTGAATTCCAAGACTGGAGGGGGACATTCGCAATATCGTATCCTCAGCAACCGCAGGGTTAAGTCAAGAATGCTTATAACGGGAAAAGATATTTTATTATTTTTTGTGCATACAAAATATAAAATATGAAAGAGTGTGAGCAGTGCGTTGCTCCAAAGAAGCCTGCTCCAACAACATAGTCCTCTTACATGAGGTGTTTGTTGTAATATGTGAAACATAAAGTTAATGCAAAAACCCCTCATCACCTTGACCCAGAACCTGGGCTGATCTCAGCTTGTTCCTTTGGTCCATTTATTGAGTCACTTCGACCAATACCAACCCTTCTCAATCTAGTGCAAACTAGCATGGAAACCTGAAATTTACATAATACAATTAACAGTAGTGTAAACAATCTTTTATTATTTATAAAATACATGAGCTTTAAATAAGCTTTCAAAAACATATACAGTAGAGTCACGCATCTCACGATTTATTGGTACCGAAATATTACCGTGGGACCGGAATTCGTGGGATGCGGAGTATTAAAGTAATGGGGAAAATTACAAAAGTACTGGAGGCTATCGTCGGGAGACTATTGACCTTCACTTTACATGCCATCATAGTAAGTTGCTTTAATGAAAAGAAAGGTAAGTAAAACACAAACACAAAACTTAGAAAAGTTGATGAGGTGCTTATTGTGATGGATGTGGTGATAGACGGGACGCGGATGTTAGTTACCATCCTCCGTGGCCTCACTCTCGTTCTCCATCACCCCACCGTCGCCGCCAAAGCCCGTGAAATCATCGTCCATGGCATCAAGTTCGGCGTCCTGTGGAGCTTCCATTAGCTCTGCATCCGTGGGAATCGTGTGGTTTTTCGTGGGATGAGAATTCAGGTAGCCATTGGATAGTACCGTGGGATGCGTAATCGTGGGATCGAAATGCGTGAGATGCGTGACTCTACTGTAATGATTAAACCAGTTTTAATAACTAAACCATTTTTTCCCCGAGCTTCTTAGCTCGTACACATATATTTGAGCTTGGCCCGATGTAAGCAAGGCCTAGCTTGCCCTGCATGAACTTGTAATCCTGCAGAAGGGGGTTCTTCTCATGTACTGGGATCCACATATCCCCACCCCCCCCTTTTCTTAAGCCCCAAATGGGTGTACACATCACAGTACAGTACTAACTAATGACTAATGTCTGGAATACAAGTAAAACAAAAAGAGAGAGTGTGCCCTCATGCAGATCTCAAGAAAAAAAGGTTGGGCATTAATTGAAAACCGAATTTCTAAAGGAGATAAAACATGCAAATAAAGCCTGCACAGAGGGCACCTCCGGTGACCACCACCGACTCCGGCCAACTTGGCGTAGAGTAATGACAACGTATGTTCATAGAGTAACCTCATAGAGCCAGAGAATCAGCTGGCTATACCAGTTTGTCTGCCGGGGGAGGGGGGATGCCATAGCGTGTTTGTAGTTGAAGAGGATCACGCAAGACACTTGCAACCACTTAGCCGGTAGCCCTGATTGGCCTTGACCCTGTCCCCCCACCCCCGGCGTCCAAAACGAAACATGTAAAATCATTCTGAACTTAAACTTATACAACTAAAATAAACAATTCACCATCACTTCGAGGTCAGAGATAGCTCAGGGTTAGCGCGGCTGGCCAAAACATTAAGGATTGAATGGCCTCCAGTGTAAGCCGGCGGGAAGCCGAAGTAACCGGTGACCCGAAAAGGAGAAGGGGATTCCGGTTCCCCCCTGTTATTGATTTTGTCGTAATTACAGAAAAAGGTGAGAGCTGACACGTTCGGAAGGCTGTTGGCGAGACTGACAGAAAAGCAGAGAGAGTTGTCTAGCGCTTAACCCCTTATTGGCGGCGCTCGACTTAAGCCGTGCACCAATTTGCAGCAAGTTAGGAGCATTATTAAGGCTTTTAAAGGGTTAAAATAGAGTGCAAATGGCCGGGAACGCAGCGGGCCAGACAGCCGACTCCCAGGGCTTACCGCCGCCCATTAACTCATGTTCCCTGTGTTCTCGAGAGGCCGGCAGTGTAGCCAGTAGTGAGCATAGCTGGGAAAAATATACCGCTATACGCTAAACTCCCATGTTCGTGGCACCACTGCAAGAGAACCACGAGTGCTACGTAGCTCGTTCTGGTCTCATAGCGCCTAGTTTTTTGCTGAATACATTTCTTTTCATGCAGATACTTGATTGATCATTCAGGAGGGCCTGAATATGCCCAAATGAGCCCAAAATACCCCGCTAGACAAGGGTTAAGGACTGCTATCAGCGCTAACTTGTCTGGTCCTACCGAAAGAATGAGACTGAGTGGCTGAATGCTTTAGCTTCTGTCAGATTAATTTAAGCCGCCATGCCCCACTTGCACAAGGAGAACGTGGCAGTAATTTTGCAATCAATTGAAAGAAAAAGGGGGACGAGAGCGTCCATTATGGTTTTAACCTATCACTCGAGGACCAACAGGGGGAAGGAGTCTATCACATTAAGAACAAAGGGGGTGGGGGGAAGTAGAATAACTGGTCCGGCCCCAAGTGAGTGTCATTAGAGCATGGGCCTGCTGCTGAGCTGTCACTGACTTCGAGAATCATTCCGTTACGTGGGCACAACTCGATTGAGCATATGGAGAGGAAAAATCCCCTGTTATACTATGTTGATGGGAAGCCACCCGCCGGGACGAATCGTCACCTCTGACGGCGGGAACTACACCAGAAAAAGCAACAGCCGGCATAGCTTGCTGAGAGCTTAATCTGCCTAAAAAACATTTGAACTAGCGAGAACCAATACTTGTTGGTGTTGCGCCGCACGTAACGCACAATGGGGAACCGACAAGTGTAACTGAAGGAAAAAAAAAACTAGTTGCAGCCCCTCACAAACTAGAGCACACAGATTCGCTGACTAGTAATACATCATCCTAAAGATATCAGGGTAGCCGCCTGCCGGCGGACGGTTGTATCTGGCCATAATTTCTCCGAGTCAATGTTAGTGAGAAAGCCCCTTTCTGTTGTGTGTCCGCCTCGGGGTTAGCGGTGTTCGCATACCTTCCCTGGACTGGCGATCACGTGCCTACCCGATTTTGTTGTATGCCATCCCTTATGCAGAGGGTTGTTGTTGTTGTTGTTGTTCCCCAAGCTGCCTGGCCGAACAGCCCCAAGGCCCCGAGCAATTCCAAGGCCATAACCGAGCGCCCCCACAGAACCCTCCCTGCCGACCACAATAAAGCCTGGGTGACCGAAGCCACTCCATGGCGGGGAGCTGAGGAGGGTGCGGAAACGCCCGGGAAACCAAAGCCCCACCCAGGGCCCTGTGCCCCTCAGCAATTATGAAGAGAAAGTTGAGGGGCAAGGGAAAAATGTGACGCTTTGGCTTCCAATCTTGGTAGATTGGGAGGTCAATCCACGGAAAAGACGCCGTCACTTGAGATCTAGAAAATATATAAGTTAAAGGAACAGTCAGAGTAAGCTATGGGTATGGCAGAGATCGCTCAGTTCTCACTCTGATAGACCAGCCCATCACAGCAGAGGGTTGTATCATTCTATACACAGCGCCGGGTGAGGCAGAGCTGCGTGACTCACTTTCCGGCGTGCGCTTGCGTGTACCGGCGCAGTCCGGTCGTGCAGATTTATAAGGTGGCGCTGCCAATCCTTGGGAACAAACACCAAGTCCAACCTCGGAACCCTATTGCACAAGCACTGCTGAGGGAGGTAGAAAAGACTGCTATTACCAGTCATAAAAGCATTCTAAATTTACTAGTAGCTGGAGCGTTGAACAACCGTCCGCCGGCAGCTGCACCAGGTGGGGAGACCTATTGGGGGGTCTCTACAGTACATTAAATTTAAACATCACCTTAACATCTCTCTCTGTCTGGTCATCAAAGAGCTTTGCGGTCAAGACCGGAGAACAAAATTCTATAATAAACATTCTTAGGTAAACCCTGAGCCATACCGAGTCTGAGGAGCTGTCGTGATCTGACTGCCTCAAATAAGGCTGCTCGGATTTCTGTGATAGTTCGAGCCGGGGAAGGGAGGAGATACTGTTGGAAAGCTTTGACTAATTCCTCCTTCCGCCGTGGGGGTCCGGCATGGGTTTAGCAATAGCCAGGGCCGTATCCCTAGTTAACAGGAAGCTAATAAACTTTCTATGGGCATTATCTCTTACCAGAAATTCCCGTTGGAGTTCAATAGGTTCTGGAGCAATGAAGGGCAAGGGAAAATCCTCTGCTGTTAATTGAGGGGCTATGAGAAAATAAAAAATGGGTAGCGGGACCCCACCCGGTTGTTGTGTCAGCCAGTCAAACTCGGTAATGGGGGGAGGTGGAACTGGGGACAAAGGGTTAGATGTAATTTCTATCGCGAATTGTTGAAGTTCCTGATCCCACGTTACCCATGGCCCATCGCCCACCTCACCCAGATTCAGCTCTCTCTGGTCTTGATGCGGACCACATCTGTGAAACTTGCGAGAAGGCTCTCTTCACTTATACAGAGAATGACATCCATAAATGCCACAGCATTCATGACAATCAGGGCAAATAGGGGTGTCTGGGTAAGGAGGGTCCTGGACCGGGGAATCCGCCGGAAGAGGAGTCAGTAGGCCTGGATTATATACAAAATACCGATAATTAGCAGGATCAGGTCTAGCGTAGATAGGGACCTGTAACACTTTACCCTGAGCATCCTTAGCTCTAAAAACCTGTCTTCGGTTAACTTCTATTGCCCACTCCTTCGGCACTGGGACCTCCCCTTGTGTCGATTTATGCCCTTCCCCTTGTGTCACAGCTGTAACCGAAAGCCAGAGCCTTCCCGGTGCTTTTGGGACTTGGGATTGTGTAAGTAATTGCGGAAAAACGGGGGGGGGCAGAAGAGTGAGGGGTTGGGGAAAAAATAGGATCCGGCAGACTACTGGGCCTTTGGTTCCTAGCCAAAGAGGGGGACATACAGTAGGGTCTCACATAAAACGAGTTTATGGTCGATAAACGAGGGCGTTTTATGCGATTTCGTTTTATGTGAACACAGCATTTTGGTGGCGCAATATTGTCAATGTTCACTGTAAGCGAAAATTTTCGTACAAAACGAACGATATTTCGTACAAAGCGATGATATTTCGTAAGTTTTGTACGATATTTCGGCGCTCTATATGAAAACTCCTCGGATTTGCCCCACTTTGGCGGTGGACTCGTTTTATGTGATCACATTCGTTCTGATCGAAAATTATATATTAATATTTTAGGTCGGTCGTTTTAATCGAGACTCGTTTTATGCGAACACGTTTTATGCGGGACCCTACTGTATATGGTTGAGTATCATCTGAACCGATAGAACTATCCTGTCGTAGACCTTCAGTCCGAGAAACTAAACTAGTGTCCATCCTAGTCAAGGGGGACCTATTGGAGGTAGAGGCAAGTAACAAATCATCCGCCGGCAATCCCTGAGTGGGCCGACCGGCGGAAGGGGGAGTTACGTTAGAGGACAGCGAAACATATGTGAACTCTGGGTTCATTAACACTGGGATTTGAGTCGGGGCCAAAGGGCGGATTATTTGTTCTGGCAACGAACCTGGGGTAACACCTAAGGTCTGAAGCCAAATCTCCTTTACCGTAGGTAGGGGAATTACTGGAATAACCGGCGTAGGGCCCGTAGTCAACGGGCGGATAATTATTCGTTCCGTCTCTGTCCCGGCGGAGGAGGTAGACTGATGGGGAACTCCTACATTGAGATGAGGAGGGTGAGGCATAGATAAACTTTGAGGTGGTCCCAGTGCCTGATTGGGGGTTTGACCGCGTTTTATAGCACACTGACGGATCACCTTCTGTAACAAGTCATTTAGTTGCTCAGTCGTAAAACCAGGGGGTTTAGAATGTGTTGGGGGCCTAACTTGTTGGTCTATTTGTACAAGAGTGGCTGTGTGTGTACTAGGACTGGGATCTAGTGCCTGACTGCTACTAGCTGTGGATGGGTGGCTCGAACTAATGGCCGGTGACTCCTGGTCACGCGGCGGCGGTGGTTCATGAGCGACCTCAGGTTGAGATTCTATGTCAATGGGGGCGGAAGCTAACCCTAGCTGGACCCTAGATGGTGAATGGGCTGCCGTGTGAGACCTAATGGTCGTAACCGCGTCTGATGTAGAGGAACCAGGAGACTGAGTAGGAGTATGAGCCTTACCATCCGTCGGAGTATGTCTGTTAGTTAACACTAGTTTGGAACCCTGGAGCCTAACTTGTACAGTTTTCCTTATTCTAGTGGCAGCTTGGGGGTGGCCGGCGTCCGTCCCGAGGAAGCCGGGGAAAACTCCCGGCGTCCCCGAGGCGGGCGCCGGAACCACCGGCTGTGTCACCGTAAGATCTACTTGTGGAGAAGCAGGAGTCTCTCTAGTTATCATAACATGCCGTGGTGGGCTAGAGAGTTTGCGGATTTTGTCCGGCAGAATCTCTGTGCTGTCCGTTCTCCGTAGGCGGCCCGCCGCCGGTGGATCCGGGTGGACAGGTCCAGGACATTCCGGTGACACTAAGCGGCTCTTCTTGGATGGGGGAGAGGAGCTCTGTGCCGATGTTGTGGAGTAAGTAGGAGATGCAAGGGTCAACAAAGGTATTGGGGGGTTTTGTGACTGGGGAGCTATGTGTTCATCAAATGAATATAACTTGACCACCCTCAACAATTCCGGATTATCACATAACAGTTCTATGTTAGCTACTCGAGAAGCATATGCCGTAAACTTGGTTTTAATGTCAATGAGAGTGAGCAAACAAGATGTATCTTGGCCAGCGAGCCATTCCTCGAAAAGGTCTGAACAGACTGGACATGTGCGAAATGTCCACATAAAAGAGGCTCTGTCTAAGCATTGAACACACCTGATACACAGTCTATGCGCTGGTACCGGTATAAGAAGGCATGTAGGAGTTGAGCAGATTGTGAACAATGGCATGATTCAAGAGACTCCCCTCCCCGGCGGGAACGTCGCAGTGGCAGGAGGTCCTAGGGGTTTGCCTGGAAAGAAAAAAAATCCAGGAATCAGTGCTCATAAGGATATACAGAGAGAGCCTCACACATCCTATACTCCCGGTGCAGGAAAAATAGTAGGCCACGGCCTCTCCCTTTTTCCTACCCCTAAGAGGTTGTGAACCGCCTCCTCCCATGCCCCTTGCCAACATGAGAAGAGGTTTTCACTACAGAGGGCGAACTTTATGACATGGGTCATAGGAAAGTAAGCCAACTGGCGGCGGTCAGCTCTGTGCTATAACAAACACACAACTTTCTCTTCATAATTGCTGAGGGGCACAGGGCCCTGGGTGGGGCTTTGGTTTTCCGGGCGTTTACGCACCCTCTCAGCTCCCCGCCATGGAGTGGCTTCGGTCACCCAGGCTTTATTGTGGTCGGCAGGGAGGGTTCTGTGGGGGCGCTCGTTTATGGCCTTGGCCTTACTCGGGGCCTTGGGGCTGTTCGGCCAGGCAGCTTGGGGAACAACAACAACAACAACAACAACAACAACAACAACAAACACGCAAGCAGCCGCCGGGGCGTTTACACACTAGGCCGCCGGCAAGGCGGGGTAAACGACACAGCGCCAGCTTATAACGTAAGTCATAGGTGCAGTAGGCCCCCTGGCGGCGGGTATCGACGTGCTATACAAAACTATCGCCACCCGCCGTCAGACCATTTAAACACTAAGCCACCGGGAATGACGGATTAAACTTCAGAGGGGCCCGCCAGCACACCACAAACATGTGTTACACGGAAAAAACATCAGTTTCCGCCGGACCTGCGAGGTTCCCGGAACGAGGAGGTAGAAGCGCCCTACCTCTCCCTCCTCCCCCCCGACCAAACCACGACAAGGAAGAAAAGAGAAACCCAGCAACACGCCGGCACAGTAGACCGAACCAAAGGCTGCAGAACAGAGGCCAGCGGGACAAAAGGGGGGGGACGCTCGGTGAAAAGCACAACAACGAGAGAACCAGCCCAAAACTCAAGCACTCCCAGGCGTAGGACGTCTCCCAGGACTCCCGGAAAGTGGCACACTAACCAACAGGGAGACCCAAGAAACACAGGGGACCAAAATAAAAGTACACCCCAAAACTAGATAACCTACAGGCTTATTAAGGAAAAAAGTTGACAGACAACACGGATGAAACTTGAGAAAAGAGCCAAAAAGGGCGAAAAGATCGCCCCCAAATGGGACCTCTCAGCAGGCTCGGACGCCAGAAGATCCCACAGCCACGTGTGACAATCTAAACCTGGCGCGTCTGCAAAACAGACAGGATCCCACGACCCAAAGCTGAACTAAGGAACAGCTAATGATAACTGAAAAAAGCCTCCTAACTAAAGATAAAGCAAAAACTAAGGCGCATAGCAACAAGTAACACCACGCGCGTGGTGCCAAAAATGAATACAACGAGTAAGCGCCTGAACGTACCCTAATTTTAACACTTCCTGCGGGCCAACAACAACACAACCCGTGCTAGCTAGTCTAAACCCTGCTCACTATCTCCCAGATATATACAAATGAGAAAAGACTCACTAGAGGAGTACAAAGGAGTACACAGGAAATCAAGCAACAACATATCTAGTGACCCTTCTAGGTTGCTTGTCCTCCAAAACACTGAGGATCAAGTGTCCAAACAGTGGTTTAGAGTGGGTAAGGGAACATTGGAAAGGGAATTACTGCCCTGGAACAATAATAATAATAATAGTTCTTAAAGCTAGCGCATGCTAAGCTAGCTAAGGATAGCTCAATAAGGCCGATTAGGCGTATTTCCATTGGGGTCCTGTACTACTAACCCATCCCTTTGCTCATGAGGGATGGTAACGACTCAGTGCTTGTGAAAAATCTTTAATGCGCCGAGCGTGGGCGCGAACCCGGGCCTTCTGGGTGGAAGTCCAAGATGCTAGTCACTACACCAAGCGAGCCGCTAAACTAATGTCCGTGGCAGGATTAGGAAGTTAGTAGGGGACAGATGGGTTAGTAACTGAGGAGGGGATAAAATAAAGTTATTCATTTACAAACGCAGTCAGTCGCGGGTTTGATGCGAGATATTTGTCTAGGCGGAGTTTAAATGAATCAACGGTGATGCAGTCTATAACGTTTCGGGGAAGCCCATTCCACAAGTTGACAACTCGATTGAAGAAGAAATTCTTAGATTCGTGTGAGTTAAAAGATTTACCAATAATTTTGCAACCGTTTCCCCGCGTGTAATTAGATTGGTCGATAGTGAAGTACTTACAGGCAGGCATCATATTGTCGATGCCTTTGATGATTTTGAACACTTGAATTAAGTCACCTCTTAATCTGCGCTGGGTTAAAGGAAATAGATTTAATTCTCTAAGACGCTCTTCGTATGGTTTGTTCTTTAGGCTAGGTATCATTTTGGTAACTCTACGTTGAACTCGTTCTAGCTTGTTTATATCTTTTTGGTAATAAGGGCACCAGGATTGAACGCAGTATTCCAGAAGAGGGCGGACTAAGGAATTGTAAAGGGTTAGGATAACTTCTTTGGATTTATGCTCAAATGACCTGCCTATAAAGCCAATTATTTTGTTTGCCTTCTTAACAACTTCTGAACATTGTTGACTCGGTTTTAGGTTACTCGATATTGTTACTCCCAGATCGGTTTCTCTGTTTACATTCTTAAGCTGAGTGCCATTCATCGAATAGTTTGCTTTCTCATTTAGGTATCCGATATGTAGTACTTTACATTTATCCGCATTGAAACTCATTTGCCAAATTTGGGCCCAACATGACAATTTATCTAGATTGTGTTGCATATCGTCAACGTCGAGCGAACGTCGAATGAAGTTGGAGCGCGGGGGCACACGTGTAGACAGTAGGCCCGCGAGGAAGAGAAGGACGAATTGTTGCGCTTGGCGAGGCGGTAAGAAGCCACAACGCAAGAAAATCCACCGAATGTGGGAAGCTTGTTGATAACAGTGTTAGTGTTAAATTTTTCCTTTTTTATTCTCTTATTTTTTACGAAAGTTTTTTCGTAGTGGGTACCCGATCTATGACGATTCCATAAGAGAAGTAGCGTTGCACTTATGAAGATGACTCTTTTTCTTCCCCGCGGAGGTTGATTCAAACGACTGACGTGGGTGTTGAATGGAGACTATTATACTAATAGGCACATCGTCAATGATGAAGGGGCCACTATTAAATATCTACTTTTTAAAAAGTAGATACTGAAAAAATATACTTAAGTACTGTACTTGAGTAAATGTACTTCATTACCTTTACACCCCTGCCTTTCACAGAGTTTTTCAAAGAAAAAAATTACAGATGACAGTGACGATCATCACTGACATTTTCATATTTCATGGGATTTGGCATGAACAAGCCTGGTTTACCTAATGCCAAAATTCCAAATGTCATAGTTAAGTAGAGCACATCTATTTAGTCTCATAACCCTCCGGTCCTTTTTTAACATCATCCAATGTATTCTTTGGTCCACACCTACATGCCATACCCTCAAGACATGTATGTATGTGTATGTATATACTCAGGCACAATACCCCATAGCTGGGGATGGCCAACTCGAGACAGAGCCCAAACAGAAACAACATTTAAAGTTCCAATTCTTAGGGTCCGAGACCACTTTCGCGTTCCCTCGCCCCTTTCTCTGTCAAGTCTAGTACCATAGGTGAATTTTACAAGGGGAGGAGGATCCCTAACCTCCCGCCCCCAAAGTAGGAAATGTAGTACAGTACAGGAAAAGAGACCGACAGAAATGGCTAAGGTTGGGTAGAGGATGCCAAACCTCACTCTGGACAGGACCAGACCTCACCCTCCAGACATACTCCCATATATCTTCATCGCCTGCCCAATTCACCTCAACCTAAGCATCTCAACATTAAGATGCCAAATCACCTCTGCTCTCGCCTACTCAATCTTTCAAGGAAGTACTGCATCTAACTTCTGCCTTTTCTGCCCACTTTTCTCTACCACTGAACATCATATTCCTCAACAAGCACCATACAGCTTACCTCTCATATGAAAAGAAAAATGTGTACATGTTAGTAGCGGTAACAGCTCTCTAAACGTACTCCATCCAATCCTGACTAAAATGATCTGGCAGCAGAACCACCATCAGTAATAAAAATATTAATATCACCCAGGTAGCAGAACTTCTTCACTAACTCCATACCATATCTCCTACATCCATACTATCTAATCTAGCCACCCATATGGTTGCTCATACATGTGTCACGCTCAAAATTAACCATTTCTAATTTACCTCTTACACCATTGTATCTCTCGTACACATATTCGTCATAAGTATTACAGAGTTACTACCCACTCCCTTCTTACATACAGAACATAGCCATACACCACTTGCCACCACCGTAGCACTCTGCTCACCATCACCTCTGTATCCTTAATTATTACTTTCAAAACCCTGGACTCTGTCTCATTACATTTCCTAACTTTTCTAAGACTCTTTTCTACACCTTTCCTACTGTCTACAATCAACGCTAAATGTAAGGTACCGGTAGCTAATCCTAAAGATTACATAAACAAATAAACGCGGGCTATGAGCAGAGGTTGAGGACACTGGGGCTTCCGACACTGGCATATAGGAGAAAGAGAGGGGATATGATAGAGACTTTTAAGATAGTGTCAGGAATGTATGATGAGGATGTGTGTGAAGGTATCTTCTTGATGCGGGAGGGAACAAGAATGAGAGGACACTCTAAGAAAATTTATAAAGAAATATGCTTGAAAAGGCAAAGAACTAATTTTGTGATAGAGTGGTAAATGAGTGGAACGCACTGCCCCAGTATCTAGTCGATTCCGAATCAATAAGGGAGTTTGAAAGTAATCTTGATAAAGCATGGGGAAGACAAGATTTGAAGTTTGATTATAAAGCAAAAATACAGAATAGTAAAAATGTTGCGTCTGCTACCGCCGCCGCCAACACCGTGAACGACCGCAGCAGTGCAAGTACTGGCATTGAGCTGGATACACAGGCCTAGTTTGCCTTTTTCCTTTTTCCAGAGGATCTACTGTAAGAAACTGTAAGAAATAATAACACAAATATGATAAGTTTTGGACTGCAGTAATGTTTAACACAAAACCCGTAACTACTAGAACAGCTGTAAGTAGGGATTGCCTTGTCCAGCAGAGGTTAGTGACTGAGTGAACAGGCTAATGGTCCCACATATGCCTGGACAAACCTATCACTACATCTTGGTATATTAATAGTCACTTCTTCACCACCTCCCACTCATAACAATGCAAGACAAACACAACCAATACTGTACACTGATTTTCAACCGATTAACTATGTATATATACATATATATTCTTTCTATTTTTTGGGGGGTAGAGGGGAGGCATTATATACCAATTTATAAATCTCAATACAATAATGAGTAAGTACAAAGTGTATAATATGGAGAGTGAGAGAATGACCCAAGAGTGTATAAGAGTGAGGTGAAAGGGCAGAGAAGGAGAGGCGAGGCAGAATGAGATGAAATTGATGGAATTGAGAGGTATACAAGTGAAAATGGTGTTGGGTGGGAGGGGTGTCGGCTGACGGATAACAGATAAGCATGGAGGCGATTCAATCGTGGCCACCCCTTCGGGAAGCACGTCGTCTGGCAACAGATAAGATAAAACTACTGTGGTAGCGTAAAGTACTAACCTGACAACAACGTGTGGTTGTGAGGACACGTTGAGGGCGGGTACATCGTGGGAGAAAGTGAGGGAGACCGGGGCCAGAGTCAAGGACCACCGCGTTACACCGTGGACCACCAGTAGACCCGCTGACATGATCACCTACACATAAATACATATATCAATATTTATTGTTACCAAAGTCATTCTCTCAAAGTTATATCATTCATTAACCTACTTACAGTATCTCTAAACAAATTCTTCATTTTAAAAGTGTTTACAATCTGCACATAAGTGAACCTAGTGAATACCCAATGACAACTCTCCAGGGGTCAGAGTCAACAATCTGGAGGACATAGCCTGCATACTGATGCCTACAATAAATATAAGGAAAGAGTTGAGGTTAGGTTGCATGGCTGGTTGCCCTTCCTCTTGACAACTCATAATGAAGTAATGTATTGAATGGTATTAATGCCGTCATGGCATTGCAGGCAAGGAATAAGCTAATAAACCATTTGTTTTTAATGCTTCTCGCCTCACCGTAACTTATGGCATCTTATGAGTATCCAGGCCCAGGCTATGAGTCTCACTTACAATGAATAGGAGGTTGAAAATCCCTATTATCGTAAATCTCTTAACCCCTTCTGTACCGGCGACGTCTTTTATATTTTATTCTAGCTATATTTAGATGATTTTGTGCAGCTTAAGAAGGATCTGTGGAAGTAAAAAGTGTTAATTAAGATAGTTAGAAGCATATTAATTACTGGAGGCTCTTGTTAAACTGAATAAAATAGACTATTGTTAGCCAGTATAAAATAAAAAGGGACAGAACTGGTACTGAACGGGTTAACAGGGCTGCATTCAGTCACAATTCGCTTTGCAATACGTAATGCAGCGTATTGCTCTATACCAACTAGCATGAATTGCCAGACACAATATGGTATTGATTAGCGCAATAATGGAAACCAATTAGGCAATACGCACTTGGTCATTGAATATTTAGTTGCATTGACTTCTGGATCCAGTCAAATTTGTATTGCTTCCCTTTATCTCTAAATGTAGAATATTGTCTGGCAAGTTGGTACACTGCAATGTGCTGCCTTGCGTATTATAGACGTATTGTTACTGAACGCAGCCAAGGAGTCCTGCAAGCTGTTATGCTCATCAGATTGTGCAGGGCTCTACAATACTGGTATACAAGACAGTAACTGTTATCATAGGAACTGGCACAACACACTGTGAGGTCTGGCATATCAAAAGTTGCAGGTACTGGAGCCCATAAAGCCAAATAGGATTTATAACATGACCCGACACACAATCCACCTAAACTAACTAACTAACTCACTCACTCTCTCTCATACTGGCTTATCAACGCCTTTACAGTATTTCACAATACTGTATTGTACTATTATTTTTCATGCAAATAATTATCATATACAGTGTAAGCATGTATGTAATGCAGTTATGAAACAGAGATTGTGATAGTATAATCACTCCTCTTCCCCACCACCATCCCTTCCCTCCACCGTGGAAATTTTTTATTGCTTGGCGCAAAACAAGCAAACACCATATGGCGTCAGCCTGGATTGTGGCACAAAAATCTTTGTCATATGGCATCAACCGGGGTTTAAGGGTTAATTTAGTCTAATGCTATAAAAACAAGAAATAAATTTAAAATACTGTACTAAAAAAAAAAATTGTCTCCCATACCATTTTCATGTAGATTATCAATATACAAGTGTATTCTGAAAGTGTGGGCACAAATTTAAGGAGTATGTATGTATGCACATATATACTGTAATCGGACACATACCCCATAGCTGGGGGTGGCCAACTTGAGACAGTGGCTGAACAGGGACAACACAACACAACACAAACATAAATAGAAAAAAAAAAAAAAAAAAAATCACACACATCTAGGTTGCCCAGGAGAAGACCAAGAGACCTATGCCCATCTGGGGTTCCCAGCAAAAGATTCCCATGCCTCAGACCTCCTGCCTCAGAAGGCAGACACACGGTGAAGCTTTACCACCACAATGCCCGCCCACCTCACATCCAGGCATGATCCTTCATATACACCGGCCCCCCGGGCCAGGCATATGACGGACTATTATCTAGTCCGACTGGCGCCTGACCCCCTTTCCCAACAACCGCGTTATCACTCATCTATTCACAAGCATTCTCCATTCATTCCTATTCATTACCACATCTATTCACAAGCATTCTCCATTCATTCCTATTCATTACCACTTCTCTTGCCTATTTTACAGTCATCCCTCTATCTTCCAATGCTTGTACTACACCATCTCTCTATCTCAATGTAATAACAGTGTATAAGTATTCTAGAATATAATCCTGCCCTGGCATGATCCAATGAGGGTATATTCTGACCTTAACTCGCTGGACCACAGGGTTGGGTTTCTCCTCTTCTGTGACGGCTCGGGCCAAAGTTGCCATTTGCCATGGTGGCTGACCTGACGAACACCGATTGGACAGCTGGGGAACAAAACACATACCAGTATTTAATGGATTGCGCCTTCAGTTCAGTTTAATTTAGTTTAGCTAATCACAATTATTTAGTTATTAATTATACTGTATATTTTTTTTTACAATGCTCCTCATATCTCTCTACCTCCCATACTAAGTGCAGACCAAAGGCTAAAACCCAGTTTATGGAGGCTTATTGAATCTCACCTCCAGGGAATCAGGCACTGAGACACTATTGGATATACTGTACTGTACTCATTGACTTTTTTAGGAATCTACAAGATTCCAATAAAGGGTTCCTCGAGACTATAACATAAGTTCTTTAAAAATAGTAAATCTGGTAAATCTGAATATAGAATGGACAATCAACATTTTAATAAGTGAAATTAATAAAATATAGATTATAATAAATATATCAAAATTATCTGAATACTGTACTAGTACTGTAACAGGTTAATTAACATGAGATAATCAATCTCAATCTATTGATCTATCTACTTATCTATATCCATCTAACCATCCACATCTCTCCCTCTTCTCAATAGATACACATACACATGCATATACATACCGTATATACAGTACAGGTATATATATAAATACAGTACTGTACATATACAGTATGTACAGTACATGCATACATATACATACCATTTAGAGAGAGATAGACATACAGTACAGAGACATAATTAATAGGGGGTGGAATGACTTATAAACAAGTCTTCAAATCCATGCAAGCATGGAACCACCCCAAATACCCCAAGGCAGCCCTTCAAGGCAAGAGCAGCCATTCTCGTAGCTAGTTCAGCTAGGCAGGCCGAACAGCCCTGAGCTCCTAAGGAAGGCCACGGCCGAGACTGGGTTTTCCCACAAAGTGTGTGTGTTGTGTAATTGGCGCAATTGGTTGTATGTTATGCAATTTTCCATAATGCATTTGATAGTGTGCAGTGTTGTGTTACAACCCCTACAGAGGCGCGTTCGGTAGACCTATCGTTTAGGGCCGATAGCTCTAGCGAACGCGATAGCCGCCGATTCGACGAATCGGCGATCGAAAACGATTGCTGTTTTAGCTATCAGAGCGATCGGCCGAGAATGTAAACAAACCATTTAAAGTTATTATATTGCTAATAATATAGATTGCATATCGTGTTTCCCCTTCTTGAATACAATTTATGTAAATATTAAACACACTACGAAAAATAGGCGAAAAATAAAGCAATTCTTGTTGCGATGTCTTCTTCTTCTTCTTCTTCTTTCTTGGGTCAAAGGGCTATTGTTATTGTTTACAAAGCTCTGGCAGACTGATCGGCGATCTGTGTCGTTCGGTAGTGAAATCGAAACACCGTTCTATTAAGCGCTATCAGACAAATCGGCAATAGGTCTACCGAACGCGCCTCAGGTGTCCTGGACGGACTTATCCAGCCTCTTCTGATAACTCAGTAGGGTTGGATGGTGCCCACATCGCAGCCAACCAGGTGGACTCTGTCCTCACAGGAAAGGATGGTTTCTGAGGGATGGTATTCAGGGGGCCGTGTATGTAGCCGAGTGTTGTCTTTGAGTGAGAGGATGGATCGGTGGGTGATTTGAGTATGGAGGCTGGCTTGGGTGGGCAAGGGGGGAGTGAAGGCAGTATTTGTGCATGATAACGAGTGCTAGGTGTTGTCTAGATGTTTCTTGGTGTATGCGGATGTTTTGCCATGTAGTGTAGAGAGTGGTGTTGGTTTGTGGAGGCTGCGGCGAGAAATTGTGTGCCTCTCATATCAAGGTGATCCTTGATTTTGAGGACTTTGGTTTCCTGGTGGTCTGTAGGTGTGGTAGTTGTGCAGCCAGTGATTATTTTGACGGCTTTGTTCTGTATGGTTTCTAAGATGTTGTGTTTCAGAGAGGTTAGAGGCCCAAGCACGGCTAGCATATTCCATCACTTAACGTATATATTGTTTGTATACTATGGCGGTAGTTTCTTTATGTCCAAATGTTGTATGGGCAAGTGAGCCTTAAGGGCATTTAGTTTGGTGTCAGTTTGTTTTGTATGCTTGAAATATGTTGTTTAAATGACATTGATATATCGGAGTCAGACGGACCCTAAATTGAGTGGTCAATCCTGTAAGTCCTTCAGTAAACTGGCATGGGTTGTCCCTCTTACAGGGGATAGGTTTGCTTGGGGGCATTTTGTGTATGGCCACCCTCATTAAGGGGAGTAAGGCATCTGGCAATAGATAGATAGATAGATATATCGTATGTTACACCAAGGATTTTGTGTGTGTGTGTGTGTTATGGGAATGTTGTTTTAAGGTGAGGTGAGGGATATGACTATGTTCTACTGTCCAGTTTGTGAGAAGGGTCGTTGTAGACTTGGCTGGGGCTAGTTCGAGTCTGTTTGTGGTGAACCAGTCGTGTAGTGTGTTGAGGTACGGTTGGAGGAGTTGTGCAGCTATGTTTGAGTCTCGATGTGTACATGTGAGTAAAATTACGTCTGCGTAAGAGGCTGTGCGTATCTGGGGTATGGGTAAGTCGTACATGTATAGATTGAAAAGTGTTGGTGACAAGAAGGATCCCTGAGGGACTCTGTTTGTGAAATTTCTGATGTTCGATGACTGGCCAGCAAATCTTACATGGGTACATCTGCCTGCTAGATAGTTGGCCAGCTATCTTTTTGTGTTAATGTGCAGGTTTGTGTTGAGAATTTTGTTTGTAAAGTTGTGGTGAGGAATAACATTAAAAGTTTTACTATGTAATGTCAATTGTAATGAGAAGTGTTCTGTGTGGTGGCCTAGCAGTAGACATGTGGGGCATATTCTTATATTTTTTCTATTATATAGGTCGATATTTTTTCTATCACATAGGTCGAGGCCCCCCTAACACCCTGGGGGGATGCATTGCTAACATTGCTTGCATGACACCAGCATAACTCAACTTATACCATTCCTAAGAACATGCCTATAGAGTGCTTACCTCCAGAACAAGAGATAGACAGGCGGGGAAGAATGTCATGAAGACAATGTAGTTGACAATGATGGAGACACAGGCGAAGGCACACATCTGCTCCAGCCGACTCACACCTGGGGGAGAAGGTAGAATATACATACATTATAAAATACATTTGGTGGAAAATATATATACAGTAGAATCTCGCATCCCACGATTTATTGGTACCGAAATATTACCGTGGGACCGGAATTCGTGGGATGCAGAGTATTAAAGTAATGGGGAAAATTACAAAAGTACTGGAGGCTATCGTCGGGCGACTATTGACCATCACTTTACATGCCAATAATCAAAAGTAAGTTGCTTTAACCCTCCAGCCTCGGCTACGCATTCTATAATACCGGTATATCCCCAAAACCTGGGGGATTTGGCCGAAAAAACATCTCGCCTAGGCTACTGTATCTTTGTTATTTTGACTGCTTCCGCATTCCCACGCATCCCCAAGCGTAGATGTGTTTCGTTCCTGTAGAATGGCATTGAATAGAGCTCTCTAAGTCAACTGGTTCAGTTGTGATGACGATTTCCGTGAAGAGAACCTTGTGGCGATGTCAGCCACTTTTCACTACTTTTCACTACTTAACAATAACACAGCCACACACGAACAAGCGACGCCTTACCAGCTGTTGTTTACATGCGTCGGACGGACGCCTTTCAAAACAAGCTTACAGGCTTTCAAGCTGCTATGAAAAGAAAGGTAAGTAAAACACAAACAAAAAACTTAGAAAAGTTGATGAGGTGATTATTGTGATGGATGTGGTGATAGACGGGAGGCGGATGTTAGATACCCCCCTCCGTGGCCCCACTCTCGTTCTCCGTCACCCCACCGTCGCCGCCAAAGCCGTGGGAATCGTGTGGTTTTTCGTGGGATGAGAATTCAGGTAGCCATTGGATAGTACCGTGGGATGCGTAATCGTGGGATCGAAATGCGTGAGATGCGTGACTCTACTGTATATATCAAATATTAAAAGAGCTTTCCAAATTTACTATAATTTACTGGAAATTCCCGGCGCGACCGAAGCCGCTCCAAGGACCCGTGCCCCCAGGGAGGGGGCAGGGGATGGTTGTGACGGTTTGGCTCCCGAAACTGCTCCCCGCGGCCGGCATCCGGTTTTCCTCCACTGGTCGTTGATTTTGTCTTCGGCAGTGGAGGGTCGGCAGCCATCCGCGGTTGGCAGTCTCGGGAGGTGGCCCCACGGCGTATACGCCGCCACATCAGATCATTACAGGCTGCACAGCTACTGCACCCTACATCAAGAAACCAAAATCCTCAAAGTCAAAGACCATCTGGACATGAGAGGCATTCAATTCCTGGCAGCAGCCTCCACGAACCAAGACCACCCACTAAACTACATGGCAACACACCCACAGACACCAAGAAATGTCAAAACAACACCCAGCACACGGTATCACACACAATTATTGTCCTCTCTCCCTCCCTGCCCACCCCGAACCAACTTCCAGAAGCACATCCATACTCATATCTCTCACCGATCCATCCACTCACTCACAGACAACACGCAGCTGCATGCACGACCTCCCGAAATCCATCCTTCCGAATCCTCCCTTCCTCGCGAGGACAGAGTCCACCTGGCCAGGCTGAGATGCGGACACCATCCACCATCTCCTGACACCATCTCCTGAGCTATCAAAAGAGACTGGATGACTCCGTTGTCGACTCCTGCCCGGGATGTAACACAGCACCCCATACCATTAAACACATCATAGAAGACTGCATTTCACACAACCACTTACGCCAACAACACAATCTACACTCAATGAGAGCTCTGTGGGAAAGCCCGATCGTGGCCATGGCCTTCCTCAGGGACTCGGGGCTGTTCGGCCAGGCAGCTTAGGGAACAACAACAACAACTATAATTTACTGTACAATACTACTAAGTCTACTATATACTGTACCTAAACTGAATGTGAAAATACTTAACCAGATTCAGTGTTGGGCACTGATAACCATAACGTTAACTTCGATAACGATAATCCAATAACCTCAAGTTTTAAGTCCGATATCGGTACTCCGATAATTTAAAAAAATTATTGGAAGTTAACGATAATTGGAAAATGATACTGGTAACTATTATTAGTAAAAATTTTTAAAACAAATACAAAAACTAGGGAAAAAACTTAAAAATCCCTAGGAAATGCATATTTATGCTAAATAAATAAAACAAATTCTACTAGTTTTTTTATGTGAAAAGTTTGCATTTGCTGAGAGTTACTCTAGATTCTAGATTGACTTTCAAGAAGCATATTCACTCCTGGTCTTCATTAACTGCTCAAAAGACAGGCTTGCTTTGCAAATGTTATGAAATATTTTATTGTGACGCCACTGTAATAAATTCCTTTTATGCTTTTTATTTTGCCACATATTGAGTGTTGCTCACCTCTTCGATATCCAATGCCAATTGTCATCTAAAACTGCTCGACAAACCTCTTAATTGAATAAAATTAATTCTTCCTCCTTTATCCCTAGATTTGAATAATCAGCGTCGAGTTAGAGCCTTAATATCTTTTTCTTAGTTCTTATTAATATTCAGCATCAGTGTCTTACCAGAACCTTTTACTCCGGCCCGTACAACAAGGTTTAATTTGAATCTTAACGACTTTGTCATGAATTCTGTGAATGTTTCTATGACTCCCATTTTCTCGGTGCTTTATTCCATCATTGATTGACTTGTGGAATCATTTACCAAATGAGATTGTACAGTCAGCTAATATTTCTACCTTTAAATCAAGAGTTAATGCTCTATTGCAGCAGTGATTTTTAATTTTGATGACCAATTTCTGAACATAAGTATTTCTATTGAATATCTGATTTTCTCCTTCTGGGCTCTCTAACTAGCCCCCTTTCTTGTTTTCTACTTTTCTTAGTTGCCGTTCCTTCTCTCCAGTACTTTCGGGTATTTTGTGTGGATTCAATCTTTCACTGTTGTTGTTGTTGTTGTTGTTGTTGTTGTTGTTGTTGTTCCTCAAGCTGCCTGGCCGAACAGCCCCAAGGCCCCGAATAAGGCCAAGGCCATAATAGAGCGGCCCCAAAGAACCCTCCCTGCCGACCACAATAAAGCCTGGGTGACCGAAGCCACCCCATGGCGGGGAGCTAAGGAGGGTGCGGAAACGCCCGGGAAACCAAAGCCCCACCCAGGGCCCTATGCCCCTCAGCAATTATGAAGAGAAAGTTGAGGGGCAAAGGAAAAATGTGACGCTTTGGCTTCCAATCATGGTAGATTGGGAGGTCAATCCACGGAAGAGACGCCGTCACTTGAGATCTAGAAAATATATAAGTAAAAGGAACAGTCAGAGTAAGCTATGGGTATGGCAGAGATCGCTCAGTTCTCACTCTGATAGACCAGCCCATCACCACATGACTAGAACCCAATCCTCTCAGCATCAGCTAGGAAAGGCCCTAGAAAGCTGCCTTAGGCGAGGGGATAGCTCCCCTATTTCAACCCCTTTCGGGGTTGGGCACCCGCCCTCTTTCACTGTTGTATCTGTAGGCTACATTATAGTATTGAACTAAGAAATTGAGCTCTCGGAAGTTAACTGGTCTGATAAGAACTGTGGTAGCCTTCTTGGAATCTGCAAGGTTCCCATAACGAATTAGCTGGGACTACAAAGTAAAGGCAGTACCGTACCTGAGAGTGTGCCGGCCCCAATGAGCAATGCCTCGACCACAGTATCCAGTGTGAGTGATGGCCCCAGTAGTGCTAGGCCCCGGGCGATGTTGTCCCGCACCTCTGTCTGGCTGGAGGAACACAAGGCACACTGGGCCAGCAGGGAGGCTCGACTTAGATCCACCAGTAGCAGTAGAAAGAACAACGCATCCCTGGAGAAACACGTCGGAAAGGTATCACATATGTTTACGTATAATTGCTCACCCTATATGACTACTAAAGTACAGTACAGTACTGTATTTCATATGTCTATGTATACAGTATTTTTAGTATATTTTTGAACAACCGCACACAAATTCTGTGAGGGATATAAAAGCAGGCAGACACGCAGAGGAACTACGCGACAATGCCTGTCCACATACTTCCAGGCAGGGCCCTTCCTATAGAAACCAGCTCCCCGGGCTGGGCGCCTGAGGGATTATTATTTCGTCCAACTAGCACCCGACCCCCACTCCTTATGACCGCGTTATCACTCATCTATTCACAAGCATTCTCCACTCATTCCTATTCATCACCACCTCTGTTGCCTGTTCTTCAGTCATCTCTCTTATCTTCCAATGCTTTTTTCACACCATCTCTCTATCTCCTCCGAGGTCTTCCTCTCAATCTATTTCCCCTTGTTTCTAACTCATAAACTCTCTTTGTAAGGTTTTCATCAACCATTTGTTCAACATGTCCACACCAGAAGAGCACCCTTCTTTCTACTCTGGCCGATAAGAGTTCCTGTTGTCTCGATCTCTTACGTACCTCTTCATTCCTCAATCTGTCTCTACGAGTCACTCCACACATACTCCTCAAGCAGCTTATCTCCATCACATCCAACCTTCTTTTCTCTTGTACATTCAGACCCCATGTCTCAGCCCCACATATCACTGTTGGTACAACTATCCCTTGATACATTGCACTTTTAGCTTTCATTCCAAGATTTCTCACCTTCCATAATTATACAGTACTTCCCATTGCTCCGAAAACTTTCCTTCCCTCACACACCAATCTATGACATCATCAAATCTTCACTGAATGAAGGAGACCTGCCAGTGGAATGGAAGAGAGCTAACATAGTACCTATTTACAAAGGAGGAGACAGAGAAAATCCGCTTAACTACAGACCAGTGTCCCTCACCAGCATTGTTTGCAAAATTTGTGAGAAAATTATAAGAAAAAAGTGGACACACTTCATAGAGGGACAGGGGGTGCTTAGTGAGAAACAGTTTGGATTCAGGGAAGGGAGATCTTGTGTATCTAATTTATTAAGCTTTTATAGCAGAGTGGTAGATGTTACACAGGAGAGAGAGGGATGGGTTGACTGTGTTTACCTGGACCTGAAAAAGGCCTTTGGCAGGGTGCCTCACAAAAGGTTATTGTGGAAATTGCAGGTTGTTGGAGGTGTACATGGTAGGATGTTAAAATGGATGGAAAACTTTTTAATAGGAAAAGAAATGAGAACCACAATACGAGACGAATATTCACAGTGGAGGAGTGTGACGAGCGGAGTACCACAGGGATCAGTGTTGGGTCCGATAATGTTCCTACTTTATGTAAACGACATGCCAGAAAACTTGAATAGTCATATGAATATGTTCGCGGATGACGCTAAGATCATGAAGAATGTCACCTGTATAGAAAGTTGTCAGGATCTTCAAAAGGACCTAGATAAGTTGCACAGATGGAGCCAAACCTGGAAAATTAGTTTCAATGCAGAAAAGTGTCATGTTTTGGAAGTGGGAACAAGTGAGATAAGGCCAAGCTGGGAGTACAAATTAGGAATTGAAAAAATCGGCAAAACACGGCACCTTGGAGTGATAATACAAGATGATCTATCGCCGGAGAAGCATATTAACATGATCATTGGAGGAGCATATGGAATAATAACCAATATGAGAGTGGCATTTAACTATTTGGACAAAGAAATGTTAAGAAAACTGATATAATAACTATGATAAGACCAAAATTAGAATATGCAGCAGTGATATGGTCACCACATTTGAAAAATCACATAAACAAATTAGAGAAAGTCCAAAGGATAGCAACGAAGATGATCCCAAGATTGAAGGAGTTGACATATGAGGAAAGACTTTAAGACACTACAACTGCCTACCTTGAAAGAGAGAAGGAAACGAGGCAACTTAATAACGATGTTCAAGGGAGTAAAAAGTTTGGAAAGAGTAGATGGGGAAGATCTATTCGTGAGGGATGATGGAAGGACAAGAGGACACAAGTTTAAACTGAGGAAGGGCAGATGTCGTAAGGACACAAAGAAATTCAGCTTCCCATATAGAAATATAGAGACTTGGAACAACTTGGAGGAGGAGGTGGTGAGAGTGAAGAACATTAACATGTTCAAATCTAGGTTGGATAAAAGTAAATATGGAAATAGGACAACATAAGCTATGATATGTTAGTCCAAAATACTGGGAATTGGGAATATCCATTACGATACTTGTCTAAGTAAAATGGATTGATTATAAAGTAACTAAGACAGGACAACACGAGCGCTGCTCAATTCCTGTAAACTACAAATGGGTAAATACACTTTGTCTTCTCCCGATTCCTACACCTGCATCCCTGCTTATCACTCCTCCTAGATATCTAAAACACTCTACTTGTTCCAGCATTTCCCTATCCAGTTGTACATTTAGATTTACCCTACGAGCATCTCTATTACACACCATCACTTTACTTTTATTGACATTCACCCTGAGCTTCCTCCTCCCACATACCACACACAGCTTTTTTACTAGTTGCTGCAGCTTCTCCTCAGAATTTGCCACCAGTGCTGTGTCATCAGCACTGTGATATCACTTATTTGGCATAGTGTAAAATTAGATAGTAAAATTATATTACAAAATGTGCATAGCAACATGAAATCACTAAAGTATAAGGTATCTCATAAACAAAACTTGCTAGGTTTTTATCTTGATGAAAAGAATAGATAAGGAGAGTGAGAGGATGATTCATATACTGTATGTCTGTCTAGTGGGTGACTGAGAGATATGACAGTCAAATTACTCAGGTTATCAAGAGGCCTGTCATACGGTACTTACTCAGATATCATATCAATGTTTTTAAAAGTCATTTTGGGGAGTTACAATTTGCTAGAATATAAACAAATTATTAAAATAAATCTGAACGTTTCTAAGTTACAGGTATGATTTTGTCTATGCTTGTACAGTTAGTTATGTAGAGCAGATTAACCAGACCACTGAGCTCCATACGGAACTCTCATAGGTCTGGCTGTACAGACGGTGGATTTTACTATCTGATTGTGTTCTTTTATTTAATAATTTTCATTTTAGTAAGCGTTGTTTCCACATAGCGATTTGATAATTTAATTTGACTTTATATTGTCCTTGTCCCAATTTTGGTTTGTTTAGTTTGCAAGTTTTACATTTTAAATTATAAACAAAAGATGCTCTATCATATTTTTGTGTCCCAAGGCCTATAAATATATGACAATTGTGCTAGTACAGTCCACTAATGAAATTTTAACCCCTTCCATACTGGCGATGTTTTGAATTTTTGTATTCAAGCTATACAGGTACAGTACTGTATTTAGACAATTTTGTGCAGTTTAAGAAGGATCTGTGGTAGTAATAAGGGATAAGTGAGATGGTTCGAAAACTGTTAATTGCTGGAGGCCTTTTTTAAACTGAATAAAATCATCTAATAGTACCCAGAAAAAAGTTAAGAAGCACAGCACTGGTACTGAAAGGGTTAAGAGAATTATGGATTAGATTTAGATAATAGAACAATCAACAGGATCACATATCATGATAGAGCGTGGATGCACTCACTCTCCAGCTCCACCCAAAAGTGACCCCTAAAAACAGTGATTAAGATAATATTCTTGATTAAATTGGCTAGCACTGCATACTACACTTTCAAACTAAAAAAATCCACTCAAATATTAAGGTAAGGATGATATTTTATAGTTAGGTTAGATGAATAATTATGGAAACACTGTACTTTCAAAAGTATGAGATACTTACGTAATTTTAGGAGCTTTGCATACCATACGGTACCATACTCGGTGTCAGTGACTCACAAAATTACGGCCCACTTATATGGGAATAGTTCCAGCTGATTGACTTGTGTTTTGCGACCGTCATTATTAAAACCTTTGTTAAGAATATATAATTACAAGACGAGAGAGGTGGCGGACTACCTGTACACCGCGGGATTCCCATGAAGGGTATCTTGGTGCTACTACTACAACAACGAGATATTGGACCCGGGCGCAAGAGCCAATCAGCTAGAATTACTGATAAATAGGTGGGCCATTATTTTCTCAAGAGTCACTGAAACCGAGTATAGAACTTACATGACATAACCTCTTTATAAATTAAAAACTGTAGAGGTAAGCTATATCAGCTTGCTTCTGAACACTGAGTGTAGAAATGTTTTAAGGGAAACTAGAGTTTGCATGGAGGCACTTCAATCATGGGCATCCATTAGCATAGACTGCTACAAAATAGTAAGGCATTACAGATGATAATGGAAATGACTGGGCATTTAACACATTTTGGTGTTGAATTGACTCATTGTTGAGTCGACATGAAGGTGGACAAAACTCACTTGAGATCAGAGACATCGCTGTCCAATAACTTTATGACAGAACAGCTGAACACGAAGCTGGAGAACACCACAAACAGTCCTGCGATGCCTGGAAGAGTGAGTTATACAATTAAAAATATGTACAAAAGATCTAATAAATGTGCATTCAATGGGTATATATAACCTGTATCCTTCAGGGGGTGTGGGGGATGGGGGGTATAACAGTGAGATAGAACAAATTTGATGATGTAGAGAGGGATATTGCTGACATCAAGGAGAAACTCTGTGTAGAAGTGATGATGCAGTTTTTAACACCGTGCATTCCCCTAATTGACAGGGCTAGGGCATGCCCCCTTCTCAGAGTCGGTCTCTCCTGCCAGTTGCCGGCTGTCGTATGCCACCTGTTCTGCCCCTCCTCCTGCCTTTTCCTGGATGCTCTCAACATGATTGATAAGGGCACCTCCCTCGCTCTGGCCCTTGCTCCTCGGTTCCTGGGACTTTGGATTGTTGCCTAAGGTTCTGCTGCTTTGTGTATCGCCTGTCACTTTTCTACCATAGTGTTTTGTGTTTGCTCTTTTATCTTTTCGGTTGGGCAATTGATACAGCCCTTCTTTTTTACCATTTTAAATCCTATTGCAGCTTTGGTAGGGCTGGAGCAGGGGATGTCTGTCCCTTGAAGTGCCCTTGACTAATACAAAGACCAAACCAGAGAATGCAAACGAGATAATACAAATCTTTATTTTAGCCCAGATACTTCAGAACTTTACTTTAAAGCTTCAAAGATTTTAATTAGTGTATCCTTATATGATCATGACTACATCCATCTCAACCATTGCCAGCTTAATAAATAGCTATTGTATGGTTAGATTAGCACATTGTTTGACATGACACTGGTTGAGATGTGCTGGTTGAAATGTCTTTTTGATTGAGTTGATATGATACTGGTTGAGATGTACCGTACTGGTTGAATTGATTTACTGGTTGAGATATACTGATTGAACTGGTCTACTGGTTGACATGACATAGAACAGAACCATAAATAATGGTACTGACCAACAATATACTTTGAGCCGATGCGGTGCAGCTTCCTGAACTGGTGGTAAGTGTAAAGTAGAGCCGAGCAGCGCAGTATTGTCATCACCACCACATCCACCCCTTGGTACTCCTGAAATTATAATGGTGTGATAATCTTTAACACACACACACACACACACATAATATATGGCTATTCAAATGTAAAACTTGCAAACTAAACAAACCAAAACTGGGACAATACAAGATAAAGGTAAAATAACTTATCAAAATCGCTATGTGGAAATAACGCTTATTAAAATAAAATTGATGAAATAAAAGAACACAATCCACCACATACTACATGAGCAAGTTAATCTGTTTCCTAAGCAAACTAATCGCACACATAACAACACACTATCGTTACGTTCAAGGAATTAGTCAATTTGGGAAGTCCGGTACGTTCTGGTAAATTTTTTACTAAACTCTGCATGAATAAAGAAACTACAATTACTGTAGTGTCAAAATGTTCTATTAAAATCAAATTTGCAACTTGACAAGACATTAACAATAGAACAAAATACAAATAGCACTCACTAACGATAGCCAAAGCGTCACATTTTTCCTTAGCCCCTCAACTTTCTCTTCATAATTGCTGAGGGGCACAGGGCCCTGGGTGGGGCTTTGGTTTCCCGGGCGTTTCCTCACCCTCCCCAGCTCCCCGCCATGGAGTGGCTTCGGTCACCCAGGCTTTATTGTGGTCGGCAGGGAGGGTTCTGTGGAGGCGCTCGGTTATGGCCTTGGCCTTGCTCGGGGCCTTGGGGCTGTTCGGCCAGGCAGCTTGGGGAACAGCAACAACAACAACAACTAACGATAGTGCTATCGGGTAGGTACCTGTAAGCATAGCATGCCTCAAGTGACCCCTATCAATTACTACCCTACAAATAACTAAATTTATCGTACAAATAAACTACGTAAATCGCAAAAAGAAAGCAATTGATACAATCGACAATGAATAGATACAGTATAATAAAGACAAATAATTGCAAAATATGAAGAAGCAACAACAGATTTATACAAAGAGTACTCTTTTAACCAGAACAATTAATTTAAAAAATCAATAATAATAATAAAAAGATAAACAATTAATACATACACACACAAAGTAAGCAGAGGCTGGCTATACAAGAAACTTCAAGTAAAAAATGCTTGATTAAAATTATTGATGTCAAATTTTAGAATAGTCACAATAATTGACCTTAAAAAGATTAAATTTATGTACCGTACCTATTTACTTGCCCCAAAACCTCTGTTTACTAAGAGTCTGTATAGTAACCTAGCTCTAGCCCAAAAGTCATCTACTTTAGTGCAAATTTTACAAACTCCTATTAACTGGGAATAAAAACAATTATAAGTTATTTTACTATCGATATTACTACTAGGGAAGTTAAGTTCATTACGTTAAAATCAAAATCATCAGCTTTGTGATATACTTTAAGCATGCACTGTTCATTAATAATCTGTATATTTATATCAAGTTGCTGAAAGCAGTGAAGAGCATGTATGAGGGTGCACAGGCGGCAGTACGTGTGGAGAGTGAGCAGAGCGAGTTCTTTGACCTGAATGTTGGTTTGAAACAGGGGTGTGTGATGTCCCCGTGGTTGTTTACTGTATATATGGATGGAGTCATGAAAGAAATACTATAAAGAGCAGTGGATGTTGGTGTATCGCTGAAAAGGGAGGGAATTGAGTGGAAGCTACCTATACTGCTGTTTGCGGATGATACAGTTCTGATGAGTGATAATGAATGGGAGTTGCAGGGTCTGGTAAATGAGTTTGGAACAGTGTGCGAAAAACGGAATTTGAAGGTAAATGCGGGGAAGAGCAAGGTTATGGTCTTCGAAAGGGGTGAAGTCACAGAGTGTGAGGTGAAGCTGAACGGTCAGGCTATGGAGATCGTCAACTCTTTTAAGTATCTGGGCAGTGTGTTGAGTAAAGATGGGACTATGGATGAAGAAGTGCGGGAGAGGGTACAACAGGGGAAGAGGGTTGTAGGAACGCTAAAAGCAGTAACAAGAAATAGGGTGGTCAGTATGGAAGTGAAGAAGTCCTTGCATGACAGTGTGGTAATCCCGACACTGACTTACGGAAGCGAAGCATGGACGTTGGTTGAGAGACTCAGACCAAGAGTGAGAGCAGTGGAAATGAATTACTTAAGGAGTGCGTGCGGAGTTACATGGAGGGATAGACAGACTAATGAGGAAGTAAGAAGGAGGTGTGGTGTGGAGGTAGATGTGCTGGAAAGTGTGAAAAGGAACAACTTGAGATGGTTCGGCCATATGGAACGTATGGAAAGCGAGAGAATGAATAAGAGGGTGTACGAGAGTGAGGTGGAGGGACAGAGAGGGAGAGGTAGACCGAATGAGAGGTGGAAGGATGGAGTGAGGAAGTACATGAACGAAGGCGGTGCTGGTTGGGGGGAGGGGCGTCGACTGACTGGGGACAGAGGTGCATGGGGGCGGTTCGTTCGTGGC
The DNA here is from genome assembly GCA_032716605.1 of Paralithodes platypus. Classification (NCBI taxonomy): domain Eukaryota; kingdom Metazoa; phylum Arthropoda; class Malacostraca; order Decapoda; family Lithodidae; genus Paralithodes; species Paralithodes platypus. Next base: position 8,905,513 of record CM064564.1, on the reverse strand, counting down.
CACCCCTTCGGGGATCACGGCATCAGGCAATAGATAGAACATTTTCAACTTCATCTTTTACGTTACCTTGTGTGAGGGGGGTGGAATTAGGATAAATAAGTTTAGCAACTGGATTAAAATTATTATGTTCTCTCCACCAACCAACTTTGCTCCTAAACTCAATTAATGAAATTAACAAACACATGTGGCAGTCCGGGGATTCGAACCCAGGACGCTCACACCGAAAATCAACACACTTATGCATTGCGCCACGAATATCATCAATATATCAATATATCAATATATCTACTATTATTACTTAACAATTTAGCAAGTGCTAGTTTTTCTGGGATGTTATTTTTCTTGCTACTGTCAACTAAGTCTTATATATTTAAATTCTAAAGCAAGCAAGACTAAATCTGCAATTAAAGGGCTAGCATTTCCACCCATAGGAATTCCTAATATTTGTTTGAAAATGTAAGGCCCGAATCTAACATAAGTATTGAAAAGGAGAAATTTAAGGGCATCTTTAAGTTTAGTTCTATCAAAATATACTGAACTAGTGGGAGTAGAGCTAAGTGATGCATTATTAAAATATGAATAAACATTTATGAAATAATTACCATTCTTAAGTTCTTAACGAATCTGTCGAAGTGCAAATCTATAATAAAGCAAAGTTCTGAATATACTAAATCTAAAGGCAAATTGGTATACAAAGATGAAAAGTCGAAGCTATGTACTGAGGTAACTTTCGGCATGGTATATATATTATATCAATAACTTCTAATGAATTGTCAACACTCTGTCCTGCTATATAGGACAGGTCCAAAGATTAAGGCTGTAATACCAAGTGTTTGCAGAATATAAAGCAATTAATCATATGCATGATCTATCAATATTGCAGATCATTATCCTTGAATATATATTGTATACTGTAAAATTATTATAATTTACCTAATTCTGAATCTTTTACAAGTATGATTCAGATGATGTGCTGCTTTTAACATTGAAGCTCTGCACAAAGTAACAAGCACATAATGTTTCCATTACCCCAGGTAATTCCTTGATAAAGGTAGGGTGCTTAATCATATACAGTAGTGCAAGGTGGTAGTGGTGAGGCCTGTCAGATTTATGTCGCTTTCAGTACTCTGATTTTGTAATTAAGAATAGTGACTCTACCCTCTGGAGAACTACAATGGAGAGCATAAAAGCTGGGCCATGCTATCTTGGGTGTACAGTACAGTGACTACCGAAAGAACTTTTGTGGGCCATTAAACCTAAAGTAAAGCTTGATTCACAAGCTGCCATCTCAAATTTGCCAACACAAAAAGTAATTACAGGTGGTGCTGGAGCCATGGGCTCCCACATAACTGCTGTGTTGCATCTGCTAAAGGTTTATTCACACATGCATATTTGTCATACTTGCATGATCTCAGACTTAGAAAATACATCTTTGTTATATACATTTTCTGGATTTTCAACAGCTTCTCTTAACATATATTAATCACCTGGATAATTTCAGTGGTAGCTGCCTATTGTACTGAAAATTAATCATGCAAGGATTAGAAATAGGAATAGGGCTGTAGTTGAATTTAAATTGGAATATGATTGAAAATTTATTTTAATAAACAATAAGAGATAATATTCCTTTACCTGTGGCGTCCTGGGCAGTGCTGGGGTCTTGTACCAGTCAGCGAGGGAGATCATGGCTAGGGTGGCAGTGATGACGGAGAAGATCACCTCCCACGGCCGGCTGGCACACATGGCACCGTGGGCCCAGAACGTACGCCATGTCACCCCGCTCCCTGCAATGAATAACATAATTCATTATTATACTCAACATCAGTTTACCGGGAAATTATAATTTACTGTTTTTCAGAGGTAACGTTAAAAGTGGGTAACATCACTCAATCACATTAATACTATGAATTAACCTGTAAAAGTGAATAATAACAACCAGCCCTCCATTGACTCTGTATCAGTCTTAATGCGCATGCCTTGGGAACTGTATCTAAGTGACATGCACCTTTCAACACACAAGCATCCCTATTTTTCACAATCATTGTTTTACCATTTACGAAACTTAACACACTTTCTCATAACAAAAACTTTGGAGATTTTGACAGTATGAATTGACCTTTTCAAGCACTGTGTGTGTGTGTGTGTGTGTGTGTGTGTAGGCATTTTGATTTACCTGTAGGCCTACAGTGCCTTGATTTCAGCTGGCTAACTCCATTTTTCATCATAAGTTATAGCACTTATAGGCAACGTTACTGTCACTTTTATAACACAAATACAGGGACAAACACTCAGAGAGAGAGAGAGAGAGAGAGAGAGAGGTACAGACAAGATAGAAGACAGACAAAGAGCCCATTTATGCGTGACAATATAGGTTGTTTTCCACACGGCAGGAAGATATCATTAGTGTTTCCGCTGACAGGGACGGGCGGCAATAACGTCACCATAACAAAAGGCATAGTCAAATATTAAGTAAAGTATCAGGAAAAGTATAGGCCTATAATTAATTTGTTGAGAGAGAGAGAGAGAGAGAATCTAAAGCGTACAAACTGCAGTGTGAAAGTCGGCAGCGAGTTCCTTCAACATGACTTTGGGTGTGTCTGAGAGGAGATGCAAAGTAGTACAAGAATGAGGACAATGCTGGCAAACACGGAATAAATTACCTCGCGATAATATGTGGGGTAGTTTATTCAGTGTCAGAGAGAGAGAGAGAGAGAGAGAGAGTAAGAGTGAGTGAGTGAGAGAGATAGTAAGCATGTGTGTGTGAGTGTTTGACGTTTTGCTTGTGTGCGTGTTATTCAGTGAGTTTGTTGAAGTGTGTGTTTGTGTCTGCAAGAATGTAATTTAGTGTGTATGTGTGTGTGTGTGTGTGTGTGTGTGTGTGTGTGTGTGTGTGTGTAAGAAAGATAAAAATAAATACTTCAAAACTTCCCTATCAAGTTCCTCTCGCAACATTAATAAGTCGCCAATCAATAAAACAATATTGTTAAACAGCGGATTCTCGTTTATACAAGAAATTTAACTAATGAAAACCGGTATTTGCGAGTTTCGGGCAATAAGGAAGCACAAGCTGTAGACATCGACATTTGGCAGAAATACAAACTCTGTGTGTGTGTGTGTGTGTGTGTGTGTGTGTGTGTGTGTTACTCAGTTACCCAGTTACTCAGTTACTTGTTCGTCAAGGGGAATCCACGCAATGCGAGCTAAGCTCATTATTATCGCGCCTCCTTAACTGGGAATGTATTGCGTGAAATGCATGTTAAGTGTTTTATGTACTGTTGGAATGGCTGTGGATGTGTGTGTAGTCTGTATTTTAGCCAATTGGCGACATTGGAAACGAAGGCTTAGGGTGGATCTGTATGGTACCATTCTCACTATAGACGGTACCGTCTCGCCCTAAGGCTTAGGTAGCCATCAGCTTAGGTGAACCATATGATACCCATCTCGCCTCTTACCATTTTTGCCAACCCCAGATGGGACGTCAACAACAACGTCGTCCACTTATTCCAGGTACCTATTTACAGCTAGGTGAACTGAGGCTAACACATGAAAGGAGACAAGCCCAATTTGTCTCCGCCCGGCCGGGGATTGAACCCCCGACCCCTCGTGTGTGAGACGAGAGCTCTACCTACTAGGCTACGGACTGTGTGTGTGTGTGTGTGTGTGTGTGTGAGTGAGTGAGTGAGCGTGCGTGCGTGCGTGTGTGTGCGTGCGCGCGCTTTTACGCGGATGTATGTTCTTACTTCTTATGAAAAGTAAGCTACCCCTTTCATTAAAAAGGAAAGTATACAACCAATGTGTCCTCACTGTACTAATTTATGGATTAGAAACTTGGAGTATAACAAAGTGTCTAGAACGTAAACTTAGTAGTGCCCAAAGAGGAATGGAGAGGATAATGTTAGGTATAGGCTAACTTGGAGAGATGAGAAGAGAGCCTATTGGATAAGAGAACAAACAAAAGTAGAAGATATTCTCACTACCATAAACAAGAGGAAATGGTCCTGGGCAGCTAATATATATAGAAGAGATGAATTGATAACAGATGGACAAATAGAGCAACGGAATGAGAACCTAGGGATGAAACTAGAGGAAGGGCTAGACAGAGAACTAGATGGAGGGATAAGATCCGAAAGTATTAATTGTCCTGCAGTGGACTAACCCAGGCTGATGATGATGATTATGTTCTTATACGTGTGCGCGGTTTTGTTTTCTGTGTAAGGAGAACAAAAGGCAAAACTTCCTGTATCAAGTATCCCCCAAGATTGAAAGAGTGACATAGAGCCAAATTCAAGGTAGTGCACGTAAGAGTCAAAATGTCTGGGCATACGAAGCTTGGCAGAGTTGTATGTCATAGGATGATGGTAAGAGAGATTGAGGGAGAGAGTTTCGGAGTTTACTTGTTGAGTGGAAGAAAGACTGGGAAAATCGGTTAACTTTTGGGTTAGAGAGTTGGACATAAAATAGTGGGAATGTGTTGAAAGGCGGGTGCCACCTTCTATCCGTAAGGGAGGAGGTATACACTGAAAAAGCTCTGAAGAGCATTGATGAGTATGATTACGGTAGAAGAGAGAGAGAGAGAGAGATAAATGCACCTCGTATACATAATGTGTGTGTCCGTGTGTTTATATGTGTGTTACTCAGTTACTCAGTTACTTGTTCGTCAAGGGGAATCCACGCAATGCGAGCTAAGCTCATTATTATCGCGCCTCCTTAACTGGGAATGTATTGCGTGAAATGCATGTTAAGTGTTTTATGTACTGTTGGAATGGCTGTGGATGTGTGTGTAGTCTGTATTTAGCCAATTGGCGACATCGAAACGAAGGCTTAGGGTGGATCTGTATGGTACCATTCTCACTATAGACGGTACCGTCTCGCCCGAAGGCTTAGGTAGCCATCAGCTTAGGTGAACCATATGATACCCATCTCGCCTTGTACCATTTTTGCCAACCCCAGATGGGACGTCACAACGTCGTCCACTTATTCCAGGTACCTATTTACAGCTAGGTGTGTGCGTGTGTTTTGTGTTTTAAGGGGAGATTTCCACTTGAGGGATTTTTTTCTTGACTCCTTTCTCCCTCATGTTTAGCCTCATTGTTTTTCTAATTGTAAGACGTTTGCCCCATTATTTTGACGATTTTAAGAACTTTCAACCCATTTCTGTCAATTTTAAGACCTTTCGTGCCATTTAGGTGTCGATTTTATCCTGGCGAGCGATAGCGAGCCTGTAATTTAAGAGGAACCGGCTTTCAGCCGGGACAATTTTCTACCGAAAAATGTAAAAATTTATCTTGAAAGGGGCTCAAGGGGGTGTAATCTTAAGCTTGAAGGATATCTAGGGACCAAACTAAAAACCTCCCCTTAACCTGAGGCCTAGTGTTTGAGTGTAGCCTGTAACAGTAGTGAGGCTCCCGGTATATTCGTGTATAAGAAATTACTAAGGGCGTTTTGTGGCAAGTCGGCCTGTGTATATAGTACAAGTTCATTGTGTTCGTGATGTAGAATTGAGAAGGAATTAAAAGATCAACAAGAGAGGCCAGGCAGATGATACAGGAGTTTCAACTACTCCTAATCACAAGCTTAAGGGGAGATTTCCACTCGGAGGATTTTTTTTCTGGACCTGTTTCTCCCTCATGTTTAGCCCCATTGCTTTTGAGATTTAAAGACGCTTGCCCCATTAGTTTGGTGATTTTAAGAACCCTCGCCCCATTTCTGTCAATTTTAAGACCATTCGTGCCATTTAGGTGTCGATTTTTTCCTGGTGAGCGATAGCGAGCCTGTAATTTAAGGGGAAATGTTTCTACCGAAAAATGTACAAATTTATCTTGAAAGGGGGTCAAGGGGGAGTAATTTTAAGTTTGATGGAAGTCCAGAGAATCAACTAAAAACCTCCCCTTAAACTCCCCCGGGGTATTTCCACTGTCAAGCCGGCCTATCCCCTGAACAATGTGCAGCTTACATTGAGTCTGAATAGCATCCCTATAATGATGATTAGCCTATACTGTATATACAACAGGAATGAGAACCTGTAGTTTATATAAGAGCCTAATATTATAATAACTCAAGTCACGCTTCCCGTTAAATGGGGAGGTCTCCACTTGAGGGATTTGTTTTCTTGACCCCTTTCTCCCTCATGGTTAGCCCCATTGTTTTTTGAGATTTTAAGACGTTTGCCCTCATAAGTTTGGTGATTTTAAGAATTTCCGCCCCATTCTGTCAATTTTAAGACCTTTCGTGCAATTTAGGTGTCGATTTTATCTTGGCGAGCGATAGCGATCCTGTAATTTAAGAGTAACCGGCCTTCGGCCGGGAAATTTTTCTACCGAAAAATGTACAAATTTATCTTGAAAGGGGGTCAAGGGGTGACATTTTAAGATTGCTGGAGGAGTAGGAAACAAACTAGAAACCTTCCCTTAAATGGGTAACATTGTATAGTTGGGCATAGTGAAAAGCATATATCCGATATAACCTAGGGAGTAGGGACCTCATATAACCTAGGGAGTAGGGACCTCATATAACCTAGGGAGTAGGGACCTCATATAACCTAGGGAGTAGGGACCTCATATAACCTAGGGAGTAGGGACCTCATATAACCTAGGGAGTAGGGACCTCATATAACCTAGGGAGTAGGGACCTCATATAACCTAGGGAGTAGGGACCTCATATAACCTAGGGAGTAGGGACCTCATATAACCTAGTAGGGAGTAGGGAACCTCATAACCTAGGGAGTAGGGACCTCATATAACCTAGGGAGACCTCATATAACCTAGGGAGTAGGGACCTCATATAACCTAGGGACCTCATATAACCTAGGGAGTAGGGACCTCATATAACCTAGGGAGTAGGGACCTCATATGAAAACCAATGCTCATTCTTTCTTTAACCCCTTCTGTACCGGCGACGTCTTTTAAATTTTATTCTAGCTATATTTAGACGATTTTGTGCAGTTTAAGAAGGATCTGTGGTAGTCAATATGGTTAAGCGAGATAGTTAGTCTGTAGCCTTTTAATGTGTAGATGTCATTCCTAAGTTGAATAAAATCGTCTGATAGTAGCCAGAATAAAGTTAAAAAGACGTCGCGGTACAGAAGGGGTTAAAGTTTCACCAGGAACCGCATGGCATTCCCCGACAACACGAACAGATATTACACATAATAGGATATATATGCATGCAGGTCAATGGTGGCTTACTACCTATAAATATATATATATACCAGTTGACCCCGCTGCAAAGTCACTGTATAATACCGTTTTAAGTAGTCAAGTTAATATGCATAATCACATTCGCTTTCACTGTGCATGTGCGTATGTATGTGTGCCTCTGTGTGTGTGTATGTGTGCCTCTGTCTGTGTGTGTGTGTGTTCTTGATTGAGAAAGGTTAAGGGGAGATCTCCACTTAAGGGATTTTTTTCTTGACCCCTTTCTCCCTCATGTTTAGCCCCATTGCTTTTGATATTATAAAACGTTTGCCCCATTAGTTTAGCGATTTAAGAACTTTCACCCCATATTAAGACCTTTTGTGCCATTCAGGTGTCAATTTTATCCTGGCGAGCGATAGCGAGCCTGTAATTTAAGAGGAACCGGCCTTTGGCCGGGAAATTTTTCTACCGAAAAAATTACAAATATATCTTGAAAGGGACTCAAGGGGGTGTAATTTTAAGCTTGATGGAGGTCTAGGGAACAAACTAAATACCTCCCCTAATACCTAAGTTAGGGGTCTATAGCCGTTCTGGTTATAAGAACATAAGAACATAAGAAAATGGGAGTATGCAGAAAGCCGATTGGCCTAAGCAAGGCAGATCCCTGTCACACACAACCCCAATTACAAAGCCCAATTATAGGCTCAACACTCTAATACCCTGAGGATCATCTTACCAAACCGGTTAGAGATTAACGCAGGATTACGGGGGTCTGCAGAGCGCTGATTGGCCCAACCCGGCAGATCCCCCTTCACACCCAACCCTTCTCGTCCATATGCTTATCCAATTTTTTCTTAAAGCTCCCTATCGTTCTTGATCCCACTATATCACTTGGTAGCCTATTCCACCCATCTACAACTCTGTTACCAAACCAATATTTGCCTATATCTTTTCTGAAACGAAATTTATCTAATTTGAAACCATTGGTACGAGTTCTTTCGCTATCACTGAGCTTTAGTACATTTGTCATGTCCCCTTTGTTAATCCCACTAACCCACTTGAACACCTCTATCATATCCCCTCTAACTCTGCGTCTCTCTAACGAATGTAAACCTAATTTCTTCAACCTTTCTTCATACGGAAAATTTCTAATATTATGGATAATTTTTGTCATTCTACGCTGAATTCTCTCCAATGAATCTATGTCCATTCTGTAATAAGGACACCAAAATTGGACAGCATAATCCATATGGGGTCTCACTAATGACAAGTAAAGTTTTAAGATAACATCAGCAGTTCTGTTACTCACACTCCTAGAGATGAACCCGAGAATCCTGTTTGCCTTATTACGAACGCTTATACACTGTTTTCTAGGCTTCAAATCATTGCTAACAAACACACCTAGATCTTTCTCGCAGTCTGAATTTTCTAATTCTAAATTAGCTAGTTTATATTTAACATTTGTTTGCATCTTCCCTATCTTTAATACCTTGCATTTGTCAATGTTAAACTTCATCTGCCAATTTACTGACCATTCATGTAAGGTATCTAGATCCCTTTGGAGGCACTCTATATCGCTATCTGGATCAATTGATCTCCCCATTTTAGTATCGTCTGCGAATTTACTTATCCTACTAGTTATACCTAAATCTAGGTCATTTATGTATATAAGAAACAACAGGGGACCTAATACCGATCCCTGGGGGACACCACTTTTGACTGCTCCCCACTCTGACTTGGTACCATTTATGCTGACTCTCTGTTTCCTACCAATTAGCCATGACCTAATCCATCCCAACAACGACCCTCCTATTCCATGTGCCTCAACCTTTCTCATCAATCTCTCATGAGGGACTCTGTCGAAAGCTTTACTGAAATCTAAATATATAATATCATATGACTTGTCACTATCTACTGCTTCATATACCTCTGAGAAAAAGCTAAGCAAATTAGTAAGGCAAGAACGTCCCTGAGTGAATCCATGCTGAGAAGAATTTATTAAGTTAAATTTTACTAAGTGGCTTCTAATTTTCCTAGCAATAATGGACTCTAGCAACTTTCCTATGATTGATGTGAGACTAATGGGACGGTAATTGGATGCTATCGATTTATCACCTTTTTTGAAGATCGGAACTACATTTGCAAGCTTCCAAGCTTCTGGAACTAAACCTGTTTCTAATGACTTGTTAAATATAAATGCTAATGGACTACTTAACTCATCTCTGCATTCTTTTAATACTCTAGCATATATACTCTAGCATATACTTTATGACTTAAAACTTCTATTTCAACAAATTTAGAATAGTCAGATGTATGTAGGGGAGTTGAGGTGGAGTGGTCATGCCACTGGACTGGTAATCCAATGGTCCCGGGTTCGAATCCCGATGTATCAATGGGAAGATATTATTGGGATGGAATTTGTGCTGCACCTAGTCTCAGTGCATTACCACAAAGCCAACCGAAACACCAACAAAATACCCTCATTGTTCACTGATTAGCCTAAATAGCATTGTATGAAAATTCCCATATTAAAAAATATGCTACAGGAGGGCAAAGTCTAGTGAGTTCATTGCTCAATAAGTGGTGTTCTAAGAGTGAGGGTCCGAGGCTAGATGGTGAGACAGTGAATCACTGGAGCGAAGCAGCTTCAGAGATGTGGCTGCTTCGAGTCATGGGTGGGCAACCGTACATCTTGCGAAGGCAAGATATCGGGGGCTGGTTGTATCCCAGTGCTTCACATGTCTCACTCCCTAGACTGGAACGAGACCTCACGAGCTTCGCCGTTCAATGTACGGTTGAATGTACAGGCTCTCAGCCTATGCCCGAGAGGGAGTAGCTGGAATATAGAAGACAAAAAAATACTAAAAAAATATAAAAATCTACATAGGCCTATTTATATGTATCCAAGTTAGGCCTAATCCAGGTATAATTCAATTTACCTGGCATTATAATATATTTAAATTACTTGGTAATTGAGTGAGTGATAACAAAATAAAAATAGATACTAGTAAAACAAAACATTATAATAGTGTTCTCAAATGAGCCTATTCCGAGTTGCAATCACCCAACTTGTAATAATAAAAATAAAATAATAGGAATAACAAAAAGTGTTCCTAAATTAGACTATACCGAGTTTCAATAATCCAAATAATAATAATAAGAATAAAAAAAAAAAAAATATATATATATATAATAATAATAATAATAATAATAATAATAATAATAATAAAAAGGTATTCCCAAATTCGACAATACCAAGTTTCAATCAGGCAACTTTCACTTTTTGCTTCCCGGAAATATGGGAGTCCCGCGGGGAAGGTGAGCCACCACACAGCCGCCGCCACCACCACCACCACCACTACCACACTCACTAGGCAACACAGTAGCTTTCACATATAATACATTTCTCACCGGTTTTCTGGACCACTTTCTCCCTCATGTTTAGCTCCATTAGTTTTCAGATGTTAAGATGTTTGCCCCATTAGTTAGTCGATTATAAGACCTTTCGCCCTATTTCTTCATCAATATTTAGACCTTTCGTGCTATTTAGGTGTCGATTTTTTCCCTGGCGAACGATAGTGAGCCTGTAATGTTGGAAGTACCGGCCTTTGGCCGGGAAATTTTTCTACCAACAAATGTACAAATTAATCTAGAATGGGGATCTAATGGATTTTTTTTTAAATGTGATGGAGGTCTAGGGAGAAAACTAGAAAAATAATGAATACATGCAAAAATCGCCCAATAAGTGAACCATCCCCCCTTAAAAGTCATGTCCTACTTCCATAATTTAAATGTTTAGGCCTGCCTATAAAGAACAAAAACCGCACCAGAAATCCCTGACACAACAGCACGCCTTTTAAGTTCTCGTTTCCTTCACCTATAAAGAACAAAAACCGCACCAGCAATCCCTAACACAACAGCACGCCTTTTATGTTCTCGTTTCCTTCACCTATAAAGAACAAAAACCGCACCAGAAATCCCTGACACAACAGCACGCCTTTTATGTTCTCGTTTCCTTCACCTGTAAAGAACAAAAACCGCACCAGAAATCCCTAACACAACAGCACGCCTTTTATGTTCTCGTTTCCTTCACCTGTAAAGAACAAAAACCGCACCAGCAATCCCTGACACAACAGCACGCCTTTTATGATCTCGTTTCCTTCAGTCAGATTGAGGAATAGTGTATAAGAAAAATATACAGTATGAAGACACACCTTTAGGACTGTACAACATTAAGTGTTTTTCTTTTTAAGTTTGCTAATTTACAGACTCGCTAACGCTCGTCAGGGATAAATCGACTTCTAATACATGGCAAAACAAAAAAGTCTAAAAATTGACAAAGAAATGGGGCGAAAGGTCTGAAAAGCATGGTGAACGTATTAACATCTCAAAACTAATGGGGCTAAACATGAGGGAGTAGGGGGCCCAGGAACAAACAAAAATTATTAGAAAATGTGTATATTTTTGTATTGATGAATTGTATTTCTATGTTGCGATGATGGATTTCCGAGAATTTGCATTAGATATCATATTTATGTAACCTATTAAGGGGGGTTACCGGCTTTTTTATCTTTCTCTCTTTCCCTGGCTTGTATCCATTCGGCCCCATTCAGCCAACTGTTTTAAGACGTTTATCCCCATCCAGGTGTCGATTTCTTCCTGGCGAGCGATAGTGAGCCAGCATTGTATGGAAAAATCCGGCTTCGCCGGACACATTTTTCTATCGAAAAATGTACAAATTTAGCTTGCTGTCGAAACAAAAATATATATATGCTGGCTCGCTACCGCTCGCCAGGAAAATATTGACACCTGGATGGGGGTAAACGTCTTAAAATAGTAGGCTGAATGGGGCCGAATGGATACAAGCCAAAGAGAGGGGGAGAGAAAGATAAAAAAGCGAGGTGGGCTCCCTTAAGGTAAATAATATCAATGCTAATTATGTAGTGTATATGTTGAGGTCAATACTCTATCTATCTATCTAGCTATCTCTATTTATAATCCATCTGCCATCTTGTCTTCCTCTCTGTTTACTGTACAATCGAGGGTAATAAGTGTTGTCATAGATTCCAGTGGTTTTCGCTCAACAAGTGGTATTGGTATCTTTATAGTTACTGGGAAAAGTGCTTATCCCTCAGAGTATTAGTCAGTGTCCGAAACTTTGTGAAATATCTGACAACACTTATTAACCTCGACTGTACAATCGACCTAATAAGTCATGTCCCAGCTGCCATTACGTTTGGCTCGCTCTGTGCTGTATTAATGTCTGTCGGATGTTCAATAGGGTGGGTAAGTGTCGGAAAATGTTGGTATATCTCACTCAAAAAGAAGAAATCACGTGTAAATATAGCTGATACCAATTATTGATCGAAACATACATGGTGCCGAGACATTTCTTGTTAGCACGACTGTACAATCGGCCTAATAAGTCATGTCTCGGCACCAATTATATTTTGATCAATAATTGGTATCAGCAATATTTATACATGATGTCTTCTTTTTGAGTGAGCTATAAAACCGTGTTCCTACACTTACCCACCCTATTCAACATCTGACAGACATTAATACAGCACAGAGCGAGCCAAACGTAATGACAGCTGAGACATGACTTATTAGCGCTACCGTACATGAGTTATTAATACGATGATGTCACCTCTATTATGACTTACAGTTAATACAGTAGTTTCAAATGTGCTAACAAAGTGAAGTATTCAGTACATATCCAAGATTGGTTGGGGGGAAAACGCTCGTGTGATACCAGTTTAACTGAACTCCTAGCTATCCCTGACTCGCATAATTATGCTGTACCAAGTTGGGTAAAACCAAGGTTAAGGGGAGGTTTTTAGTTTGTTTCCTACTCCTCCAGCAATCTTAAAATGTCACCCCCTTGACCCCCTTTCAAGATAAATTTGTACATTTTTCGGTAGAAAAATTTCCTGGCCGAAGGCCGGTAACTCTTAAATTACAGGCTCGCTATCGCTCGCCAGGATAAAATCGACACCTAAATGGCACGAACGGTCTTAAATTTGACAGAATGAGGGCGTAAATTCTTAAAATCACCAAACTAATGGGGGCAAACGTCTTGAAATCTCAAAAGCAATGGGGCTAGACATGAGGGAGAAAGGGGGTCAATTAAAAAAAGTCCCTCAAGTGGAAATCTCCCCTTAAGAATTGTATCTCTTAACCTTGGGTAAAACGTGGAGCGAGTGATTGTATCGCGTACCGGAAGATGGAAAACATATACAGATACATAAATGAAGGGAGGTTTTTAGTTTGGTCCCTAGATATCCATCAAGCTTAAGATTACACCCCCTTGAACCCCTTTCAAGATAAATTTGTACATTTTTCGGTAGAAAAATGTCCCGGCTGAAAGCCGGTTCCTCTTAAATTACAGGCTCGCTATCGCTCGCCAGGATAAAATTGACACCTAAATGGCACGAAAGGTCTTAAATTTGACAGAAATGGGTCGAAAGTTCTTACAAATCGTCAAAATAATGGGGCGAACGTCTTAAAATTAGAAAAGCAATGGGGCTAAACATGAGGGAGAAAGGAGTCAAGAAAAAAATCTCTCAAGTGGAAATCTCCCCTTAACTGAACTCCTATAGCAATCCCGGACTCGCATAATTTATAGTGTGCCGACGCCGGTAAAACCGTGGAGCAGGTGATTGTAATTATTATGGGTGCCGCCGGAAGATGGAAATACCCAATACCACCATTCTCCAGGAAACACGATATATGGAGACCCTATAGTTAACAGGGATGGGGCAACTTAACACACATTGCAATTTGGTCTTAAAGCAATCGGTCAATCTATCTACGTGTCATGGTTATTAAAAAAAAAAAAAAAAAAAAAAAAAACGGGGGGGGGGGATTGGTGTTTTATTATTATTATTATTATTATTATTATTATTATTACTATTATATACTATTATTATATACTATTATTATATACTATTATTATATACTATTATTATATACTATTATTATATACTATTATTATATACTATTATTATTATTAGTAGTAGTAGTAGTAGTAGTATACATTCTCTCTATCTCTCTCTCTCTCTAAGTCACTCACTCACTCACTCACACACACCATGTTACATGACGTCCAAATCACGAGTTGTTATTATACAACCGATGAAGCTTACATCAGTTTATACATAACACAGTTCAACCCATTATATATACACGTATAGTCGCGGTAAATGTAATAAATGTCTAGAACTAAAGAACAGCATAGCTTTATTGTGTACATGTAGGCTGGCAATCGGTTAATAAAAACATCATGGAAATGTTCTGCTAAACTACAAACTGGCCAAAGAAAATGTTCATCCCCATCAGTAGACTAGTTGGCCATATCGGAATAACTTTTCATATATATATATATATATATATATATATATATATATATATATATATATATATATATATATATATATATATATATATATATACCGTATATACAGTACTGTAGTGTATAATGTATCTATAACCATTTCTGTTATCACATAGCCCATCTGTGATTGTGGTCATTCCTGGGGTGCCTGTGGGTCGTGGTCTGTGGTGGATGCCCTTCTAAAGGACAACACAGGCGATATTTGGCCTCTCCCTTTCTCATATACTGTATAATATATATATATATATATATATATATATATATATATATATATATATATATATATATATATATATATATATCGTTTCGGTTTAATAGATAGCTAGAGGTAGATTCTCAGTATGGGAGTTAGTAAGCTAAATGTGGTTTGTGTTCGATGCTCTTTACGAAGATAATACAAGGATATATAATTGAACAGCTGCCCTACCCACACAACCTATATAGTCTACATGCATAAATACATAGTTGAGTAGAAACAAAAGTCAAGGTTCCTAATTCCTTTCCTACCTCTTATTGAAAGTGTGAACGTCTGAAGATAATAGTGTAACCCCTCCTGCCCCTATTATTATTTATGCTTGTTCAGAAATTCAACCTTTCAATAACCTTGGTCTTGACATTACTCAGAGCAAAGATGAGAAGGAACTTTGACTTTTGATTGTCTATACATATGCAGCCCACATGGCTATATACACGAGTTTATTATTCAACCTAATATTGGATTCAGTACCAAGAGATTAATATAATGTAGCCAAAGTTCAATATGATGATTTAATATACCCCTCATATTGTACAAATGGGAATGTAATCCAAGACAAATCTAAGTACGATACTGTTAATTTAGAAGACAGGCAATATGTCCATTGTACAGTCAGAAACCACAGTTTCTGAGACACCTGGATAGGGAACGGACATTGGGAGCGTATTGTTTCTGGACGACAGCCCACTTTAACTATCACAAGGCCGCACACGTACGAACACGCGTTTCGAACAAATATGTTTCACTCAGTCTGCCATATAAAATTATGGTACTGTTGTTATGCTACGATACGATTCATACTACAGAATCTGATATATAAATGTCAAAAATACCGTTGTTTGTTATTTCCTCCTGTATCTATGTTAAACACGGATAGCTATTAAAGAATTAAGAATGTAAAGAAACACTACCAAACCGCAGTGAATGAACAGGCTCTCGTTGTATGTGTGTGTGTGTGTGTGTATGTTTGTGTGTGTGATTCATCAGACGTCATCCATAGTAGTTAATATTAAACACATACCGCTACTCACATATAATTCATCCATTTTTTATCATACTATTAACCTTGTTGCACGGTGTAAACATAGCAATATATTAGATACTATAATACTAACATCGAACAGGTATCTATAGCCATTGCTAAACGTAATATCACGATACAATGCTTACATAGCCTTTACCTTTAATGTTATATAAACATTTTACTAAATTAATACCGAATATATAAACCTATCAGCGTCCGAAGCTTAAGGGGAGGTTTTTAGTTTGGTCCGTAGATATCCTTCAAGCTTAAGATTACACCCCCTTTAGCCCCTTTCAAGATAAATTTGTACATTTTTCGGTAGAAAAATTTCCCGGCTGAAAGCCGGTTCCTCTTAAATTACAGGCTCGCTATCGCTCGCCAGGATAAAATCGACACCTAAATGGCACGAAGGGTCTTAAAATTGACAGAAATGGGTTGAAAGTTCTTAAAATCGTCAAAATAATGGGGCGAACGTCTTAACATTAGGAAAACAATGGGGCTAAACATGAGGGAGAAAGGAGTCAAGAAAAAAATCCCTCAAGTGGATATCTCCCCTTAACTTAGTGTGGTATTACATAATACCCCTCATATATCACTACTGATAACTAACTCATTGCCGTTTCACACCTGAATTTCATAACCAGATGCTAACATGTAATATTACATTGCATAGTTCGTTGTGTTGTATGTCATGCAGCAGACACTTCTGTTTTCAGTGTTTGTCACCTACTGTACAGCATTATGTCTATTACACCACACATCGGTTCACTTACACACACACCTAAATCATGTTCATTCACTGCAATGTGGAAGCATTTATTTTCATTATATATTGTTTAAAACTTATGGTAATATTCGTGTCCGTATTTACTGTAGATACGTAAGGGAATATAATAAAGGTATTCTTGTCATTTGTATATCCAAAAATATATGAATGCGGATCACAGCATAGCAGCATTGTCATTTTACATGGCAGAGTGAGTGAAGCATCTATTGGTTCGACACGTGTGGTTATAGGTATGCGGCCTTGTGATAGTTAAGTGGGCTGTTGTCCAGAAACTATACACTCCACATGTCCGGGCCCTATCAAAGTGTCTCAGAAATTGCGGCTTCTGACTGTACATATCAAATATGATATAAATTCAATCATATTTTGTATCAGCTGTCATTATATACATAGAATGTTAAAATGAATATGAATAACTTATTTAATGAGTACAAATTAAAGTTTAAGTGAATGTAGGCCTACTAATAAGAATGAATATGAATAACTTATTTAATGAGTACAAATTAAAGTTTAAGTTAATGTAGGCCTACTAATAAGAATGTTATTTTACTTGTTCACTCTACTCATATAATCGGACAATCTCATCCATCCTTCATCTGTTTATCGTTGTATAGGGAGCCATCCTCCCACTTCCACAGTGTTCTGCAATGAGGGCCTATCTTGCAGCGCTTATAATTCCACTTGGACTCCGTGCAGCAACAGTGGAGGTCAAGGACACAAGCCAATCTTGTGTATGCAAGTGTACTTCAGAAAAGAAGTCTGCTTACGCGTTTGGCTTGTTCCCACCCTCATTGATGAAAGACACGGGTTGCCTGGTGAAATACAAAAGTTTCCGACTTAGGATTGGCCTAAGGACCTCTTGACATGCGCAAAGGTAACGGCGTAGGTCGGCCGAATATTGACATGTGAACGGCAAGAGATGGAGAGATGATGTCTTAAGGGGAGGTTTCTAGTTTGTTTCCTACTCCTCCAGCAATCTTAAAATTTCACCCCCTTGACCCCCTTTTAAGATAAATTTGTACATTTTTCGGTAGAAAAATGTCCCGGCCGAAGGCCGATTACTCTTAAATTACAGGCTCGCTATCGCTCGCCAGGATAAAATCGACACCTAAATGGCACGAAAGGTCTTAAAATTGACAGAATGGGGCAGAAATTCTTAAAAATCACCAAACTAATGGGGCAAACGTCTTAAAATCTCAAAAGCAATGGGGCTAGACATGAGGGAGAAAGAAAGGTGTCAAGAAAAAAAGTCCCTCAAGTGGAAATCTCCCCTTAACATACTTCACAGTAGTAGACTCACATGTATTGCTGTACACGAGACTTGATGCAATGTATGTAGATAGATTCCAAAGAGCAACACCCCAGAGGTCTTCAGTCAGAATGATATTCGTTTCTGTCAGATCTGGTGTATTGCTCCATACATTCCACGCCACCTTCTTGCAACAAACAAGAAACTAAGTCACTAAGAGGTCGTATCACAGCCCATTCGAGTTTAAAGAAATAGGTAGAGAAAACAACGTTGAGGAGCGACATTAACCCTTTTATTGCGGTGAGTTACATAGCTAAGAATACGCTCTAGCGGGCATTTTACCAATATTTCCAGTCAATATACGTCACGCTAGCGCCATATCCTTAGCTCTGACCGAAATCAAACGAGTTCCAATGAAAAGATTTAGTCTAATTCTCCCCATACAAGTCTTCAGTCAATCATTCTGAGCAAGGGGGCCTTGAAAATATGGGAAGGAAAGTGGCCTTGCTAACGGCCACTCACCAAGTGTATATTTACCGTCTTTGTCTTTTCCACCTTCATATTTTACGCGCCATAACTCTATGTAATAATCCAATATTTTATCAACAGCTTCTAAAACACCTCTTGCTTCCACACACACACCCTCCCTCAATGAATGCATGGAGCAGACTGCTATTACTAAGGGTGGCAAGCTTAGAAGCTCATTGAAGCGTCTGCAACAAGCCGGTAAGCCGGCTGTCGTTTCAAAGGAGCACTGTCTCAAAAGAGCACTATCTCTGGATCGGCACTGAGGATTTTTCCATGACCTAAACTAATATATATATATACATATATAATATATATATATATATATATATATATATATATATATATATATATACAGTATATGCTACATAATCATTTATGATTCAACTGCTTTTGGTTCTCAAGTAAATGCACAAGATCAATTCGGTATCCAGCCCAAACGAGACAATGCAGCGCTATATATTACCTCCCACATGCATCCGAGTTTGACTTTACCAAGGTTCAAAGATTCAAATGAGTGTCTAACCTTCTTAGAAGTGTGCAAACAAAATCAGAGTCAGACTTTCACCGATAAGTTTTCTCCCCGACCTCAACCCAGGAGGGGTACCAAATCAACTTCCCAACATTCACAAATGACGGGATATTTCAGGATTCTCGCCTCGCTCAAGAATGTTGATCACCCTTTTACACCTCCACCACCGGTCCACCACTACATAGTACTACTACTAACAGCAAGGAAAAAACAAACAAAAAAACACCACCACCACTACTACTAAGAACAAGGAGAAGAACAAAGAAAATACAAATACAAATAAAAATAAGAAATGGAGAAGACGGAAATCAGGAGAATTACATGAAATATATAACCAAATCTGAACACAACCAAGGTGTTCAGTATGTGAGCCCGATCAAATCTGAACACAACCAAGGTGTTCAGTATGTGAGCCCGATCAAATCTGAACACAACCAAGGTGTTCAGTATGTGAGCCCGATCAAATCTGAACACAACCAAGGTGTTCAGTATGTGAGCCCGATCAAATCTGAACACAACCAAGGTGTTCAGTATGTGAGCCCGATCAAATCTGAACACAACCAAGGTGTTCAGTATGTGAGCCCGATCAAATCTGAACACAACCAAGGTGTTCAGTATGTGAGCCCGATCAAATCTGAACACAACCAAAGTGTTCAGTATGTGAGCCCGATCAAATCTGAACACATCCAAGGTGTTCAGTATGTGAGCCCGATCAAATCTGAACACATCCAAGGTGTTCAGTATGTGAGCCCGATCAAATCTGAACACAACCAAGGTGTTCAGTATGTGAGCCCGATCAAATCTGAACACAACCAAGGTGTTCAGTATGTGAGCCCGATCAAATCTGAACACAACCAAGGTGTTCAGCATGTGAGCCCGATCAAATCTGAACACAACCAAGGTGTTCAGTATGTGAGCCCGATCAAATCTGAACACAACCAAGGTGTTCAGTATGTGTGCCCGATCAAATCTGAACACAACCAAGGTGTTCAGTATGTGTGCCCGATCAAATCTGAACACAACCAAGGTGTTCAGTATGTGTGCCCGATCAAATCTGAGCACAACCAAGGTGTTCAGTATGTGTGCCCGATCAAATCTGAGCACAACCAAGGTGTTCAGTATGTGTGCCCGATCAAATCTGAGCACAACCAAGGTGTTCAGTATGTGTGCACGATAAAATCTGAGCACAAGCAAGGTGTTCAGTATGTGTGCACGATCAAATCTGAACACAAGCAAGGTGTTCAGTATGTGTGCACGATCAAATCTGAACACAACCAAGGTGTTCAGTATGTGTGCACGATCAAATCTGAACACAACCAAGGTGTTCAGTATGTGAGCACGATCAAATCTGAACACAACCAAGGTGTTCAGTATGTGAGCACGATCAAATCTGAACACAACCAAGGTGTTCAGTATGTGAGCACGATCAAATCTGAACACAACCAAGGTGTTCAGTATGTGAGCACGATCAAATCTGAACACAACCAAGGTGTTCAGTATGTGAGCACGATCAAATCTGAACACAACCAAGGTGTTCAGTATGTGAGCACGATCAAATCTGAACACAACCAAGGTGTTCAGTATGTGTGCACGATCAAATCTGAACACAACCAAGGTGTTCAGTATGTGTGCACGATCAAATCTGAACACAACCAAGGTGTTCAGTATGTGTGCACGATCAAATCTGAACACAACCAAAGTGTTCAGTATGTGTGCCCGATCAAATCTGAACACAACCAAGGTGTTCAGTATGTGTGCCCGATCAAATCTGAACACAACCAAGGTGTTTAGTATGTGTGCACGATTAAATTGTCCTTGTTCAAATTCAATCATACTACTTTTCCTTTCATACATAAAACAAAATGGCGGATTGTATGCATCTTCCTGTGGGCAACTGTACATCTATCTGGTAAACTTTGAGCTTGTGGTATACTGTTCTCTGCAATCTATTGGACTGCAGGAAATGGAAAGGTTACACCGGAAGACGAAGACAAATACATATACCTATAATCTCTCTCTCTCTCTCTCTCTCTCTCTCTCTCTCTCTCTCTCTCTCTCTCTCTCTCTCTCTCTCTCTCTCTCTCTCTCTCTCGTTGTGTACCGCGTATTGTAAACGATCTTGTATTTCTAGCAGTATGTATATATATATATATATATATATATATATATATATATATATATATATATATATATATATATATATATATATATATATATATATCCAGGGTATATGAAAACTAGTCCGTAACAAGTAAAAACATATAAATAAGCAACGTCCTACCAATAATGATATAGAGACATGTTTAATATGTCAATTAATTCAAGCCCATACCATGGACGAAAATAAGCGATAATTATCCGAACACAGATCCACTACTACCAAAAAAAAAAAAAAAAATAAAAAAAAAATAAAAAAAAAAAACATCCACACACACACACCATCAAACCAGTGTCAACAAAAATAACATGGAGCTATATCCCTCTCCCCCACCTGTCAGAGTTTTACAAAGAGGTACGCTATTATGCTTTCTGTTTGTTGTGGGCTTAAGGGGAGATTTCCACTTGAGGATTTTTTTTCTTGACTCCTTTCTCCCTCATATTTAGCCCCATTGTTTTTCTAATTTTAAGACGTTCGCCCCATTATTTTTGACGATTTGAAGAACTTTCGACCCATTTCTGTCAATTTTAAGACCTTTCGTGCCATTTAGGTGTCGATTTTATCCTGGCGAGCGATAGCGAGCCTGTTATTTAAGAGGAACCGGCTTCCAGCCGGGACATTTTTCTACCGAAAAATGTACAAATGTATCTTGAAATGGGCTCAAGGGGGTGTAATCTTAAGCTTGATGGAGGTCTAGCGAACTAACTAAAAACCTCCCCTTAAGAAGTAGGGAATGAAGGTCCACGATGTGTTTATACCGATAATGTAATTTATCTATCTACTGTTACGATCGTATCCCTAGGCTCTCCTTACACCCATGTTTCTAATCCATACGTATCAATGCATATTAATTATTATCCCATTCATGGTACCAAGTAGGATATGGGTTGTTTATAAGTGCTTATTTCTTCTTGTTAAGGGGAGATTTCCACTTGAGGGATTTTTTTTTCTTCTTTACCCCCTTCTCCCTCATGTTTAGCCCCATTGCTTTTGAGATTTTAAGACGTTCTCCCCATTAGTTTGGCTATTTTAAGAACTTTCACCCCATTTATGTCACTTTTAAAACCTTTCGTGCCATTTAGGTGTCGAACTTTTCCTGGCGAGCGATAGCGAGCCTGTAATTTAAGAGGAATCGGCCTTTGGCCGGGACATTTTTCTACCGAAAAATGTACAAATTTATCTTGAAAAGGGGTCAAGGGGGATGTAATTTCAAGCTTGATGGAAGTCTAGGAAACACACTAAAAACCTCCCCTTAACTGTACATTACGCTCTGCAATTTCAAAGAGGTCGTTTCAAACACCCCGTATATACATACATAGACGTATCAATATATAGCTGAACAAAAAGACAACGCTTAAAGACGGACCGTTACACACACATACTGTACATAACCTACAGTACATACAGTCAGTGAGAGAGAGAGAGAGAGAGAGAGAGAGAGAGAGAGAGAGAGAGAGAGAGAGAGAGAGATGAGAGAGAGAGAGAGAGAGAGAGAGAGAGAGAGAGAGAGAGAGAGAGAGAGAGAGAGAGAGAGAGAGAGAGAGAGAGAGAGAGAGAGAGAGAGAGAGAGAGAGAGAGAGAGAGAGAGAGAGAGAGAGAGGAGAGAGAGAGAGAGAGAGAGAGAGAGAGAGAGAGAGAGAGAGAGAGAGAGAGAGAAAAGAAAGAAAGAGAGAGAGAGAGAGAGAGAGAGAGAGAGAGAGAGAGAGAGAGAGTGTGTGTGTGTGTGACAACAAAAGCCTTCTCCACCTGTACCACCTCAACACTCCAATCTGCATTAATAAACCCTTCCTTAACAAACAACAGATTGTATATTTTTTATTCGCGGGTATAATAGGGATTTACTAAGGCCAGATGGGTCGCTTTTCTAGACCCCCTTCTCCCTCATGCTTAGCCCCATTTGTTTTGAGATTTTAAGACGTTTGACCCATTATGTTGTCGATTTTAATACCTTTCGCTCCATTTCTTTGTCATTATCAAGACCTTTCATGCAATTTAGGTGTCGAATTTTTACTGGCGAGCGAGAGCGAGCCTGTAATTATGGGGAACCGGCCTTTGGCCGGGAAATTTTTCTATCGAAAAATGTACAAATTAATCTCGAAGGGGGATCAAATGGATGTTGTTTTAAGTTTGATGGAGGTCTAGAGGGAGGAAACTAAAGACATATACAAATATATACAAATGAGTCAATATATACGACCCTCCCGCCTCCCGCCCTAATATATACGACCCTCCCGCCTCCCGCCCTAATATATACGACCCTCCCGCCTCCTCCCGCCCTAATGTTGGGTACCGTTGTACTTGCAGTCTGCCAACATGCACCACGTTGCCCTTGGGTGTACACATAAAGAAGTTTCCATAATTATATTTACAATTGCAAGTCTTTATCCTCTCCAATATTGTATGTATATATTATTGAAATATTTGTAAAGGCACTACAAATTTAATCAGGTACCGGTAATAATTTAATCAGGTACCGGTAATCATTTAATCAGGTACCGGTAATAATTTAATCAGGTACCGGTAATAATTTAATCAGGTACCGGTAATAATTTAATCAGGTACCGGTAATAATTTAATCAGGTACCGGTAATAATTTAATCAGGTACCGGTAATAATTTAATCAGGTACCGGTAATAATTTTTATAATTTTCAATTTGTAATTTAGTCAATGTTAATTTGTACAGTATACAGTATATATATATAATTCCAATTACTTATCATGATTTGTTTTTCATCAAAAGCGTGACAAATAAGAGCTATATGATATATTATATTCAAATGGCTATCCTAACCATTACTATAGCCAATTTTAAAAATTCGCAGTTAACAATATAAAAACATTAACTATATGTAACTTGACATACATGCATTTTTTTTTTTTTTTTTTTTCTATATTCCAACTTACTTCCTCTCGGGCATAGGCTGAGAGCCTTAACATTCACCGCTTTACAATGAACAGTGAAGCCCGTGAGGACTTGTTCCAGTCTAGGGAGTGAGACATGTGAAGCACGTAGAGTACAACGAGCACCTGCCATCTTGCCTTCACATGAGGCACGGTGCTCACTCATGGCCCGAAACGACCCCATCTCTGAAGCCACCTCGTTCCCGTGCTTCACTGTCTCACCCCCTACACTTGGACTCTCACACTTACACACACACAACGCCACCTGTTGAGCAGATAACTCACCAGGCATTGCACCCCTATAACATATTTTGAATATGGGAATATTCATACAGTGCTATTTAATCAGGGAACAATGAGGGTATTTTATTGACGTTTCGGTGGGCTTGTGGTAATGCACTGATACCAGGTACAGCACAAATTCCATCCCAATAATATCTTCCCATTGATACATCGGGATTTGAACCCGGGACCTTTGGATTACCAGGCCAGTGGCAAGACCACTCCACCACACCTCCCCTAATCTATCTATCTATCTATATACTCAGGCCCAATCCCCACTTTTCCTTTGTGTGTGTGGGGGGGGGGGGGGGGGACGCAAGACAGAGCCAGAATAGGGACAACACAAAACACAACAACAAACAATGAACACACGGAAACAAAATACAAATGCGCACACACACCCATCTAGGTCATCCAGGAGAAGACCCAGAGACCAGGATCACCAAGGTCCATCCATACATGCATAACAGTTAATATTTACTGTATATTCTAATGTAATATATATATAATAACATAATCTAGCCCTGTCTAATATAATCCGCTTAACACTATGTAATCCGACGTCTTGGGGGTTATTATGATATTTTGTCTAATTAATATCGAGGTTTTTACTTGCTTTTGCCATTTTCGAACAGTGTATTTGTTTAGCTTGTCCCCTAGAGCCTAACAAAAACGCCTTCCTTCACACTATAACAAACTAAACAAAAGTGTGTGTACCGAGTTGAGGAAGGGGAGACGGGTCGTTTTGCTGGCCCCTCCTTCTGCCTCATGCTTAGCCCCTTTAGTTTTCAGATAATAAGACGTTCGGCCCATTAGTTTGGCGATTTTAAGACCTTTCGCCGCATTTCTTTGTCAATATTAAGACTTCGTGTCATTTAGGTGTCGATTTTTATCTGGCGAGCGATAGCGAGCCTCTAATTCTAAGAGGAACCGGCCTTCGGCCGGGAAATTTTTCTACCGAAAAATGTACAACTTTATCTTGTCTTTTTTTTTTTTTTTTTTTTTTTTTTTAAACTTGATGGATGTCTAGGGATGCAACTAATAAAATAATGACAAAATACATAAATGAGCCCATAAATACGCTCATCCCCCCTTAACCCCTTCAGCACGAGGACTTCATTTTCATCATATTCTGTTTACCATTAAGCGAACTTCTTTAGCTTATAATCTACCTCTCAAACTCAAAGGGGTAAAAACGATCTCCATAAACCCTCTGAATAACTTAGGTCCTTCTTATACTGAATACAATCGACTAATTTTAGCTAGAATCGAAGGTATAAAGGCATCATCGTGCTGAAGGGGTTAATTGGGATCCTTCCTAAACTTAAAATCGTCTAACGTTATCAAGAAACAGCTGCAAAATAAAGAGATCGTCCACTGATAAGATTAACCCCATCTGTACCAGCGGTCTTTTTAACCCTTTGAGTACCAGCGACGTGTTATAATATTTTATTCTAGCCATTATGTTTGACGATATTATGCAGCTTAGGAAGGATCATTGGTACAGTTAAATGGGTTGGTGCAGATAGTTTGAAGCCATATTATTGTTAGAGGTCCTTCCTAAGATGAATATAATCTTCTAATAGTTGCCAGAATATGATGAAAAGGACGTCCCTGGTACTGAACGGGTTAATTTCATTCCAGCTGTATTTAGACGATTTTGTGCAGTTTAAGAAGGATCTGTGGTGGTTAAAAGGGTCGCGTGAGATAGTTCGAAGCCTGTTAATTGCTGGAGGCCCCCTTTTGAAGTGAATACCATCGTCAAATAGAATAGAATAAATATAAATAGAAATAATAGAAATGAAAAGACGTCTCCGGTACAGTAGGGGTCAAGGGGAGGTATTTAGTTAGTTCCCTAGAACTCCATCAAACTTAAAATTGCACCCCCTTGACCCCCTTTCAAGATATATTTGTACATTTTTCGGTAGAAAAATGTCCCGGTCGAAGGCCGGTTCCTCTTGAATTACAGGCTCGCTATCGCTCGCCAGGAAAAAATCGACACCTAAATGGCACGAAAGGTCTTAAAATTGACATTCTGTAAATGGGGCGAAAGTTCTTAAATCGTCAAGCTAATGGTGCGAACGTCTTAAGATTTTTTCCTTTGCCCCTCAACTTTCTCTTCATAATTGCTGAGGGGCACAGGGCCCTGGGTGGAGTTTTGGTTTCCCGGGCGTTTCCGCACCCTCCTCAGCTCCCCGCTATGGAGTGGCTTCGGTCACCCAGGTTTTATTGTGGTAGGCAGGGGGGGTTCTGTGGGGGCGCTCGGTTATGGCCTTTGCCTTGCTCGGGCCTTGGAGCTGTTCGGCCAGGCAGCCTGGGGAACAACAACAACAACAACAACAACGTCTTAAGATATCAAAAGCAATGGGGCTAAACATGAAGGAGAACGGGGTCAAGAAAAAAATCCCTCAAGTGGAAATCTCCCCTTAAAACTTGGTAAACGCACTTGATGGAGTTCTCCGCTTTAGCCAAGGGTTTCTTTGTTAAGGGAAGATGGTTGGTTTTGATGAACACCCTTCTTCCTCATGCTTAGCCCCTTTCGTTTTCAGATTTAAAGACGTGCGGCCCATTAGTTTGTCGATTTTAAGACCTTTCGCCCCATTCATTTGTCGATAGCAAGACCTTTCGTGCCATTTAGGTGTCGATTTTCTTTCCTGGCGAGCAAACAAATGTATATCTTGAAGAGGGGTCTAGGGTTTATTTTTTATTATTATTTTTTAAGCTTGATGGAGGTCTAGGGACGAAACTAAAATAAATTATAGAAAGATAAGTTAACAAGCATATAAATGCGACCATCCCCCCTTAACCCTTTCAAGCTCCAATACGCATTTCAGTTTTCTGGTAATCATTAGACGATTTTATTCAGATTAGGAATGGTATATGGATGTCAGGGTTGATTGAGAGTCTTTACCCTTTTAAGGGGAGGTATTTAGTGTGTTCCCTAGACCTCCATCAAGCTTAAAATTACACCCCCTTCCCTTTCAAGATAAATTTGTACATTTTTCGGTAGAAAAATTTCCCGGCCGAAGGCCGAGCCGGCCTTCGGCCGGAAAATAATAGGCTCGCTATCGCTCGCCAGGATAAAAATCGACACCTGAATGGCACGAAAGGTCTTAATATGGGGTGAAAGTTATTAAAATCGCTAAACTAATGGGGCAAACGTTTTATAATATCAAAAGCAATGGGGCTAAACATGAGGGAGAAAGGGGTCCAGAAAAAACTCCCTCCAGTGGAAATCTCCCCTTAATACCCACAGATCCTTCCTAAGCTGCATAAAATCGTTTAATGATAGTCAAAATGTACTGCTAAAACGCGGCAGAGCTTCAAGGTGTTAATAACCCCCAAAATAGCTCTGCTCTTTGTCTAATCTAACTCGCAGCCTGACAAACGAGATACGAGTCACATCCTTTGTGTCAGGATTACTAAATACGCAGTTATAATTAGGCTTTACCATTCTGTATTACTTAATACGCAAAGTTATAATTAGGCTTTACCATTCTTTATTACTTAATACGCAGTTATAATTAGGCTTTACCATTCTTTATTACTTAATACGCAAAGTTATAATTAGGCTTTACCATTCTGTATTACTTAATACGCAAAGTTATAATTAGGCTTTACCATTCTTTATTACTTAATACGCAGTTATAATTAGGCTTTACCATTCTTTATTACTTAATACGCAGTTATAATTAGGCTTTACCATTCTGTATTACTTAATACGCAAAGTTATAATTAGGCTTTACCATTCTGTATTACTTAATACGCAAAGTTATAATTAGGCTTTACCATTCTTTATTACTTAATACGCAAAGTTATAATTAGGGTTTACCATTCTGTATTACTTAATACGCAAAGTTATAATTAGGGTTTACCATTCTTTATTACCAAATACGCAGTTATAATTAAGCTTTACCATTCTTTATTACCAAATACGCAGTTATAATTAGGCTTTACCATTCTTTGTCTGTCAAAGAGATAAAATAACCAAAACTACAATGCAATCCAGGAAAAACGAGTACTACCCCCTTAAAAACGAGTACTACCCCCTTAAAAACGAGTACTACCCCTTAACAACGAGTACTACCCCCTTAAAAACGAGTACTACCCCCTTAAAAACGAGTACTACCCCCTTAAAAACGAGTACTACCCCCTTAAAAACGAGTACTACCCCCTTAAAAACGAGTACTACCCCCTTAAAAACGAGTAGTACCCCCCTTAAAAACGAGTACTACCCCCTTAAAAACGAGTACTACCCCCTTAAAAACGAGTACTACCCCGTTAAATCTAAAACGAGTACTACCCCCTTAAAAACGAGTAGTACCCCCTTAAAAACGAGTACTACCCCCTTAAAAACGAGTAGTACCCCCTTAAAAACGAGTACTACCCCCTTAAAAACGAGTAGTGCCCCCCTTAAAAACGAGTACTACCCCCTTAAAAACGAGTACTACCCCCTTAAAAACGAGTACTACCCCCTTAAAAACGAGTACTACCCCCTTAAAAACGAGTACTACCCCCTTAAAACGAGTACTACCCCCTTAAATCTAAAACGAGTACTACCCCCTTAAATCTAAAACGAGTACTACCCCCTTAAATCTAAAACGAGTACTACCCCCTTAAAAACGAGTACTACCCCCTTAAAAACGAGTAGTACCCCCTTAAAAACGAGTAGTACCCCCCTTAAAAACGAGTACTACCCCCTTAAAACGAGTAATACCCCCTTAAAAACGAGTACTACCCCCTTAAAACGAGTACTACCCCCTTAAAAACGAGTAGTACCCCCTTAAAAACGAGTAGTACCCCCCTTAAAAACGAGTACTACCCCCTTAAACCACACTGTACAGGTGACGTCCTTTTCGTTATATTCTGGCAACAATTAGACGATTTTATGCAGTATAAAAAGAACATCATCTACCAATTAAATACACTATCTCATTTAAGGGGAGGTTTCTACTTGAGGGATTTTTTTTTCGAACTTCCTTCTCCCTCGTGTTTAGCCCCATTGCTTTTGAGATTTTAAAACGTTCGCCCCATTAGTTTGACGATTTTAAGAACTTTCGCCCCATTTATGTCACTTTTAAGACATTTCGTACCATTTAGGTGTCGATTTTTTCCGACAGCGAGCCTGTAATTTAAGAGGAATCGGCCTTCGGCCGGGACATTTTTCTACCGAAAAATTTACAAATTTATCTTGAAAGGGGGTCAAGGAGGTTTAATTTTAAGCTTGACGGAGGTCTAGGGAATAAACTAAATACCTCCCCTTAATCCTTTTAGCTACTAAATGTCCTTCCTAAGTTTCATTAAATCGTCTAAATGCAGCCCTAAATAGCGACAGAAAGGCATCACCGGTACTGAAGGGGTTAAGCCTGCATAAATTCGTCTAATATTAGCCAAAATGAGAGGTAGAAAGGGGTCATCGTACTGAAAGGGTTAAGGGGGGGGTCACAAATTCAAGAGTGACTAAATTAACCACGAGTTTCAGGCTATAAGGAAGTTAGAGCCGTGAACATATATATTAAAGATACATTTCATAATAATGTAGGTTTCTGATGGTTAGAAAGTATATATATGGTGAGTTATCTGCTCAACAGGTGGCGTTGTGTGTGTGTAAGTGTGAGAGTCCGAGTGTAGGGGGTGAGACAGTGAAGCACGGGAACGAGGTGGCTTCAGAGATGGGGTCGTTTCGGGCCATGAGTGAGCACCGTGCCTCATGTGAAGGCAAGATGGCAGGTGCTCGTTGTACTCTACGTGCTTCACATGACTCACTCCCTAGACTGGAACAAGACCTCACGGGCTTCACTGATCATTGTAAAGCGGTGAATGTTAAGGCTCTCAGCCTATGCCCGAGAGGAAGTAAGTTGGAATATAGAATAGAATAGAAAAAAAAAAAAAAAAAAAAAAAAAAATATATATATATATACAGTATATATATATATATATAGTGAGTGTTGATGGCATGTATTTATAGATGCACTACAATTGACCACTTGCGAGTTTCGTTCTATAAGGAAGTTGGAGCTGTAGACATCGATATGTAGAGGAATTACCAGCTAAAATACATGGTTCTAGTCATTATATATAAATACACATAAACACACATGCACCATACTATGCATCCATCAGAAACCTGCATGATTACTGTATTGGTGTTTAAAGGGGGAAGATCTCCACTCCAGGGATTGTTTTCTTGACTCCTTTCTCCCTCATGTTTAGCCCCATTGCTTTTGATATTATAAAACGTTTGCCCCATTAGTTTAGCGATTGTAAGAACTTTCACCCCATATTAAGACCTTTCGTGCAATTCAGGTGTCGATTTTATCCTGGCGAGCGATAGCGAGCCTGTAATTTAAGAGGAGCCGGCCTTCGGCCGGGCCATTTTTCTACCGAAAAATGTACAAATTTATCTTGAAAGGGACTCAAGGGGGTGTAATTTTAAGCTTGATGGAGGTCTAGGGAACAAACTAAATACCTCCCCTTAATATCGATGTTTATAGGCCGAACTTCCTTATAGAACGAAACTCCTCTTAAATTACAGGCTCGCTATCGCTCGCCAGGAAAAAATCGACACCTAAATGGTACGAAAGGTCTTAAAAGTGACATAAATGGGGCGAAAGTTCTTAAAATCGTCAATTGAAGTTTTTGTAGCGCTTTGCTTACTTGATACTTATGGAATGATATGACCCTACTCTGTGTCTACGTCATAGTAATGCCATTCCTTCATATTTAATTAAGAGGAGATGGGCCATTTGTATGACCTCCCTTCTTCCTCCTCATCTTTAGCCCCATTTAGTTTTCAGATTTTAAGATGTTTGCCCCATTAGTTTGTCGATTTTAAGGCCTTTCGCCCCATGTCTTCGTCAATATGAAGACCTTTCATGTCATTTAGGTGTCGAAATGTACAAATATATCTTGAAAGATGGTCTAGGGTGGGTTTTCTTTAAGCTTGATGGAGGTCTAGCAAGGAAACTCAAAATTGAAGTACATGCATACATACATGGACCCAAAAAACAAGCAGTACCCCTTTAAGGGGAGTATTCCACTTGAGGGATTTTTTTCTGGATCCCTTTCTCCCTCATGTTTAGCCCCATTGATTTTGAGACGTTAGCCCCATTAGTTTGACGATTTTAAGAAATTTCGCCCTATTTATGTCACTTTTAAGATTTTTCGTGTCATTTAGGTGTCGATTATTTCCTGGCGAGCGATAGCGAGCCTGTAATTTAAGAGGAACCGGCCTTTGGCCGGGAAATTTTTCTACCGAAAAATGTACAAATTTATCTTGAAAGGGGGTCAAGGGGGTATAATTTCAAGCTTGATGGAAGTCTAGGAAACGGACTAAATACCTCCCCTTAATGAGGTCCTATATAATAGTGATATGGTTTATGGAGATAGTGTCTACCCCTCTCAATCCTCGAGGTAGACTATAAGTTAAACACACAAGGTGGCCCATGTCTATATCGGTAACCAGACCACGACAACACTGATGGTAAGAGTTGAAATGGTTAAGGGGAGATTTCCACCTGGAGGGATTTTTTTTTTCTTTTCTGGACCCCTTTCTCTCTCCATGTTTAGCCTCATTGCTTTTTAGATTTTAAGACGCTCGCCCCCTTTACTTTGGCGATTTTGAGAACTTTCGCCCCATTTCTGTCAATTTTAAGAACTTTCCTGCCATTTAGGTGTCAAATTTTTCCTGGCGAGCGATAGCGAGCCTGTAATTTGAGAGGAACCGGCCTTCGGCCGGAACATTTTTCTTCCGAAAAATGTACAAATTATCTTGAAAGGGGGTCTAGGGGGTGTAATTTTAAGCTTGATGGAGTTCTAGGGAAGAAACTAAATACCTCCCCTTAAAACAAGTTCTTAACCGACAACAGAATAAATTAACTCTCGTACTTAAGCCGGTATCACACGAGAGCTTTTATAGTCATTCGATGATCAACAATTTTGCTGACGACAACATTTCTGGAATATTTTGCACCGATATCGAACACTAGACTGATGATAGCTAAACATAGGTAACAGAAAAAAATATTAAATGTTTATCATATGAGCTGCCAGACCAGTGTTAAGGATAAATGTTGAGGGACAAAAGCGCTCGTGTGATACCGGTTTCAGACATTCCTTTGCACTGAAGCTTCCTTCTCACCCACACGACTTTTTATAAACATTTTAGTCTTTGGTAATCATATTGTATATTGGTTGAATTTATATTTAATTATTATTATAAATATTTAATGAACAGCATATTAAGATTCTTCAAACTTAAGGGGAGGTATTTAGTTTGTTCCCTAGACCTCCATCAAGCTTAAAATTACACCCCCTTGAGTCCCTTTCAAGATAAATTTGTACATTTTTCGGTAGGAAAATGTCCCGGCCGAAGGCCGGTTCCTCTTATATTACAGGCTCGCTATCGCTCGCCAGGATAAAATCGACACCTGAATTGCACAAAAGGTCTTAATATGGGGTGCAAGTTCTTAAAATCACTAAACTAATGGGGCAAACGTTTTATAATATCAAAAGCAATGGGGCTAAACATGAGGGAGAAAGGGGTCCAGAAAAAAATCCCTCAAGTGAAAATCCCCCTTTAAATAATAAGTAGAAATGCATACTTAATATATAATAATATAATATATAATTATGTTGGACCACACGGAAGCTGACAATAATATATCCTTTATATAATTATATACCCCTCCGTCGAGTTGTCTGCCATAGTCCCTGCAAACCTTACCACTGTTAACTTAAGGGGCCTAGTGTTTGGGTTTTGGGTTCGGTCCTTTTCTATCTTTCTCTGGCTTGTATCCATTTGGCTCCATTCAGCCTACTGTTTTAAGACGTTTATCCCCATCCAGGTGTAATTTTTTTACTGGTGAGCGATAGCGAGCCAGCATATTTGTTTATTTTTGTTTGGCAGCAGGCTAAATTTGTACATTTTTCGATAGAAAAATTTCTCCGGCGAAGCCGGATTTCTTCATATAATGCTGGCTCGCTATCGCTCGCCAGGAAGAAATCGACACCTAGATGGGAATAAACGTTTTAAAATAGTTGGCTGAATGGGGCCGAATGGATACAAGCCAGAGAAAGAGAGACAAGGATAGAACTAACAAAAACCAGGTGACCCCCCTTACGAGGCTAGTGTTTGGTGTTTGGTCTATACCGGGTATACAGTACTTCTTAGTTATTTATATATTTTTGAGTTTCCTCGCTAGACCTCCATCAAGCTTAGACAAACAATCCCCTAGACCCCCTTTCAAGATACATTTGTACATTTTTCGGTAGAAAAATGTCCCGGACGAAGGCCGGTTCGTTCTAAAATTAGAAGCTCGCTACAATACGGTTTTAGTAAATTTATAAATACACAAAAACAAATTCAACATACTATTTATCCACCAGAAACCTATATACAGTTGTTGTTGTTGTTGTTGTTGTTCTCCAGGCTGCCTGGCCGAACAGCCCCAAGGTCCCGAGCAAGGCCACGGCCATAAACGAGCGCCCCCACAAAACCCTCCCTGCTTACCACTAACAAAGCCCGGGTGACCGAAGCCACTCTTAAGGCAGGGAGCTGAGGAGGGCGCGGAAACGCCCGGGAAACCAAAGCCCCACCCGAGGCCCTGTGCCTCTCAGCAATTATGAAGGGAAAGTTGAGGGGCAAGGGAAAAATGTGACGCTTTGGCTCCCAATCTGCCAACATTTAGGATGGGAAGTAGGGAGGTCAATCCACGGAAAAGACGCCATCACTTGAGATCTAGAAGATATATAAGTAAAAGGAACAGTCAGAGTAAGCTATGGGTATGGCAGAGATCGCTCAGCTCTCACTCTGATAGACCAGCCCATCACCAACCTATATACAGTAAGTACCGGTACTGTATTTGTGATTAAGGGGAGATCTCCACTTAAGGGATTGTTTTCTTGACCCCTTTCTCCCTCATGTTTAGCCCCATTGCTTTTGATATTATAACACGTTTGCCCCATTAGTTTAGCGATTTTAAGAACTTTCACCCCATATTAAGACCTTTCGTGCAATTCAGGTGTCTATTTTATCCTGGCGAGCGATAGCGAGCCTGTAATTTAAGAGGAACCGGCCTTCGGCCGGGACATTTTTCTACTGAAAAATTTACAAATTTATCTTGAAAGGGACTCGAGGGGGTGTAATTTTAAGGTTGATGGAGGTCTAGGGAACAAACTAAATACCTCCCCTTAATATCGAAGTTTACAGGCCGAACTTCCTTATAGCCTGAAACTCGCAAGTGGTCAATTGGAAATACAATGACCTATAGGGATGATGGCTAGAATACAACTGCATAACAGGGTGACAACAAGTGATATATACTGTATATAGACCTATGCCAGCCCCCTTCAGTCATTATTATAGGAAATGTATATACGGTTAGGCCTATATTAAGGGGAGGAACACCGTTTTTTCTGGCCCCCCCCCCCCTTCTCCCTAATGTTTAGCCCCACTAGTTTTGAGATTATACGACGTTCGGCCCATTCGTTTGGCGATTTTAACACCTTTCGCCCCATTTCGTTGTCAATTTTAAGACCTTTCGTGCCATTTAGGTGTCGATTTTTTTCCTGGCGAGCGATAGCGAGCCTGCAATTTTAAGAGGAATCGGCCTTCGGCCGGGACATTTTTCTAACGAAAAATGTACAAAGTTATCTTGAAGGGGGGGGGGGGGGGTCTAGGGGGTGTTTTTCTATGCTTGATGGAGGTCTAGGGAGGAAACTAAAAACATTTATGAATAAATGAATTAATAGACCAAACAAACGGTCTGTCTCCCCTTAACCTTTAACTGTCTCGATAGCGTAGTGGTTAGTGCGCGGAATTTATGTGTGAGTATCCTAGGTTCGAATCCTTGTAGCACCACATGTATTCATCCGTTTCATTCATTAGGTATATTTGTAAGTTAATTGGTGGGTTGGTGATAATATTAATGTGTTATGTGTTTGGAAGCGATAACCTGGCCGAAACCATGTAACTTCATGTAATTTGTCCTATAGTCTTTGTCATATTCACTCCAATATTAAGGAGAGGCAGACCGTTTGTTTGGTCTATTAATTCATTTATTCATATATTTGTTTAGTTTCCTCCCTAGACCTCCATCAAGCTTAGAAAAAACACCCCCTAGACCCCCCCCCCCCCTCTCAAGATAAATTTGTACATTTTTCGGTAGAAAAATGTCCCTGCCGAAGGCCGATTTCTCTTAAAATTGCAGGCTCGCTATCGCTCGTCAGGAATAAAATCGACACCTAAATGGGACGAAGGGTCCTAATATTGACAACGAAATGGGGCGAAAGGTCATAAAATCCCCAATCGAATGGAACCAACGTCTTAAAATCTCAAAACTAGTGGGGCTAAACATTAGGGAGAAGGGGGTCCAGAAAAACGGTCTTCCTCCCCTTAACACAAAATCATCCCGGTTTCGACACTGCTGAATAAGCCTAATATGGGGTAACATCGTGGCCTTAAGGGGAGGTTTTAGTTGATTCCCTAGACTTCCATCAAGCCTAAAATTACTCCCCCTAGACCCCCTTTCAAGATAAATTTGTACATTTTTCGGTAGAAAAATGTCCCGGCCGAAGGCCGATTCCCCTTAAATTACAGGCTCGCTATCGCTCGCCAGGAAAAAATAGACACCTAAATGGCACGAATGGTCTTAAAATTGACAGAAATGGGGCGAGGGTTCTTAAAATCGCCAAACTAATGGGGCGAACGTCTTAAAATCTCAAAAGCAATGGGGCTAAACATGAGGGAGAAAGGGGTCCAGAAAAAAAAAATCCTCCAGGTGGAAATCTCCCCCTTAACCCTTTGAGTACCAGCGACGTTGTCTAGCTCTATGTTGACCCTATTAGGCAGCTTAGGAAGGATCTGTGGTAGTTACATGGGGTCGGTTGAGACATATTGAAGCCTTATTATGGCTACTAGAGGTCCTTCCTAAGCTACATCAAATCGCCTAATAGTTGCCAGAAGACGAGACAAAAGGGACGTCTCTGGTACTGTAAGGGTTAAAAGGGGTAAGGGGAGATCTCCACTTGAGGGATTTTTTTCTGGACTCCTTTCTCCCTCATGTTTAGCCCCATTGTTTTCCTAATGTTAAGACGTTCGCCCCATTATTTTAACGATTTTAAGAACTTTCAACCCATTTCTGTCAATTTTAAGACCTTTCGTGCCATTTAGGTGTCGATGTTATCCTGGCGAGCGATAGCGAGCCTATAATATAAGAGGAACCGGCTTTCAGCCGGGACATTTTTCTACCGAAAAATGTACAAATTAATCTTGAAAGGGGCTCAAGGAGGTGTAATCTTAAGCTTGAAGGATATCTACGGACCAAACTAAAAACCTCCCCTTAAGTCACCTTAGCAAACACCCCACATACTGTAGGCCTACCCAAACTTTGTCCAGGTGACTCCCAGGAGGAATTTATGGCCTTGTTCTTAAGGGAGCCCACCTCGCTTTGTTTTCTCTTTCTCTCCCTCTCTCTTTGACTTGTATCCATTCGGACCCATTCAAGCTCCCGTTTTAAGACGTTTACTCCCATCCAGGTGTCAATATTTTCCTGGCGAGCGGAAGCGAGCCACCATATTTATATTGTTGTTTTGACAGCAAGCTAAATGTGTACATTTTTCGATAGAAACATTTCTCCGGCGAAGCCGGATGTCTCCATACAATGTTGGCTCGCTATCGCTCGCCAGGAAGAAATCAACACCTGGATGGGGATAAACGTCTTAAAACAGATCAGATCAGATTAAGTATTGAGGGATCAGCCTTTACAACAGTTGGCTGAATGGGGCCGAATGGATACAAGCCAGGGAAAGAGAGAAAAGGAGAGAAAGATAAAACCAAAACGGTGACCCCCCTTTACCATATGGGGAAGGCTTCGTCTATACCACCAACTACTGTATAGGTAGACCCAGCGAATTTAACAATAATCCTGACCCCTTTAACTTCTTATAACTCAACATTAATGAAAGTCATACACCCAGTTCACCCCCCCCCCACCTCCACCACACACACACACCTCCACCACACACACACACCTCCACCACACACACACACCTCCACCACACACACACACCTCCACCACACACACACACACACACACACACACCTCCACCACACACACACACCTTCACCACACACACACACCTCCACCACACACACACACACACACCACACACACACACACACACACACACACACACACACACACACACCACCACACACACACACCACCACCACACACACACACCTCCACCACACACACACACACACCTTCACCACACACACACACCTCCACCACACACACACACCTCCACCTCCACACACACACACACACCTCCACCTCCACCACACACACACACACACCTCCACCACACACACACACACACCTCCACCACACACACACACACACACCTCTACCACACACACACACACACCTCCACCACACACACACACACACCTCCACCAAACACACACACACACCTCCACCACACACACACACCTCCACCACACACACACACACACACACCTCCACCACACACACACACACACCTCCACCACACACACACACACACCTCCACCACACACACACACACACACCTCCACCTCCACACACACACACACACCTCCACCTCCACCTCCACACACACACCTCCACCTCCACACACACACACACACACCTCCACCACACACACACACACCTCCACCACACACACACACACACCTCCACCACACACACACACACCTCCACCACACACACACACACACCTCCACCACACACACACACACACACACCTCCACCACACACACACACACACCTCCACCACACACACACCTCCACCACACACACACACACACCTCCACACACACACCTCCACCACACACACACACACACCTCCACCACACACACACACACACACCTCCACTACACACACACACACACACGCCTCTATATCTCCATGGACTCTACTCTTTTTAAGGGGGGGGGGGGTCACATTTTTGTTTTCTCTTTCTCTCCTTTTCTCTCTTTCTCTGGCTTTTATCCATTCGGCCCCATTCAGCCAACTATTTTAAGACGTTTATCCCCATCCAGGTGTCGATTTCTTCCTGGCGAGCGATAGCGAACCATCATTGTATGGAGAAATCCGGCTTCGCCGGAGAAATTTTTCTATCGAAAAATGTACAAATTTAGCTTGCTGTAAACAAAATATATATACTGTATATGCTGGCTCGCTAGGAAAATATTGACACCTGGATGGGGGTAACCGTCTTAAAACAGTAGGCTGAATGGGGCCGAATGGATACAAGCCAAAGAGAGGGGGAGAGAGAGGAAACAAAATCGAGGTGGGCTCCCTTGACCTACTATTATTACGGAACTCCCCCCACAAACCCCCATAGAGAGAGAGAGAGGCGGGGATTATGTGGGCTACTCTTCACCACAGACTAATAACACACATAACAAAGCCACTACAACAGCTCCTCTCTCTCTCTCTCCAACACCCCTTCACTCCAACAGCTTCCTCTCTCCAACACCCCTTCTCCCCTCTCTACACTCTTCAGACAAATAGGAGAAGTAGAATGTAGATACGAGGTGCCGTTGTAAAGGCTTATCCCTTAATACCTTCACTTGACCTAAAACTACACATAAGAAAGCCACTCCAACAGCTTCCTCTCTCCAACACCCCTTCTCCCCTCTCCACACTCTTCAGACAAATAGGAGAAGTAGAATGTAGATACGAGGTGCCGTTGTAAAGGCTTATCCCTTAATACCTTCACTTGACCTAAAACTACACATAAGAAAGCCACTCCAACAGCTTCCTCTCTCCAACACCCCTTCTCCCCTCTCTACACTCTTCAGACAAATAGGAGAAGTAGAATGTAGATACGAGGTGCCGTTGTAAAGGCTTATCCCTTAATACCTTCACTTGACCTAAAACTACACATAAGAAAGCCACTCCAACAGCTTCCTCTCTCCAACACCCCTTCTCCCCTCTCTACACTCTTCAGACAAATAGGAGAAGTAGAATGTAGATACGAGGTGCCGTTGTAAAGGCTTATCCCTTAATACCTTCACTTGACCTAAAACTACACATAAGAAAGCCACTCCAACAGCTTCCTCTCTCCAACACCCCTTCTCCCCTCTCTACACTCTTCAGACAAATAGGAGAAGTAGAATGTAGATACGAGGTGCCGTTGTCAAGGCTTATCCCTCAATACCTGCACCTGACCTGCACCACACAATACCCATGATATAAAGACAGTTCGTGGGCTTCTTATACTATAGTCTATTCGCTGTAAGTAGGCGAGAAATCATGACCCTCTAACCTCTGTAACTCAAAAAACGACTAGAGTAATCGAGCTAATATTTCTACCATTTGGGAAGAGTCAGTCAAGGAATAGATCTGGGAATTTACAGCCAATTTACTCTAGCCCTTTTTGAGTTACAGAGGATAGAGGTCATGATGTCTCGCCTACTAAGAGCGAATAGACTAGGATTTATACGGTTCCATGTCATCTCAACCAGTAGACCATTTCAACCAGTAGCTCTCAACCAGTGCCAAATTAACCCAGACCAACCAAACCAGTGCCAAAATATAGTACTAACCTAACCTAACCTAACCGTATTGGTTGATTAGGTACTGGTTGATGTGGTACTGGTTGAAATGGACTACTGGTTGAGTTGACCGGTCACCGATTTATACATATACATCCAATAAGGTTAACGTTTTAATGTTGATTTCCTATACATGATACATAATCTTCGATAATAATAATAATAGTATAAATGTTGGACTAACATTCATCAACACAAGTCTATGTCAGAAACGACGAGATCTAAGCCCTCGTGTTAAGGGCAGGTTTTTAGTCTGTTCCCTAGATCTCCGTCAAGCTTAAAATTACACTCCCTAGACCCCCTTTCAAGATAAATATGTACATTTTTCGGTAGAAAAATGTCCCGGCCGAAGGCCGCTTCTTCTTAAAATACAGGCTCGTTATCGCTCGCCAGGGAAAAATAGACACCTAAATGGCACGAAAAGTCTTACTATTGACAGAAATGGGGTGAAAGTTATTAAAATCGCCAAACTAATGGGGCGAACGTCTTATTATCTCAAAAGCAATGGGGCTAAACATGAGGGAGGTAGGGGTAAAGAAAAAAATCCCTCAAGTGGAAAGCTCCCCATAACCCTTTGAAGCTCCGACGCGTTTTAGCAGTATATTTTGGCTATCATTAGACGATTGTATGCAGCTTAGGAAGGACCTGTGGGTATTAGAAGGGTAAAGACTATCCCAATCAACCCTTTGACTGCCATACACCGTTACTCATCGGGCTAAAATCGTCTAATAGTAGCCAGCAACAGAACAGAAACGCGCGTATTGGAGCTTGAAAGGGTTAAGGGGAGATTTCCACTGGAGGGATTTTTTTTCTGGACCCCTTTCTCCCTCATGTTTAGCCCCATTGCTTTGGAGATTTTAAGACGTTCGCCCTATTAGTTTGGACATTTTAAGACATTTTGCCCCATTTCTATCAATTTCAAGACCTTTCGTGCAATTTAGGTGTCATTTTGTTCCTGGCGAGCGATAGCGAGCCTGTAATTTAAGAGCAATCGGCCTGCGGCCGGGACATTTTTCTACCGAAAAATGTACAAATTTATCTTGAAAGGGGGTCTAGGGGTTGTAATTTTAAGCTTGATGAAAACGTAGGGGAACAAACTAAATACCTCCCCTTAACAAGAGGATGGAATAGTCAACATGTGCTGGTTACCATTAGACGATTTTCTTCAGCTTATAATCTACCTCCAGGACTGGGCAGGGGTAAACACGATCACCATAAACCCTCTGAATAATAACAACACACACACACACACATATAGGTCCTGCTTCAACCGCATACAACAGCCTAGTTTTAGTCAGATTTCAAGGTCAAAAAAGGTGTCGTGGGGTGCTGAAGGGGGAGACGAGTCGCTTTTCTAGACCACCTTCTGCCTCATCTTTAGACCCATTAGTTTGGCGATTTTATGAACTTTCGCCCCATTTCTGTCAATTTTAAGACCTTTCCTGCCAGTTAGGTGTTGATTTTGTCCTGGCGAGCGATAGCGAGCCTGTAATTTAAGAGGAATCGGCCTTCGGCCGGGACATTTTTCTACCAAAAAATGTACAAATTTGTCTTGAAAGGGAGGTCTATGGGGCGTCTTTTTAAGCTTGATGGAGGTGTAGCGAGGAAACTAGAAAAATAATAAATAAATTAAAAACGACCAAAAAGTGAAGGATCTGCCCTTAAGTATTGTGTAATTAAAATTTCAAGTGTTCAAAATCATCAACGGCATCGACAATATGAACTGTAATAAGTACTTCACTATCAATCTAATTACACGCGGGGAAACGGTTGCAAAATTATTGGTAAATCTTTTAACTCACACGAATCTAAGAATTTCTTCTTCAATCGAGTTGTCAACTTGTGGAATGGGCTTCCCCGAGACGTTATAGACTGCAGCACCGTTGAGTCATTTAAACTTCGCCTAGACAAATATCTCGCATCAAACCCGCGACTGACTGCGTTTGTAAATGAATAACTTTATTTTATCCTCCCCTCAGTTACTAACCCATCTGTCCCCTACTAACTTCCTAGTCCTGCCACGGACATTAGTTCCAGGGCAGTAGTTCCCTTTCCAATGTTCCCTTACTCACTCTAAACCACTGTTTGGACACTTGATCCTCAGTGTTTTGGAGGACAAGCAGCCTAGAAGGGTCATTAGACCTGTTGTTGCTTGATTTCCTTTGTACTCCTTTGTATGGCGGGTAGGATAACAATGACAGTTAATTAAAGGCAATACATGAGTCATTCATACAGGAAGACATTCCCCCCCCCCTCTCTCTCTCTCTCTCTCTCTCTCTCTCTCTCTCTCTCTCTCTCTCTCTCTCTCTCTCTCTCTCTCTCTCTCTCTCTCTCTCTCTCTCTCTCTCTCTCTCTCTCTCTCTCTCTCTCTCTCTCTCTCTCTCTCTCTCTCTCTCTCTCTCTCTCTCTCTCTCTCTCTCTCTCTCTCTCTCTCTCTCTCTCTCTCTCTCTCTAAAATACCTAATAGGTTTGACAACGTGGATTATAGCAATATGTTTAGCCTCAATATGAATACAACACGAAACCATGGCTGGAAATTAGAGTTGAAAAGGTTCAGCACTAGTACTTGTGGAAACTTTTTCTCATAATTATAAGATCTGTTCTACCTGGAACAAACTGCCCTCAGAAGTTGTAAACAGTTCTTCAGTAGAGCAGTTCAAGAAGAGAGCCGATAGTATTTTGCACACTCTGTAATGAGTGTAGTGAACTAAACAGTCGCTCTCCTTTCACTTCGAGTATCTCCCCGGAATGGACCGCAAGGTCTCTGAGATACGGACTATTCCTTGTAACTCTCTCTCTCACTCACTCACTCACTCTCTCTCTCTCTTTCTCCATTATTAATTACAGTATGTACCGTAGCGTATATTATGCGCACTGCAAATATTCTAACTTGTAAATAATATAACCAGTGTATAAATATATATATACAGTATGTGTT
The DNA here is from genome assembly GCA_032716605.1 of Paralithodes platypus. NCBI lineage: Eukaryota > Metazoa > Arthropoda > Malacostraca > Decapoda > Lithodidae > Paralithodes > Paralithodes platypus. Next base: position 8,862,723 of record CM064564.1, on the reverse strand, counting down.
TACACTGCTTGAGTGTCAGGTGAGATAAGGTGAAGCCTGTGCCAGCAGTTCAAGGGTCTGGAGTGGTTATTGGTAGGTGTGTGGGTGTGTGTGTGTGTGTGGTTGTGTGTGTGTGTGTGTGTGTGTGTGTGTGTATGGGGAGGGGGGTGAATGGGTGGGTGAGTGTGTATGTGTGGGTGTGGTAGTGTGTGAGTGTGAGTGTGGCTGTGGTGTGTGTGTGGGTGAGTGTGTATGTATGGGTGTGGTAGTGTGTGAGTGTGGCTGTGTGTGTGTGGTTGGCGTATGTGTATGTGTGGCTGTGGTGTGTGTGTGGGTGAGTGTGTATGTGTGGCTGTGGTGTGTGTGTGGTTGGCGTATGTGTATGTGTGGCTGTGGTGTGTGTGTGGTTGGTGTGTGTGTGATCAAATAACATCCCTACCATCCATTTCAGAATATATTACGCTACATTCCCGTACAAGCTTCACGATTATGCCATATATTCTTCAATTCTAACAATTGGTGTAAATTGATGACAAAATCCATCATTAAAAGAAAAAAAAAGAAAAAAACAACAAAATTGTTAAGGGGACGTACTTTTTTTTTCTAGACCTCATTCTTCTTCATGTTTAGCCCCATTAGTTTTCAGAATTTAAGACGTTCGGGCCCACTAGTTTGGCGATTGTAAGACCTTTCACCCCATTTTGTTGCCAATATTAAGACTTTTAGTATCATTTAGGTGTCGATTTTGTTTCCTGGCGAGCGATAGCGAGCCTGTAATTACGGAGGGGGACCGGCCATCAGCCGAGACACGTTTCTACTGAAAAATGTACAAATATATATAAAAGGGGGATCTTGGGGATTTTTTGTTTGTTTTCAAGGTCTAGCGAGGAAAAAAATTATAACAAAATGAAAAAAAAAAAAAAAAAATGTTTACCCAAACATCAACCATTCCCCCCCCCCCCCCCCCCTTAAAGCTCTACTTTGTCATTGATCCCCCTTAACCCCTTCTGTACCGGCGACGTCTTTTCAATTTTATTCTAGCTACATTTAGACAATTGTATTCAGCTTAGGAAGGACGTCTAGCAATTAAGGGGAGGTATTTAGTTTGTTCCCTAGACCTCCATCAAGCTTAAAATTACACCCCCTTGAGTCCCTTTCAAGATAAATTTGTACATTTTTCGGTAGAAAAATGTCCCGGCCGAAGGCCGGTTCTTCTTAAATTACAGGCTCGCTATCGCTCGCCAGGATAAAATCGACACCTGAATTGCACGAAAGGTCTTCATATGGGGTGAAAGTTCTTAAAATCGCTAAACTAATGGGGCAAACGTTTTATAATATCAAAAGCAATGGGGCTAAACATGAGGGAGAAAGGGGTCCAGAAAAAAAAATCCCTCAAGTGGAGATGGATCCCCTTAAAAGGCTAGGAGGCTACAGATCATCTCCACGCACATCCTCCTTTTAGTTAGCATATTATATGTGTCCTTCCTAAGCTTTATAATTATGTGTCCTTCCTAAGCTTCATACAATTATGTGTCCTTCCTAAGCTTCATACAATTATGTGTCCTTCCTAAGCTTCATACAATTATGTGTCCTTCCTAAGCTTCATACAATTATGTGTCCTTCCTAAGCTTCATACAATTGTGTCCTTCCTAAGCTTCATACAATTATGTGTCCTTCCTAAGCTTCATACAATTATGTGTCCTTCCTAAGCTTCATACAATTATGTGTCCTTCCTAAGCTTCATACAATTATGTGTCCTTCCTAAGCTTCATACAATTATGTGTCCTTCCTAAGCTTCATACAATGATGTGTCCTTCCTAAGCTTCATACAATTATGTGTCCTTCCTAAGCTTCATACAATTATGTGTCCTTCCTAAGCTTCATACAATTATGTGTCCTTCCTAAGCTTCATACAATTGTGTCCTTCCTAAGCTTCATACAATTATGTGTCCTTCCTAAGCTTCATACAATTATGTGTCCTTTCTAAGCTTCATACAATCGTCTAGATGCAGCTGAAATAATTATATAACAAAAAGACGTCACCGGTACTGTAAGGGTTAAGGGGAGATTTCCACTGGAGGGATTTTTTTTTTTTTTTACCCCTTTCTCCCTCATGTTTAGCCCCAATGCTTTTGAGATTTTAAGACGTTCGCCCCATTAGTTTGGCGATTTTAAGAACTTTCACCCCATATGAAGACCTTTCGTGCAATTCAGGTGTCGATTTTATCCTGGCGAGCGATAGCGAGCCTGTAATTTAAGAAGAACCGGCCTTCGGCCGGGACATTTTTCTACCGAAAAATGTACAAATTTATCTTGAAAGGGACTCAAGGGGGTGTAATTTTAAGCTTGATGGAAGTCTAGG